>CM062816.1:2032569825-2033169825 GCA_031772625.1 Pinus tabuliformis | reverse complement strand
ACCCGTAGTCCAGAAACTTCATTAAAATTTTGAATCTTTCCTGCTCCAGATTGCCTGATGGAAACCTTGAAAATTTTTCAAAATCTATACCTGCAACCTGCGAAAACCGAACACCGAGAAGTAAAATGTGCAAGAAACAAAATTAATAATGAAACCTCAAAACCGTAGCTAAATAATTACAGTATTTACAAACTAAAGGCTCTAAGCAACCAGATTTATCGTTATCCCACAGAAATATTTTCAAAATTTCAAACTTAATGTGAGGTGCTTTAGAAAACCCTTTATGCATTCATATATTAAAAAAAAAATAAAAAAATAAAAAAATAAAAAATAAAAATTCAAATGATAAGCCCGGGATCAAAACTGGTTGGGCTCTTTCAGAAAATGTAATTCGGGAGTTGGCTGGTTTAGCCTAGAACTTCCCCTAACACCCGCCTGGTAAACTCAAAATTAAAGATATCCTGCACAGCGTAAGTCAACCATTAACATAGAGGGAGAAAACAACAGTGAAATTCAGATCAAATGGAGATACCTGCCATTATATTTCAGAAATTAAACTATCATTCAAACCCAGAGATCAGACAAGATACCTATGCCTAAATCAATATTCATCAAGCTATCATCAATGGCTGAAAATAAAATTATGCAAAAAAATAAAACATCTTACAGCATTTCCAGAAGAGTAACACCAGCAAGATTGTCAACCCCAAAGTCTTTCTTTATTGCACAAAAAATGACTACAAGAAAGCTTTCTTTAGCACACGACTCTAAGATCCCATGATCTCAAATGACCCCTGACACCCTATTTAAAGGAAATATTCCCAACGGCTAGTTCGAGTGATCCATGTCAAACTAATCTTGACCGTCGATGAGGATCAAAATCCCTTTCAATCTCATCTGTCGAAATTTTAAATGCATTTTAATATATTGAAAATTAAAACGTTGCATTTATTTTCTCAAAATTTTGACTTATTTTATTATTTTATTTTATTTTTAAAAAAATTTATCTATTTTTAATTAATTAATTAATTTTATTTTATTTTATTTTTTATTTTTTTAGTTATTTTTTATTTTATTTTTTATTTTTTATTTTTTATTATCCTCATTGGATCCTCGAACTTAGACTTTGGAAAAATCACCTAGGACCTAGGACTTATGAGGGGATAAAACATTTTCTAACCCTCAAGACACTTTACATCATGACTTTTACAATTTTACATCTCAAAGGGGAAAACCCATTTGACATAGACCCTCATAGACTACCCAGTTATGCGACACAAATATAATCTAGCAGATCAAGCAATTTGAAATAATCTAACCAAATAATTAGGATTATTTCCAAATTACTTTTACATAGACTCGAAGCACACTAGGATTCCCCTAAGATTCTAATGACAAAATCCATTCCGACTTTGGGGTTAGGCTGAAGGAAAAGTCTGTCGATCATGGATCGGTGAGACAAAAAACCTTCCGGAACGTAGATTATCACTAGAAAATCATGTTTGCCTAGGCAATTTACATACATGACTCAAATATGCTAAGATTATTTACAATTTACACATGCAGACTGGGTTTACAACATAACATGATCGGGCTGATGATGACAGTCGAATGGCACGGACACATTGATCAAGCACTATCCCTTTTGCGAAGAAAAGGGGGTGTTTTTGCTATGGGTAGTTGACACATAGTGGTCAACAGGACCCATTTTGAAGATTAATGGAACTATTTGGTGATTCCAATCATGGTAATGAGCAATATGTTCCCCCCCTTTGTTTATCACTTCATGTATGTTTTTCTCCCTTTGAAATGGTGAAATGAAGCTGCAAGTTGCACCCTTGTTCATGATTGTATATTTGTTACAAAGTAGTAACAGTACCTGTGTTAGCTACAGATTTACTTACGTACCTGTAATGTGCATAGATTTACTTATGCTGTTTGATGAGAAATGTGCCCATGAGGATTATGGCCTGAAACCTTAATTTGCACTCCACTATTTCCACTCTTTCATCTCCTCCCTCTTCCATATTTCTATCAGAAAATCGTTGCTTAGGATTCTGTGTTGTTTACAGCCCTATGCATCGAATTCCATCCTTTTGCCAGAACATTGCTGCTTAGGATTCTGTCATGTTTACAACCCTATGCATCGAATTCCCTCCTTCCTTTCCTCCTCTTCACTTTACTACAACTTCAATATAAAGTTGCCTATTGTTGTGTGTCGGCCACCAGAACCAAACATTTCTCTTTGAGGTTGGCTTGATTTAACCCCTGAGCATTTGGATCCATGTATCGGCTTGAGTTTACCTGGATGACATACTATTGAACCAAGCCCCCTTTATTCTGTTTTAATTACATGACAATTGGAGTGTTGCAGAAACTCCCTCACAAATAATCTGCCATGCACTCCTCTCTTTAAGATGTTCTAGGCACTGGTCTACAATCAACCCAAAGGTTGTCTCTAAGAAGCTTTCTATCTCTCCTGAAGCACCGCTACTACAGGTGCTAGAAAAAGCGACAACAAGTTGTAGACTAGTAGCAGTCAGATGCAGAGGAGCGCAGTGCAGTGCAGAGTGGCACAATGGTAAAGTTAGCAGCAGCGCAGATTCCTTGGTAGATAGTGCAGATGCTAGTAGCAATAAGAGACTCAGGAGATATATGCATCACACTAAACATAGTTGATTTAGTATTTCAGATGTTTCTCAGTTGTAGTAGTTGCAGTTGCAGCAACAACAAATGAGAGGGAGTTACAGCGCAGATGTAGTGTTGACAGCAGTATAGCAAGGTTAGCAGCAACATGGATGCAGTGTCAGAGTTGCGTAGTGGTTGGTGGGTAGCAGTAACCAGGCATCAACAACATGACAGGAGATGATGCAGAGACAGAGTGTTGAGATAGGGTGTGCAGCACTAGAACACAATCCTCGCTAAGAGGGAGTGTTAGTTATTATAGCATCAGACATGTTCAATGATGAAATTCGGTGGAGAGGCTAGAACGCATGAGATCTCCAAATCCAAGAAATTGTTTCTAGAAATTCTACCTATGGATGACTTAATTAGATTATTAACCTATTTTTTAATGTTTCCTAAGTCTAAACTTAGGAAAACTGGTTTATTAATTAGAATTAATTAAGTCAAGATGAAAATAGTCCAGAAACTCACACGGATTGACTTCAAGATGATCCTAGCCCTTGATTAAGTTTTAATCTTGGTTGTCGGTGCTCCAACAAAGGATTATAAGAAGAAGTCGATGGGCACTTGGAGAACACACCAGTAGTGCGACTTCCTGGGCAAATCGAGTTATCCAGCTGTAAAGGTTGAGAAGGGAACAAAAGTTCGAGCCAGAAGGGCCGTAGGTGTCAGAGGGGCAGGGGCAGTGATCCAGAGGAATATTTCCAGATCTGGAGAGGCCGAGTTATTCTTGGTATGGGAAACTGCGCAAGTGCAGGTAGAAGCCTGAATATAGATAGTCGTGTGAGTACAGGTAGAAGCCCGAGTACGGGCAGTTGCGCGAGTACAGGCAGAAGCGTGAGTACAGGCAGCCGCGCAAGTTCAAGCAACACGAGTTTCTAGGGTTGCTTGTGGAGGAAGGGAAATTCCCATAGATTATTTCGGCCAGATTTTATTGTTGTGGATTGCCAATTTTAGGCATCCAGATTGTACTCAAAATTTCACTGCTGCTTAATAATAAAAACCCTCAGTTGATGCACTAGTTTTTCCAAGTTGGGTTTTTCCGGGGACATTTGTCCAAAAATAACTGTGTAAATTTTATGTGTGTGTGTGATAGATTTTCTCAGTTTCCAATGCTATTTTCTTCCGAAGTTTTATTTGTGAAAATCACAGTGTGAATTATTCGATATTTGTCGTAGTAGACAACAAATAAATTGTTAAATAAATTAACAATTAGAAAAATGATTTTCAATTGTTGTGATAGATGAAATTTTCACAATTGGAACCTTGTACCAAAGAGTGCCCCTTAACTATTGTGAGGTCATTTACACCATCAACAATTAATTTTATTTATTACTTGCAATAAAGGGTTTGGTATGTGTCCTGGAAAACATTGAATAAAATGGAAATTAAAATACAATTATCATGGCATTCTCATGAATCAGGTTGTACCAGTCTATCATCCTACCGTTGGGAAAGACATGTTGGCATACACAATGATATTTGGAAAAGAAAACAAGTATCTACATTAGTGTATCACCTTGGTCAATCCACTCCACATACTTGAACTCCATCAAACTATAACGAAAACTGAAAAACTAATACTACTTATTGAAATACAGAATTCAAATAGGAAGCAAAACCTATGCTACGAGTGGAGGCGGTCATTCCATAGAGAACTGCATTAAGTCCAACCTACCGCTTTATAATTCCATATCTTCATCCCTCACTGCCAAAATTTGGGGTCAAAATTCTGATATTAATTTCTACTTTTTAAAGGTTATTCTTGTTTTATCATTGATTTTAATTTTTCATGAATTTTCTTCTGCCTTGATAAATGGCAATTAGTCAACATATAGAATTGACATTGATTAATTGAAGTTTATGCTGATTTGTCAAATTTGATCATATTGAGAACGCCAAACAATCAATGTTTTTGGAAAAAAAAAACTAATAAATCGTAGCAAATATTTCATAATTCCAATGTTTACAATGGATATATTTCAAGTGTTAACTATGGGCATGACTTTAATCCTTTTGAAAACCTGTAACATTGCTGTCATTTTATTAGCAGTTAATGATACATTGTTGAAGTAAGTTGCACCCATGAGAGTTTTCTCACATAGTTAAGGTATTACTCCTTGATTGTGGTAAGACAATAAAAGTCTTAGATTACTTTCTCAGATAGTTCTCATTTTCCCTCTCACAGTTATGATGGAAATATGATAATGATGCATAAACTTTACAATTCTGCATAAGAAATTCTAAAGCTTGTTTGGAAAATTTGAAAGACATTCAACTAGAATAAGACAATTTGAACTTACTGTCCCTAACAAAAAACACCCTATTGCTCAGAAAGGCACATGTAGAAACTAAAATTACCAAAATCAAATTTACCATACATGTTCATTGGACTTCTCAAAGCTTTATTGAAGCTGTATCTCTTGTATTATATAAGATAACTGGCTTAAGAGAAACCCTGATTAGTGAAAACATGACAAAACATAATGTTTGGTTATATTCCTAAGTGAAACACTGTTTTAATAGACACCACACAAGAATGTAGGGCTCCTTCATGGGTGCAGAGAATTCAGAATCATAACTTGAATAGAGTTAAACATGGAGCTGCAGTATGACCTTTGTAAAGACTTCACAGTAACAATATTTTAATGGCATGAGAAATGCATATGATATTGTGATATTATTTAGAAATAAATGATTAAATTCAAAATGATTGAAAAGTGAATACTCTTAAATTTTTGCAATAAATTGCTAGCAAGAGAGAGTTGGTTCCGTGTGCTTTTGGTCTATGGAGGTCAATTGGCTATTATAGTTTCAAAAAGATTAAAAAGCAACTACTCTTAAAACTCTTGCAATAAACTTCTAGCAAACAGAGTATACAATACATTTAACTCGCCTAAACTATTTAGTACAAAGATCTTCAAAATTTTTATTAAGTTTTTCAAGGCAATAAGGGTTATCAATAGAGAATGGAAATTATAAATATGTACCACTCGTCTACATCAAACAAATATTTTACAAGCACTTAGAAAAAGTTACTTAGGATATAAAGGAAGGAAAATAACTTCTGTGAGTGGGGCGTACCCTTGTGCCAGAGTACAGCCAGTCGAAAAAATCAATCATTCTAGATTCCAGAAAGATCCTCTCAAAGGAAAAAAACCAGATTGGTGGGCTTTACTCATTGTTGCATAAACGACATTGATCTGAAGGAAAGGTGGGTTCACAGACTTCACAGTATTTGGTCCATTTGATTGTCATATAAGCTGTGATTGTCTAAAACCAGATTGGCAGAGAGGGTTTACTGATGGACTTCAACCTGTTTTTCTCAATTCTGACAGTGAAGCATTTTTTTTGGGAGGTACAGCTTTGTAGCAGTTGTCGGGGATTCATTCAGGACTATTGAATGGTTCTCTTTCAGGGTCAGGTATATTGGTTAGTGGCATTGCTTGGTGACTGCTGCTATATAGTTCAATCCTCCATTGGGATTCGGCAGTGCTTGAGAATTTATTCTTTGTTCACCCTCTATAAGTTCGTTTCTGAGTTTGAGGTTAGCTCTCTGTCCACATTTTGTGCCATGTGGCATGATGAGGTATGTCACCAGTTATTAGTCAGTGGTGTTTTGTTGATAAAGGATTCTCAATCTTTGATTCTGTAGTCTATTATTTAAATTTTATTTCAGCAATAGTTTCTTTCCAGAAGAGGATATAAAATCCCTTGTATATACCCTTCAACTTTTCTTTTGATTTCTGTGAATATAAGACTTGTTTTGCGAAAAAAGAAGAAAAAGATATCCAAATACTGAAAAAAAGAATTCGGTTTCAATTTTCATTCATTGGAGTGAGAGTACCCAATGGGGTAGAAAAATAATTTAAAAGTAATTAGGAATGTCAAGAAGGATTTCTGTGCATTGCAATTCATTCTGTAACAAGAGTTGGATTAAGACTAGTGGCATCTAGACTTCATTAGAAATCGAGAGCCAAACAAAGACTTCAAATTTAAAGGTGACCAATATATGATAGGTTTATTCAGTACATGAGATGCCAGCAAAACACTCTGAGCCATTTTATTAAATAGCTGGATTTGGGTACATAGAATGAGCTGAAATGATAGAACATGGGCTTGCTAAGCAAGCTATGCAGAACCCAAACGAGATATCTTTGACATAGATGAGGAATGCCTTGGAACAAGAAATGTGCATTGCCCATAAATAATCTGCTGTTAACTCCTGGCTGTGATAAGTATCTCATGGTTGAATACTCCTCGGAATGCTTTGAAAATTCTCTTCCCAAACCCACAAAGAACCGGAAATGGTTTGGGCTGAAACCAAGAGACAGAATTGTCCCCTAACAAGTGCGAGTGGCCCAACTGGCCCTCTGAAGTGGAAATCTGACTGAAATAAAAGGTTGGAACAACCCTCACTCTTCACTACTAGAATCCTCCAAAAATCCACTAAAAAACATCCAGGAAGGTTCAAATCCTCAACCCCTCTTCAGCTCCCAACTCAACCCACAAATTGTCTGCACAGACCTACGCTGTCCTCCTCTAGGCGAGGAGAAAGATCATCACCAGCAAAATCAGATTCAGAGTCCAAACTTGCTTTGAAATTTTGAATATGTGAGGTGGGAGAAGATGGTAGGAGATCAACGAAAGGACTCTCAAGTTCTCCAACGTCAACCTGCATAAATGGAGTTGTTTGATGAGAAGAATACAAAGAGTCACTCGAAACAACAACTTCCTTCATCGCAGATTTGGGAGCTCCATAACCAGTGTATGTTGGGAGACTTTCAAAAGATTCATATTCTTTCAGATTCATCAAAATATGAACAAGAAATTTGAACTTCTCTTTCATTAAATTTGAATCAATATCATTTTCAGAAAATTCAAAACAGAAATGAATGAAACGATCATGAAAATCATTAAGAGATTCATTAAGTGCTTTTATCAAACACATGATTTTCTTGAAAACAAATTTATAATCATACCTGCCAAAAGGCGCAAAATATCTCTTTGAAAATATATTTGAAAGAGTGTATAGAAGCGACTAGCAATGTGTAACACCATTCCTTGATGCATGCTTTGGATGTGAGAATGAACAACCGACTAGCAACATCCTCCCAGTGAAAATTGTGCTTAGTACAAAATTCAAGAAAGCGAGCGGTGTGCTCGAGAATGGTTGTTCCACCCTCACCATCAAATTTCAAATTTGACAAGTCATTAATTATCCCTGTGGGCACTTTTAGATTTGTTGTTCTAGAAAAACATGTTTGGGTTAAGATATGGGAATAAGCCATCAAAGGTAAAGAAGTTTCAAATGGATTTCATGGGCTTGGCTTGTCATTTTGCCCTCCTTCAAGCACCAGAAATGTTGATGGTGTCAGACTTGCAAACATTTAGGGGGTCTCCCCGCTATGAAGTCCCAACTAGATCTCACACTCTTTGGTGTAGGAGCCCCAGCTGGAATACGACCCAGTTTTCGAAGAAGTGGGTTTTAATGATGTGCCTTGGCTACAATAATGCATAGAGTGGTGTAACCATGACTTTGGTGAACAAGTGTGTGACTTTGCAGAGGGTCAAGTGCGATGTATGAAAGGTTCCAACACAATGAGGGGAAAATGAGTGAGCCCCTTAGAAGCCTATAATACTTGTAGAAATTTTGAATAATTTAACACATATTCAACAAAGTTTATCCTGACCATGTACTATTGCGGAATACATACACAATACATAAGCTCCTCTACGTTGATCATCAATATAGCAGCATCAATAACAATAAAACATCAAGAGCATTCACACATTAACACAGTATGTAACCCGGGGAAAGCATCTCACTAAAAACCCCACACTATCTGTATATTAATGATTGAGACCATGTAACATTACAAAGTACAATGCTTATCACAAGCAATCCAGTACCAGCTCCACCTGTTACACACAATACAACTCAGATCTGATCTCCAAATCTATTCCACTGCTTGCCTGCCTCCACTGCTCAATACCTGCTCAAGAACTGATGAGAATGGCTTACCAAACTCGTATTTCACCTCAAAATAATCACTCACACTTTGTTGGACGTGAGCAAAGGCTACAATACTGGGAAAATACGTGAGCAAACTCATTGGCATACTCAATCCCTTGATTGTGCAAGATCTGGTGCACAACTATAGTCACAACTGATAGCAATCTGATTCTCTACCACCTGTCCCTGTTGAACTGAACATGCACTGACATGCAACTGAGTTAACTGATGTATTCATTAGTTGCATCATGAGTTAATAATTAGTTTAACAACTCATCATTAGTCTATTTGCAGTTAGACTAATTACAACTAGTTTAACTAAGTCAAACTGAACACAACTCCATCAACTCCACAATCAACTCCACCAAACTCAACTGATTGAGTTCTAACTGAAGTCATGCATGCAACAACTCAACTGACTCATAAGAAAAGTGTATTTCCTTCTGACAGCTGCATGTGCCACCTCTGTAGCTCAAACTGAAGTGCTCCAAGAGAATAAGATCAAGTTTATAGTCCAAATATTATTATGAGACAATAATATTTGACTTTTCTATTTTTGACAGCCAGTCTAAAAATAGACTTTGATCACTCACACTTTGATCAAAATTAGAAGTCCATCTATTTTTCCCAACTTGACCAATCATCCATAAACAGCAACCTGCAATCCATAGACATGATCCATATGTCTAAAAATAGACTTGCGCCAAAAATAGCCTGTGGGCCCACTTAATGAAGACGACTCTTTTCACTAAGCTCCATCATCTTGTTGCAATCTCAACAATAGTACGCAGCTTAAAAGGAACACATGAGCATAAAAACATCATAAGTTAGCCTGCAAAATATTTCACAAGTTAACCATGATGGAAATAAACAATAGCACACATTGAACAAGATTCATACAATTGCAAACAAAATAGTTCATTAGTGTTAGCGTAAGTGAAATAAAATATATTGCAAACATAACAAGTTTCATAGGGACACAACTTATAACAAATTCTTCATCCCAGCTGATTTGCGATTGCGATTAGGCCACCTGGACCCGACGAGATTATTCACTCCAACTCATAAATCCCCACGTTCGTGCAATCGCAAGAATCACAGTCTCAATCCTTCTGATGTCGATTGTGATTTGCGATAAGCTCCGAACCCGATAAGAATTACATATCAATTTATAAAAATCTCGCGTCTATGGCTATCACGAATAACAAAAGAACACCATTTCTCTATCTCCTACCCATTTCGACTGCGATTGAAATTTTATTTTAGAAGGCCCCCTTTTGTCACAATTCTGTCAATATTGCTCAGAATCCCTATTATGTCCTGTTTTCAGAAATGGAACAATCATTTTGCATCTACCCATGTGATAAAAATCTTGATCCAGACACTAGAATTTCAAATCTATGCTGCAACTCTCCCGCCGTCACCCAAAATTTCTGAAAAAAAACCGATTTTAAATTAGCGATATCTCCCTCATCCGGACTCTGATTCGACTGATTTTTTTTTTGAAATTGGGTATCTTTTCACAAAGAATTCATATCTGCAATTAGATTTTGCAGATCTTGTGCCAAGACGTCCAGATCTGCGCTGCAACTTCGCTGCCCCGAAAAATTGTCTGCAACCCCACTGATTTTTAAATCAGCGATATCTCCTTCATCCGGACTCCAATTCACCCGATTTTTTTTTTGAAAACGGGTATTTTTTCACATAGAATCTAGATCTGCAATTAGATTTTGCAGATCTTACACCAAAACCTACATATCTGATCTGCAAACTCGCCGCCCCTGAAATCCTGCAAAAATTTAAAAAAATTCTCTACTTTTGCGCCCAAGAAAGTGCTTTGATACCACTTGTTGTAGATCTAACCCAAAGATATTATGATAATAGAAATAACCCAAGAAATAAAAAGATAGAAATAGATAGAAATGATTCTTTATTATCAAAACCCTTAAGGTAGGGCAACACCATACATTCACTCCTTAAGGAAGGAGAACACTCCACAAGCCATATGCCTGTTCATACAATATTCCTTCACTCTCCTCATGTGGAGTCTCTAGCCTCTATATAGGCCTCATACATACAATACCATGGGTCATTACCATGGTTCCCTCATACCATCAACTAATACCATGGGCCCATTACATTATTATTAACTACTCGTGGTCCCTTACATGATATGGGTTAACCACCTTATTTATTACTATGGCCCATCCCATTATTACGTTATTACCTTGGGTACCTCCCTTGGTACCCAATATTATCCCCCCTAGGTATATAACATTATGTAACTATTTACTAAGTGTTCAATTGTTAGTATTTATGTTAATAAGGAATCAGATCTTGTGAGCTATCTCCTCGATCTAATTCCTCCATCTTATGTTATGAAACCAACTCACAAAATGATAGAAAAGATAGATGAACGCCTTAGAAATAAGCCTCTTCGAGGGGGCAACCTCCTTTACATTACACAAATAAACAATTCTTAGATGATTCAAATGATGAAACCTCCTTTTCTATATATAGGAGTCTACGGGGTCACAATATAACCAAGCCGACCTAACAATAATAATATAAAGGCACAAAAATAACAATAGAGGGATTCTATGGGGCACAATAATAACAATATGGGGACAATAGGAGCACAATAATAACAATAAGGCATACAATGACAATAGTAATGGGGGGATCACTAATATTATAGGGACCTAACATCCTAATTCTAATTCTTTAAAGCTTATTTTCCCATTAAGTTAAGTTGGCTCTCGATTGAGAGAAAGGTTACCCTTTCCTTCAATCGAGATATGTTAGATTAATTGCATTGTAGACTTAGTCTTGCATGTGTTATCATAGACCTTACCTTTTAGAATTAGTTTGCATTTAGATTAATTATACATTCTTAGAAGTCCCCATTTTAGGCAAAACTTTAGATTGGTTTGGTTGTTCCACAAAAATAGCTTAAGGATCATTCTTCTTGCCTTATCAGCTCGAAGAATTGATTTGATGACCCTAGCTATTATCAATTGAAGACATATTCAAAGTTGACAGTGGTTGGGAGAAGGTAACTAGACCTGGTTAAACTAGTCGGATCCACTATTCCTAACGGAAAAGGAATTGCTTTAAGGTTTGGACCGGGTGGTTTTCCCTAATGTTGTTGCAGCGATTTTCGAGGCCTCAACATTTTTGGCGCCAGAAGGAGCGCCCTGAATTAGTTATTTGTTTAAAATTTTTTATACCATTTTTTAACTAGTCATGGCTCCCATATTCATTCCTACACTTGGTCATACATTTAGTTCACCTAAGCGTACACGAGGCATGCCCAAGAAGTAGATCGAGTCCTTGCCACAATTAAATTTCGATGGTGAGAATAATATTTCTGCATTAAATCATATCTTTGATTTTGTTAATAGATGTCAATCTTTTAATATAATTGTTGATAATGATATCTGCAGGCTTTTCACTCTTACATTTAGAGGACGATTCCGCAAATGGTTCCTAGTGCTTCCCGTGAAGTTGATTCATTCATGGAAACATTTTTGTGAGATATTTCTCAAAGCACATCAAATTATAGTTACAATAGTTTATGTTTAGAATTAGATATCTTTACATGTATGATAATGAATCTTTAGATGATTTTTATAAAAGATTTTGGTCATTTTGTTATAGATTTCATTTAAATGACTTTTCTTTAATTGAAAATTTAATTGAACGTTTCACTTCTCTTGTTTCTTCCCATATTGAAAATAATGAATAAATTAATGAAGAACAAGACACATCTAATTCATTAACTATTCTTGAATCACTAAACGGTTTTATGGAACCCGAACGTGAAACTGTAATTGAATCACAACGTTCTTCTTTAGAGAATTTCAATTCTCATTTTCTTTTTGAAGATGCCATTGAAACAAATTATAATAACACACGTGATTAATCAGTAGGTCCAATAAAGTCCAATCTACAAGACTTGAAAAATGAACACATCAGTTTATCTTATTTGAAGGAAACTTTAGAAAATTCAGAACATGTAATTGCAATTGAAAGAATTTCCTTAAACCTAGATTATAATATGGCAATTTCTATAAATGATTCATTTCAGTCATCATTATGTTATGGAATGCATTATTTTCTTTATCCTGATATATTTTTAAATCAGAGTATAGTTAATGATTATCAAGCTAATCTTTCAATTGATAATTTTCCTAGTCCTTGTTCTGAAAATTCTACATCTAGCAATCATTTGAATGATAATCCTTTAATTGCAAAATATTATTCTTTTAAATTTTCTGATTCTGTTATTTCAGATCAATCATTTGATTTTCATAAGAAGATGGTAATTTATGATGATTATGATGATGATGATGATGACAAAGAATCACATCTTGTACAAACTGCACCAATTTTGAAAATTGATTTATTTCGTGAAGATTCACATGCTTTAATTTTGTCTCCTGAACACAAACTTAGTTTTGAGAATTTCGACAAGTTAATTTTGCGAGTTTCTAATGTATTTCATTCTAATTCTCTTTTAGAAATTCACATTTTTAAATTTTTCAAAGAATGTCCTTTTAGTGGCAATTCATTGACTGAAATCCACGATACGTTCCAGAATTGCCTTGTAAAATTATTTTGTAATTTTAGCTTTTATAACAGTTTAATTGTTTTTCCATCTTTTTCTTTTAGCAAGCATGTTAAATCATTCAATATTGAGTATCATCGAGATTTATTAAGTGAAAATGATGAATTGGTTTCTTATAATCTCAAATATCAAAAACTATTTCGTTTCCAATTTAATTCGACATTCGGAAGTTCATTCCAATCATTTCATCATCAGTCAAATTTTAATCTTGAGAGTGTTCTTCTTCACAACATACTTTGCCGTCATCTCCTTTGGAAAGTTTTTATTCTTTAACAAATATTCATCCATTCTTTGATGATCCCATTGATATTTGTTTAGAGCATGCTCTCCAAAAAATATGGTTTACTAATAGTTTAATTCTAAATAACCTTATTTTTGTGCATAATTTTACATTAGATGTAAAAAATATATTTTGTTCCATTTTGATTGTTTTTGTTATCTTGTTACTAATGTTTGACTTGTACATACAGGTAGGTATAAAATGAGAGAATGGTTACATTGGAAATATGATACATAGTCATGTTTCCTTCATTAAGTTAGAATTAGGAGTAGATTAGTTTAGATTAGATTCAATAAATAATGATTTTGAGTTAATTGCCTTGCATTGGAGAAAGTCATATCTTTTCGGTAATATTAAATGAAATTCTTCAATGGTAAGTCTCTTACTTTCATTCACTTCTTTACTTTTAGATTTAGTTTTGTTTTCTTATTTTCCGCTTATATGTAACTCTATTTTGTAGCTCTTCCCAAGCATTTTCACACATTCACCAAATCAAATTGCTAGCTCAAAGAAGCAGTAACAATTTTCATCGAATCAGCGAAGACGGGGAAGTTCTAAACCTTAATCTTTTTATTCAAAAGCATTACTTTGATTAGAAAATGGTTAAAATAGTTTTTACAAGTTTTGCTTTTGAAAAGGATAAATAAATAACAAATTTCCTCATTCAAAAACTTTGCAAATTTGATTTATCTATATTTCGACTTAAGAAGAAATGTTTTCTTCATTATCTTTTTCCTCTTTGTTAAGAAATTTGCATAAAATATTCTGTAAAATTTTCCTTTTAGATTTGGTTTTGAGTGATTTTATCACCATACTTGTGAATGGTTATATCTTGAGAATTCAGTTATCATATCACACTTACTTTTTCTTTTAGATAATAATGTTAAATGACATACTCTTGGCCTTTCATCAACATCTTTTGAAAACCATTTTATGATTTTTCAATTTGAAAGTAAGAATTTTTCAGGAAGTGGTTATGAAAATTGAAAATTAGATAAAAAAAATTATTAACTATGAAATTTTCCCATTAAGTTGTAAAATCTTTAAAAACCTCAAAAATTATATCCTTTTACTCTAGTTTTAGTAAAAAAAGGTTATCCTTAAAAAGTAAAAACCGTCTTACGACTTAAACACTTTCAACTCGGATTTGTCATCCAAAACTCTTAAGGAGTTAATGATCATCCTCATCCTTTAAAAAGAGAATTTTTTAGAGTGTAATTCTAAAATATAATAAATCTAAAAAGATAAGAGGTCTCATCATGAGCTTGCTTACCATGTTCATAGGGAACCAATTAAAATGACATTACCACATTGAACAACAAATCAGGGTAATGGCTTATGATTTTTAATTGTAAGACAAGGGGTCTCATCACGAGTCAACTTGTTCAGTTTCAATTATTAACAGTAAATGGAATTGTCATTATATGGCTACCAAACCAAGACAATGACTTTTTAGCATAAAAAAAAAAAAATTCAAAAAAAGAAAAAAAGAAAAAAAGAAAAAATTTACCTCTAATTATCGCACTACTAAAAGGATGGGATATTGGATTGTTGTTGGTTAAAAGGTAACCCTGTCGAGGCTATGAACACATGTTGGAACCAGTGGCTCTACCTGTGATGAACGATTACATTATAAGCTAAGTCGTAAAACGCCCCTACTTTATTTTTTACAACTGATTAAATGACTAATACGAGTTAATAGGAATTTTTCATTCACAAAAGGTTTAAAAAAGAAATCACAATTTAATGAGTTTTATATCCAGAGTAATTTTTATCTAAATATTTCGAAAAGTAGTTTTCACTTCTTAATTTGTTTTTACTGAATTTTTGAACAAATTCATTATTTATTCATCAGAGATAACTCGTTCTTTCAGTGAATTGCCAATTGTTGTGCTATTCAACAACCCTCATTTTTCTATTTATAAATTTCCTATGAAATTTATTTGATTAAAATGGGGACCCTTAATAAATTTTAAAACGTAAAAGATTAAAAATATTTTTATGCGACTTGAATAAAACAAAATCCAAATAGTCCCCGAGACCAAGACTCATACTTAGGCTTTTGAGCCCTAAATATTAAACATTGAGTTATCAAAATAAAAAAATAATAAATCAGAGTTCAATTTAAATATGACTTATAATTTAAAACTCTGACTTATCCAAAGTCCTTATCACTTCCCCGCATCGCAAATAAATATAACCCTATGGTAATACCCGTGACCTTAGCGAAATGCGATATAAACAGACCCGACGGGAAAGTTAATACAATTCATAAAATTCCCTACGTCTATGGCTATCACAAAAGTTCAAAAATCTTAAGGCTTGACCCTGCTCCACACCACTGATTGCAATATGCGATATAGTCCGGACCCGACGGGAAAGTTAATACAATTCATAAAATTCCCCACGTCTGCGGCTATCGCAAAAGTTCAAAAATCTTAAGGCTTGACCCCACTCCACACCACCAATTGCAATATGCGATATAGTCCGCACCCGACGGGATTGTACATGGCAATCCAAAAATCCCCCGCGTCTACGCCTATTGCAGTTAGCAAAGGGTCACACCTCCCACTCCCTTTGTCGATTGCGATATGTGATAAAGCTCAGACCCGTTATGATTATAAAATCAATTTATTTTAAAGCCCACATCCGGAGCTATCGCATTATCCAAGAGTCTAAAGGTTTTGCCATGCTACACACCACTGATTGTGATATGCAATATAATCAAACCCGTGGGATTATCAACTTCATTTCATTTAAATCCCGTGTCCGGAGCTATCATAGTTTTCAAAAGTCCATGTCTCGCTCCCTTTCTCGATTGCGATATGTGATAAGGCTTAGACCCGCTGGGATTATTCGCTACAATTTATACTAATATCACATTGAGAGCTTATATCGCAATCACAAAGTTCTAAAAATCATGCCTCATTATAATGTCGATTGAAATATGATCCCAATTTTCGATTACGATATGACATAAGCAGTGATGTCAGTTCCATGTCATCTGCCACATCACCTGCCATGTGATCTTCCACGTCACATCATGATGTCATTATGACGTCACTGCCACCTCACCTCGGGACACCAAAATCGCAAGTTACATAGGGACACAACTTATAAGAAATCCTTCATCCTAGCCGATTTGAAATTGTGTTAGGCCACCCAGACCCGATGAGATTATTCACTCCAAATCATAAATCCCTGTGTCCGCACAATCACAAGAATCACAGTCTCAATCCTTTCGATGTCAATTGCGATTTGAGATAAGCCACAGACCCGATAAGAATTACATATCAATTCATAAAAATCTCGCATTTGCGTCTATCTCGAATAACAAAAGAACATCGTTTCTCTGTCTCCTGCCTATTCCGACTGCGATTGCGATTTTATTTGAGAAGGCCCCCTTTTGGATTTTATATGAAATGCTCCCGATCTAAATCGATTGCGATTGTTCTGATGTTTTGCCCCTGATTCTATTCCATTTGCAATTGTTTTATGATTTGTCCCAAAACTCTGATTTCCAATTGCGATAAGTTGTAAAGCCCCACCTCCTCACTCCTCATTCCTCTCCATGATGTCTATGTTAGATTTATTGCACTCTACGTTTTCGCAATTTCTTGCAAAAGTGATTTGTTTCAAATAAAATTCGTTTATCATCTCATTTTTGTTTATCTTATCGATTCTTGTTTTCTGTGTTCAGTTTCATGACAAAGAAAGAAAGTTGTGCTGACAATGGAAGATCAGATCAAACAGACATACAAACATCCAAAGAATTCGATGGAACAAATGAAGCTAATGATGACAACAAATCATTTTCAGAAACTTCTACCAAAATATTGTTTTCCTTTAAGCATTGTTGAAGGGAGCTATTTAATGCCCTCAATGCTCTACACAATAGATTAGAGCTGTTTCCTGTTTTTTAAGCTTAGCTACTATAGGAAATACAGGTTCAAACTTCGAAAGAGAAAGCCTTAGAGGCTTGCAATATTGTACCTCTTAGTCTTTTTAATAGAATGATAGGTCCTGAATCAAGGGAGAGAAGCTTGTAATATTATAACTGTGAATTATATCTGTTGGTGGAGAAGCTCTTGTTTATCATGCACTAATATTGAAAGGAGGATACATTTTCTGCAAACAGAGATCGATTACAAACTCCAAAGGATTGTGCCCTACTGTCATTCTGTGAGAATCTGTAATCTGATTTCATTTATTGATAAAAGATCATTTCAGTTAATGATGTTTAACAATATTGTTTACATGATTTAACTGGAATAAATTCTTAGTCCAGTCTCTCAATTTATATTTTGAACGTATGCGTTAATAATTGGATTCATGCACTATTGTTGAATCTTGAATGCTAATTCATTTAAAAGTCTGCTTAAACTATTCTATAGGCTTAATTTTAGATATAATATGAGAGCTGAAATTTTCATAGGAATAGATAGTTATAATCTTAGATCGACAAGCTATCTTCTGATTTAGGATGATAATTGTTTGCTTGCATACATGATGTTTTTTTTTTTGCCCATGGAAAAGGTTGTAATTTTCATTATAGGAGAAAATTACATTTTGCATATGCATAAGCATTACTTGAGTGAGGCATTCCCTGTTCAAAAGTGAAAAAACTTTGTGCATTCCTCCACGCAGGGAGTATATGAGAATAAACAAAAATAGTAAATTGTCTGACCTCTTCGCTGAGAGGGAGTGATAAGTTCTAATAAATATTTACAGATAAACAAAAAGATAAACATCAAAAATGAATTCTGTTCTTGTAATGCTGCTTCAGATATATTCAAGATCTATAAAGGGTCTGTGATATTGTTGATAAACGGCACTGTCATTTTCCTCGCAAATCATCTAAGTGTCGTCATCCATGATCGCTGCTTCTTTGGATAAATGGTCAGCAATGGTGTTCTGCTTCCTGTAAATATGATGACATGTAAAAGAGTCAAAATACGTGATAAGTCTATGAATCTCATCCAGAATATGCTTCAATCTATATGCATTGCATATTTGTTTTTTGTTGATCCAGTTAACAACCAGTTTTGAATCACCAAATAGTTGCAGATTTGTGCAATGTTTATGTAATGCATATTGTATAAGGTATTTGGCAGTTAGAAGCTCAACATAATTGTTTGTTCCCCTGCCCAAACCTATTTGTATTTTAAAAGAGTGTGTATTTGATAGATGTAGTACAACTCCCCCTCCGCATCCCGATTCCTGTGCTAAGCCATCAAAGTAGGCCCATGGTAGGGAGTGATTGATGACTTCTACCTCGATTCTCCTGTGCTGGTTTCGAGTGGCCTCTTTAGGTATCATATGGAACTCCGTTGATACTCTGTTCAGAACGGAAGGCCAGTGGGGAGATTTTTGCTAGAAGATGATTTGATTCCTGGCTATCCATAGCGCCCAGCATATGAGCAGTGGTATGTTCCTTTCCTTCCCTTTGGTATCATTCCACCAGTTATTCCATGCTTCCTTTAAGTTTTTTCCGTGCCATCTACAAGATATGGAGAGCGATGCGAGGAAGCCATTCCATAGCTCTTGTGCAACATGATAGTTCAAAAAGAGGTGTTATGTGTCTTCGTTGTTGTTTTTGCAAAGGTGGCACCAGAATGGCCCTAAGAAAGATATTTTCATAAGTTGCACCTGTTGGGACCTTATTGTTCAGTATAGACCATAATAGTAGCTTCGATCTTGGGGGTGCTTTTAACTTCCATAAAAGGTTCCACCACGACTCAGGGGCTTCCGGTTTAAGGGGATCCAATAGAACTAAATATCCGATCTTGAGGGCATAATATCCATGTTTGGCAAAGGCCCATATGAGCTCATCATCTCCTTCCAATATCCTAATGTGGGCCTCCATTAAAGCAGAAATGTAGTGTCTCTAGTCTTGATGCCAGGGCGGGGGAATATTTAGTGTTGCTCCAGATCTCTAGGCCTGCTGTGTCAAAGAGGATCAGTCGTTATCCGCAATATGACATATATGAGTTATACCCTGTTCTGCTAAATGTAGTCTCAATTCAATTGGAAGTCTGTTTGCGTTGTCGTAGCCTACCCAGGGATCTTCTCCTATGCACACCAGGGAACCAGATCGAATCCTCCATGTCAATCCATTTCTTATCAGATCCATAGCTTTTGTTACCGCCTTCCAAATGATTGATATGTTGCCATTGGATCTGTGACCTTGCCTGATCCAATCACGCAGGTTTTATGGGGGTGATGTATTTTGGAGTGACAACCTTTGTCCAAAGGCCACAACTATTGAGTAGCTGCCATCCCAACTTTGCTGCAAGTGCCTTGGAAAAAGTATCTAGTCTCTTGATTCCCCAACTGCCCTAGCGCTTAGTCATACATGATGTCTTATTTGAACTAATTTAATAATTCATCATGAATATTTGTAATTATTATGCATATGATAAATAAGGAATTGGATATATTTTCAATAGACACTAATGTAACTATTTACTAACTGTTCAATTGTTACTATTTGTGCTAATAAGGAATTAGAGCTTGTGAGCTATCTCCTCGATCTAATTCCTCCATCTTAATTCTAATTCTTTAAAGCTTCTTTTCCCGTTAAGTTAAGTCAGCTCTCGATTGAGAGAAAGGTTACCCTTTCCTTCAATAGGGATAGATTAGATTAATTGCATTGTAGACTTAGTCTTGCATGTGTTATCATAGATCTTACATTTTAGAATTAGTTTGCATTTAGATTAATTCTACATTCCTAGCAGTCCTCTTTTGAGGCAAAACTTTAGATTGGTTTGGTTGTTCCACAAAAACAACTTAAGGATTATTCTTCTTGCCTAATTAGTTTGAAGAATTGATCTAATGGCCTTAGCTATTGGCAATTGAAGACATATTTAAGCTGATAGTGGTTGGGAGAAGTTAACTGGACCTAGTTAAACCAGTCAGATCCACTATTCCAAATGGAAAAGGAATTGATTTAAGGTCCAGACCGCGTGGTTTTCCTCAATGTTGCTGCAATGATTTTCTAGGCCTCAACAGCTCCCCAAAATCCCTTTCCATGAGTTATGAGAACATATTTATAACAAAAGGTGTGACTATTCATCTCCCTTTTGTGACTCTTGGACTTGTGTCATGACTCTTCAACTTCTTTACAAAATGACTCTTCACATTCCACAATTGAAACTTGGAATTCCATTTACAAATTAATTACAAAAGAATATCACAATATACTTTTACCCATATAGGGAAAAATTGTGTAGAGCCAACTACACAACCTAATAAGACAAATGAGTTAAGCTTGAGTTTGGGGAGACTCTAACTCATGAACTTTGACTTGTAGGTTCTTAGTCACATGGCGGTGCCAATATTTGTATTGTGTGATGACTTCCCCAAACTATGTGATGTGATCGGGCTAAAAGCGAACTCTAGTCTCCATGGCATCTAGGTACACTGATTTGGAACTGGTATGAGTTTCCTTCTTTAGCAAGAGCATCATATTATTAATCTGGACAGGGTCACCAATGTACTTCTGCATGTTTTGCCTGTTCATTTCAAGATTTTCCTTGGTAGCAATCTATCTAAACGGTCCAAGTAATTTTCAACCTCCTACCTGTCCTAATTCCTGCGTTTGGCTTCAAGGAGTGAGCCAACTAATGGGATATTGTGTGATTTTACCATGAAATGCACGTTGTTGTACAATCGTGCATATGAGGCTTGAATATTGGTGATGAATGAGGCGAGTTGTTTGTTGTTATTAATGATCATCCACATTTGTGCTTTCTCCAACTCTGCCTGTTGCCTTGTTTTCTTCACCAACTTGGACGATGCCCCTTTGTATTGCATTGACCACTCATGTGTGACAGCGATAGATGTATGAATAGCCTTAACAACTTTAGCATTATCCTTACACTTCTGCTGCATATCGTGCAAGTGGACAATTGATTTATGCATCATGAAAAGCTCTTCATACAAGCTCCACAGGGTTTCTCCCAATGTCGATACTTCACCAAGAATGGATGCCTTAAGTTCTTCCAAATAAACTTGTGCAGAGCATTCTGGACATTTCCTCAGAGTTGTTCAACCTCTTGTCTCACATCCTACAAGTTCTTTTCCAATTGTTTGTTCTCGATCATCAAATACTCGGTGTTTGAATTTGTAGCACCTATGAAGGCCAAGTTGGTTGCGACAATGGCATTTAGATTCCTTTTGGTGTCTGTCACAATTACCCTTTCTATGATGAATGCAGGAGATACGAGATCATCCAAAAAATGTTTCTTCCTTTATTGTACAATCTTCTTCTGAAGCTTGTCATAAGTCAGATTGTTCATATCCATAATCGGACCCACATAAAGAGGAACAATTTCCTCCTCCTCGCTTGGATGTTGCTCTGCTTTCGAAGGAGGGGGAGATTGAATGATGACCTGTTGAGAGATTGACATCATATCAACATCTTGATTCAATGGATCGGGTTCCATCTCCATGTCTTGAATCACAATCAGCTCCTCAATTTCTTGAGCAAGCTCCTTTTCCTGCAACTGTTCGCTCTCCTCTTCTGATAGTTGGTCCTGCCCTTATTCCTCGGCTTGTTTGCATGTTTCTTCTTCTTATTCCATTGTTCACCTTTCTTCTTCTTCTTCTTCTTGTCTTCCCCTTTCTTCTTCCAATCTCCTATGCTCTTGTTCTTCCCTCTGCTTCATCTCTTCCTCTTGCTTCCTTTACTTCCTCCTCTTCTTCAATGTTATGGTCGCTTTTGAGATTATTAGATCTACTTTCATCTTGCGGATCTACTCTTCCACTGGACTGTGTGCAAATTTCCTCTTTGTCTTTTCATGCACTGGGTTGTGCCTTTCCATTGGAACTGTCTCTGAAGTTTTTCTGCGGAGTAACCTGTGATGTTTTGGCGAAGCTGACTAGTTCGTAAGACTTGGAGTAATTATAACAATTTTTCCATCCTTCTTTCTCAGGTATGTGAAAGGTCCTGCTTGGCCACTGATAATGAATCCTTGCACAGTGGTCTTTACAAACATTCATACGATCGTACGGATTGAAGTCTAAATGACCAAATGCGAATTTTTCTATCTCCTTGCCTTCGGTGTCTCCAACTTTCAAATTCTTGATTTTGCACAATTTGATTTGCAGAGGACGAGCAGACCAAGGTGCTTTCTTCTTCCTGTGCAGAACTGTTGATAACCTTGTGGAAAGATAGTACGTAACTTCTTGCATGAATAAATTATTGGTGGCATAGCTCGGTAGAAGATGCATAGACTTCTGTCCACTGAACACTCTGAGGAAAGTTCCATCTAGTGAGACAACCCAATATGCTATCTCTGACACTACTTCCATTGCCCCACATGACATGCAAGGTGGATCTTCCTCAAAGATTAACTTGTATAATGGCATGAGGAAGTGATCAATCATCCTTTCCATTACTCCTTTGTGGCTGCACTCTGAAAGTATCTTGCAATAAATATGCACAACAAACTCTCTTGGTATCCAGGTCCAATTCATACTGGGGAATGAATTGTGATTGAAAATTACATTGAGTAGGTAGGAAGACATGTAAAATATGGTTTTCTTGCCCTTGGGAGGATTCTGGGAATTATCTACTTGCATCTTTAGTTGATCCAACAAGTCTGACCAATTGAATGATTTTCCTTCATTCACAACCTGGTTCAGCAAGAATTCCCACCCTTTGGGGAAGGTCTCAATACTCTATTGACAATAGATCCTGCAACATAAAACTATCAATTACTCATAAGCCTTCCTGAGAGACTTTGTCTTGTAGGTGTCTGCCAAAAATTTATTGGCTCTTTCAACCAGCCTTTGAAAGCCTCCTGGCTTCGACAAATGGTACATGAGTTGATAATCTAGTGCCAGAAAATAAGAAAGCCTTTGTCCACTAGCACTGTTAAGAGTCACAATCTTGGGATCTACGTGAGAAATTATCCAGCTGACAATGTCTACACATGGGAAAGTCGGGTACGTGCATGAAACCTTATGAAACCCTGACTTTTGGACATTGACATAAACATGTCGGTCCTCAAGATCTGCTTTGAAACTTCTTACTGAGAAAGGTTCATTTACTTTGTGCCATATTATATTTGACTCTTTTTCTATGAACAATTGAGTATTTGCAAAAACGATCAAGTTCATTGGAGTACTCTCAACTACCTCCCTAGTGCTTCTTTCAGTGGTGTACTTTGAAGTAATCTATTTGGTGCCATGATGATAGTAATTGATGAAGAGAGGTGCTCAACAATTGCAATACTTGTAGGAGGAAAAAACACTCATTGCAAACATGAATTAGCTTCAGCAAAAAGGTTCACACAACAAGATCAAGGAAGAAACCACATGATTGAATGGGAAAATAGTGAAAATCCTGAGATGACGGCAGATGTTGGATCTAAGAATTGTGCATTCCATAGTCTTTGCAGCTAGGGGAGCAACTTGAGGCTTGTGACTGAACAATGCGCAGTCTAAGCCTTGGTAGACCAAGGGAGAGACTCTGCATTGCATAGTCTCAATGGCCAAGGGTGTGGCTTGAGATGTGGAACTTTGCAATGTGCATTTGGGCTAGCCAGGTATTTCACATTGCGTAGTCTCAGAGGCCAAGCTTGAAGCTTGAGCCTTGGACTTGCACAATGTTGAACTGATCAAGGCAACTGCTAGCGAAGTGAAGGGAAAATCTGCTTGGAAAGAGGATGGGAAAGTGGAAGATATGAGTGATGGTGCAAGTTGGAGTGTAGATCTGACTAAGGAAAGATCAATCAGTGAAGATTAAGTGCAGAACATCAACATGCAAAAGGAAAAACAAACATGCATAAGGAGTCGCTGAAACGATGATCACTAATGGGAAAAAACAGGAAAGTTGATGCGATACTTGTAACATGAAAATGACTAACCAAACCAACACTTGTAAAAGCTAATATAAGTTAAAATGTTGGCATCCATTAAAAGAAACAAGTGAAACGACACTCACATAATTTAAATGACAAAAAGTGACAACAAAAGTGACAAAAGACGACAAAAGGAAAACTCACCAAGAAAAGCACCACAAACTCCACCGAAGGCTCCTTAATCTCCTTGGAAAGGCTAGAGATCAAAGATCAAATGTGAAAATGACCTCTAGGGGTGAACATTATAGATCTAGGTTGATTAGGGTTTATGATGCCCATGCCTAAAATCAAGAAAAAATTGACACTTGGCGAAAGTCCAAAAATAACAAGTTGTGTCATCCTTTGGGAAACTAATTATCCACTCCCTATTTTCTAGGAATTTCCTTTTTCTTTTTTTTGCTTTTTTGGGAAACCGACCATTCAATGGGAAGAAATACTTGCTTCCCATAGACAAGCTCATAAGGAGTATGTCGAGTTGTGTTTATCCATGTGGTTCAATATGCCCATAATGCTTCATGAAGCTTTTCTTGCCTAATCCTTTCTATGCAAATGCACGATTTTGGTAAGAATTGCTTCAAGAACTTTGTTGGTAGATTCAACTTGCCCATTGGCTTGTGGATGATATGGAGTAGATTTCCGATGCCTGATTTTGTATTGCTCCATGATCTTTTCGACCAACTTTGATGTGAATTGAGTACCTTGATCTGTTAAAATTTTTCTTGGAACACCAAAACGAGTGAAGATATCCTCAAAAAGAAATGTAACTACAACAGTTTCAGTTCCAAATAAAAGAGTTTAGCTTCTACCCATTTTGTAACATAATCCGTGCAAACAAGTATATATCGTTTCTGCTTAGATGGAGGATTTATTGGTCCAACAAAATCTAGAGCTCATTTTTCAAAAGGTTCTATAAGTACCTGAGGTTGTAGAGACATCTCATCCGATGGAATGGGTTTCCTCATTCTTTGACAACTATCACATATTTTAACATACTCTTTGGCAGGATTTTGTAGGCAATTCTTTTACTAGAAAAATGTCCTCCACATGGTTCATCATGACATCCATTTGCTCCTTTTTGCCTTAAGCAAGTAATCATGGATGACTTGTTCACTCCTTTGCATTTTACTAACATCCCTCATGATATTCTGGAAAGGTCTATTGAAAGATTACCTTCTTTCACAGATAATGATGCAACCATTGCTACATACTACATCAAAAGGTTCATGACCTTTCTAGCAAGATATACTCATGTAACTGCATACAATCATGAATACGTCTAGATGAAACTCTTTGCCCTTTCTTTGGATGGTGATGCTAGAAATTGGTTTTGTGATTTCCTTGATAGTTATTTTGATTCTTTACAAGCCATCATCGATGCTTTTAAGGATAGATATGGAGATCAAAAGGATACACCTTTCGCTAATTACAATATAAAGAAAGATGACCCTGTAAGGAACCCAACTATCGTGGAGGAGGGTTAGGAGAATGTGTCGCGTCAATCTTTGCCATATTCCAGACCTTGTGATCATTTTCATGATCAATCCACTTGTTCTGTTGCACGAAGAATCCATGGCAGTGGAAAGGCAGGGACAAAGGATCAAATTAATTTGATGATGAAAAGAAAAATGATAAGCATCTTATCAAGGAATTAAAGCAAATGATTAAAGGCATGCAATTCAATTAAGCACAGTTGATGAAAAACATGGAACTTAATCAAGAGAGATTAATTGCAGATCATGCCAAGGAAATGGAATCCATGCACACCAAATTGCTAGCCATAGAAGAAAAGCGTGTTGAGGAGCTGAGCACCATAAAGGAAAATCATAAGAAAGAAATGAACTCTATGCAAGACAGGGAGATCAATCTTCATAACAAGTTATTAGCCATGGAGGAGCAACATGCTGAGGAAATGAAAACCGTGGAAAGTCCATCATGAGAGTAGAATACAAACAAGTAATAAAGAATCGCACAAGCAATTCAGAGCATGCAACTTAATTAAGAAAAAATAGTCACCAATTATGATAAGGAGATGAGTGCCATGAAAAGAAGGGTACAAGCAATGGAAATTAATCATTCTAATCAAATGAATGTCGTGGAAATGGAGCAAATCACTCTTCAGAGTAAGATTCAAAATATGGAAAGATCACAGGTGTATGACTATCAACATAGATCAGATGATGAAAGAAACAAGGAACTTGCGAAAGATCATAAGCCTCCGAGTCCGCCAATGCGATTCTCATCACATTGCAAGGAGATCACTTGCCCCATCAAGGACAGGTTAACTAGAAATGCCATGATTGGAAAACAAATTGAGAAATACCAAGTTTATGTGCCTCCTTTGACCTGGTATATTCAAAATAAGATCGACCATATTTCATATTCTTCTGATTTTTCATCCAAGCATTTTCAAGATCAGGGTTGAATATCTAAATTGGTCACATTGTTATCATCACATCCCAATGGGAAGAAAAGTAAAAGGAAGAAAAGAAGAAGGAAGAGGGTCAATGCGTCTAATGGCTGAGAGCAGCTCGATATTCAGATAAGTCAAAGTCCTAGCATTTTCAGAATTCATCATGGCACATCCGAGAAGCAACCCACAAACTTGTCGGAAAGTCGGCAGATGCTCAATATGCACTATGTTGAAGACATTTGATACTATGGGGCATAGTTTGTATACTATCTCTAACCCTACTCCTTTTTACTTTATGTTGTTAGCTAAGTTTTATTTCACGCATTTATATTTTGTAGTTTCCAGTTTGTTAGAGTAGATTGTTTCTACTTCAGCCAGATTTACTATATATGCATGATGATTTCATTTTTTAATGGATATCTATTTGATGGACTTCTGTTTTTTTGGATGCGGGATTTTGGGGTTCTCACGCTACTTCATGGAAGCAACGTGTCTCCATATGGAGCCAGATGTTGCACATTTTTTGTCAAAGTTCTAAGGAAGCATATATGCCAAAAATTCTTTGACCGAATCATCAATCATCAATTTATTGCGTCATTGCAAATCTATTCTGCAAATTTGTAATGTAAATAATGCTAGTAAGACTGTGTATGCATGTAACAACCTAGGTAAGCCTATTATTTTGGCAAAAGTTTCATCCTAAGAGGTTTTTCGTCTCGCTGATTCATTTGTGTTTCTAAACAAAGATGGTCGACAAAGCTTTTCCCTCCAGCCTCACCCCAAAGCTAGGGTATAATTCTTCATCAAAGTCTTAGGTGAGTCCTAGTGTTTTATTCGAGTCTTATGTAAAAGTGGTTTGGGAATAATATGAACTAATTGGCTAAATTATTTTATTACAAATCACTTGGTCTACTAAATCATATTGTGTCGCAGAATTGGGTGTATAATTTGAGGGTTGAAAATGTAATTATCTTATGTAAACCATATTTTAGTGCATGGTCCTTAAGACAACATCGCTAAAATATTTGAGGGTGGAAAAAATATTAATCCTCTCTAGTATCAATTAATTAATTTTTCTGGAAAAAATAAAATTAATCCTAAGCTAGAAAATGAATTAATTATAATCAAAATTAAATTGTTAAGAAATTAAATTCTCCCAGTCGAAAAATTCGTGGGTCTAAAAGAAAATAATTTTTGGAGGCCCCCACCAAGGGAATATTGTATATTTCAAGAAAAAATGGACCTTTGGACCTTGGTGGTTAAGTTAAAGTCAAAATTTTGAGGAAATTAGCTCAAAATAATTATTTTTGTGCTAATAATAAATAAGTACAATGAGAAATTTGAAAATTACTCAAAAAATGATTATTTCAACGACAAAGATTAAAATATCATCATAGATTTATCAACGACTAAGATTATTTTGACAGGGATCAAGCCAACTAGCCATTATTTTTCCACTTAGAGGATTTATCTATAAATTAGGAGTCATTTGTGTCTCAAGACATCTGATATTTGGCTAAAAAAAATTGCAGAAAAGTTGAGGTAACGCTGCTATCCCGCTATGAATATTTTTTGAATCATAATAAAGAATTTGAGGTATAGTTCATGGTGTTTATTGTCTAATGATTTGTGATATTGCTAGGTACGAGCTTTCCTATATTGTGCTTAAAATTTTAAAAGTTTGTTTATTCATTAGATGGTGATAAGAACACTCTATTAGTAGATTTTGGGTCTATCTTAGGTGATTTGATTCACCATGTCTAACAAGCTTTCTTGAAGAAGATATATAGTGTTTGCAAGTTCCCCAATCCTTGGGCTCCAAGTTCAAAAATTGTGGACGTATTCTGACCTTGTTTGGACTTCAAATATTTTTATGGTTTATCTAACTTCGCTAAGGCTATAATTTTCATTTATTTTCCAAAGTATACTTAGCCATTTATAAAAAATCTCTAAAAAATTTATTTCTCAAAATTCTTTTTAAAAACATTGTATATTTGTATATTTGTAAATAAATTTGTGTAATATATTTTGTAAATTCTTTTTTCTAATTGGAGTTTTGGGGTTTTGAGATTTTTTGTATATATTGAGCTTTTGGGTATTTGTAAATTTATTGTTGCATGTGTTATCAAGCAAGAAGAGCTGGATTAGAGCTAGATTTAGGCCCTTGAGGGTAAGATCTAGTCTCCAAAATTTTGGGAGGGCCAACTACTAAAGAAAATTTGAAGCAAACTAAAGATCTAAAGCAAATAAAAATTTTCAAAGCTAGGGTTTCAAGTTTTAGGGATCCTAAGCTCAGATCTACCCTCTCCAGGGCCAGCGTCTTCCTCCTAAGCCTTTGCATCAGCCTTTGAGGGTCTGCGTCAGCGCTTTTTCACCTCCCTAAGGTTGGTCTTAAGCCCTAGGGGCCTCGGCCTCCCTTCTTTCCCTTTTTCGTGGCCTTCTTAGGTCTTCCGCTCCACTTCCTCAACCCTCCTCCTCAACCCCTCCTTCCTCTTTCGCTAGATTCATCCTCCTCTCGGCTCCCTTCTGCTTCCTCCTTTCTCCTCTCGGCCCCTCTACCTGCCCTCAGTGCCCTTCTTCCCTTAGGTCGCAACCCTAAAGGGCTTGCAACTGCATCTTTGGGGCCTCCTTTAAGGTGTTGCAAGTCGTAGGGCCTTAGAAACCCTAGGCCACAACCCCTAATGGCCCTTTAGACCCCTTTAGTTCCTAACGACAACCATTTTTTGCTTGTTGTGTGGCCTGTTAGGCCTTTTGACCCTAGCTGTAGGCCTATTTGGGCATTTTCCCTTCCTTTTTTAGCCTCTTCCTAGCCCTAGCTTTCCCTAATTGACCTATGAAATTTCTGGGACTGAATTCTTGCTGTGTCTTTGCAAAAAAATTGGCTCAAATTTTTTTGTTTTTAGGTGGCATCTTCATTAGAAAATGTTGGCCAAGTTAGGCAAGTGATCTACAAGGCCTCGGGCCTAGAGTTTGCTCTCTAAGCCCTTGTTTTCTCACTGTTTTGCTACATCTATCATAAATTCTTCATAGCAATGATATAAGTTCTCTAATATCTCATCTAAGAGGTCTAAACACAATAATAATCTTATAATAAAATTTTGGTATTGTTTTGGCTACTTGGGCATTGAATATCTAACTCAAATATACTTGTTTGTTGGATGGAAATTCTTTGCATAATCACTACATCAGATCTGATATTTTCTGAATATCACATCTTGAAGGGCTTAAAAATCAAAATTTTCGATTTGGAAAATTTACTCTAGCATTTGGCAATTTTTGGCACAAGTAATTGCACCAATAACTCACTGTTTGTTCACTTTTCTTACTGCTATAATAAGTGTTTCAGATCTAATATGCAGTGATTGATTCATCATAAGAAGGTTAACTAAATTACGTTTCCACTTGGCAAGTGTATTAACATCTCATTGATCATATTTGGTTGCTACATGCTTGCTATTTCTTGGATCTAGAGTGATTTGTTCAATGTTGTCCTAAAAGTTAAATAATTGCTCATTTGAACACAAATAACATCAAATCTACCTTTGCTCATGTTCTATAGCAATTTTGCTAACACATTTTTTGTTTGAGTTGATCCATAAGTTTTAAGTTCACATCCAATAAACACTCACTACAACACTCTAATCATAAGTTCTATTGATATTAAGCATCTTTGGGCATATTGGTATCTTGCGAATCTAATTGGCAGTATTGTTAATTGCTACACACATTTTGTTGTCTATCTTAAGCATTAGCATCTTGCGAGCATTTTTCAATATTGGCATAAGATCGTTGGCATTAATATTGTTTGAGGAATTCTTGATCTCTGTTCTAAATTTGATTGTTTAAGCATCTTGTAATTTGGTTACATTGGCACTTTAACAATTAACACATTCTTGTTAAAAGATTGCGTATAATCTATTGATAAGTACTCTTGCTATTAGCAATTTATCATAAGTTAAAGTACTTAAACATTAAGCTATTCTTAAACTAAGAATCTCACCCATTCCATTGCATAGGCATTCTAGGCTTAGCTTGTACTAATAATTTACCTCCAAGCATAAGCTTGGTTGATAGACTCCTAGGACAACCCTTTCTCATATAGTTGAGGGATTCACTCCTTTTTTAGTGGTTAAAACAATGACCTTGTAGTCGTCAGAGCCATAGTCTCTATAGCGTGGAGGCACTGGGTGGTTGGAACACAAGGGGAGGTATCATTAATCAAGCCTCTGTCTGCTTCTCGTTGGCTTCCATCCCACAACCTACCCTAAAGACTAGTCTTGAAACAATTAAGAGGGAGGTTCCATTTAGGCTAGGCATATAATTTAGAAGTAACCAAGATGCTTTCATTACACCTAGATCATAGGATTTTCATAGCATATAGGTCAGTCAATCATTTAAGCAGCGGTTGTCCATTCGGTTACTTAGTATCAATTTATAATAAGCAAGCATTGTGACTCCATAAGACACTAGTCTCATATTTGAATATAATCTAATAATTGAATCTTGCTAAATTTAACCAAGTAGCTAGGCTACTCAACTGTGTCTCCTAGATAAGTTGGTTCCCAACTTGTTTCCCATCATCTCATTTCCATAAGGACTATGTGGGGATTAGAGTGAAAACCCCTGCCCTGAGCTGTTGTCACAGTCTCTATACAATCTGAGTGACAATAGATACCAAATTCTTCTCTAATATGAACACATACATCACACCATGAAGAAAAACAGATTCCCCATAGTTCAAATGAAATTTGACAAAACCAAATCCTTTAATGCGATGAGTGGAGTTGTCTCCAAGAATAATCTTCAAATTGGACTTCCTCTCTACCAAGTTAGAGAGAACCTCCTTATATCAAAAGACGTGATGAGAGGCCCCACTATCAACCAACCAACTATCCCAATAATTCAAGGAACTAGAAATTGCAGAAATAAGAATATATTCAGATTGATTAGTAGGAATACTTTCATACCTGGAATTTCTTGACCTCTTTTGTGGACGATAACCTTCTTCACAAACATGAGGAAAGTCTCTCCTTTTTCTATCATTCCTTCTACCATCTCTTCTATCATATGACCTATTGTTTTTGTAGACATGATAGTTATTTCTTCTTGGAGCATCTCTTTTCTCGGGGCAATCTGGAGCATAGTGACCTTTCTGATTACAATTGTAGCATTCGACATCTCTATCACGCCTTCTTGAATCCTTGAACTCTCGATTGAATTGAAGAGGTCTTCTTAACTTAGATGGCTTTCCCTTTCCTTTCTTCATATTATTCTTCTTTCCTTGAGCAACGAAGGTTGTAGGCTCTCCTTCATTTGGCCTTTGAATTCTCCCCCTAGATATCATCATTCTTTCCTCTTGATTGCATAGAGCAAGTAGCTCATCAAAAGAAGGGATCATTTCCCTATTGTTAATGGAAGTAATAAACATTTTCCATGATGAAGGAAGACCACTAAGGCCAGTCATGGCCAATTCCCTATTAGGTATAATTTCTTGTGCAATCCGAAGTTGATCTCTGATTTCAGTTATTCTCATGAAGAATGATTGTATAGCCTCTCCCTTGAACATCTTAGATTTCTTCAGTTGATTTTTCAAATCAATAATATGGCTCGAATATTCACTTCATACATGCCAACAATCTTATTGTACATTTCTTTGGAGGTATTCAAGGATGAAATATAAACAAGTAAATGATCTCTTAAGGAATCAATAATGATCTTTTTAGCTTTAATCTCACCTTTCTCATACTTGGATTTGGAATCTTGAGGAGAATTTTTTGGTGGTGGTGAAATATTTCCTTCCATTAATTCCAAGACATCATACTCATCTAAGGTGACATTGATCCTGGTATTCCAAGATGCATAGATGTATCAACCGGTTCTTCATTTTCCTTGAAATAAGAGGTAGACATTTTTACGAAAATATTTTCCCCTTTCAATCAGCTGCTAGAAGATGGATGCTCTTGCTACATGTCTCTTTGCTTGTCTTCACCTCACCTCTAATACCATGTTAATTTTTAATCAATTGTTCTATGCTGCAACCATTACTTCAACAATATCCATTATCATCAATTTAACATTTTCCAATTCTTCAATTAACCAAAGACAATAGAGAAATAGTAGATAGAACAATTATACAAATGCACAATGAAAGACAACCAAGAGACAAGAGACACAATATTTGGTCAATAACCAGGGAAAACTCCATAAGGGAGAAAACCCTTTGCAATCTTCTTCTATTAGATTGTCTTCAAATATTCAGTCGAGAGAGTACATCATCCAAGAATCAAACTCAAGCTTTTGTTGATTTTCTGCAACCTTGGGTCTAGGTTAGAGTCTTAAAATCACTGATGCTACCAAACCAAGAATCTCAACCATAAACTACTTTGCACAACGAAAATATAAAGCAGTAAATCACACATGCACAAATATACACAGTTTTTAACAAATTGTACAATAATGTACAACCCTAATCTTCGTTATATTAAACCAAATTTGAATAATACAACAGTCTATGGTATACAAGATACATTGAAAAACTTCGCTGCAACTTTGATGTCGTATCTTATCCTGCCAGTCCTTTGCTCCCGTATTGCTAACTAAATGCCCCTTAGTCCTTTAAATGACAACACATCGAGACTCTAGGAGGGCTGCCACCTAACACTACTGCAAGTCACTTACGTAGAATGTACACAGGCTGATCCAATCTTCTCTTTGGGTTGGCCAATTCCCGAGCTCCAAACTGCCAAGCTAGTAGTTACCTTTGTCCATCAAGGTGTTTCACTTTGGCACCAAACTTCACGCAACCTTCAGCTCCTCTTCGTCACTTCAAGATAGCTCGTCTAGGGCTACTTTGGGCTATCAGCACACTACCCTCCACCAGAACAATGATGCCCAATACTACATTGTTGGTTCTGCTCCTAGGATGGACTCTTCACCACCACGAAAAGTCCTCCACACGACACCAATAGACTACAACAACTTTGATCCAAACTGGTCACTTCCTTGACCCAAAAAACACCAAGCACTGCTCCAATAAGCATGCACCAACTCACTCATTTAGGGTACTTAGGCTGCTGCAATTCTGGACTAGTAGGGCACCCAACCACAGTCCCTAACAATCCTAAAATATGGCCCAAAATCACACTTCCTTACTGCGACTTCCCTTCTAAGAGGGGAGGAGACCCTTCGCTGAAGTTATGGGCTACTCCAACCCTTTACAGACTTTCGGCCTCCCTCATTTTGACTGAGGCTTGCTACAACAAACCTCCTCTTGACTACGACATCCCTTCCAAGGGTTTAGACTCCTCCCAAATGGCCCTAAAACAATTCACTCTCCTTCGGCCTCCAAGAACAAGCTTCGACCTTCAAGACAGTATCTTGGCCTGCACAAAATGACCCAAAAACATCCTCCAAGTCACCTTGCTGTCTCTTCCTCCTTGTTGCAGCTAAGGTAGAAAATCCGAGCTCTTTTTATTGTGTGTTTATTGCAACAAATGGATGATAATTAACTTTGCCTTCACCCTATATTTATACACAAATGAGGGTTTCCATGAATTTGATGAAGAGTCATGTCACTTATATGAATTCCTCAAGCTTACATGACTTGTCCTTGTCCAAATATTAATGAAAACTTCAAAAATTCATATCTCCACTTCTACAACTCAAAATTCAACAATTCTTGAAGCATTGGATTCTCCTTTCCGTCCTCTATCGTCTCATGCCATCACATGTAGAAATGTGCTTACAGAAATGCCCAGAAGACATTTTGGTGCAAAACCCCATACTTGGGTTCCAAGCCCACAAGTGAACCTTGTGGCGCTTTTCCCTTCAAACCCTGAACCTTAGGGCTTGGAGTACCTCCCAAGCTACACAAATCAACACTCCCTTTTAGAGAGGGACGTACTTCAAAAACTAGGAAGTAACTCGTCATCATCATCACTTCTCGCAACACTTTCCCAACTCACGCTCGCAATTGCAACAATCCATGTGTGGTGAACTACGCCATTCTCAAGAGTGTCGCTATCACTGGAAGCATCCTGATTCTTCTTCTTTGCCTGTACCGCTTTCCAATATCTTCACAATTCCTTCTTGGTGGTTGTAGGAGCACCCTTGCTTCCCACTGACCACACGCTCTTCTTGGGCTGCAAAGTCTCCCTCTGAACTTGCAAGCTCCCTCTCGAACTAGACTCCCTTTGAGTCTCTCGAATCTAGACCACTTTCTTGGGAAGGCGAACCTTCTTCTTGGGAACCTGTACCTACTCCTCTAAAGCTTGCACTTGCACTTGCTCCTAATTCTCTGGAACTTGCACCTACTCCACCTGTTTCTTTCCATGATTTATAGGCTTGCTCGTTAACATGTAGAGACCATGCTCTAACTCCGAGTACAATCCCATCGGACTTAGAGCCTCTAGGCCCGAGTCTTGCCTTCCCATCCTGGAGCAAGACCTCAAACCATTTCCTCTTGATCATTGAGACAAAAATCACGCTATATTTGAGTCCTCGTAGAAATAGTACATCCTAGATCCGCATCACACGTCCTGTCTCCATCCTGAATGGCACAACACCTGATCCTCAGATCTCCAACTAACTCTTGTCGCCCAATACCATGTGCAACTTCGAGTCCCATCAACTAGAGTCTCAAAAACCTCTTGTGACCCTGTCATATGCTTCGCCGCACCATTGTCCACGTACCATCCATCCTCATTGATAGTACCCTGCGAGAAATGAGAGATCATAACAAAGTCCCCCTCTTCTAATCTCCTGGTGAGATCATCTATCTCAGCTGAAGTGGCAACACCGGTGACCTTCTTTCCTTTTCTCTTCTCATCATCTCCCTTCTTCATCGGACATCTTGATGAATAATGACCCATCTCGCCATAGTTGAAACACTTGACTTTACTCAAGTCCTTCTTTTTCTTACCCTTCATTCGTGCTGCATGTGCCACGTCATCATCGAAAGACTTCTTTGGATGAAGATCCTCGTCTTGCAACTCTTCCTAAATGAAGTCATCCCATAGCGTATCCCAGTATGACAACTTCTCCCTCACAATGATTCCTTTGATGAAGGGCTTCCATTCCTCGGTGAACCCTTTCAAAGCAATCCTTACCATATCTCCATCTGAGATAGTCACACTGATGGAAGCAAGCTCATCTTTGAGTTGAGATAATCTCGTTAGATATGAGGTCACACTTTCACCCTTTATCATCTTCGTGGACTTCAACTTATCCTCCAATACCAGTACCCAATTCTCGTTCTTATTTTGGAACAAATTTTGAAGAGTCATCCACATCCCATGTGCATTGTTCTTCCCAGACAAATGAGCTATTAGGGCATCCTTCACACCATCTAGGATGATCAATCTCGCCCTCGCATCCAAATCTTCATATATTTCCAACTCCTTAGGGTTAGTTGGTTTCTTGGTCTCTTTCTCAGCGAACTCCCAGATCTTGTTGACTTACACGACCAACTTGATCCTTTCCTTCCGAGTATAATTCGACAACCCCTGCAACCTGTCCTCATATCGAAGACCTACCTACAACTTCAACATCATACTAAGCCCTCCACTTACAATGTGATCAACTCCATCTCACGCTGTACTTCGATGATTCACTGAATTCCAAAGTAGCTCAGACACCCACTAATACCATGTTGAATTTCCATGACCTTGGGTCTAGGTTAGAGTCTTAAAATCACTAATGCTACCAAACCAAGAATCTCAACCATAAACTACTTTGCACAATGGAAATATAAAGTAGTAAATCACACATGCACAAATATACAAAGTTTTTAACAAATTGTACAATAACGTACAACCCTAATCTTCGTTATATTAAACCAAAATCTACATAATAAAACAGTGTATGGTATACAAGATACAATGATAAACTTTGCTGCAACTTCGATGTCGTATCTTGTCCTGTCGGTCCTTCACTCTTGTACTGCTCACTAGCTGCCCCTTAGTCCTTCAAAGGAAAACACATCGAGACTCCACGAGGGCTGCCACCTAACACTACTGCAAGTCACTTCTATAGCATGTATAAGGGCTGATCCAATCTGCTCTCTGGGTCGCTCTTGTATTTGTCGTAGCATTAAATATCTAGTTTGACAAATATTGGATGATATGTAGATATTTTTTGTAGCATAAGTTTTTTTGGGCTATAGAGGCCATGTAGAGTGTAATGTTCCAAAATGGAATTTACAACTAATAACAAACACATGAACTAGGCTAAAGCAAATAAAATCATGAATACACATGCACCATGAGAAACACCAGGAAGCTGGGCAAATAAGCTAAGCCATTTTACTAAATTATGAGTTGTAAGGAGTACATATAGCAAGAAACAAGTGCACCTGGGCTTGCATAAGCAAGATGGAGAAAACCCAAGTGGAGGAGATGACCCCATGAGCTAGGAAACTTCGGCCCAATATCCTTCTGCGTACACCTAGAAATTAGCAATTGTTGTTGCACTAGAAATGCTGAGTGACCCTCTGTGATGCTCGAAATCGCCTGAAAATGCAACTGTAGCTTCTTCGAAAAATACTCATACAAACCCATAAAGGGATCTGCCCCAAACCAACCACCTGCAAAACCCACAAAATGATGCAACTACTAGTTGAACAATAAAATGTATTGCTGAAAAAAAGGAGATTTCTGGGCTTAATACTCCTCAGAAAATTCTATAAAGTTAACCTTAGACTCCTCTCAACAAACCCACCAAAACCCAGGAAGGGATTTCTGGCTAATTTTGACCTTCCAAAATTGCCCTATTTTGGCACTATGCCTTCTTGAACAAACTCTGCATCCCCCAATGATGAAATCTGTTGGAATCCTCCTTATTCCTACTCAATCTGCTAAGAGAGTGTTTTAGAAAATTTCCCCTGTAGTAGGAGAGGCCTTCTACCACAAATTACGGTACTCAAGAGTTGAGCTCGATACCACACAAATTTGTCCACCGTCCCCTTTGCGCAGGCCCTAGAAAGAGAAATTCATCCCTCTCAAAGGCAACAATCTACAGCCCCGAAATTCTCCACAAAGCTTAGCCTTCCCCTAGAGCAACGTCTCTAAATTTCTCGCGGCAAACACCCCTTGGAAAATAGCTTAAATAAGTGGCACGAGATCCTCTATTGCGTCCTCCCTAGAGCACAAATTAGCTGAGGGGAATGGTTGAAAGATTCTCCCAAAGTTCCATAAGACTCCCTTCAATTGTAGCAGCAAATTTTCCTACCTAGGTTGGCACTTGAAGTCCACCGAAAGAAGGGTGATTTCTCCCCTTGGAGAACTCTGTTCTAAATAGCACTTGTGACACAACTGAACAACTTGAGCAACAATGTGTAAATGTCAAATTATCAAAATGTTTCAACTGCTACCCCCAACCTTCTATTTATAATTGTTGCCTTACTTTTCCTTGTGGGTCCCTCCAAATATTTCGACCTCCCTTCACAAAATCGATTTTTCTCCCAAGAGGTGTGTATTCCTTAAGGGGTGGCTGCCATATTCCACCAACTTTAATATTTGAACCACTTTCCCTAAGTTGATACCCCAAAATGTGTTAGCTCTAAAATGGAAAAAATGGTAGATCTCTTCTAGCAGAAATTTTTTGAGAAGGAACATTACAGTTCTCCCTGCCAAAAATTGGTTGACCTCAAGCAATGTTCGAATAAGCTCTCTCTCCTAGTTGAACCAAATATCAGTGCAAGCAATATTGGGGTCCCAATTGTGCCACTGAGCCATTCCTGATCCATGCGTTGACCTGTCACAAAGGAGTCCCCAGATACTATGGACCCAAGCCATCACGCTCAACGTGAAGCACCCCTTGCTCCATGCACAGTCCCAGGGTGTAGGAGCCCGAGAGTCCTCCCACCTCCTGTCGATAAGCAGAGCACCTCGATATTGCCAATCCCTTGTAAACTCCTTGGAATGTTGTCCCACCGAAAAATCAATCCTGAGTAACTCAAGAGGGAACTCCCGAAACTACAACCCAAGTTCCCTAAAGTAGATCCATTGTCTCAGTGTGTCAATCACAACCACCTCCTGCAAGTCATAGAGCCACCCAAGTGAGGCGCTATCCAGTCTCAACTGGTCCTTGGGAAGTGAAGTTCCTGCTATCAAACAGGTTCCCAATGGTATAATTGGGTTACCTCCCCCTATGAGAACCCACTCTCCCCAATCTGTAACACAACTGCTCAACGTTGTAGCTCCCGAGTCCCAAACTAATCTCAAGTGAGTCTACCAAGAGGATGTTGCATCGGTCTGACCATAACTATGACCCTCTCATGCTCTTGCAGGGTCATCCACTTCGGTGAATCTCCACCACAAATCCAATAAAGGGAAACTCCATTGTGCGTAGGTCTATCCTGCTAGGGCACCCTGCCAAGGTCTCCATCAACCAATCCATGCCCAATCTCCTATCGAAACAATAGGGAGAAGGGCCTTCCTCGACCCGTAGTGATCATCCTAATGGTCTTTGACCTGTCATCCGAAGGATGATGCAATCCTGTCTCTTTCATCCTCATGATCCTCCCAAAACAAGGTAGTCCTCTAACCCAATGGACCCCTGGATCCCACAGCTAGATTAGAGGCCCATCGCTCCCAATTCCTACTGCTTGCCACTGAGTAGTGCCAATGAATGCCAAGAATCACACGTGTCAATCATCCTGCCATACTAGCACAGTGCCCCAAGTCATCAACGAATATCTAGGGGGAGAACTACTCTATGTGCAACTGAAACACAATGGGAGACCTATACAATCTTCCGCTATAAAAACCAGCGCATCCCTAAAGCCTTAAGAGGCTGAGATCCCGTGCCGATTGCAAAAGGAAACTGCCATGCTGATGTTGCAGATCTCTAGTCATAACTAGTAGTCCAACATGCTCTTATTGGGTCCTCCCCTCCTATATCTCTCGGCCACCATACAGGTAATGACCAAAGCTATGCCCAACATGCGGGGACAACTCAACAATACCCGAGCCTCCCACCCCATGGCTAGCCTCAATCCTCAACAACAACACGGAATACACGCCTCTCCATGTGGAGGGAACCTCAGTGATCTCCCATGTGTTGATCCAAGAATGATCTAGATCTCTCTCTATGAGGGTCTTGCTCATCTCGAAGTGGAGTGATCCACTCGTCAACTGAAACCCTAGCTCCCAAGTTTGCAGCGACATAATTACCATCTTCCCCTCACCTCTTACTCTTGTGGGTATAGGCTCCATATATCAAGGGATAATCTCGTGTATACCCCACGACCCTGCTCTTGCATAGCCACACGATGAACTCTACCATCCCCTCCATGGATGGTGTACCCAAATACTGCTAGAAGCCTATGTGACCTCCTATAGAACAAGTCTATCATCCCATACACCGCATGCCCCTACAATGCTCCGGAATGCCTTGCCGAAGGTGTGCCATACAAATCCCCCATAGTCATACCCTCAAGGGGGGACTCAGGGGCAAAGTATATGCTACCTCTACAACATACCATGTCATCCCTATGCCTCCATGTGCCAGCACACACATAGTCTATTTGCCCCAACGGGAAACTCCTCTCCTATCCATGATACTCGGGGTCACATCCATTTGCCTCAGGTGAGTCTCTTGCTCCCTACTGCTTGTGGTGAGGGCATCAAGGGACAACAACCAACTCCTCTGTGACTGTATGCAAGCCCATATGGATATACTCAAGAGGTGATCATTGTTACATATCTCTATACACCACAGAATGCCACAGCTAGAGGCTGAGTCAATGTGTAGTAACTTACAACCTATCAGGGTCACCACCTCTACTACCACACCTCCATGACCTCAAAGGAGTGGACCTCCCCTCCTGATCCTCTCAGAGAGATCTAACAGGCAAACCTCCCTACGTGCCAGTGGTGGTGTCACTAAGGTGTTGCTGCCCGGTGTCCTCTGCACTCCACATATCCGTAGGAAAGCCTCATCCCTGTACAATGCTCTATTTCGTGGCTTATCGATGCCACCTCCTCTGATCAACCCTGACAAGGGTATGTTGATCATCCTGCAGTCTACGCTTGATCCACATGCCAAGACAACTCACAGAGTCCACCTACTCTGTTATTGATCCAGCTAGCCACTAGTGCTGCTTGGAACTCTAATATAAAATTGTGGGTGTGTGTCCTCAATCCCCGGATCTAGCGAACAACTACTACCATCGCCGAATGACTCCATGATGTGATGGGGAATTCCACCTGGATCCCAAAAATAGTTTGGCCCTCAAGCTCCTTTGGTAACCCACGGCCCCTACTGAACTATGGCCATTGATACATCTCGACACCTAGCCTACTCCATTGGGTACCAGCTCAATACCTCTCTCCATCCAACCCCATGAGAGGGATCAAATGCAAGAGCACCAGTATACGTAACAACTCCACCCTGCGAGTGCTATGCCCTACGCAACTTCTGTTGCCTCGTCTCACTGTCCTGGTCAACATGTACGATCTATCTCGGTAACTCAGCCACTCTCCCTCCAACATGCAGAAGTAACCTAACAATACTGCTGGCCCACTCTATGTAAGCCTGAAGAGAGCTATTCACTGGAAGTACTGTAACTCTGGTAGTTGCCTGTGTATCTATCTTCTCCTTGTCGATTTCAGGCCCAAAAGATGACTGCCCATCCGCCTCCATCATGGACTCAACATGAATCCTGAGCCACCCCACCACAGGTAGCTCCTCAAGCATAACATCCTCATCTAGCTCATGCTCCTCAAGTTGCTTTACTTACTGTTGTAGGAAGCGGTTAACTAGGAACTTTGTCACAGCTCTAGGTACCTCTGCGCCTACTGGCACCTCGTCAATCGAAGGTCCTATGGGTGCGTGCCCAACTGTCTCCACCAACATGTCAATCGAGGCTAGCAAAGGAAACTCCCGCAAGGGTGGCTCCTGTGTCACATTGGGTGTATCTACATGCTCCTCATCACCTTGTGTACCGTCAACATCATGCTTGACCTCCTCCTCCTTAGGCTCCTGATATCTAAAGCCATGTCTCCACCAACAAAATCGCATCCTAGTCTCACCCTCTAACTACCCTTGGCCTGTCTGCTCCTTTTGAGGAGATCTGGTGCCCTGATTTTGTCGACTCTCCCCATATGGTGTAAACGGTTGTACTCCCACGGCCTGTGCACCTCTAGTGTCTCTGTTGTAGGGACACAGATGGATTTGGCCTGACACCTCCCTCAAATGAGCCAACCTCTCATCATTCTAGCAAATTCCACCTCAAAATTCCTACATACTGAATCTCCTTTGAGCCATGGGTGGTGTACGGTGTAACCCGTCATTGTGCATACATGCCCAAATCTCCCATGATCTAGTTAGCTACCCCACAACTAACCAAGATCATGGCCATGATACCACTGTAGTGTTCCAAATTGAAATTTACAACTAATAACAAACACATGAACTTGGCTATAGCAAATAAAATCATGAATATGAATGCACCATCAAAAACACCAAGGAGCTAGGAAAATAAGCTGAGCCATTTTATTAAATTATGAGTTGTAAGGAGTACATATAGCAAGGAACAAGTGAACCTGGGCTTGAATAAGCAAGTTCAAGCAAACCCAAGTGGAGGAGATGACCCCAAGAGCTAGGAAACTTTGGACCAATATCCTTCTGCGCAAACCTAGAAATTGGCAACTACTGTTGCACTAAAAATACTGAGAATGACCCTCTGTGATGCCCAAAATTGCCTAAAAATGCAGCTATAGCTTCTCCCAAAAATACTCATACAAGCCCATAAAGGGATTTGCCCCAAACCAACCACCCGCAAAACCCACAAAATGATGCAATTACCAGCTGAATAATAAAACGTATTGTTGAACAAAAGGAGATTTCTGCCTTAATACTACTCGAATTTTTTTGTAAATTTAACCCTAGACTCATCTCAACAAACCCACAAAAAACAAGGAAGGGATTTGGTTAATTCTGACCTTCCAAAATTGCCCTATTTTGGCACTACGCCCTCCTGAACAAAGTCTGCGGCCCCCAGTGATGAAATATGTTGGAATCCTCCTTATGCCTACTCAATCTACTAAGGAAGTGTTTTAGGAAATTTCCCCTGTAGTAGGAGAGTTGTTCTACCACAAATTTCGGCACTCAAAAGCTGAGCCCGACACCACACAAATTTGTCCAATGTCCCCTCTGCGCAGGCCTTAGGAAGAGAAATTCATCTCTCTCAAAGGCAACAATCTCCAACCCCGAAATTCCCCTGGAGCAACTTCTCTAAATTTCTCCCAACAAAGACCCCCTGGAAAATAGTTGAAATATGTGGCATGAGATCCTCTAGTACATCCTCTGTGGAGCACAAATTAGCTAAGGGTAATGGCTGAAAGGTCCTCCCAAAATTCCACAAGCTCCCTTCAAATGTAGCAACAAATTTACCTCCCTAGGGTGGCACTTGAAGTCCATCGAAAGAAGCGTGAGTTCTCCCCTTGGAGAACTCTCTGCTAAACAACACTTGTGACAGAGCTAAACAACTTGAGCAACAATGTGTAAATGTCAAATTATCAAAAGGTGGCAATTGCTGCCCCAACCTTCTATTTATAATTGCTGCCAAACTTTTCCTTGTGGGTCCCTCCAAATATTTCGACCTCCCTTCACAAAATTGATTTTTCTCCCAAGAGGTGCGTATTCCATGAGGGGTGGACCCACATTCCACGAACTTTAATATTAGAACCACTTTCCCTAAGTTGGTACCCAAAAAATGTGATAGCTCCAAAATGGAAAAAATGGTTGATCTCTTCTAGCAGAAATTTATTACGAAGGAACATTACATAGAGCCTCTTTGTTGATGTAATTTTGGTTCAAAGATAGATTGCAATCAATGCTATTTTGGTTATATGCACCCCTGCTCTATATATGAGAAACTTTGCATATTTGTGTATAATGGTTTGGATTCATATGGATGCACATGAATATTTAAGTATTTTTTTGGTCAACTAGATTTTTGGTCCCATATTTTTCCAGTTCCAGCCTTATTCACAGTTTTGGGCTTATTGAAGGTTAGAAATTATTCATAATTCTTTAGGATTTTATTTCTATGCTTGAAAAGCATTAAGAGAAACGTTCCAATATCAGCATAGTTTTGCTGAGTTAAAAGGTCAAGAGGGTTAGTAGTGTGACAAATATATTGAAAATTAGATCTAATCTGAGTATAAGTTAGACAATCAAAGAGAAAGTGTTTTTCATCTTCAACCCTTTTAGTATCACAAAGGTAACAAAATAATCCAGTTTCACTATGAAGTTAGAAGAAGTGAAATGTTATATCACTCATTTATTTTCTTTTCCACGGAAGCAGCAAAGAATATAAGCACAAATTTAAAAATACAATATAAGAGCTAACATTCATGTGAATCTCAGTACATTTGTACCCTCCATGAACTTTGAAGACCATTTCGATAGAACTGACCTCAATTTTCGTATTGAAATATGGTTCAATAGGGAAAGTATTTTCACCAAAGCCCTGATAATCTTTCCATAGTTACATCGCTGAGGCTACACTGGGTAAGCATCAGTTTGTCAAATAAGATCAAATCCAAATTTCAATTACTATGTGTGAGATAATGTTCACCAGAAATAAATTCCTGTACAGCAGTGCCCTGCAAGAGCATTAGAGATCAAATCAATATCATTTTACCGAGTTTTAGCATTGAACAATAGTTCAATAGGGTGAGTGTTTTGATGAAAACCATAATGATAATATGTTGGCTTGCATAAAATATATTCTTACAAGATGTAAACATCAGAAATTAGGACTGAGAAATCAGCCTTTTCAACTTGTCAGTGTGCTCATCGGTAGTAATATGCAATGCAAGACGGAGACTGGTCAAGAGATCATGACGTTCCCAGGATAAGTGAACCTGAGACTGAGCATAAAAGGCCTCTATCACAGAATGATATGCCAGTAACTCTTCATCATGCGTTTCTAGTCTTTGCTCTGCCACCAAGTTCAACAGATTATTCCTATGAGCTTTGTTGTCAAGCTCAGTTCTAGGAGAACCAAGTATTGCACTCCCTGTACATCTTTCAACAGGAGTCTCGGTGTATTTTAAGATTTGATCTATGGATTCTGTTAACTCTGTATCTTTAAATCTTTTGGCATCATTACCTGGTGGAGTTTTAATGCCTCTATACTTTCCATCCTTTCTATCATCATAAACATACACTCTTTTCACACCTATCGAATGCGGAGCAAGTGAATTTCCTTTCTGATTTTTTTTTATCATTTCTCTTCTTCCTAGATAGGGCTACATCATTCTTCAATATTGCATTTGCGTGATTGAAAGTCTTGGGCCTTCCTGAATCTCTATCTCTACTTGCTTGAAAAGAACATTCTTCAACGTCTAATGTTGCCCTGTTTTCTTTCCAATCATGATTCCTTCTCTGCTTTTCTACTTTTTCTTCAAACTTCCTTTGAGATTGTGCGTTAGTTTGCATATCCCAGGGAGATGATGCTATCGAAGTTGTCTCACTATTTGCAGCCATAGGATATTTTCCTTCATATATGATATTGTTTGTTTGCTACAAAAAAGGGAAAAGAATAGATCAGTCATTTCATTAATCAACTACTCACAGAATCTCCAACTTCACTAAAGAAATTAAATAACTCACTAATACAGATTATCAATGAAATTTTCCACAGAATTAGGAAAACTAAGCAAAGTAGTTTAATTGGTTAAAAAAGCTCAATTTAACTTTTCATCTTCTCTATGCCACATAATTTGGTAATATTTCCATGGCAATGCAATGAGAAATGTCTTTCTTAGTTATAGTTCATCCGTGTAGAGGATTTAGAGGAGTTGGAAGAAAAAACTAATCTACAGGGAGAATGTACAATTAGATCTATGCCATATTCTAAAGCCCTAGCTCTAAACACAAAGAAATTATAATTTAAGAAACTACAGTCAATCCTACTTGTACATGTTGAGAGCAATGGCTATGTCAAGTATACAACAATCTACAATGTTGTAAGTAAAAACAACCCTATTTATCAATTAAGCTGTCCATCTGTGTGGATGGATTAAAATAGAGCCTAATCTACAAAAATAATGGACAACTCGTATTTATAATCTTGCGAAGTCCCAGCTCAACTGGAAATAGAAAACACTGATAATTTAAGGCAGCACGACCAATCCTAATTGGCAATGTTGGAAGCAATGCATATGTTAAATATACAAGAATGGACAATATAGCAAATACATCTAACTCTCTGTTAGATGTCTACCTATCTAATTATTTAGATGGATAATAGTAAGACCTAATGTACAAGAAGAATGGTCAATTGCATAGGTTATCTATTAATGCCTTAGATCAACTAGAAAGAAAAGGTACCTTTACATTAAGGATTTCAAAATTATCTGCAAACCCTGGAAAATGAATGCATGCTATTTTAACTATGAATTTGAGCTTTTGAAAGCCCAGGCTGAATTAAATGCAACTGCATGTAATAAATTAGTGATAATCAGCTTAGACATACTAATTACTGTGGGCAGAAAAATTCTTTTCAAAAAAAGCTCTTAATTCACATCTACAGATGCTTACAGATGCTTATGGAAGGCCTTAACTGTATTGGTAATGATCTCCAATATAGCAGTAACCAAATAACAAAAATTGTACATTAAGACCCAAAAACATAATAAAAATACAGTAAATATGTTACTTGTGATGGTAGCGGGTACCATTTTCCTTTTAGCCATTCTTGAGCAGGTCTTAATTTGGAGTAATGATACCTTTTCTGTATATGATTGTGAGGAAAATATATAAGGAAAAGCTCAGAATTGGTGCGCATAGCTTGGGTGATGATGCCCGGCCACCAGCAGCCTTTGTCATGGAAATAGATAGGACGCAAATGAAAAATATTGATAAACGACCCGCAAAATATTTATTTGGACACACTTGTGGAAATAGATAGGACGCAATGAAAAATATTGATAAACGACCCGCAAAATAATGCAAGAAACTGTAGGGCACTTTTAAATTTGCTGAAACATAAAATGGATGCTTACCCGTTTCCTTCGGCCTCAAATGATAGGAGAATATCTCCGCCGGAATGCGCACCAATTCCTTGTGGGCGTCGTCGGCACTTTCTCAGAAGCATCGTAGTTTTCCTATCTTGGAATACCCTCTTTCGAAACAGAGATCGATCAATTTACCGATGAGAAGCCCGATCCGGAACAGCGTTCCAAAAAGGCTACTGCGATCGAAGTGATACCTAATTTTACTAAAATGGTGCAGACGTTGAACCTGTGTGGATTTTGCTTTGGCCGTGAAAAAATTTAAGGTGAAAATTGGTTTTTCTATTATATATGGATTCAGTATTTTTAAAAAAATTAGGGCACTTTGATTACTTCAGTTGTGTATGGATTATTTATCAAATTTGTAATTTCAATAAATTTTTACTAAATTTAAAAAAAAAAAAAACCAACCCAAAAAACTTCCAAAAAAATCACACTAAAACAACTTGCTTTAAATCAAACGTTGCAATGACACCAACTTAACCGTAATTAGAATAGATCCAAAGAGTTACTAATTTAAAGTAACTCTAATGACGGCAACTTAACTGTAATTGGGATGGATCCAAAAAGTTACTAATTTAGCGTAACTCTAACTTGACTCTAAGTTGGAATATTTAATTGGTATTCAAAGAGTAAAGTCATAGGTTTCGGATGGAGTAATTGTAATTGTTGGGTGCCTGAGGGGGAATGGGTCTGACTTGGGTATAGGGAACATCTTCTTCTTGTGTCAACCGTTGTGCGTCGCTGTCAGGGTGGCGGTCGTAGCGTACCTTGTAATGACGCCCTCGCCCACGACCATATGCAACGACAACCATTGCCTCTGTCCAGACACCATCTCTCTGCACCTCCACTCTCGTCTTTTGGTCCATCCCAGCGATCGTTACTGTAGTACAATGAAACACCAGAATCGTAGTCGATGAAGATCACGACAATGATTCTACTGTAGTACAACGAAACCCATTGACTGTGGAAAGACAATAAAAGACCTGGTCGTTCGTTTTTCAAATAGTTCTTATTTTCCCTCTCACAATTATGATGGCGATATAATAGAGATTTATAAGCTTTATAACTCAACATAAGAAATTCTAACAAACTACACTTAAACTGTAGTTGCAAAAGCTCTCTTGGAAAATTTGGAAAACATTCAATTAGAATAAACAATTTTAACTTATTGTCACTAACAAAAAAAATTCCCTATTGCTCAGAAAGGTGAATGCTATAACTAAATTTACCAAAATAAAGTTACCATACATGGTCACTAGACCTTCTAAACATTTATTGCAGTTGTATGTCTTTTGGTATATAATACAACTAGCTTAAGAGAAACCCTGACTTGCGGAAACCTAACAAAACATATTCTTTGTTTATATGCCTAAGAGAAACATTGTTTTCCGATACATCATACAAGATTGTAGGGTTCCTTGCATGCACATAATTCAGATTCATAATTTGAACAGATTAAAACCTAAAACTACAAAACTGAAACAACAATATGACCTTTGTGAATACCTCATAGTAATAATCTTTCAAGTTTCAATGACATGAGAATGCAATATGATATGCTTTAGAAATGGAAAATTAAGTTCAAATATGCATCTCCTGCCAAAGAACTTAATAGAGTACACATTATAGAATCCAAAATTTACTCTTGCATGCTTTCATCTACCATAGCAAAATTAGTTGTGAATGAATAGTCTATTGCCTACGACAACTTCAAAAATATTACAAAGTGAATACTCTTTAAATTCTTGCAACAAAGTACTAGCAAAACAGAGTAGACTATTGAACATTTATGTTTTCATTGATGTCAAAGTCACGAAGAATTGTTGCACACATGTTTTCATTGATGTGAAAGTCATGAATCATTGTTGCACACATGTTGTCATTGATGTCAATTGTAGTAGTGCCACTAATGTCTAAGGCAGAACAATGAATTAAATAGAAGAGGCGACAAAGGATCAAGCAGAACAATAGACCGGGCAATAAAGGTCGAATAGGTTGGCTAAGAAAGCAGTTCAAGCGCATGTCCACGCAGTATAAGGCCAAATAGGTTGGTCGAGCAAGCAATTAAAGTGAAAGGAAGGCAAGCCAAGAAGGCAGAGAAGGCCAAAGGTTGAGGAGGCAGAGGAAGCCAAAAAGGCTAAGAAGGACGAGAAGGAGGTAGCCCCAATGATCGCTCTTGGTCATAAAGGTCCAACAAGCCAACTCCCAATAGCTAAGACCCTTTTGGACTTCGGGAGTATTGGCATTGTTAAAAGACAAAAATATGCGCCAAATTCCCGATATGATATGGAGATATGTGGGGAAAAATAGACTAAGTAGGAATCCAAGGTTGTGCGGAAGAAAAGGTTCATGTGGAGGTAATGGTGTCTGGAAGTTAAAGCTTGTCCAATGGAAAATCTTGTGCGAAGGTAGGAGTATGTTCCACCACTCTGGACAAGGAGGGACCAAAACAAGCTAGGTGACATGAAAAGACACATGGAAAAAGGACAGGTGGCAGTGACATGGCAACAACTAGTGATGACACGTGGCAGGCATGTTTGGCATTTTTGGCTAGCTAAATGGACAGTTGGTAGTTGACACATGACAAGAACACATTAGCACTTGGACAAATGGCAAGTCTTGATTGGTTGCAGTGGATGATGTAGCAGGTGATGTGTTAGATGATGTGGGGATTGTGGGTCCCATATCATGTTGTGAGCTATTGGAAAATTGTGGTGCTAGAATGTAAACAATAGTGAATCAATCCGAGGGGAAAAGTCCGAAAGTAATGAGAAAATAATTGTCAATTACAATGTTTCTACCAAGCTAGTATAGAAAGGTAATGATTCCACCCATCATGGTTTTGACAAATTCTTTCAAAAACTTATAAGATTTCTATGTCATTTTATTTCTAGTTATTGATAGATTGTGGAGATAACATAAAAATCATTTCCATCTTTTTGACACCAAGTTGCATCCATCAGAGTTTTCCTAAAGTAGTTGGGGTATTATTACTCATTAACTGTTGAAAGACAATAAAAGACTTGGTCGTTCCTTTTTCAAATAGTTCTTATTTTCCCTCTCACATTTATGATGGAAATATAATAGAGATTTATAAGATTTATAAATCAACATAAGAAATTCTAACAAACTACACTTAAAATGTAGTTGCAAAAGCTCTCTTGGAAAATTTGGAAAGCATTCAATTCGAATAAAACAATTTGAACTTACTTTCACTAACAAAAACAATGCCCTATTGCTTGGAATGGTGAATGCTAGAACAAAATTTACAACAATAAAGTTAGCATATATGGTCAGTGGACCTTCTAAATGTTTATTGAATTTGTATGCCTTTTGGTATATAATACAACTGGCTTAAGAGAAAGACTGACTTGCAGAAACCTAACAAAACATATTCTTTGTTTATATGGATAAGAGAAACATTGTTTTCCGAGACACCATACAAGATTGTAGGGCTCCTTCTTATGTGAAAATATTTGAGACTCATAATTTGAACAGATTAAAACCTAAAACTGCAAACCGGAAACAACGGTATGACCTTTGTAAATACCTCATAGTAATAATATTTCAAGTTTCAATGACATGAGAATGCAATATGATATTGTGGTATTCTTTAGAAATGGAAAATTAAGTTCAAATAGGCATCTCCCACCAAACAACTTAATAGAGCACACATTGAAGAACCTAAAATTTACTCTTGCATGCTTTCATCTGCCATAACAAAGTTAGTTGCAAATGAATAGTCTATTGCCTATGATAACTTCAAAAATATTAGGGTGAATAAGGCTTTAAATTATTGCAACAAACCATTAGCAAGACAGAGTAGACTATTGAACAATTTGTGTTTTCATTGATGTCAAAGTCAGGAAGCATTGTTACACACATGTTGTCATTGATGTGAAAGTCATGAACCATTGTTGCACACATGTTTTCATTGATGTCAACTCTAGTAGTGTCACTAATGTCGAAGGAAGAGCAACAGATTAAATAGAAGAGGTGACAGAAGATAAAGCAGAATAATAGATCAGGAAACAAAGGTTGAATAGGTTGGCTAAGTAAGCAGTTCAAACTCATGTCGATCACGCAGTAGAAGGCCAAATAGGTTGGTCGAGCAAGCAATTCAAGTGCAAGGAAGGCAAGCCAAGAAGGTCGAGAAGGCCAAAGTTTGAGGAGGTAGAGGAAGCCATAAAGGTTAAGAAGGCCGAGAAGGAGGTACCCCCAATGATCTCTCTTGGTCATAGTGGGCCAACAAGCCAAATCACAAGGGATAAGAGCCTTTTGGACTTGAGGAGTATTGGCATTGTTAAAAGAAAAAAAATGCTCTGAATTCTCGATATGATATGGAGATATGTGGGGAAAAGTAGACTGAGTAATAAATGGTGTGTGGAATCCAAGGTTGTGCAGAAGAAAAGGTTCACGTGGAGGTAATGGTGTCTAGAGTTAAAATCTTGTGCAACGGAAAATCCTGTGCGGAGGTAAGAGTATGTTCCATTGCTCTGGACAACGAAGGAGCAGAACAAGCTAGGTGACATGGCAAGACACACGGCAAAAGGACAGGTGGCAGTGACATTAGGGGAATTTTGAGGTTTGAAATGGGCCTTCTAAGGAAATTATAAAATAATAGTGGAAATAATAAAATCAGATTAGATTACATAATCAAATTTTATAGGGAAAAAATAAAAAACTATTTTTTCAATTCATATTTTCAACTTATCTCCCTATGGGTTTACTCAAATTTTGAGCGACAACACTCGCTGGATATAAAAATTGATTCCTCATCCAAGGAGTACTCATGTTGCATGCTTTTGATGGACCCTACTACACGAAAAATGAGAAACACATGAAGAACGTGATTGCAATCACGTTTTTCAATTATTTTTCATTTTTTGTGTAGCGAGGTCCATCAAAAGTATGTAACATGGGTACTCCTTGGATGAGGAACTAAATTTTGCATCCAACAAGTACTCTCGCTCGAAATCGGCATAAAACCTTAGGGAGATAAGTTGAAAATACGAGTTGAAAAGGTAGTTTTATTATTTTATTATTTTTTAATATTTTTACTTTTTCACTCTAAAAATGGTGAATCATCCCCCATGGTTGACATCATCATCTTGAATCCTATTGGTTCTAATAAAATTTATTTTGGTTGTACATTTTTCTTAGGAGGTCCATTTTGATGGACCTCGCTGCAAGTGATGACATGTGGCAGGAATGTTTGGCATTTTTGGCTAGTCAAATGGACATTTGGTAGGTGACATGTGGCAAGAACACATTAGCACTTGGATACATGGCAAGTCTTGATTGGTTGCAGTGGATGATGTGGCAGGTGATGTGTCAGATGATGTGGGGATTGTGTGTCCCATATAAACAACAATGAATCAACCTAAGGGGCAAAGTCCCAAAGTAACAAGAAAATGATTGTCAATTACAGTGTATCTACCAAGATAGTGTAGAAAGGTAATGATTCCACCCATCAAGGTTTTGACAAATGATTTGGACATGCAATAAGAAACTTGGTCTAGGAATCTTTGTTCATCGGCATATCAACGTGTAGAAAGTGAGCAGTGAGCGTGATCTACCTGATATCCAATGAATTGGTCAACAAATGGTCATGAAACAAGGCCACATGGGAGTTGATTAACACTTAAGGGCTTAATGCAATATTAGGTCTTGGGACTTTGATCTTGTTGTATTACCATATTGGCATGTAACAAGAAAGGAGGGAACTTGATCTACTCGATATCCGATAAAATTTTCAAAAGTACGATCCCAACATACGGTCATAGTTGAGGCCCTAGAGTTAGAATCAATTGACTCTGATCTTGGATTTGTTGAAAAAATTTTAAACATGGTCACTAGTGCTCAAGGGTTTAGCCCCGAGGGCTAAGGAACCATGAAAATAGAAAATTAATGCACATCATCCAGATTGGATCCCCATGGCGTGTTGGATTTGACCAGGTCTATTGTATTAATATCTTAAGTAAGAGAGGTTTGATTGGGTGTGAAGAAGTTGAAAGTGTGTGTGATCAAAGACATTAAACAAGAACCAAGAAATATGAACTCTATTGAGTTGAATGCGAAATAATTATGAGGATAAAGTATAAAGAAGCTGTGTGACTTGGACAAGGAAGTTGTTCAATCTAAGTGTGGATAAAGGTTGTGAAGTCTATAAGTGTGATGTGGTTTGAAATATAAAATGTTGTTTGGATTCTGAGTTGTGAAGAATGAGAACAAAGTGTAGCATCCAAGAGATTAGAGTTAGTACCGTGTGCAAGATTGTGTATAATCAAAGACCATAATAGATCTGAGATGCAGTTGAACATCAAGCTGAGATCAGAGCAAATAAAGAGAGGACGAGAAAAATCAAGAAGTTTGTATGAGCAAGTTTAATTCAAATGCTTGTGGATAATAGTTTGAAAATGTTATGAAAGAGGGATTTGATAGGCATATCAAGTTGGTGCCTATAAATTATGGGATCGAAGTATCCTTCAGGTTGGTGCTTGTAAGTCAAGGGATCAAAGTCTCCTTTAGGTTGGTGCCTATAAATTAGGGGATCAATGTCTCATTTAGTGTGTTCTATGCTTAGAGCAATTTATTTCAATTTTCACAGTTAGCACCATATCTTTTCTAGATTAGCAATCACATCAACATTAAAGTAAACTGCAGATAGAATATAAACATAAATTGCAGAAGATAAGCCAAGACAAGAGGACACAAGATGTGGTGCTAGCTAGGGACAAACCCCAATGTGGGGAAACCCTTGATCAATTCTTCTTATATGTTCTTCAATAGTTCAGCAGAGAGAGAGAGAGAGATAATACGTTTACAACAGAAGTCAACGCTTTGACTTATCTAGATAATAGCATAAATCATCTTTAAGAAGATGATACATGAGATCAGTTGAAGACATGTTTCTTCAACTAATTCTCCAAGGTGACTCCTTCACCTATCGTTGTGTTGCATTTCGTCATCATGCTGCACCTCACCACGCTACACCATGTTGCACCCATCATCACTATGTTGCATCTCATCACACTTCATTAATCATGATTGTACCCATCACTGTATTGCATTATGTGCCATTGTTGCACCATGTTGCCATCCTAACCTATGTGTTGGTTGCACCTTGCTTGCTTGTTGTCCCTGGCATGCTTGTTGTTGCATGCTAGTTGTCCCTTGCATGCTAGCTGTAACATTGCATGCTTGGTGTATTTGCTGCTAAGTACCATACAACTTTCCCAATGTTAGTTAGCTTTCCCTTGCATGCTCTCCTTCAGAGGCAGATGCTCCGGCTGTTTCAGTAGTTCCCGGCAGTTCTGGCAGTTCTAGTTGTTCCGGCAATTCCGACAGCTTCAACTTTTCTGGATTTTCTGGCAGTTCCGGCTTTTCAGGTTAGTTCCAGCAGTTCCGACTTTTCTGGCAATTCTGGCTTTCTGCCATCTGGATCAGGGCAACGTTATTCCTTAGGATCTCTCCTCCTACTAAAACCCAAAGACAAGTAGAGAGAGGAAGATATCCCAAGTGTGCTGAAATGACTTTAAGGCCACCTCTATTTATACTAAAACGTTGAGCACAAGTGGGGTTTATTTGGTTGTTGGCCGACCTTGACGTATTGTTCCATAACACAAATAAATTCATATCTCCATGAATACTTATCAGAATCGGATGATCTTTAGATCAATCCTACACCTCTCGATGAGAGGGATCCAAGAAAAATATCATCTTCCATTAATAAGATGACCCACATGGAGTTTGGCCCTAGTTGCCAATTTTAACAGATGATCACCCGTAAAATGCTTTCTTGACGCAAGTGCTCCCTTAAACCATATTTCCTAGCAACACATATTCCATGATACCTATTGAAGAATCTAGGGCAATCAGGTTAATAAGATTCTTCTCCCGATGATAACTACTTGTGAGGTACTTTTTACTTTTTTTTATTAGCACAACCTTCTCTTGTTATTATTAGAGTGTGTTTTCTTACTTCATCAAATAGTTACCAAAACAAAAGAGATAATAACACAAGATGTTGGCTCTCTGTCAGGCCTAAAACCTCTCACTCTTTGAGAGGAAAACCCACACAAATTCTTCTTATAGAGATTCCAGTTGACAAATACCAAGACCAAGACCAAGGCCCTTGACCTAGTAGCCACTCCAAGACCAAGACACTGTCTTCTCTTCTTCTCTTCCTCTTTCCTTTGATCCTTCTAGTCATCATGACTTCATCAAAACCGAGATCTTCTTAATGTAGTTGTACCAAGACTATAATAGATCTACACTGAGTCATAGCACATAGCTCATCAAAGTACTATCTCCATTATAGCTTTGAACAGTACCTTGCATCATTTGAAGTCTCTACAATGTCTTCATTGTTCGTTCACACCAGATATGAGATCCTTCTAACCTTCATCATTCGAGCTATCTACTTTATAACATTGTCCATCACAGAGGCATCCGAATTGTCAACTGTAGATCCTCCTTTCTTTTATCTTTGTTGTCCCTTCATCATGAAAGGTCTTCGCTATTCCTTCACCACTATTCCGAGTTCATTATGTATCTTGACATCTGAGCTAGACTCCTTTTTGTCACTGTGACTGTGACCCAAATTTCAGAGAAATCATCCTTGGAGATCCAAGCTTGATGACTGCCATCATTTATTCGAACTTCAGAGAGAGATCCATGAATAGTTCACTGTGACTAGTGCCCAAAATATTAGGGTTGTTCAAACTTGGTTGACTATAATAACCCACCGAAAACTTCAGAGATATTTGAGTTCTGCATTGTACTTTTGCGAAGACACTAGCTGGGTATTTATAGTAGTTCGACCCACATATTAAGCCGACATGACAGTGTCAAGAAATGTGTCTATTGATGGACATGATCTATTTAATTCATCTTGCAGGTTGACTTCAAGAGGAGATTCGTGCTTGTCTTTTGGAGGGCTATTTAGACATATTTATATACATTGACTCATGCTCAAGAAGAGCTTTTCATACATGACATTGACTCTTTGACTTAATAATAAATCCTAATGCTCTCAATGGGAGCCACTAACAAATAAAACTCTTGCTCATGAAACCCATGTAGCAAGGCATACAAAAATAATTTTATTCCTTTTATTTCATCATTCACCAAGATCATGTCATTATGAAGACCGAACCTAGTTACATTCTACTAGACTCCCTCTTAACTAGGGAGGTATTCATAATGGTACTTGGTCCTTCTCAATCTGAAGAATTTCTCATAAGAATAATTGGATTGGTAACCCATCTGTATAACATCATAGTAACCAACATTGTTTCCACAACAAGGCCTTGACTGACAACTCTATCTTTCATCATATGAGAGCACAATGTTGGCGAGACCAATGACTATAGACACCTTCATCTTTGTCTCTCAAGGTACATACCCACCCGGGTGTTCACTAAGTATGACCTTCTAGGTATTCTTATCTTGGGTTCCCAGCCCTCAAAGAATATCAGTCCTCTTGCCTACTCTTGTCTTGGATGCCCTATACATCCTTCAAGAGCATCAAATGCCAGAGGATTACCCAATCCTCCATTCATTCTTCCCAAGTGAAGACAGGAATGTTGTGTCTATCTCTCCCTCTCAACTAGGGAAGATATGCCCATTCCTATAAAGGATCACTTTCTTTCCTTGATGTCATGAAATTCAGTCGAGCTTCTTCCTTGTATGGCATTAGCCATCCATCACTTTCCTTCTTGGTTTGTCATGTCATTCCTTTCTTCATGGAAAGTGGCCTTCTTCGTACATATCTAGAACCTTCTTCATATGGCTACTTCTTATTCATCATGCTTCTTTCAGGAATTTCTATCCTCCACATGAATGATAGTTGTACTTGTACTTACAACTCTTGTTTTAGTAGCCCTGCATGACCCAATCTAGATATTACTCAAGAAAAATCAAAATATAACATTAAGTCAAATAGTACCTTTCGAGATGGCTCTTCATCATGAAATCTTCCTGTATGTATCAACATCCTACATACACGTTGACACATCTCCCAAAGATATTCATTGTCAAGGGTCTCCATCTTTTTCAGACTTTCATCAGAGTCTTCATATCTTTCTGAGAGATTTCCTAGTCAAATCTCCTTGGTCTTTTGGATGTTGATTTCCTTCATCATGGTTGCATATCTCACAATCTCTTCCTTCCTTACACATTCCATTCCCAGGGACTTCCAATCAGAGTTCCTTAATTGTAGTCAACCACCTCATACTTCATATGATGACATATTATGTTGATTTCATCTGGTGTGACTCACGCCTTCCTGCATCTTCTCAGAGGAGGAGATTTCCTTTCTTCGATCAGGCTTCTCAAGATAAAAGTAGTGATCCATGTTACCTACAACCATACAACATGATATTAAAATATTAAACACAAGCATACATACCTCATTTCTCTTTAGATCATCTAGGCCTCTTTCAATAGCTCCCTTGATTGAAGCGTCTTCAACCCCTTGATCTTCTTCATCTCATATGTCATCATACCATCATCCATGAATTCCACAAGTTGGAGTTCCTAATGAAACACTTGCCTCCTCTCTAGATTATTGAACCCTTTGATGAGGATCCCATCAGAGAATATTGAGGATCTTGCATATCCCCATCTGGTAGATGTTTCATTTTTTACTTGATGTATGATGAGCCTTGTCCTAGTTGACTTCATCCTTTCCTTCAATGTCGAATGAGGTTCCCAAGAGATATATCCTTCATGTTTGACTGCCATGGATTTTGTTCCATCTGTCCCTCATGATTCCCATGGTGATGTCACGAGCTCTTGTTTCTAATGCTTCCATGATGTGCATCTTATTATTTATCATGGTCATCTATAACAAAAGATTTAGGAGCTTATGATAAGACCCTTTAGTGAGGGATACCATCTAAATCATAACAAAGATATGTTACTCCCTCTTTCCTTGGCCCTTTTCTTCAGCTTCCTCCATCTTTCTGGTGATATGAGCTTTCTTTCCATAACATTGAATCTTAGTTGTATTCTTTTGTCTTGTTTGAGGATCAAACTTCCCTTTCCTTTCTGTAAACTCTTTGAGTCCTTTAATTTTCAACACTTTTTCCCTCAACTTGTCTTTTCTATCTAGCATAGAGACCACAAGTTGTCGAATGAGGTGACTTTAGTGAATTTAAGAACAATGATGATTATCTTCTTATCGTCTCTCCCAGATCTCCCAATTGAGATCTTATAAAGATATCCCTCCATTCTTTGATACCTTTAATCAGGTCTAAGTGATATGACCTTCTTTACTACATTTTTAGAGAATATATCTTCTAGCATTTCATATATCTCTTTGATGTCTCCTCTGCTACATAGGGATGAGAGGACCTTTGACTGATTTCATAAGGATCCTATGAGTCCCTTGATCCTTTTTCATGCATTCAAAGAATGCTTGACCTTCCGAGACTTTTCCATAGATATCACTGACTTCTCTTTTGGGGACTATATCTATCCTCCTTTCTTATGCAAGGAATTTTGATGACCCTGTTGTTACTCACTACTATTTAGTCACCAGTTGCTTCAGAAAGTCAAAGCAGTGATGTTTGAGGCTGATTCTTGAGTCTCAGAAGTTGTCAAAGCTTGATCAGACCCCCCCCCCCCCCCCCCCCCCCCAACGACCTAGTGCTTGGAAAGAGCTTTCCAATGATATAAAGAAGTCCAGATAAGGGTTCCTAGATCAAAAGATACACTCAATTGAAGAATCCCTTTGGAAAGCCTTGAAAGCATGAAAATGAGAAAAATGGCTAAGTGTTGGAGAGAGAGACCGCAATCGGGATAGTGGAGGCATATCGGCATATTGGCTATCGACGAAGCCAAGAGGCACAAACTTAAGATTTATCTGTGGTTCGGAAGGTCGATTGCGATTTGCGATCCCGCATATCGCAATCAACGATCAACAAGTTATAAGAGTTCAAAGACCGCAGCAGGGGCCAATATTGTGATATATACCAAAACCATCGTGAGGGCGATTTTCAAAATACAAAGGAAAGCATGGAAAGACAAGGCCTCGGCCGACCTTTTTCTCTCTCCTCCAAGGGGCCACGTGGTAGCTTCTTATTGATCTGCGGAGCTGATGTGGTAGATGATGTTAGTGATGACATGGCAGGTACAGAGGATGACGTGGTAGGGGAACATGCGTCACTCGTTTTTTGGCATTTTCAAGGGTCCCGTGAGCCCATTTTCTGGGTGCCACGTGGCACCACTCACAAGGTGCCACTCATAATAGGACCTTTGACTGATTTCATAAGGATCCTATGAGTCCCTTGATCCTTTTTCATGCATTCAAACAATGCTTGACCTTCAGAGACTTTTCCATAGATATCACTGACTTCTCTTTCGGGGACTATATCTATCCTCCTTTCTTATGCAAGGAATTTTGATGACCCTGTTGTCACTCACTGCTTTTCAGTCACTAGTTGTTTCAGAAAGTTAAATCGCAGTGATGTTTGAGGCTGATTGCTGAGTCTCAAAAGCTGTCAAATCTTGATCAGAACCCCCCCCCCCCCCCCCTCCCCCCATGGCCTAGTGCTCAGAAAGAGGTTTCCAACGGTATAAAGAAGTCCAAAAAAGGGTTCGTGGATCAAAAGATACACTCAATTGAAGAATCCCTTTGGAAAGCCATGGAAGCATTAAAATGAGAAAAATGGCTAAGTGTTGGAGAGAGAGACCGTAATCGGGACAGTGGAGGCATATCAACATATTGGCTATGGGCGAAGTCAAGAGGCACAAACATAAGATTTATCGGCGGTTCAGAAGGCCGATTGCAATTTGCGATCCCGCATATTGCACTCGACGATCGGTGAGTTATAAGAGTTCAAAGCTCGTAACAGAGGCCAATATTGTGATATAGACCAAAATCGCCGTGAGGGCGATTTTCAAAATACAAAGGAAAGAATGGAAAGACAAGGCCTCAGCTGACCTTTTTCTATCTCCTCTAGGGGGCCATGTGGCAGCTTCTTATTGGTCTACGAAGCTGATGTGGCAGGTAAGGAGGATGACACGGCAGGGGAACACGTGTCACTCGTTTTCGGCATTTTCAGGGGTCATATGGACCCGTTTTCCGGGTGCCACGTGGCACCACTCACAAGGTGCCAGTCACAAGAGGACCTTTTACTGATTTCATAAGGATCCTATGAGTCCCTTGATCCTTTTTCATGCATTCAAACAATGCTTGACCTTCAGAGACTTTTCCTTAGATATCACTGACTTCTCTTTCAGGGACTATATCTATCCTCCTTTCTTATGCAAGGAATTTTGATGACCCTATTGTCACTCACTGCTCTTCAGTTACCAATTGCTTCAGAAAATCAAATAGTAGTGATGTTTGAGGCTGATTCCTGAGTCTCAAAAGCTGTCAAATCTTGATCAGAACCCCCCCTCCCCCCCATGGCCTAATGCTCGGAAAGAGGTTTCCAACGGTATAAAGAAGTCCAGAAAAGGGTTCATGGATCAAAAGATACACTCAATTGAAGAATCCCTTGGGAAAGCCATGAAAGCATGAAAATGAGAAAAATGGCTAACTGTTGGAGAGAGAGACCGCAATCGGGACAGTGGAGGCATATCAACATATTGGCTATTGACGAAGTCAAGAGGCACAGACTTAAGATTTATCAGCGGTTTAGAAGGCCGATTGCAATTTGTGATCCCGCATATTGCAATCGGCGATCGGCGAGTTATAAGAGTTCAAAGCTCGCAACAAAGGCCAATATTGCAATATAGACCAAAATTGCCATGAGGGTGATTTTCAAAATACAAAGGAAAGCATGGAAAGACAAGGCCTCGACTGACCTTTTTCTCTCTCCTCCAGGGGGCCACATGGTAGTTTCTTATTGATTTGTGGTGCTGATGTGGCGGATGACGTGGCAAGTACAGAGGATGACATGGTAGGGCAACACGTGTCACTCGTTTTCGGCATTTTCAGGGGTCGTATGGGCCCATTTCTTGGTGCCACGTGGCACCACTCACAAGGTGACATGTGGCAATGATGATGTCATGATGACATTAGCAGGTATCGGTGATCGACAGACTTTCATCTCTATTATATCGGCGATTTGTGATGCTCCGAGGGAGGCTCTGAATGCGATATTTATTAAAATACAAGCTATAAAGTTTTTGGGTCCGAGCACCCTTGTTATCAGTGATCGGCGATTGCAATGTGCTAAAGGTTAAAAGAGGCAGAACAATAGAGAAGCATCGATTGCGATATGCGGGGTTTCTCCCGGATCCGATAAATTATAAGCTGCAATCTATAAATATTTCAAGTCTGGGAAATCCACCAATAAGGGTTTCATTGCGATATAAGGAAAAATCCTTCCCCGCACATTATGGAGATCCTTAAGCGCTTTACAGATGGGCTCTTGGTCTCCACCTATGGTCATATGCATAAATTCATAAAAGGGGCTATCAAACGGAGCTTGAGACTTATTTAAAAGAAAAAACTGGCTTGTTCACTGATTTGCCTGTTCAAAGCCACCCGTTTGCCTGTTTTGAATTGAAATCCCACAACCAAGATAAAAAATTGCACATAGAGCTTTTTACAGATCGAGGGGGCGGCCGTTGGAAATTAATGAAGTATGGACATAAGCAAGAGAAAGACAGCCTGTCATACCTTATCAGTTCGTGCCGAACGAATTTTCAATGCTGAAATGACTCGACGTCCATCGAAGCGCCTTAAACCACCGAAGGAAGCTCAAAACAACAAGAACGTGGCTTAACAAGCGGCTTCCACTGAAACATCAGCAAGACACCTCCTCCTTCCTTTCTCAATCCTCTTCCTCTTTGTATTAATGATTGAATTTTTTGAAAGGGGGATTTAACCCTATTGTAATTACTTTTCGGGGGGCAAAGCTTGACAGAGCCGCAACATCTCGTCTTGTGTGATAGTTGAGGGATCAAACTTGGATTTTTGTAAACATTAACGAAAGCCTCCCCTTCTCCTCTTATAAAAGGGTCGAAGTGAGACCTAACAAAGGGGGGTTGGTGTAGTGGGTTGGTTTGGGAGTGTTGTTATAGAGATTCAAAGACCCGAGAGGGTTGATCTTTGTAATACCGCTTTGAATTTTATCTACTTGTAATGGGGGTTTCAATGATTTGAGGATTGAATAAAGGATTCATTATTGGGGTTTGAAGCATATAGCTTTTTCCTTTGTTGATTCCAAACTTGTTATGGGCAGTAAGTCTTTCCCTTTTTGTAACTTCATTTCATTATGTATTTCTTCCTCAAACCATTATCAAGGTTGATGTCATTGTTCTGGTTGCTAATGGATTTATCTGCGCTGATAGATAGGAGAGTGTACCTGTGTGAACCTCTAGATTTACTTCAGTTATTTTATATGCACTTAGTACCTATTCTATTTCAGATTTACTAGTGTTTATAAATAGCTTATAGTACTTGTGGTAGCCCAGAATTGCCTCAACTGTTGAAAAGAGTATGATACCCATTAATATGCAGTTTGAAACCTTAGAACAACGCCCTCTGTTGTTGTCATCCCACCTTCCTATTCTTCCATCTTTCTATTGGAAATTAGTGGCTGAAGATTCGATTTCTCAGCCTTCTGTAGCCGATTTCCTCCTTCTCCTACTCTTCTCCATCATCATTTCAACTTCAGTTTAAACTATTTCATTTCCATGTGTAGGACAACAGAAGAAGAAGCCATCCCTCTTGGAAGTTGTCCCATACAACCCCTGCACTTAAATCCTTAAATTAGCTTGAAATTCCCTCATTAAAGGCACATAGAACCGGAACTAAACCCTCTAACCACCATCTCAATTTCGTGACAATTGGAGTGTTGCACGCCCCTTTCGAAACATCTCACAAGCACTCCTCTACCCAAGATGTCCTAGTCTACAATCAACCCATAGGCTATCTAGAGAGCTTTCCTTGCCTCCTACTACACTTGTGCTGTAGGTGCAAGATTTAGCCCCAACATCTTTTTGGCGTCGTTGCCGAGAACAGATTAAAATATTTTTTCCTGGGTATGACAAAACATTTCATTTCCTCTGATAGGTGAGCATAGGAAGTGTGGGTTGAATATCTCTCACCTTGGCGACTCCACTGTCAAATCTATGGTAAATATCCTGGCGACTCCAATGTCTAGATCTTTGTTTTGATCATCTTAGCCTTTCAAATAGCCTCATACTCACTCATACTACAGCATTCAAGATGGCCATTCCTGCATTCTTGGCCAACCAATTTGCACCACTGGATTTCTCTGCTATTGCTGGTTTTCCTCATCATGTCCCTCCATTTCATGAGTGGAACACCTATTTGCCCAAATTCAGTGAGAACTCTGAGAAAAGACCTGATCAACACCTCAAAGACTTTCACAATTGCATGGAAGAACAAGATATCTTTCTTGAATATGTCCAGATGAAGCTATTTAAATTGTCTTTAGAGGGAGAGGCTAGGATCTGGTTTAAAACACTACTTCATGGCAGCATATCTTCCTTGAAATCCTTCCATTCAACATTCTATAACTACTATAAGAGATTTTACCCATAGAATGCATTGTCTGAAGATTGTTGCATACTTTGTAATGAAGAAATCAGCTATGAAGTAGATGAATATGATGAAGATGCTTGTGGAGCTTCTCTCCAAGAAAGCATTCTTTCTTATCGGGAAATAGTACCTTATGAGCAAGAAGAAGAAAGAAACACCTCTGATTTTCGAACCAGCTCTCAAAGCACTTATTCTTTCGATTTTAATGTTTTCACTTCTTATGATCAACATGTTTTTGATGAAGAGACAGGTAAGGCAGAGCTTCCATTCTCCCAGTTATGGGAAGCTGAACAAGAAGAAGAGGCCCATTAGGAGGTCAGCAAAGGGGCTCCAGTCCATGATGTATATCTTTCACATGAAGAGAAGGATCAAGAATATCCTCCTATCTATGACTTATATGATTCAAAGGAGGAGGAAATGGTCATAGAGCTGCAAAAGGAACTAATTACCAGTCAGTGGAAGGAAAGCTCCCAACAACAAGCTTTCCATGAAGATCCCAAAGAAGAGTTGATGCAAAACTACTCAACAGGCCCTCCAATTTATGATTCTTATAGTTCTGAAGATGAAGAGCTCGTTGCAGATTTTCAGAACAGTTGTCCCATTGAAAAAGGTGCAGTAAATGAGCAGTAGTCAGTCTTTCTTGGAAACACTTTAGTTGAGGAGTTGGATAAGGTTTGTGGCTGCCCTAGCAAAAAGGATATTGGTCAATAGACTGCAGGTGAAATCAAAATTGCTGCAAACATTCCTAGTCTATTCCATGACCCTGTGGCTAAGTACATGAACCTATTCTTAAGCCAGCAACAAAGGTCACTTCACCAGCATGTGACTGGTCCCTTGCTGATTTTTCATGGTGCATGCTGATTTTGGTTGTGTTTTTCTAGTAGTATGAAGGTTTATGGTCCAGTACTCTAATGCTTGCCTAGTTCTACTGGAGAATGGAACATACTTCACTAAATTTAGCATTGTATAGAAGTAGGACTGTACATAAATAAGCTCACCAACTGAGCATTTACTTTCAGTTGCTAGTTTTATTTTCTACATGTATATAGATAAAGAAAGGTCCTATGGAGATCTTCCTGATTTTTGAAGTACATATACTACTGACTCCATGCCCAATGGTGAAGAAGGCTGGTTTGCAAGTTCTCAGCACCTTCCCAGCAAGGCACTGTCCCCAGAAGGAACCAATGTTGTCACTAATTGCTATTCAATCACCAGTTGCTTCAGAAAGTCAAATAGCGGTGATGTTTGAGGCTTAATCCTGAGTCTCAGAAGCTGTCAAAGCTTGATCAGACCCCCCCCCCCCCCCCCCCCCATGGCCTAGTGCTTGCTCGGAAAGAGATTCCCAATGGTATAAAGAAGTCTAGAAAGGTTCCCTGGATCAAAAGATACACTCAATTGAAGAATCCCTTTGGAAAGCCCTAAAAGCATGAAAATGAGAAAAATGGCTAAGTGTTGGAGAGAGAGATTGCAATCAGGACAGTGGAGGAATATTGGCATATCGGCTATCGGTGAAGTCAAGAGGCACAAACTTGAGATTTATCGGCGGTTCAGAAGGCCGATTGCGATTTGCGATCCTGCATATCATAATCGATGATCGACGACTTATAAGATTTCAAAGACCACATCGGGGACTAATATTGCGATATAGACCAAAATCTTCAAGAGGGCCGATTTTTAAAATGCAAAGGAAAACATGGAAAAACAAGGCCTTGATCAGCATTTTTCTCTCTCCTCCAGGGGCCATGTGGCAACTTCTTATTGGTTCACGGCGCTGATGTGGTGGATGATGTCAGCGATGACATGGCAGGTACAGAGGATGACATGGTAGGGGAACACGCGTCACTTGTTTTCGACATTTTCAGGGGTCCTATGGGCCCGTTTCTAGGTGCCACGTGGCACCACTCATAAGGTGACACGTGGCAGTGATGACGTCAGCAAGTATCAGTGATTGGCAATCGACGGGCTTTCATCTATGTTATATCGACGATTTGCGATGTTATGAGGGAGGCTCCAGATGCGAAATTGATTAAACTACAAGCTATAAAGTTTTTAGGTCCGAGCACCTGTGTTATTGTCAATTGACGATTGCAATGTGTTGAAGTTTAAAAGAGGCAAAACAACAGAGAAGCGCCGACTGCGATATGCGGGGTTTCTCCATGATGCGATAAATTATAAGTTGCAATCTATAAATATTTCTAGTCCGGGAAATCCACCAATAAGGGTTTCATTGCGATATAAGGAAAACGCCTTCCCTGTTCGTTATGGAGATCTTTAAGCACTTTATAGATGGGCTCTTGGTCTCCCCCTACGGTGATATGTAGAAATTCATAAAAGGGGCTATCAAAGGGGGCCTGAGACCTATTTAAAAGAAAAAACCGACTTTTTTGCTGATTTGCCTATTCAAAGCCACCCATCTGCCTGTTTACAATTTAAAAGCCTGTGACCAAGATAAAACACTGCACATAGAGATTTTTACAGATTGAGGGGGCGATCGCTGAAAATTAATGAAGTATGGGCATAATCAAGAGAAAGATGGCCTGTCATACCTTTTCAGTTGGCGCCGAACGAATTTTCACTACTGAAATGAGTCAACATCCATTGAACCACCTTAAACCGTCGAAGGAAGCTCAAAACAACAAGAACGTGGCTTAACAAGTGGCTTCCACTGAAACATCAGCAAGACAACTCTTCCTTCCTTTCTCAATCCTCTTCCTCTTTGTATTAATGATTGAATTTTTTGAAAGAGGGATTTAACCCTGTTGTAATTACTTTTCGGGGGGCAAATCTTGACAGAGCCACAACAACTCGTCCTGCGTGACAGTTGAGGGTTCAGACTTGGATTTTTGTAAACATTAGTGAAAGCCTCCCCTTCTCCTCTTATAAAAGGGTCGAAGCAAGATGTAACAAAGGGGGGTTGGTTCAGTGGGTTGGTTTGGGAGTGCTATTACAGAGATTCAAAGACCCAAGAGGGTTGATCTTTGTAATACCACTTTGAATTTTATCTATTTGTAATGGGGGTTTTCAATGATTTGAGGACTGAATAAAGGATTTGTTATTGGGGTTTGAAGCATATAGCTTTTTCCTATGTTGATTCCAAACTTGTTATGGGCAGTAAGTCTTTCCCTCTTTATAACTTCATTTGATTATGTATTTCTTCCTCAAAACAATATCAAGGTTGATGTCATTGTTCTGGTTTCTACTGGATTTATCTGCACTGATAAATAGGAGAGTGTACCTGTGTGAACCTCTAGGTTTACTTCAGTTATTTTATATGCACTTAGTACCTATTTTATTTTAGATTTACTAGTGTTTATAAATAGCTTACAGTACTTGTGGTAGCCCATACTTGCCTCAACTGTTGAATAGAGTATGATACCCATTAATATGCAGTCTGAAACCTTCAAAAAGTTCCCTCTCTTGTTGTCATCCCACCTTCCTATCCTTCCATCTTTCTATTGGAAATTAGTGGTTGAAGATTTTGCTTCTCACCCTTCTGCAACTGATTTCCTCCTTCTCCTACTCTTCTCCATCATCATTTCAACTTAAGTTTAAACTGTTCCATTTCCATGTGTAGGCCAGCAAAAGAAGAAGCCATCCCTTTTGAAGTTGTCCCATACAACCCCTGCACTTAAAGCCTTAAATCAGCCTGAAATTCCCTCATTAAAGGCACATAGAACCAGAACTAAACCCTCTGACCAACATCTCAATTTCATGACAATTGGAGTGTTGCCCACCCCTTTCAAAACATCTCACAAGCACTCCTATACCCAAGATGTCCTAGGCACTGGTCTACAATCAACCCATAGGCTGTGTCTAGGGAGCTTTCCTTGCCTCCTACTGCACTTGTATTGTAGGTGCAAGATTTAGCCTCAATAGACCCAAGCAATTTATAGATCTCCTTGCAAACACGAAGTCATTTAACCAAACTTGATTATAGAATGAAAGATACTTACTTGTCATGTGAAGATGAAATCTTCACCTTGATCATGTTGACAGTGGTTGAAGCGGATGCATTGATGCTTCCTCCAGATGAGATCCTTGTTGTAATGATAGGAAGCTTGCCTTCTTGCCTTCAGGATACTTTGACTTATACATCTGATCCTTATGATTAACAAATTGTTGGCATACTTGAGATGGCACTATATTGCTATCACACAAGTGGACTATGGAACCTTCTAGCATGCAATATCGTGTAGAATCATAGAGCATCGAGGTCACTTGCTACGATCATCACCTTATAGTACCTAGACCTATTTCTAAGCACTATGTTGTGGATGATCTGCTTCTATATGCCATCGAGTATGCATCATCAAGCTGTGGGAATCTGAGTTGTCAAGATTGTTTTCTTTATAGAAAAGGATTCAATCTGAGGTTGTGACTATCACTGGTATGTTGAGATCATGTCATTGTGATATTATTGAGATCACTTTATGACATAGGCCTAGACTATTATCATGAACAAACCCAAGAATCTTTTAGATAAGGATCCAAACCAGTCTCACTGTAGTACTGAATTTTCTTCTTGTTGTAGACTATTTCCTTGATTATAGGGACTGGGACAAAAGCCCTAGCTATTGTAGGTTGTTGTCGTTGACTAATTCTTCAATTTTTTATAGATCTTGATCCCTTTATTTGATAACCTTCAACTTGCTTTGATCCTTGAGTGTCTCTTTTATGCCCATCCATTGACTTCAACAACTTAGCTGTGATACCATGTTGAAAAATCTAGGGCAATCAAGTTAATAAGATTCTTATCACAATGATAACTACTTGTGAGGTACTTTTTAATTTTTTTTATTAGCACAATCTTCTCTTGTTATTATTAGAGTGTGTTTTCTATTTCATCAAATAGTTACCAAAACAAAAGAGATAAGAACACAGGATGTTGGCTCTCTGCCAGGGCTAAAACCTCTCACTCTTTGAGAGGAAAACCCGCACAAATTCTTCTTATGGAGATTCCAATTGACGAATACCAAGACCAAGGCCCTTGACCTAGTAGCCACTCCAAGACCAAGACATTGTCTTCTCTTCTTCTCTTCCTCTTTCCCTTGATCCTTCTTGTCATCATGACTTCATCATAACACCGAGACATTCTTACTGTAGTTGTACCAAGACTATAGTAGATCTGCACCGAGTCATAGCACATAGCTCATCAAAGTACTATCTCCATTATAGCTTTGAACAATACCTTGCATCATCTGAAGTCTCTACAATGTCTTCATTATTCCTTCACGCCAGATCTGAGATCCTTCTAGCCATCATCATCCAAGTTGTCTACTTTATAACATTGTCCATCACAGAGGCATCTGAACTGTCAACTATAGATCCTCATTGCTTGTATCTTTGTTGTCCCTTCATCATGAAAGGTCTTCGCTATTCCTTCACCACTATTCCGAGTTTATTATGTATCTTGACATCCGAGCTAGACTCATTTTTTGCCACTGTGACTGTGACCCAAATTTCAGAGAAATCATCTTTGGAGATCCGAGCTTGATGATTGCCATCATTTATCCGAACTTCAGAGAGAGATCCACAAATAGTTGACTGTGACTAGTGCCGAAAATCTTAGGGTTGTCCAAACTTGGTTGACTATAATTACCCACCGAAAACTTCAGAGATATCCGAATTCTGCATTGTACTTTTACAAAGATGCTAGCTGGGTATTTATAGTAGTTCGACCCGCATATTAAGCCGACATGATAGTGTCAAGAGATGTGTCTATTGATGCAAGACGACGTGATCTATTTAATTCATATTGCAGGCTGACTTCAAGAGGAGATTCGTGCTTGTCTTTTGGAGGACTATTTAGACATATTTATATACATTGACTCATGCTCAAGAAGAGCTTTTCATACATGACATTGACTCTTTGACTTAATAATAAATCCTAATGCTCTCAATGGGAGCCACCAACAAATAAAACTCTTGCTCGTGAAACCCATGTAGCAAGGCATACAAAAATAATTTTATTCCTTTAATTTCCTCATTCACAAAGATCATGTTATTATGAAGACCGAACCTAGTTACATTCTACAACACTCTTAATCTGAAGAATTTCTCATAAGAAGAATCGGATTGGTAGCCCATCTGTATAGCATCATAGTAACCAACATTGTTTCCACCGCAAGGCCTTGAATGACAACTCTATCTTTCATCAGATCAGAGCACAATGTTGGCGAGACCAATGACTATAGACAACTTCATCATTGTCTCTCAAGGTACATACCCACCCGGGTGTTCACTAAGTATGACCTTCTAGGTATTCTTATCTAAGGTTCCCAGTCCTCAAAGAATATCGATCCTCTTGCCTACTCTTATCTTGGATGCCCTATACATCCTCAAAGAGCATTAGGTGCGAGATGATTACCCAATCCTCCATTCTTTCTTCCCAAGTAAAGACAAGAAATGTTGTGTCTATCTCTCCCTCTCAACTAGGGAAGATATGCCCATTCCTATAAAGGAATGTACCCAAGATCCCTCTGAATTGGGGACTTGTCAGAGATCCCTCTCATCTAGGGACTCTCCTTTTTCATCAACAACTTTTTCTAGTGGGTCCTTCAGTTGCTTGAGCACTTTCTTTCCTTGATGTCATGCAATTCAGTCAAGCTTCTTCCTTGTATGGCATTAGCCATCCATCACTTTCCTTCTTGGTTTGTCATGTCATTCCTTTCTTCATGGAAAGTGGCTTTCTTGGGACATATTTGAAACCTTCTTCATATGGCTACTTGTTACTCATCATGCTTCTTTCAGGAATTTCCATCCTCCACATGAATGATAGTTGTACTTGTAATTACAACTCTTTTTTCAGTAGCCCTGCATGACCCCGTCTAGATATTGCTCGGGAAAAATCAAAATATAACATTAATTCAAATAGTACCTTTCAATATGTCTCTTCATCATGACATCTTCCTGTAGGTATCAACATCCTACTTACACGTTGACACATCTCCCAAAGATATTCATTGTCAGGGGTCTCCATCTTTTTTAGACTTTCATTAGGGTCTTCATATCTTTCTGAGAGATTTCCTAGTCAAATCTCCTTGGTCTTTTGGATGTTGATTTCCTTCATCATGGTTGCATATCTCACGATCTCTTCCTTCCTTACACATTCCATTCCCAGGGGCTTCCAATCAGAGTTCCTTAATTATATTCAACCACCTCATACCTCATATGATGACATATTATGTTGATTTCATCTGGCGTGACTCATGCCTTCCTGCATCTTCTTAGACAAGGAGATTTCCTTTCTTTGATCATGCTTCTCAAGATAGAAGTAGTGATACATGTTTCTTGCAAACATACGATATGATATTAAAATATTAAACACAAGCATACATAGCTCATTTATCGTTAGATCGTCTAGGCCTCTTTCAGCAGCTCCCTTGATTGAAGCGTCTTCAACCCCTTGATCTACTTCATATCTTATGTCATCATACCATCATCCATGAATTCCACAAATTGGAGTTCCTGATGAAACACTTGCTTCCTCTCTAGATTAGTGAACCCTTTGATGAGGATTCCATTAGAGAATCTTAAGGATCTTGCATATCCCCATCTGGCAGATGTTTCATTTTTTACTTGATGTATGATAAGCCTGGTCCTGGATGACTTCATCCTTTCCTTCAATGTCCAATGAGGTTCCCAAGAGCTATATCCTTCATCTTTGACTGCCATGGAGTTTGTTCCATCAGTCCTTCATGATTCCCATGGTGATGTCACGAGCTCTTGTTTCTAATGCTTCCATGATGCCACGATGCATATTATTATTTATCATGGTCATCTATAACAAAAGATTTAGGAGCTTAGGATAAGACCCTTTAGTGAGGGATACCATCTAAATCATAACATAGATCTATTACTCCCTCTTTCCTTGGCCCCTTTCTTCAGCTTCCTCCATCTTTCTGGTGATATGAGCTTTCTTTCCATAACATTGAATCTTAGACGTACTGTTTTGTCTTGTTTGAGGATCAAACTTTCCTTTACTTTCTGTAAATATTTGAGTCCTTTAACCTTCAACACTTTTACCCTCAACTTGTCTTTTTCTATCTAGCATAGAGACCACAAGTTGTTGAATGAGGTGACTTTAGTGCATTTAAGAACAATGATGATTATCTTCTTATCATCTCTACCAGATCTCCCAATTGAGATCTTATAAAGATATCCCTCCATTCTTTGATACCTTTAATCAGGTCTAAGTGATATGACCTTCTTTACTGCATTTTCAGAGAATATATCTTCTAGCATTTCATATATCTCTTTGGTGTCTCCTCTGCTACATAGGGATGAGAGGACCTTTGATGGATTTCATAAGGATCCTATGAGTCCCTTGATCCTTCTTCATGCATTCAAATAATGCTTGACCTTCAAAGACTTTTCCATAGATATCATTGACTTCTCTTTCGAGGACTATGTCTATCCTCCTTTCTTATGCAATGAATTTTGATGACCCTGTTAACACTGACTACTATTTAGTCACCAAGTGCTTCAGAAAGTCAAATAGCAGTTATGCTTGAGGCTAGTCTTAGAAGCTGTCAAATCTTGATCGGATCCCCCCCCCCCTTCCCCGCCACCCCACCCCCATGGCCTAGTGCTCAGAAAGAGCTTTCCAACAGTATAAATAAGTCCAAAAAAGGGTTCCTCGATCAAAAGATACACTCAATTGAAGAATCCCTTTGGAAAGCCCTGAAAGCATGAAAATGAGAAAAAAAGCTAAGTGTTGGAGAGAGAGACCACAATCAGGATAATGGAGGCATATCGGCATATCAGCTATCGGCAAAGTCAAGAGGCACAAACTTAAGATTTATCGGCGGTTCGGAAGGCCGATTGCTATTTGCGATCCCGCATATCGCAATCGGTGATCGACGAGTTATACGAGTTCAAAGACCATAGCGGGGGTCGATATTGCGATATAGACCAAAATCGTTGTGAGGGCAATTTTCAAAATACAAAGAAAAGCATGGAAGGACAAGGCCTCAGACGACCTTTTTCTCTCTCCTCCAGGGTGCCACGTGGCGGCTTCTTATTGTTTTGTGGAGCTGATGTGGCGAATGACGTGGCAGGTAGGGAGGATGACGAGGCAGGGGAACACGTTTCACTCGTTTTCGGCATTTTCAGGGGTCCTATGGGCCCGTTTTCCGGGTACCACATGGCAGCACCCACAAGGTGCCACTCACAAGAGGACCTTTGACTGATTTCATAAGGATCCTGTGACTCCCTTGATCCTTGTTCATGCATTCAAACAATGCTTGACCTTTAGAGACTTTTCCCTAGATATCACTCACTTCTCTTTCGGCGACTATATCTATCCTCCTTTCTTATGCAAGGAATTTTGATGACCTTGTTGTCAGTCACTGTTATTCAGTCACCATTTCAGAAAGTCAAATAGCAGTGATGTTTGAGGCTGATTCCCGAGTCTCAAAAGCTGTCAAATCTTGATCGGACCCCACACCCCATCCCCCCTCCCGCACCCCCTCCCCTCCCATGGCCTAGTGCTCGGAAAGAGCTTTCCAATGGTATAAAGAAGTCTAGAAAAGGTTTCTTGGGTCAAAAGATACACTCAATTGAAGAATCCCTTTGGAAAGCCATGAAAGCATGAAAATGAGAAAAATGGCTAAGTGTTGGAGAGAGAGATCACAATCAGGGCAGTGGAGGCATATCGGCATATTGGCTATCAGCGAAGTCAAGAGGCACAAACTTAAGATTTATCAGCGGTTCGGAAGGTCGATTGCAATTTGCGATCCCGCATATTGCAATTGGCGATCGACGAGTTATAAGAGTTCAAAGACTGCAGCTGGGGCCAATATTGCGATATAGACCAAAATCACCGTGAGGTCGATTTCCAAAATACAAGGGAAAGCATCGACGACGTGGCGGCTTCTTATTTATCTACGGAGTTGATGTGGTGGATGACGTTAGTTATGACATGGCAGGTATGGAGGATGACATGGTAGGGGAACACATGTCACTGGTTTTCGACGTTTTCAAGGGTCCTATGGGCTCGTTTCTGGGTGCCACGTGGCACCACTCACAAGGCGACAGGTGGCACTAATGATGTCATGATGACATCATCGATGATGTCAGCAGGTATTGGTGATCGATGATCGGCAGACTTTCATCTTTGTTATATCGGCGATTTGTGATGCTACGAGGGAGGATCCAGACGCGATATTTAGTAAAATACAGGCTATAAAGTTTTCAGGTCCAGGCACCGGTGTTATCAGCAATCGGGAATCGCAATGTGCTAAACATTAAAAGAGTCAGAACAACATAGAAGTGTCGATTGAGATATACGAGGTTTCTCCCGAATGCGATAAATTATAAGATGCAATCTATAAATATTTAGGGTCAGGGAAATCCGCCAATAAGGGTTTCATTGCGATATAAAGAAAATGCCTTCCCCGCACGTTATGGAGATCCTTAAGTGCTTTATAGATGGGCTCTTGGTATACCCCTGTGGTCATATGTAAAAATTCATAAAAGGGGCTATCAAAAGGAACCTGAGACTTATTTAGAAGAAAAAACTGACCTGTTCACCGATTTGCCTGTTCAAAGCCTCCCATCTATTTGTTTTGAATTAAAAGCATGTGACCAAGTTAAAACATTGCACAGAGAGATTTTCATAGATCGAGGGGGCGACCACTGGAAATTAATGAAGTATGGGCATAATCAAGAGAAAGACGACCTGTCATACCTTATTAGTTGACGCCGAATGAATTTTAATTGCTGAAATGACTCAATGTCCATTGAACTGCCTTAAACCACTGAAGGAAGCTCAGAACAACAAGAACGTGGTTTAACAAGCGCTTCCACTGAAACATCAACAAGACACCTCCTCCTTCCTTTCTTAATCCTCTTCCTCTTTGTATTAATGATTGAATTTTTCGAAAGGGGGATTTAACCTTGTTGTAATTACTTTTCAGTGGGTAGAGCTTGACAGAGCCCAATAGCTTGTCCTGTGTGACAGTTGAGCGCTCAGACTTGGATTTTTGTAAACATTAACGAAAGCCTCCCCTTCTCCTCTTATAAAAGGGTCGAAGGGAGATGTAACAAACGGGGGTTGGTTTGGTGGGTTGGTTTGGGAGTGATGTTACAGAGATTCAAAGACCAAAGAGGGATGATCTTTGTAATACCACTTAAAATTCTATCTGCTTGTAATGGGGGTTTCAATGATGAGGACTGAATAAAGGACTGGTTATTGGGATTTGAGCCATATAGACTTTTCCTCTGTTGATTCCAAACTTGTTAAGGAAAGTAAGTATTTCCCTTTTTGTAACTTCAATTCATTATGCATTTCTTCCTCAAAATAATATCAAAGCTGTTGTCATTGTTGTTGTTGCTAATGGATTCCAATTAACAAATACCAAGACTAAGACCAAGACCCTTGACCTAGTATCTACTCCAAGACCAAGACACTGTCTTCTATTCTCTTCCTCTTTCCTTTGATCCTTCTTGTCATCGTGACTTCATCATAGCACCGAGATCTTCTCACTGTAGTTGTACCAAGACTATAGTAGATCTGCACCGAGTCATAGTACATAGCTCCTCAAAGTACTGTCTCCATTATAGCTTTGAATAGTACCTTGCATCATTTGAAGTCTCTGCAATGTCTTCATTGTTCCTTCATGCCAGATTTGAGATCCTTTTATCCTTCATCACCCAAGTTGTCTACTTTATAGCATTGTCCGTCACATAGGCATCTGAACTGTCAACTGTAGATCCTCCTTGCTTGTATCTTTGTTTTCCCTTCATCATGAAAGGTCTTCGCTATTCCTTCATCACTATTATGAGTTCATTATGTATCTTGACATGCAAGCTAGCCTTCTTTCTTGTCACTGTGACTGTGACCCAAATTTCAGAGAAATCATCCTTGGAGATCTGAGCTTGATGACTGCCATCATTTATCCGAGCTTCAAAGAGAGATCCACGAATGTTGAAATTTCTAAGTCTGACAAATCAGAAATCCCTATTGCATTATCTGGTTTATTATCTCCTACTTGTTCTTTACATCAACAAGTTATTTATAAATATAAATACCGAAATAAACACAAATGTAGCCTTAACACATATACAGATCAACAACTGAAATAACTGAGACAATCACACAAGGGACACTGTTATTTTTGGACAATTGTCCCCAGAAAAACCTAATTCAGGAAAACTGGTGTAGCATATATGAGCATTTTATTATTATGAAGTTTTCTGAATACAACTAGGGTGCTAGAAATGGCTCACCCTTCAAAGATTTCCTTGGCAGAAGTACCTCTCCTCGGAGACAGATATTCCAGCTGATTAGCAACCGAATGATTGATCCCACAACAACTTCAATAGTTCCTTAGTTGGACAGCGAAATTTGCTCCAAGCTTCTCTCTGGAATTGTGTCACCCTTTCTGCTCTGCGTCTGCCTCTCAGCTCCTAGTCTGCCCCACAAAAGTTCCTCAATGCTACCTTTTTCGCCGAGCGTCAGCTCTGCTAGCCTCTACGCTGTCTCTCTGGCACTTTCTCTGACTCTCTGATATGTATTCTCAGCCTTCTACTGAACTGCCACTCGCTACAACATATCACTAACTCAATTTCTCAGCAAACCCTGCCCCAGAAAATTGAATTCTTGATCAACTTGGTGTATCTCCAACCGACTCTAAAGCCTCCTATTATACTTTTCCCGTTGACGATTCAATGACTGAGATTAAGTCCCTGAAGCGAACAAAGTTCCTTCTGTAGATTAATTACTCCAAAAGACTTAGAATATAAAGATATCCATGAGGATACAAATATTATATTAAAAATGTATGAATAAGAATGATAATAGAATGATTTACAGTGAGAAAAAAAGGCTTGCTTATATACCAAGCAAGAGTCTCTTCATGAAGAGTCATGTCCTATTAGACATTCCTCTTCAGCCTAATTACTAGCTTAACTAATTATTATTTATGCTTATTATCATTTACATTATATTTATATTATTTATATATTTTATTTGTAACATTGCCTCCTTCCTCAAAAAGATTTTTCCTCAAAGCTTGTCGATGAAAAAGGCTTGATCTCTTTTTCGACTTCGAATGACTTCCTTTCTTGGAACAATCATCTTCGTTGATAAAAGCTGATATGATCTTCTAAATGACAAACAAAATTGTCGCACTGAGAAGGAACCAGACCATCCTAGATTAATCTTCTGTATAGTATTCTGATCACTGGAATTTTGTAACGAGTTGTTAGCATAAGACGAGATTGATTTTACGTCATTATTCTATGGAACATCAATTTGTCGTTTGGGTTCTGAATGGTCCCGATACGTAGTGTGGTTGATTTGTCTATTCTCATGATTCGAATGCCGATAGGGAACCTTTTTGGTTTGATTTTCCCTTATTGGGCAAGTGGCAATTTTTATATTTTTTTTCTGGCGAAGATGTTGTTGAATTGGTTATGGAACATTCTCTTGGGATGTTCATTGTCTGAACTGCAACATCTAAGCGTGTCTTTTCTTCAAATAACTTGTCTTCTTGAGTAGCCATATTCATTGTCGATATTTCTTCTTGAGTGAATTGTTCGAACTTGTCTTTTCATGCTTTCTTATCCTCCTTAAGTCTCTTAATTTGAGTGAGTAGACTTTGATTATGGATTCTGAGACGTAAAAGTTCTTTGGTTTCTGATTCATCAATATTAGTTTCAGTATTTTGGATTTTAAATTTTTCATCTTTTAGATCTCTGATTTGTTCTAATAATTTTTTATTAAGGTTCTTTAAACGCAAGGTTTTCTCTTCTTGTTCTGATAAGTGCTTCTTGAGTTCTTTCTTTGTGACCTTAGTCTTCTTCACTTGCGCAAGTAATTTTTCGATGTGGTCCTTGAGACGAGAATTTTCTTTGTCCTTTTATATTATTTCTTTGTGATGCATATCCACAAATTCAACATATTGTCGCTTAAGTATTGTGATTTCTTGTTTTACCTCTCTTTGGAATTGTTTTTGTTCATTACTTAGAAATTCCATTTTTTTCACTTTTTTTTATCTTCCCTTTTTTTTAATTTAATAATCCTTTTAAGTATATATAAAATTTATATTAATTCAATACATATACTATATATCTCACCTCTTTTGACTTGAATGTGGCACTTCCCGACTTTTGAATTTGGACTTTGTATATTAATTATTATTATTTTTTATAATAATAATTTTTTTAATATATAATTATAAATTATATATATTATATAATTTTAATTTATATATATTATAAAATTATAATTATAAAAAATTTATATATACTTTTTTGAGACCCACTTTTTCTTTTATATGTTACTATATAAAGCTTATATAGTATCCTTTTTTATAATTATAATAATAATTTTTTTTCTCAAAAAATTTGGATGAGACGTGACTCTTGGTACGGTCACAATCTTTAGATTTGAACGATTAAAATTATTTGGATCACACCCTTTTTCTCCAATGTTATCAAAATATATTTTCTTTCATGTAACTTTGTAAGGCAGCAGGTGACAATATATATAAATAGTGTTCTCCAAGTAAAAAGTAAAACTTACCTTTCACGTAATGAGATTTTGTATCCCTTTTGTTTTTTTCTTTTACTTTTAAAATACCATGGGCAATTACCATGGGTTGTTTCTAAAACCATGGACAATTACCATTGGTTTCTAAAACCACGGGCTTCTCCACGTAAAAAGTTTTAAATATACTTGGAAAGATTTCCGCTTATCTTTATTATGCACTTTTTATCAATAATGTAGAAACTATATATATATATATATATATATATATATATATATATATATATATATATTTCACTTTTTTTGTTTGTTTGTTCAGAATATATTATTTTCTTTCCTCCTTTTTTTTTATATATACCCTTATTCTTTATTATTTTTATTTTTATTTTTAAATAGTTTTTTTTTTATTAAGCAAATGGCCAAAGACGTAAAAAATGGAGAATCTCCCAATGTGTGGCGAAACGCTTTAATTATGACAGTAACAAGGTTGATGATGATTGATGGCCAAGGGTCGGTGATGAGCGAAATGTGGCTCTGATACCAATGAAGCGAACAAAGTTCCTTCTGTAGATTAATTACTTCAAAAGATTTGGAATATAAAGGTATCCATGAGGATACTTGGACTATTATATTAAAAATGTATGAATGAGAATGATAATAGAATGATTTACAATGAGAACAAGAGGCTTGCTTATATACCAAACAAGAGTCTCTTCATGAAGAGTCATGTCCTATTAGACATGCCTCTTCAGCCTAATTACTAGCTTAACTAATTATTATTTATGATTATTATCATTTACATTATATTTATATTATTTATATATTTTATTCGTAACAGTCACTAATCAACAACTAAGATTAGATTTGGTTTGATCCCCGTTATTTAGAACATTCTCACCCATATTATATTAATGCACATTAATATTTTAATTTCCTAAGTTTAGACTTAGGAACCCCATTAAAAATATTAATTATTTTAATATCCCTTCATCCGAGTGGAATTTTCCCATACGATTTCTGGGTCTTGGAGATCTCATGTGCCTTAGCCTCTCCACCAATTTTCATGGCTGGAGCACATCCGATGCTACCACAAATCAACACTCACTCTTAGCGAGGAATGTGCTCTAGTAATGCTCCACCACTGAAACATCACATTGATCCTCCGCACCAGTACATGTGTTGATGCTTGGCCTACTGCCTTACACCCTTTGCACTGCTGCTTCCTGTACTACTGCCAATGAGACTGCCACTGCCACTGCTACATCTGTACTGCATCTCCCTCTCAAGATGTTGCATCATGCTGCCCATAGCACTGACACTGCTAATTGTTGCACTGCAACTTAGTTACCAAGAAGTAAGTAACTGACTTTAACCAAGTACTGACATCCTGGTCAGTCTGGAAGCCTCATGATGCTGAAGTTGCCTTTGCTACTATCCTGTGCTCCCTCTTCTGCCACTATGCTGTTGCATACACCTCTGTGCCTCTCGCACTGCTGTAATCTCCACTGCGTTGCCTCAAATTTATGCACCAAAGCACTGCCTTGTTGCTCCACTACACTTTTCTCCACCCGACACTTGTCATTATGCTACTGTCGTTAAGTGCTCCTGTAGCTAGATGTGATCCAAGAGTTTGGGCACCTCAAAGATCCTGCCCTTAGCATGTAGTCCTCCTCACTACAACTCGATGTCTCCCCACCTTTTCTCTAGAGGTGTATGAGCACTCATAGCACAATTGTCATCAGTTTCAGCCTCTTTCTCTGCCTTAGCTGGATCTACCTTTGAATCAGAAGCCTCTCCCTTATTTTTCTTCTCGGGACACTGGGATGCATAATGTCCCAGCTCCCCACAATGGAAGTACTTAACCTTGGAGATGTCCTTCTTCTTCCTCTTCCCTTGTTGTCCCGCAGATGCTAGAGCCGCATTCTCCTCCTCCTCTTTCTTGATTCGACTTCCCTTGCCACTAATCCCTCCTTGGTCAACCTCTTGATCTCTCCTTGGGGAAGAGCTGCCCACATCTCCCAACTGGGAAGAGTATACCTGCCAAAAATACTTTGGACAAATGCCTCCCACTCCTCGAGGACTGCATTCAAAGCAGTCCTGACCATAAGCTCTGGATCTAGTGTAGACCACACGGAAGTAAGTTGGTTGTGAATCTCCTATAGCCTAAGAAGGAACTCATCTATCTATTCTCTCTTCTGCATTTGATATGACCGTAGCTGATTCTCCAATAGCATCTTCCTCTACACGGAAGAGCCCTAGTATAGGTGGCCAGCGCCTCCCACATCTCCCTTGTTGTGTTCTTCTTAGAAATATGTGGTATGACATGATCTTTGACCCGGTCTAGCATCAAGCATTTTTCCTTTGCCTTGGCCTCCTCATACTTTTCATTAGCAGCTGGGTCAACTAGGATAGCTATGGTTTTCAAGGCATAGTCCTTGATGCGATGTCGATCCAGGACTTCCAGGATCCTGGCCTTCCAGATGACAAAGTTGGAAGCCCCGTCCAACCTATCCTGATCCCTTAGTTCGTTCACTACCATTTCATCTCCTCTTCTAGACTCCCTCTGAGTCTCACTCCCCTCCTGGTAATCTCCCTCGAAGTCATGATTTCCCTCCTGGAAATCCTCTGGCCAACTGTAGAACTACTCCTCTCCAATCATCCTTTGTCGCTGCTGTTATCACTGAGAACTGCAGTCACATTGTATATAAGTTGAGTCCAAAATTTCATGGGTAAAAAGGAAATGTCAAATGGTTGTTATCCTATGTCTACCACTTAGGGGTCATGTCCTTCAATGATATTGTTGAGAATCATTTTCAAAATCGTTAGTTATCCTCCATCATGATTGATTAAGACATGTCTTGTCTTGTATATGTCATTTGTCCTTTTCGCAGTTTCGCAGCACTGTTTGATTGGCTGATTTCGAAGCGCAGTAATGTTTTAGCCTTTTCGTAGCGCCAGCCATTTCGCAGCACATGTCGCTAAGTTATAACTGTCTGCGCTACGAAATTGCGGATTCGGGGATTTTGCAGCGCAGATTCTTGAAATGTCATGTCTGGGGATGAGTCAGTGTGTCCGGTCAGATTGTTGTCAGTTAATGTACCTTCCCAGTGCTTACGAGCCATTATTCCACCAATAGGCTCAGAGTCATGCGCGTTAAGTTCATTCAAATGTTTTTGTTATGCGTGGTTGTGTCATGATGTTATGTTATTATTACATGAAGTGGCCAGCCTATATGTGAAGGTATTTGAATTGAACTGAGCCCGAGTTTCTTATCCAAGAGAGCTGCATTGCAAGCGAGCCTGTGTTCTTAAGTTTGAAATTGTTTTTCGAAGTTGAAGCTGTCGGTGTTTTTCTGTGCAAAAGTGTTCAAGGCGTAATGGAGAAGAAGGAGCATCGGTCAGGAAGGTGTCAAAGGGCAGAACCCAAAGGATTGGATTTGACATTAAGGGAGGAAGGTGTTAAAAAGGCCTTCAAAGACACTGGTTGCTGGAGTTTTTGTGAAAACCTGAAGGGAGGACACACTCAGGTAACAAAAGAATTTGCATTGAATTTTACAGGCTTAAGTTCTAAGGTGTCTATGTTAGAATTCCCAGTATCTCCAGAAGCTATTGCTAGGGTAACTGAGATTCCTAGAGGAGGGCAGGAGTGGTTCAAAAATTTCAAATTTGATATGAGCCCATGTAAAGTATTCTTGAAGGAAGCCTATGTCAATGAAGATTTAACCAAGGCTGTACCTAGAAGTTATGTTAAGGAGAGTTATGCTATGCTTCTTACTTGTATTCAAAAATATTTAACTTGTGAGGGCAGATATAACAAAGTTTATTCCTATCATTTCAAGTTGTTGCTGCATTTCACGGGTAAAGCATCTATAGACCTCCCATTTTATCTGTTTCGAAGCCTCAGTAAAATGTGTGATAAAATTCAATTGAGGAAGGATGATTGTGAGACATCACTGTTTCATCATGGCCTAGTTAAATTGTTAGTGATGGATGGTTTGCAGAAGATTGGTAGGGATTGGGATTATTTTATCTATATGGCCGGTTTCCAGAGTAAGACAGGCCTCACCCCATAGCCCCTTAGAGAAAGAGAAGAAACAGTGGAAGAACCTACTATTGCTGAGCTTAGAAAGGAGGTTAGGGAGAAAAAGAAGGATAAATCTCAGTTGAAAAAACCAACCAAACCCTTGGTTATTAAAGAGCCAATTCAGCCTCCTCAGTCATCATCAAAGGAGAAGGTCAAGAAAAAGAAAGAGGTTCATGGATCAGCTGGATCTGAAAAGGCATCAAGAGTCAAAACAAGGGGTCAAATAAGCAAGGAGAAAGGTAAATCAGTGGCTGTGGAGGAAAGTCCAATTTCAAAGGCTAGCCTAAGTGATCTACTTGAGGCTATTGAATTTGAGCAAGAAGAACCAGTACATTTGGAACCCATGCATATTGATTTGACCCAATCTTCTCCTGAGAGCACTAAGAAGTCAAAAGCTTCTAAGAGATTGAGGTTTGATGAGCCTAGTGAGGAGTTTATGTTCAAGCCAAGAAGGCCAGTGACAAGGAAACAAATTAAGGAGGCTGAGAAAGTGCATAAAGGAGAGGAAGCTGTAAAGGAGAAAGTTCATAAAGAAAAAGAAACTGTTAAGGAGAAAGTGCACAAAGCAAAGAAAGCTGTAAAGTCACCCAGAACAGAGGTAATTGAGGTATTGACAAAAACAGTGGAGGCAGCCAAGCATAAAGACAAGAATAGAAAGGTCATCATCACCCAAGGAGGAAATGTGATTGCCATAAAGAGTCAAGTGGAAACAGCCATAAAGGATCAGGTGGGAGCAACCAAAGAAGAAATTGTCAAAGCCAAGAATGTGATTAAGGAGCGTGGAGTCAGGTTTGCCAATTATAAAAGAGCTGTGCTAAAAGGCAGTAAAGACCTAATTGGTCAGACAGATTCTGTTGCTGATGTATATACCTGGACGGTCCCAGCCCTCAAGCAAGCTAAACTCATCAAGAAGATGAACCTGACCCTGAGAGCTAAAAACAAAGCTTTAAAGAAGGAGATTGCAAAGTTGAAGATGCAGCTAGGTCAGCTAGCTCATTGATTTGAGAAAAAGGTGATATTTTCAGTTTTGGTCAATTTTGTTTGAGTCCCACCATTTTGAAATCATCTAAGTTTTTAGCACCTATAGAGGAAGTTTGAAAAATCAAAAGTTCAAGCAAGGGAAGCTTTAGTGCAAATGCATTCTGTTTTAGCAAAAACAGCAGTTTTGTAGCGCGCTACGAAACTGCTGTAGATGCTGTTTTATAAGAAAAAGAAGGAGTTTAATGATGGGGTCAGCAAATTTTTGAAGGAAAAGCCTCAAGGACATGAGGGAAATCATAAAAGACTCTCCTGACCATTCAGAGAATGACAGATATGCACTTTTGAAAAGGTGAAATATTTCGTTGCTTGCTAAAGCCTCGTTAAAGGTACTTTATGGCCGAATTTTTAGGGTTTCTGTTAAGGTTATCGCAGAGTTTTGTTTGTACACTTGTTCAGCTTATAAGGCTTACAACTCATCAGAAAGTATGGTGATATGCATTGTTTGGGAAGAATTAAAAGCAGGGGACATGTTCTTAAAGTAATGAAGAATAATGGGAGACAGGGACCGTGTAAACAGAGCATTTCTCTTGGTCAATTAATGAGCCATCTACGCAACTAGAATCCAAAGCCAGCTCGTTCAGTGTATTCTCCTCCAAGATACCTCAACCAAAGTAGCAAGAGGACATGTGTCAAGAGCCAGAAAAGCATCATGCTACGAGGAGGAAAGATTTTGGATTTTGATTAAATGAAGACCATTTGTAATTTCAGTTTAGCCATTATGTAATTAATGAATTAGTTATGCACTAGATAAGGATAGTTAATAGCAACCTTCGATGCTCCCCTCATGCTGGAGGAGGAAGCTCGAGGTGGTTAAGCTTGTTTTCCTATATATGGATCAATCTTGGATGTAGAAAAGGTTGGATGTTTATGAAAAAACAGAGTTTTTATTAGCTTATGTAAAAGACTTGTTACAGTAATATAAGAGACTACTTTTTCTACTCAGGATTCATACTTTGTTCAGATGCTCAAGATGTGTGTGGTTTGGTCTTGTCCTTTATGTTTTACAGCTCTATAGATATGCAATCACTCTGAATTCACATAGTTGCTCAGATTTCCTGTGTATATTTATGAGTTGAGGTTCATTTGAGAAATGTTTTGAGTGCTTGGACATTACATGCCCTGACTTCCATGAATGAGTAGTTTATAGTTTACTGAAATGGTGTTTGACTCCATGAGCCCAATGGGAGAAATCTTATGTTGTCTGTCCAACCAGCATGTTTATTAAAGTTTTCATTTCAAGAGTTAGCCCTCTTAGTGTTAATCATAATCAGTAGCTTGTTTTGAGAGAGCCCTCTCAGGTTAGGGAGGCTAATCCTTAGCCAAGAGTCTGGTCTGAAATAGTTACATAGAATCTAACTGATTAGCAGCCATCAGTACATGATTTTGTGATAACAGCTGCAACATGGATCTGGATTCCTTGGCTAGAAATCCGTCGAGGTAGTGATTCCCTCTACCCTGGTTTCATCTCCTCAGACACTGTTCTGCTTCGACAGAAACAATGTCCCACTAGCTCCTCAAATCACAATCTACCCACAACTCCCCAAGCCCTGGTAACTGAAGAAACTGAGCCCTTCAAGCTCTACGCAATCCCAACAAAGGCTGAATCTGATCCTCCTGGCCACAACGTCGATCCTTCCTGGTTGAGAAATATGATTGGGCACTACGTAGGTATGATCTGCCTCTACACTGGCCATCCTCTTGGCTCGAAATGATGACGCAGGCTCTGCGTCACTTTTTCTCTTGCTACTTCTACTTTGGAACAACGCTGTCTCTCGTGACAGCTGCTACTGTTGAAATTTTTTAGATTTCTGTCGGTGCCTTTAGTCCTCCTGTGATCTGCAACCCTCTGATACCATGTTGAAATGTCTAGGTCTGACACATCAGAAATCCCTACTGCATTATCTAGTTTATTATCTCCTACTTGTTCTTTCCTTTAACAAGTTATATATAAATATAAATACTGAAATAAACACAAATGCAACCTTAAAACATATATAGATCAACAACTGAAATGATTGAGACAATCACACAAGGGACACAGTTATTTTTGGACAATCGTCCCTAGAAAACCCAATTCGGGAAAACCAATGCAACAGATATGAGGGTTTTATTATTATGCAGTTTTCTGAATACAACTAGGGTGCCAGAAATGGCTCACCCTTCAGAGAATTTCCTTGGCAGAAGTACCTCTCCTTAGAGATAGATATTTAGGTTGATCAACAATCGTATGATTGATCCCACAACAACTTCGACAGTTCCTTAACTGGACAACAAAAGTTGCTCCAAGCTTCTCTCTGGAACTGCGTCACCCTCTTTTGCTTTGCGTCTACCTCCCAACTCCCAGTCTATTGCACGAAAGTTCCTCAGTGCTACCTCTTCAGCCTAGCGTCAGCTCTGCTAGCCTCTGCACAGCCTCTATTGGCTTTGCGTCAGCCTCTTGGCCCTCTGCGTTGGCCTCCTCAGCCTCTGCATTAGTCCTGGCTGCCTCTGCCGTTAGCCTTTCTAGGCTCTGCGTTGTCTCTCCGACACTTTCTTTGCCTCTCTGATATGTATTCTTAACCTTTTACCGAAATGCCCCTCGCTGCAACAGATCACTAACTCAATTTCTCAGCAAACCCTACCCCAGAAAATCGAATTCTTGATCAACTTGGTGTATCTCCAACTGACCCTCAAGCCTCCTCTTATACTTTTCCTATTGATGATTCAACAGCCAAGATTAAGTCCCTAATCAACGACTAAGATTAGATTTGGATTCATCCTCGTTATTTAGAACATTCTCACCCATATTATATTAATACACATTAATATTTTAATTTTCTTAGGTTTAGACTTAGGAACCCCATTAAAAATATTGATTATTTAAATATCTCTTCATCCGGGTGGAATTTCCCCAAACTATTTCTGGGTCTTGGAGATCTCATGTGCCTTAGCCTCTCCACCTATTTTCATGGCTAGATCACATCTAATGCTACACCAAATCAATAACGAATAGTTGACTATGACTGATACTGAAAATCTCAGGGCTGTCCGAACTTGGTTGACTATAATTACCCACCAAAAACTTCAAAAATATCTGAATTCTTCACTGTACTTTTGTGAAGAACCTTGCTGGGTATTTATAGTAGTTCGACCCACATATTAAGCTGACATGCCAGTGTCAAGAGATGTGTCTATTGATGCAAGCCGACATTATCTATTTAATTCATCTTGCAGGCCGACTTCAAGAGGAGATTTGTGCTTGTCTTTTGGATGGCTATTTAAACATATTTATATACATTAACTCATGCTCAAGAAAAACTTCTTCATACATGACATTGACTCTTTGACTTAATAATAAATCCTAATGCTCTCAATGGGAGCCATTAACAAATAAACCTCTTTCTCATGAAACCCTTGTTGCATGGCATACAAAAATAATTTTATTCCTTTTATTTCATCATTTACAAAGACCATGTCATTATGAAGGCCAAACCTAGTTACATTCTACAACAATACCCACACACCATCCAAGGATATAAAAATATCCATCAAGCCATGGAGTTACACCAGGGAGAAGTCAGAATGCCATAGAGGCAGACATATCATGAAACAAACAATACCAAGAATAGATAGGGCCACCCACACCAACAAGAATTGTTGCCTCAAAATCTAGAAAGTCTTTTGAAGGGAGCTCACAAGGCAAGGACTAGACCAACTGACAACACTATGAGGTGTGGCCCACTGTCACAACAACCACCAAATTCTGCGCTTTAGTGGAGTCTCAACACAAGGGAGGCTTCCCTATATAGGTCACCTAATGGACATTCAAGTCTAAGGCTTGGAGGTGACAAGGATAGGCTCGAGATAGGTGCCCAACTTTAGGATAGGGCTCAAACTAGCATAGAAAAGGAAAAGCGTGTCATCCAAAGACCTATCTAGGGCACAAGTTACCTAGGGTTTTGTGAATAAGCAATGTTAATAGGCTTACCAAGGTGCATAAGGCCAACAAAAGGGTTGACAAGATGAATATGATCAATGTTTTGGGAAACAAGCCTTCAAGCCTAGGGCTAGATTAGGGTTTGCCTAGGGAAAAATTGCCTAGGGCTTGTGACATCAGCCCTAAAAAGGAAGTATTAGAAATGGGAAATGGATGATTTTGAGGAAATGTGTTGCAAACCACGTGAAAAACCCTTCCACAAGCCAACACATGCACCCTAGGAGAATTTCGCCCCTAACCCAAGCCTAGTGGCTTGCCTTAAAGGACCAAAAATTTTAGAGAGAAATCAGGTCTTATGGAAATTTTGTGATGTGATCACCTATGTGGAAAAGGCTAGTGCTTGATCTTGGGTGATGCAGTCTAGAGGGAGATCTACTTATGAAAAATCTAACCCTAGAATGGAGTAAAGGATAATGAAAACCCTAGTTTCATACCCTAGCTATCATTTTATTAGGGAACAAAGTCATTGAGGAGAGTTTAACATGAATGATCACGCAAGAGATTGTAACACAAGTCTTAAATAGCAAGTAATGCATACAATGCCATTTCCAAGATTTCATAGAAAAATATTCAATAAAAACTAGCACATAGAAACCTAATACTATCCATTCAATGAAATAGCCATAAAGATATTCAAATACATAGAATACGTACAAGAAAATGCATGAACCAATCCTTTATTGTTCCAAAATGATGTCTTCAAAACAAGAGAAAGTCTCCATGAGAAAATACTCTGCAAAATATCATATCTCCACAAGAAACAAGGATATTTCAGTTAGGCCGAAATCTCTTAGAGAAACCAAAGTGATCCACAAGTGATGATGAGAATACAAATGTAGAAATTTTGAATAATTTAACACATATTCACAGAGATTATCCTGATCATACAATTATAAGCAGAACATGTACATAATCTCCTCTACGTTGATCATCAATTTACAGAAGCAGAAACATTCACAGGCGCACATAGAAGCATCAATCACACATATCAACACAGTATTTTCCCGGGGAAAGCATCTCGCTAAAAACCCCAACTATCTGTATATTATATTGATTGAATCATGTAAAAATACATAGTACAATACTTCTCACAAGTATCTCCACCTGTTACACACAATACAACTAAGATCTGATCTCCAAATCTATTCCACTGCTTGCCTGCCTCCACTGCTCAATACCTGCTCAAGAACTGATGAGAATGGCTTCCCAAACTCGTATTTCACCTGCAAAATAGTCACTCACACTTTGTTGGACGTGAGCACAAGCTATAATGTGGGCAAATACGTGAGCAAACTCATTGGCATACTCAATCCCTTTATTGTGTAAGATTTGGTGCACAACTATAGTCACAACTGATAGCAATCTGATTCTCTAACACCTGTCCCTGCTGAACTGAACATGCACTGACATGCAACTGAGTTAACTGATGTATTCATTAGTTGTACTATGAGTTAATAACTTGTGAATTAATTAATAACTAATTTACCCAACTCATCTCTAGTCTATTTGCTAGTTAGACTAAATACAACCAGTTTAACAAAGCTAAACTGAACACAACTCCATCAACTCCACCAAACTCAACTGATTGAGTTCTAACTGAAGTCATGCATGCAAATATTAGTCATCCCATAGGTAACCACGTATTTCCCTCTGGGATCTGCATGTACCACATCCGTAGCTCATCCTGAAGTGCTCCAAGAGAATAAGATTAAGTTTATTGTCCAAATATTATTGTGAGATAATAATATTTGACTTTTCTATTTTTGACTTTGATCACTCACACTGTGATCACTCACACTTTCATCAAAAATAGAAGTCCATCTATTTTTTTTCCAACTTGATCAATCATCCATAAACAGCAACCTGCAATCCATAGACATGATCCATATGTCTAAAAATAGACATAGTCTAAAAATAGACTTGCGCCAAAAATAGCCTACGGGCCCACTTAGTGAAGGCGACTCTTTTCACTAAGCTCCATCATCTTGTTGCAATCTCAACAAGCATTTCTTGTTGCACACTTTTCAACAACAAATGAGGTCACCTCTATTTATATGAGGTGTATCTCTATCAATTTATGCCTAATGACGCCCCTAAATCAAGTTTGACATAAGAAAGCCTTGGGTTGCAAGCCAAGCCACTAGCTAAGTGACAAAATAACCAATACATGCAGAGTTGTAGCCTATAATAACACAGACGTCATGCCCTTTTAGGGCTCCAAATGCCATGTCAAGGTGAGATGAGGTGTGAAAAGGTGTCAAAGTGTCTGGATCATTCAAAATTTAAGGAAATTCCCTCAAATCCTCCTCCGAAGTCCAAAGTCTAGCTGGGGTACCATCATGTGCTCTCCATGGGTCTCCAACTATCAAAATGAGGTCTCCTCTCTCTAGTGTTAGGGCTTGTCCAAGTGCAACAATCCCTCCCTAGTCTTTCAAAGGGAGACCGTCCTCATTTGGGCTCTGAATCAAATCATGCCCATCAGGTTGTGTCAAGGCCATCTAGGGGATATGTTGGGTCTAATGGTATCATCATGAAGGAGTCCTTTATGCTAGGTCAAAGTAGACCAATGTCCTAGGTCCTGAAGGTGCTCCGAGACATGTAATATCTGCTCATGTTGTCACGAGGCTCAACTCTCTCAATGCTACATTTTCTAAGCTATATATCTATCTAAAATGCTTGGGCACCTATGGAGTAGGTGCTCTCAAGGCCTGGGATGATATGGACCACCTGACAAAACAACATGAACTCAAATGAAAGCAACCATCTATCAAAGAGTGAACCAAACTTGGATGTTCAGGGCATGTTAATACTTCAAATAAGGATCTGTTGTGGTCACCAACAACCCCCCCCTCTTTGTTTGATATTAGCGATAACACCAAGCAAAGGGGGGACCCTGAACAAAAAATCCAAAAAAATATTTTTGTTAAATTTTTTGTATTTTTCTCCCTAAGGCTTGATCGCATCGCGAAGAGAGAGTGAAGCATTTCCTAAACGCGAAAAGCAAAGCTGCGAAGAAGCGACGCGAAGTTCATCGTGTCGCATACATTCAAAACGCTCTTAAAGAGAAAACCTTAAGGAACCGCCGACTGCCGATATGCGACATCGCACATCGCAAGCGTCGCATGAAGCAGCATAAGCAATTGAATGAAATATGCGATATCTGCGATCTGCGACCTGCGATATTAGCGATCTGCGATATCTGCGATCTGCGATAACACTTAATGACGTCGCAGCCCTCGATACTACGATACCAATCGCAGAAAAGACTCATCGCAAGAATTCTCCGACATACACGGTAGACCCAAAATTGAACGCGCGCCTTAAGAGAAATTAATGACCGCATGCTTGAGTATCCAGAAATGATTGCATCGCATTTATCGAAGAGTCAAGTCATGATGAATATCAGAATTACGCATTCATTAGAATTTAATGCTTTCATGTCAATCTTTTCGTCATTTCCCTTCTTCTTTGTGTAAACTGCAAGACATGCGACTGATATAAATCTATATGCAGGAAACATCTAAGGAAAAGGGAAAAGCGCCAATAAGACAACAGAGAGAAGATGCCTCTGCAAATGGATGCCGCATGCAGCAGAACCGCGGATTCCAGAGTATCACCCAACAGGCACTGATAAAAATAGACTGTCCAAGACTCAGAGTCAAAGGCGCACAAAAGCAGCGTGTTTACAAAAGATCCTGAAGCTCAAACTTGGTAAAGCAGAGAAAGAAGCGCAAAAGAAGGAAGATGCTCCAAAAAAGCCTGGAACAAAGAACGGAAACAATTCTCGAAACAGGGGATTGTCCATACAGTGCGACTCCTAACTCATTGAGTCATTCGCACGAACGGAAACCGAAATAGCAACAGCAAAATCAGTTCGAAAAGAAACTGGGTTGTACTAAGTGTACGCACAGCGAATACACCCAGCTAGAGAAAGGTTTTCGAAAATATCTTCTAGTTTGTCAGAAAGAGGTGCCAGCTCTTGTCATTTCTAATTTTCAAGCTCGAACAAAAGGAAAGGACAACCAGCTGACTCTTTCAGGGCGAACAGCGCATTGCTTACAGCACTAAGGAACAGATATAGAAACGGTTAGAAATTAGATTTGATTTTTAGAAATAAATTTGCTTTTAGTAAAAGGGCGGTCATTTGAAGCCATTCCCTAAATTTGTGTAATTAAGATTAATTAGTTAGTAGTATTTAACCCTTCTCATGGCATTTGGAGAAGGGTCCGGAAATCTGTCAAAAAACTTATCCTCAGAACATGCACTTCTGCACCCTCGGAGGAGGTTTTTGATGAATAGACGGATCGAGATTTATTTATGTTTGCATTTTAATGTCTGTTACTGATGTTGCACTTCTATACTCTTAGCAGATATTAGAACAAGTAGAAATAAATCGTTATTGCTTGAAGTTTATTAGTGAAATCAGTCATAAATGGTACTTTTATCTCTTGGCTAATTTCTGCTTATATTCCTAAAGTGATATGCAGCTGAGTTCTTTATATGTTAATGTATGAATGTGTGTATTACCATTTGGCACTTCTGTACGGCGGAGTCATTTGTTTATGCTTGACATATGAATAACTAATTATGCGATATGTTGTTCACAACTGTTTTGCCTAACTTCTTATGCAGAATGGTTTATCTTCATTGATTTATATTCTTATAATAGCTGAATGATCTTTATTACCATCTATTGTTCGAAATCTTTTTAGATCGCATAATAGAAGAAAATACCCCGGGTTAGCGTAGACTAGATGTATTGTTTTTCCATTAGATTACAATAGCATAGAGTTAGTTTAGAAGTTAGAATTAAATTAGCTTAAAATACCCTTAGATCAATACCATCAAACTCTACACACACGCACACCCCTCACATTGGGAAACTGGTCTCATTACCCCCAGTCGGACCCGCTACTCCAAACGGGCAAGGAGCTGCCAACCAGGTTCCGGACCGGGTGGGTATCCCCCTTGTTGTCGACCCGATTTCGGGGCCCTCAACATTTCTAGCGCTAGAAGGAGGGCACGAGCTATGAATGGCACATAAATCAAAATCTAAACACCATTCTGAGAGCAAATCACCCTCACCAACTCCCCCGACTTCCCCGCTACGGTTAAACCCAGAACCAGAAGTCGCTCGGGTATCCACCGCTGCTATACACCCTAATACATCAGACCATCTTATCATTGATCCCCCTGAGATTCAAACTTTGATTCGTAAACTCCAGGGATTCTCTATTTTTACTCAGAAGTCTGATAAATCTAAAGGCAGCGCGACTTCGCAGTACAATCCTGCTCATCCCCTGACCAGATTGAAGAGTGAAAAGTTTGGCATCCAGCCAACTGAAATTCCTCTCCCCACTAGGAAAAGAGCAAGGAAAGCACTTCCAGAGTCTGACAGAGAGACTCTTTCATCTACCTCGTCCATTTCAACTCCCTCACCGCGAAGTCAACCACCCACATCCTCACCTCAAATCACTCATCCATCTTCCACAACCCTTCCTCCGCAATCATCGAAGATCGTAAGATCTACATCTTCTCAGCATCAGAGATCATCTTCTGCACTTGTATCAACTCGCAGCTCAATGATGGCCCAGTCTCCATGGAACAATCCTGGGGCGGTCTTAATGCCTCCACCCCTGAGCCCTATACCGGCCCATCCTGAGAAATGGCTGCCTAAATTCAATCCAGAAGCAGGCATGTTAGCCGAAGAACATATCAATAATTTCATGCTTTCTGTTAATCTTAACGGAGTTACTAACGAAGACGCTGTTGTCCGGCTTTTCCCTTATACAATGCAAGGAACAGCCGGGTCGTGGTACTTTTCGTTACCTTCCGGATCCATCACAAGCTGGGACATTTTTCAAAGTCAGTTCCTCACCAAGTTTGGTGACGACAGATCGACGATGACATTGATCAATGACCTATCTAATCTGAAAGTTGAGGCTAGAGAACCCATTAAAGACTTTAACTTACGGTTCAATAAGATCCTCAACAAAATCCCCGCTGCTTCACAACCCAGCGAGGAAGTAAGATGTGAATGGTATATCACGGCCCTACCATCTAACTTGGCTATCTTCGTAGATAGGGCAAGCAAGACACCTTAGTTGAAAACTTAACTGAGGCGTTAGTAGTTGAAAAACGCGTAGTAGCCCTTGAAAAGAGATCCGCAATTGAAGAACGTAAATCTAAGAAGATCTCTTTCAAAGAAGACACCAAGAAGAAGCAAACGAAAGATCCTTTCGATATGGAAGGATTACAAAAGGTATTAAAGGCCATGTCCAATGAGATGATTGACATAAGAAAACAAGTAGCAGAAACGTCTTCAAGAAAGCCTTTCAGGACTTTTAAAAGAAGCCCTCCCATGGAGACGAAGCCACCCAACGTCGTCTCAAACATTGAATCTGAAGAAGAAGAAGAAGAGAATACCGTCGAGACACAGACTGACGATGAAGAAGTGGTGGAACTGCAAGGAATGTGGGATTTCATCCTCCCACAAGAAGAGGATCAAGAAGCATTTCCGGTCAGCACACGAAGCAAAAATCAACTTGATCCTCCCCAAACTACCCCAAAACAAAAGGGCGCAAGCCCTGCAACAAAAGATAAGGTCGCAACAAAGAAAACAACTACTAAAGCGACCCAATTTAGCCCAGTCCAATTGGATCAATCGCCTCCATCAAGAACACTGATAGTGTCGGATGAAATGGAGTATAACATCATCGATGACATGAAAAAGACTAGGGCTAATATCACTCTGTACGAGTTGAGCAAATTGAAACATCAACAGAAAATAATGATGAAAGAATTGCATGCCGTGCCTACTACACCTTTACCTGCAGCTCTAGCTTCCCACAATCTGGGAAGGCCTCCAACCAACGCGATCAATAAGATTGATCCAAATGACATCGCCTTGATTGGAGGAAGATCAAGATCTCATACTCCTCCTTTTCTTCTCACATATGAAATCTTCAATAAAAACGTGCACAATTGCTTGATCGATTCTGGCGCTTCAACGAATATTTTACCCAGGTCAATATGTGCCAAATTGAATGTGAAACCTCAAAAATCCGCAGTACGTATAGTTCAACTTGATTGATCCCAAGTCGAAGTGATTGGTGAACTTAATCAGGTGACCATAAGATTGTCGTCTAACCCAAAAGTGTGTCAGGTTATCGACATTCTAGTAGCTGATATCCCTGAGTTCTATGGTTTGATTCTTAGCAGGGATTGGTCGGAGAAGCTCCACGGATATTTCTCAACCAACTGGTCGCACATGTGGTTACCATACAATGGTAAACCAAATCAGATAAAGGTTGAACGAGAGTTGCACCAAAAATACATAGTGACGGATTTGGAAGGAGAGAATGAAGCAATAGCATACAACAGCAGCATCATAGGCAACTACTCGGTAGATTCTTTCCTCGGAAACTTCAATGCTCACATATCACCTTACTTAGAGAATTCAGTTTTGTCACAAGTAGAAAACTTTTCCCAAACTGATGACTCAAAATGTTTTAGTTTTTTAGATAATTCTGTAAATACGTCTTTATTTTGGAAATTATATTTTGATGGCTCTAAATCCAATGAGGGAGGAGGAGCAGGATGCGTTCTGATTAGCCCGGACCGGAACAAGATTATGCTCACATGCAGACTTGAGTTCGATTGCACGAACAACACAGCGAAGTACGAAGCCTTGGTTCAAGGCCTATACAAAGCAATCGGATTGAACGTTAAGTATCTTCAGGTCTTTGGAGATTCTGAGATCGTCGTAAAACAGGTACGTAACACCATACATTGCCTGTCTAGTCATTTAAAGCACTATCAATCGTTAGTTCAAGATCTCATTGCACATTTCATAGCATTCAACATCTCGTCAATTCCAAGGATTCAAAACGCGAGCGCAGACCTGTGAGCTAACGTAGCCTCTAGACTGATTCCCTCCCAAGATTTTAGCCCAGATAGATTCTCGATAGAATTAATTTTTAAACCGTCCATCCCTGACAACATCACCAACTGGAGAGTGTTCAACGACGATCGAGACATCGTAAGTTTCCTCACCTCTGAAGGATCCTACTCAAACCAGATAATTGACGAAGACTGTCATGATCACCAAATACAACAAAGTAGTACTGATAATGCTATGCCCAAATCGGTGGTCAAATTAGAAGACTTATATGATTTGAAAAGTCGGTTCAAAAGGTCGGCTAATGCCAAGCTCTACAGTTCAACTCTGAACTACGAATCAGTGAACCTAGGAACCGACGAGAAGCCACAAAACGTTAATCTAAGCCAGGGCCTAGCCCCTGAAGAAAAATCAGCATATATCCACCTTCTGAGATAGTACAAAAAAGTTTTTGCCTGGAATTACGATGAGCTGAAGACTTAAAACACTTCTATCATTCAGCACACTATCCCTATGAATGACAACGAGAAACCTGTCCAGCAGAAGCTCAGAAAAATCCACCCCAACTTGGAAAATCAGATAAAGACTGAGCTGAATAAATTGTTGAGAGCCAGAATAATCTTCCCGGTCAGACATTCCAAATGGGTATCCAATATGGTACATGTTAGGAAGAAAAACGGAGATATTAGAATCTGTATCGACTTCCGGAATCTCAACAAAGCCTGTCAGAAAGACAATTTTCCCCTCCCACCTATGGAGCAGATATTACAGGCAGTAGCAGGCTCAGAGTTAATGTCTTTTCTGGATGGATTTTCAGGATATAATCAAGTGCTGGTACACCCCGATGATCAGTTGAAAACCACCTTCCGAACTAAATGGGGTACCTACGCGTATCGGAAGATGCCATTCGGTCTGATCAATGCCGGCGCTACCTTTCAGAGAGCCATGGACATTGCATTTAAAAGTTTAGTCAACAAATCGGTAGTGATTTACCTGGACGATATAACAGTGTACTCCAAGAACCGAAGCGACCATCTCAAATATTTGAAACAAATCTTTCAAAGATGTTTAAGGTATGGGATCTCGCTTAACCCGAAAAAATCTTTTTTCGCATTAAGTGAAGGGAAATTGCTAGGATTCATAGTGTCAAAGTCTGGTATTCACATTGACCCCGACAGAATCAAAGAAATTTCCGAGATATCCATGCCCCATAACAAAAAGACCATGCAATCTTTCCTGGGACAGATCAATTTTGTAAAAAGGTTTGTCCCAGATTTTTCACGTATTATTTCTCCTTTACAGAAAATGATAAAAAAAATTCAAACTTTAAATGGGGTCTAGACGAGCATGAAGCATTCAACTTGATCAAACAAGCCATCATCAACGCTCCATCTTTGGCAACCCCAAATTTTTCAGAACCTTTTATCTTATACACGTTTGCCTCAGAAAAATCCTAGCTGCGATTTTAACTCAAGCGAATCAAGAAAAGGTAGAAGCTCCAATCGCATTCTTTAGCTCGAACTTACAAGGTGATGAACTCAATTATTCTGATGTAGAGAAACAGGCATATACCATTTTCAAAGCAATCAAATATTTCAGACCTTTCTTGCTAAAAGCCCATACCAAAGTCATAGTACCGTTTCCAGCGGTAAGAAACCTCTTGATACAGAAGGATGTGGGCGAGAAGAGAGCGAATTGGATCACCGCCTTACAAGAATACGACCTCGAGATCAAGCCGGCACACATCGTAAGAGGTCAAGGCTTCTGCAAGATGTTAGCTGGAGCATCCAAATTCCTGAGAACTCGTCTGAAGAGGTACACACGTATGAGGTAAGCCTAAACGACGCAGAATCATTATATGCTGACACCATTTATTTTATTAAGAACAGGTATGCTCCATTTCACCTGGATCACACCAAGAAGAGAGCCCTGAGATTGAAAGCTAAACAATACCAGCTCATAAACGATGTCCTGTTTAAAAGAAATTATGATTTTGTGCTTCTTAGATGTCTTGAGAAAACTGAAGCCGAAAAGGTTTTGCAGGAACTCCACGATGGACCAGCAGGTGGACACTATGCTGGAGAAGCCACCGCACATAAAATCTTACGTGTAGGATATTACTGGCCCACGCTGTTCAAAGACTCATACAATCACGTAAGGAAATGCCAAGTTTGCCAGACTGCTGCAGGGAAACAAAAGAAGTCATCCATGCCACTGCAGCCGGTCAACATCGAGCAACCGTTCAGTCAATGGGGCCTGGACATAATAGGTGAGATCGTTCCTCACTCTTCTAAACAGCATAGGTATATCCTCACAGCAACTGACTATTTTACCAAATGGGTAGAGGCAGTTCCTCTCAAGACAGCTAATTCTGAAAACATTATTGAATTCATAGATCAGTTTATCATCACTAGGTTTGGATTGCCAACGGCCTTAATTTTTGATAATGCATCATATTTTTCTGGAAATACCATGACTGAGTTTGCGCTCAAAAGAGGGTTCAAACTGAAGTATTCTGCCAACTACTATCCGCAAGGTAATGGGTTGGCTGAATCGACAAACAAGAACCTAATCAGGATTATTAAAAAGACAGTCGACCAAAACCAAAAGAATTGGCACAAAGCACTGGTAAACGCCTTATGGGCAGATAGAATTACAAAGAAAGCTTCTATCGGCACTTCTCCCTTTAATTTAGTTTACGGGAGAGAAGCAGTTCTTCCTACTCACTTAGTCATTCCCTCTTTGTCCTTAGTACAATACATTGATGAAGTATCTACTTCCTCCTTACAATTAAGACAAATGGAAATAATCGAACTAGAAGAACGACGAGAACAGGCTAAGAAAACCCATGCTCACCACCAGGCGCTAATAAAATCCTCTTTCGACTCAAACATCATGACCAGAAAAAACTTTCAGATGGGAGATTTAGTTTTAAAATGGGATAAGGCACATGAAGAAAAGGGCAAACATACGAAATTCTAGAAGCTGTGGCTTGGTCCTTTTCAGATTGTAGAGGTCACAGGCCCGTCGACTTTTGTGTTGCAGGATTTAATAGGCAGGAGAGATTCTCTGCCTGTGAATGGACAAATTCTCAAAATGTATTTTCCTTAGAAGAGAATTCTTCTAATTTCTGTAGGATAGATTTATTTTTTAGTTTTATTTTGATTTTGTTTTTCTCTTTTTATGAATAAAACCGGTTGTAAATGATCATTTAAAAAGGATTCATGAAAAGAGCACGCCAATTCTCTATCAGATTTTGATTTCGCTTGTACAAATAGCAAAATTTTTGAAAAATCTGAATTTTATTATTAACAAATAGAGTTAACTTCACCTTGATTACGATATTAGTTTCAACCTCAAAAAACTTTGATGAAAGCAACCTTTGGTAAAGAATTGTTTTGTATCAGCACAATGAAAGGTATCATCAATAATAAAATAGGTATTCTCTGCAAAACTATTGTTTTCAAAAACTCTATTATTGTCGTCTAGAGCTTTCTTAAGGAAAAACATTGACTTCCTCCCTGCTAAAAGGGAATTGCAGCATTCAGAGAAATAATCCAAGCAAAACACTATATCTTAAAGAATAAGAGGTCTCATCACGAGTTGGCTTATCACGATCACAGATATTATAACTTGCTGACTTTGCCAATACTGTCTATCAAAACAGGGCAACGACTTAAGATTGTTGCAATCAAAAGACAAGAGGTCTCATCACGAGCCGGCTTTTTCAGCAAAAGTGTAAATCAAGTGAGTGACTGTGTCATAATTTGGCCACCAAACCAAGACATTGTTCTTTAGAGAATTAAAAAAGGAAAAGTGTGTCAAAAAGGATTTTTCTCTGGACTGTTGCGAGTAACCTCAAGCAGGAAAAAGGATCATTGCTGGATAAAATGGTAACCCTATTGAGGCTATGGACGCTTGCGGGCAGCAGAGGCTCTACCTACGACAAATGAGCATACTTTTAAGCCGTTACGCAGAGAAGACCTTATTTTATCTTTAATCAAGACCAAGTAATGTTTGGTGCGAATGCAAGAAAAAGCCTAAGGAAGCAAGCAATTGGGATGAAAAAAGGTTGAGACAAAGTATCGTTGACGAGGTGAGGGGTAATCTACTCTATCTGTTCATAACAAAATTTAGACATATAAGAATTTTGTTGTTTCGGAAGTGAACGGTCAATAGAAAAGCAGAGATAACTGGTTCTTCACAGTGAATCGCCATTGTTGTGGTCACCAACAACCCCCCCCTCTTTGTTTGATATTAGCAATAACACCAAGCAAAGGGGGGACCCTGAACAAAAAATCCAAAAAAATATTTTTGTTAAAGTTTTTGTATTTTTCTCCCTAAGGCTTGATCGCATCGCGAAGAGAGAGTGAAGCGTTTCCTAAACGCGAAAAGCAAAGCTGCGAAGAAGCGACGCGAAGTTCATCGCGTCGCATACATTCAAAACGCTCTTAAAGAGAAAACCTTAAGGAACCGCCGACCGCCGATATGCGACATCGCACATCGCAAGCGTCGCATGAAGCAGCATAAGCAATTGAATGAAATATGCGATATCTGCGATCTGCGATCTGCGATATTAGCGATCTGCGATATCTGCGATAACACTTAATGACGTCGCAGCCCTCGATACTACGATACCAATCGCAGAAAAGACTCATCGCAAGAATTCTTCGACAGACACGGTAGACCCAAAATTGAACGCGCGCCTTAAGGGAAATTAATGACCGCATGCTTGAGTATCCAGAAATGATTGCATCGCATTTATCGAAGAGTCAAGTCATGATGAATGTCAGAATTACGCATTCATTAGAATTTAATGCTTTCATGTCAATCTTTTCGTCATTTCCCTTCTTCTTTGCGTAAACTGCAAGACATGCGACTGATATAAATCTATATGCAGGAAACATCTAAGGAAAAGGGAAAAGCGCCAATAAGACAACAGAGAGAAGATGCCTCCGCAAATGGATGCCGCATGCAGCAGAACCGCGGATTCCAGAGTATCACCCAACAGGCACTGATGAAAATAGACTGTCCAAGACTCAGAGTCAAAGGCGCACAAAAGCAGCGTGTTTACAAAAGATCCTGAAGCTCAGACTTGGTAAAGCACAGAAAGAAGCGCAAAAGAAGGAAGACGCTCCAGAAAAGCCTGGAACAAAGAACGGAAACAATTCTCGAAACAGGGGATTGTCCATACAGCGTGACTCCTAACTCATTGAGTCATTCGCATGACCGGAAACCGAAATAGCAACAACAAAATCAGTTCAAAAAGAAACTGGGTTGTACTAAGTGTACGCACAGCGAATACACCCAGCTAGAGAAAGGTTTTCGAAAATATCTTCTAGTCTGTCAGAAAGAGGTTCCAGCTCTTGTCATTTCTAATTTTCAAGCTCGAACAAAAGGAAAGGACAACCAGCCGACTCTTTCAGGGCGAACAGCGCATTGCTTACAGCACTAAGGAACAGATATAGAAACGGTTAGAAATTAGATTTGATTTTTAGAAATAAATTTGCTTTTAGTAAAAGGGCGGTCATTTGAAGCCGTTCCCTAAATTTGTGTAATTAAGATTAATTAGTTAGTAGTATTTAACCCTTCTCATGGCATTTGGAGAAGGGTCCGGAAATCTGTCAAAAAACTTATCCTCAGAACATGCACTTCTGCACCCTCGGAGGAGGTTTTTGATGAATAGACGGATCGAGATTTATTTATGTTTACATTTTAATGTCTGTTACTGATGTTGCACTTCTGTACTCTTAGCAGATATTAGAACAAGTAGAAATAAATCGTTATTGCTTGAAGTTTATTAGTGAAATCAGTCATAAATGGTACTTTTATCTCTTGGCTAATTTCTGCTTATATTCCTAAAGTGATATGCAGCTGAGTTCTTTATATGTTAATGTATGAATGTGTGTATTACCATTTGGCACTTCTGTACGGTGGAGTCATTTGTTTATGCTTGACATATGAATAACTAATTATGCGATATGTTGTTCACAACTGTTTTGCCTAACTTCTTATGCAGAATGGTTTATCTTCATTGATTTATATTCTTATAATAGCTGAATGATCTTTATTACCAGCTATTGTTCGAAATCTTTTTAGATCGCATAATAGAAGAAAATACCCCAGGTTAGCGTAGACTAGATGTATTGTTTTTCCATTAGATTACAATATCATAGAGTTAGTTTAGAAGTTAGAATTAAATTAGCTTAAAATACCCTTAGATCAATACCATCAAACTCTACACACACGCACACCCCTCACATTGGGAAACTGGTCCCATTACCCCCAGTCGGACCCGCTACTCCAAACGGGCAAGGAGCCGCCAACCAAGTTCCGGACCGGGTGGGTATCCCCCTTGTTGTCGACCGATTTCGGGGCCCTCAACAGGATCACCTTCCAATGGCTAACTAGACCAAGTCTCGTAAAAGTGTTCCCTACCTTGATAGAGGTGGCTAATGGTCAACCTATTAGGTGCTTCCTGCCCTCAAGGGGAAGTGATAGTTTCATGGTCAAACCCTCAATCAATAGGTGTTAGTGTAAATATGTGATAATGAAGGGGAAAAGGCTTCATGGTCAAGGGGACCAGCTGATGGGGTGTCCACATCCTGAGTGTATGAATGTAAAGGAGGGAGCAATCGTGGAGGCAAGAGTTACCCTATTTGGCCTTCTTTTTCCACCCCTATTTTGCGCCTTTTACTTCTTGATAATGCTTTGTATTATCAGATATATCTCAAGGGTTAGATATTCCTCTTTATGACATGTATCATTTTAATTACCCCTTGAGATAATTCATCACTTATCAAGGTTAGGACATACAAGGGATCCTTTTGATGTAATGAAACATCATGTGTTTAGGAATTGGGTGATGGCCAAATGAGGTGGGTAGAGCTCATGCTAGGCTTTTTCCCACGTGCTAACTTATGTCCCAACCATCTTTTGCATTTTGATTCTCTTCCTTTTCTTTTGTTGTTGCCATGATATGCTTTTTCATTTAGTTATATCAACCTCCAGGGCAATAGTTCTCTGATGCTACTCAAGGAGTGTGAACATATGGGTGCCAAATCCCAAAGAACCAATGGCAAGTTAGACCCAAAGAATGGAGGTGAGATATGGAGCTTGTAATGTGGCATGGAAAGTTTCAAGTATGGTGTAAGGGATAATGAACACACTATCTCAATCCAATTTTATCAAGTAGTGCCCCTCCTATGACCCTAAGGTCTTAAGGGAAGTCCCACTAGATTAGGGATAAAGATTAACCCCTCGAGTAAGGTGAAAGAAGAAATTGACAGTCAAGATAAGTTAATCATCCAGATCACCCTTTATCATACTAAATGTCCCAAAACAAACAAATATGAGCACCCGATTCCAAATGATCAAAGTACCTTTTGCATAGCATCCCACCTTCATCCAAGTGTTAATGTTGGATAGTGAGAGGCACATGGAATATCATCATCAAATAGTGCTTGTTAGGGGTTGTTGGTTGGCTGGCTATCCGACTGTTCCGGCAGTTCTTGACAGTTCCAATGTTTCTTGCTTCTACGTGACAGGCAACTTTTCTGATCTACGCTGGCCCTTTTCGCTCTGCATCAGGGCTACGTGGGCCCAGACTGGCCCAAGGTCAGGTCTCTCGGCTACTACACTTCCTCTCTGCAATCTCTATCCGCCTCTCTGTTAGTATTCTCCGGAAAGTCCTTCTCTCGGATTCTCTCTACCCCTCAGCTGCAATATCTCCACAATCGATTCCCCTCCTGAGAACTTCTCACCTTAGAAAATCAATTTCCTCAATCTCTGTGTGTGTGTTTTAAAATGAACCCCAAACCTCCATTTTATACTTTTCCTGTTGAGTCATCAGCAACCAAGATTAAGTCTCTAAAAAACAACGAAGAATAAAAAATGATATGATCTGCCTTCTAGATCAATCTCACCCATATTTTGATTTTTTTTTTTCTCCGTAAATCTAAGCTAATTTATATTACAAAAATCAAAATTTACATCTGAATTACACCAGGGCTGAGGCCCTGCAATTTCAGCTGAATTGTCTTCATGAGTAACCTTCAGAGTAGCATCATTACAAAAATGATTCAACACAGTAGACTTAGAAGCCGTCACAGTGGATATGTGAGCTAACACGGTGGATTGACAAACTGATAAACTGACACGGTGGACTGACATAGTGGATACAAAGTCCGAAATGGACTACACAAAGACTGAAATACAAAGAGCACAGTGAATCGACATGTAGCAAAAAGAGTTGCTTTCCTGGCAGCATTGAGCGTGATGACAGCGGGGCTAGTCCTCATCAGTCGTCTGGGGCTCCTCCTCCGCCAGTCCTTTAAGCTTCTGCCAGACCTCCCCATCCTTCATTTGACCTTTCAGCTTTTGTGAGGCCCTCATTTCCGCGCTCATCGCTCTCTGAACCGGCACGCTAGGGCTTGCTTCATCCATTGGAGTGGCTGGGGGAGCACGCGTTGAGGGAGGCACTCGCATTTCGACTGCAAGGACCTGCATATCAACCACCGGCGCGCCCAGATTGTCCTGAGGACCTCTGTGGTTATTGCAGTGTTCCACCATAACTGAAACTATCAGAGTATTGTTTTCCAGCGTACAAGGAATTCGATAGCGAACAGATGGGTGCTCCAGATGCCCACATTCCTGAAATTCGCCCCATCCACGCATAGCTCCGCGTACTACAGGCCTGTTGGAGCTTCTAATGGGCTCATATGCAATTTCCGTAGAGGAGGAGGGCGAATTGACAGGGCGCTGGGTGGCAGAGCGGCCCCGAGAACCTCCCCTGCGACTAACCATCCTTAACCTCTCCCGCGGCATCGTCAGGTCCACCTTCGAACCAGAATCCCTCAGAGAATTTGTGCTCAGAATCTCCTCCCTTAACCTCTGCGTGGAATGTTTGCAGGTATGAAACCAGGCGACTGGGGGAGCATAAATAACGGGCGCCATATGCCTCGAACCAAGCTGCATAATGAATGCACATCGAACCAGCCATAAACCCAGCATTGAAGCCGAGTATGCGGAGTCTCAAATCGTATTTATGACTTCTGCTGCAGGGTGCGTCGTGGCATGTCCGGGCATACGATCGCCCATGTGACCTACCACTGCCGACACCTGGCTATCCCGCCCGATCTCCACCCGCATCCGGGACTCACCCATATTTTGATTAATACCCATTAATATTTTAATTTCCCTAAGTTTAGACTTAGGAACTCCATTAAAAATATTAATTATTTTTATAAAATACAATCCGGGTGGAATTTCACCAAACGATTTCTTGGTTCTTTAGAACTCATGTGTCTTAGTCTGTCCACAAATTTTCAAGGCTAGAGCACTTTCGATGTTACCAAAAACTAACATTCTGTGTATCTTCTGAGTAAAGCTGAGTTATAGAAGGAGTTCGCTGAGTCTGTTCTATCCAAGAAGGAGGGCTAAAACCCTAAGGATCTATTTTTTCCAAGGAGGGTCGAAGTCCTGATGAAGAGGTTGAGACCTCAGTCTGTTAAAAGTATGCCTCAGGTCAAGTACAGGAACATCGAGAGGGCCTCAAATTGGTGTAGATCATACGGTGGGAAGGTCGCACCCTTGAGAAGGCTTAGAACTGTGAGCAAAAGTAATGAAGTTTGTTGAAGAAGGTTGTTGTTCTGTATTGGAAGGGTGTTGAGCATATATAGGTTGAAGTATGTTCATTAAAGGAAGGTTGAACGACAAGGTTGAATGTTGATGTGAAAAGTCATTTGAAGGACTAAATTGATTGTGAGTAGCATAAGTGTAGGGCTGATAAAAGGACCTATTTACCTGTGAGATTTTGGTGGCAATGGACTGTTAGAACATGTTGACGGTGCTGGACCCACCAACATGTCAAGGGGATCTCCCCGGTAAGAAATCCCAATTAGACCTCAGACCGTTTGGTGTAGGAGTCCTAGCGGTGGGTCATAAGGTAATGCCTTGACCGCGATGTCACACAAAAGCAAGTATGATAACTATGTCAGTAGAAAGGGTGTGACTACTGCAGTGGGTCAAGGAAGATGTATGAGAGGTTCTAACACAGAAGGGGGAGAAAAGGGTGAAGGTGAGTTCCAGGTTGAAAAGGATCAGTCCCAACTCAATCAGGAACACACAACACAAAAGGACATACACAGCTTCCGGCGGAGCAGTCCACTCAGATGCGGTAGTCACAGCATACAAGGTAAGATAACACGTTCAACACTCACAGACCAGTCCAAACGAGTGCAACGGTTGTTACAACAAGGTTCATGTGAAAGGTCTGTCTGGTGTCTGGCAGAGAAGTTGACACGGACAATGACAACATTAAAAACATATACAACACATTTGAAACAAGATTCATATCATTGCATGTGAATCAGTTCATACACAAATACGTAAGTTAAACAACATATATCATTAAGGCAACCAGAGCAATCCAACTACAATAACAACATATGCATGAAAATGTGTTGGTTCTTATTATATAAAGTGTAAGTTCCAATCATACAATACATCCATGTAAACCTGCTAGCCCCCTCAGTGAAACATTATGATGCAGGGCTAGCCTGCCAACCCAGAAACTTTTCTTCTTATGCATTTAAACATTGTTGTGCATACATTGCAAACACTGCCATACTAAGTCTCCAATCTGGGCAATTTTATACATTTCCCAATTCCAGAAGTTATCTTTCAATTATTGATTATAAAACCATTTCACAATCTCTGAGTATGAGAGTTTACTCTATCATGGAAAATTCATAACTTTTGAAATCTTCAATCTAACTCAATGAAACATGACAATGTCCAATTTATTTACCACAATCCCAAATAAAATTCAGTCTCACATTATCATTTCTTTCCAATGGCATGAGTCATCACCACAAACATATATGTCTTTCAACAAAAGGTATTTGCAGCCTAATGTTTAAACTTCAATTCTGTCCAAGAATAATCACCATACACATACCTTGAATTCATTCTCATGGAATTCACTACCACCATGATTCCTCACACAGCCAAACATTTGAATGCTCCCACAATAAAACCTGTGACTCTCATTCTTATATATGACTGGACTCAATTTAAAAGAATGCGCTCTTACTCAATGAGGCACACATATCGATCTTATACACCACACATCAATGAGATTTGTTTGATTTAATGTGAGAATACCAGCGTTCCATTCTATATTCAACCAGAATTCATTTCCTCTGATCCAACTAATAAATTCAACTTCATCAATAGCCCAAATACCAAGGATTTAACAAATCATCTTTGAATTCATTGTTTCTATGCACCTTTGTCTTTTTGAACAAGATGGACGTTATTTAATCAATCAAAATTATAATGCCATTCATCCTTTGCGCAACACACATCACTGGTTGATTACTGGATTTTCAATGTTCTCAATTCGGTGAACACAAACAGAAATATGCCATAGCATTATCATTAATTCGTTTGCCCATTCAACACAACTATATGTACGCCTTTTCAACATACCCATTACAAAGTAAACCCCATTTCATCACACACAATTCCAACGTTCTAATTCACAGTCTAATACGAAACTCTTGCCTACCTGCGTTAATTTGTCCACGTCTGGCGCTTCAACATCTGCAATGGTTGCCAATTGGTTTGTTTCAATGCCATGCTTCTGGTTTGTAACCATCATTTCGCCTTTAACTTTCATTTGCTGGACTGCGCCTATGGCATATCATTTCACTGTTGTCAAAATAGATAAAGTTTTAACCCAAACCCTATTCATTACCTCCATTTAATTGGACCGCTAATTCCTCCTTGATCCGCATTCTTTAACCACTTATGGACGCGATCTAAATTCCAGAACTTGATGTTCTCCTGTAGCTGCACAGTATTTGATAATTATAGCAGATTTTTAAAATACTGTCCTCTAATTCCCGTTCAGTTCTTCTGCTATGCCCATTCCATAAATTCAGATCTTATATAAAAGTCAATAACGACACACAATTTCAAAAGGGCTCCAGATTTTGATCTTCGACTTGCCAATTCGGTTCTTGGCAACTAGTAATTGGCATTTTCATTACAAAACATGATGTAAATTAAACCTGCGCCTATTTCATAACTCCATCGATTTACCAATACACAATCTGTATGGGGTTAACACGCTCTAATGTGTACAAGCCCCTCCAGTTTGCCATTAGTTACGTTTTATTTCAATTTAAAATAACCAGCATTTCATTAACGCTCCATGCATTCATTCAAAATTGTGAAGATCATCCATTTCAATGACAATGTACTGCATTTGTAGAGACAATAAAACAAACATTCAAAACAGAATTCTCGGCAAATATATACAATAGCGCCCTCCAGTAATCGACCATTTACTTATACAGAAGTTCTTTTCTCCTTGAAATCGATCCACAGAGATTTTTCATCTGCCACTTCAATCTATTTGATGTAGATTAATAAATAAACACCGGAATCAAACATGTAATGTAATTATTCGTTGCTTCTGGAATAAACCATTCACTCAGGATTCAACTGAATCTCAAATCGACATAACAATAAAAACCAATGAAGTCAAGGAATTCCAATTCTACGACTTACTCATTCAATCAATGATACATATATAAATCTGAAACATTGTTTTCACACAAACAAAAGGAGACTACTTACAAACTTATCTTTGACCTGATATTCGACACTGATGGCCCTTTACAAACTGCCCGAAGGCATCCAATCAGAAAAACCCCTCACTCTCTACTCTCACTAACTCAATCTGTTTTTCTCTCAAAACCCCCTCCTATTTATACAATTTTTAAAAATGATCTAATTAAATGCTTAATCCCCCTAATATCTCCATATCACTAAAATATCTCAACAAATCCTCTTATCTAGAATCTTATCCCTTCATATCCTTAACTAACAAAATTCTCTTATATCCTTTTATTAAATAAAAGGATATTTACAAAAATCCTCACCTTCTCCTATTTTATTCAAATTAATTAATAAAATATTAAAAATTGTCACACCCCCTTTTAACATATTTACAAAATAAAAAAACGCCCTTGATGCTCCTGCATCACATTACAACCACATCCGCCTGCTCCTCCAAAGAGATGTACTAGCTCCGTGCAGTAGAGAAGCCAAGGCGCGTTACAATACTGTCCAAGCCTTCTTCAAGATAGTCTTAGTAGAATCTTGGCTGACCAAAAGCCTTTACAATGAGTTATAAGGGACTATTTATAGCAAAGGGTGGGGTGACCCTTGAAATTCTCCTTTGTGATAGTTCAATTACCCTCATGACTCTTCGCCCACTCTATCACTGTTACATCCAACTATTGACACTTGACTTACACTTGACACGACTCAACATTACAATGCACATGTACTCATGTGAGACAACATGGTTTGAGCAAGCCTTGCAAGACATCACTGACACTTGGCCTGCTGTGATGAGACAAACTCTTTGACAAACTTGTGATGGTGAAGATCGTGAGCTGATGCCAAGATTGGTCGTCCGTGATGATGTGCATGCACCTCATGGTGACATCTTGCTAAAGAAAACTCTTGCCTCCATTGCAACCGGTGCCTTGGTTTGACTCCTTCATCCAACTCCTCTGCTAACATGCGCATGTTCTTCTTCGGTGTAGTTGAACCAGCAACACACTAATGCATAGTGTCCGTGTTGATCTTCAAGTGTGTGTTGGTGGTCATGCACATCAACTTGCCGAAGTACATGTTCAGCTCCAGTTGGAATTGCTTCTTGTCTTCGCCTTGGTGAGTGTGTTGAATGGGTTGGATTGCATGTGTGCGCTCAATTACATGCATGACACTGAATCCCTTGCATGCGATCAACAACACTACTCACCATGTCTGCTCCATGTAAGCTGTTGGGATGGATATTTAACTTGTACGGGCGCAGTTTCATCCGTGAGTGCATGTTGCACTCACTGTTGTTCCTGTTCCTGTTGCAACTCATTCGTTTATCTGTGCAACTTCATGTTCTTCTTGAGTTGCTACTTCAGCGCATGCAAATTCTTCTTTGTTCCATTCTCTGTCTTCGCATAATCTTCATGTCGCGCCGTCACCTCATAGCCGGAGTCTCCAAAGTTGCTTTCATCATCAATGGATCTGCTTGAGCTCGCAACCTTGTTCCACCTCCATGTTGTCAACAACCCTCCTCTTGCGTTTGTTGCATTTGGTATGCTATCTGCAGTTGTTGTTCATGATGTTGCTCACTGTGATGCTGCTGTTGTCATATCTTGATGTCCTTGTCTACGAACAACTTGATGTTTTCGTGGGTAGGCAAGTCCATAGACACTTGATCGACTGCATCCCGAAGTGTGCTCTGAACGGTGTCTTCGTCTCTGCTCCCCTGGAAACCATTGTACATGTACTGCTGAGAGGAAGATGAACACCTCCGTTGCCTGGAGACATGGAAAAACTCATGGCAAGCAATCTGTCAGTCGAAAACCAAAATGAACATGAGAACTGACTTGCAACATACCTGGGTGAATGATCATGAAGGTTGCGCAATTTCAGCCAGGAGGTCGGGAGACCGATTGCCAAGACTACATAGGGCATAGTCTGGGCTGTTGGGGGACTGGCTGACTACTGGAACTGCAATCCACAGTCCAGTTTGGCTGCTCACTGTTGGGATTGCGCAATGCGCAATTCCAGCTGGGAAGGACTACTGGGCCAGGGACAGATTTGCATAATTTCTTGGGGCAAGCAGCCACTGTCCTCTAGAAATGTGCAAAATAGTCCTGGAGGCCAATGCTGGGCAGGAATGTGCATTTATGGAGAGGGAGTGGCTACTTTCCTTCCCCATATTGCGCAATGTAGCCTTGGTGGAGGAAGATTCTGGGTCAAGGTTGGCTTGACAAGTCGACAGGCAACTGAAAGCAACTAAGACAGTAAAATGAATGGCGACACTAAGTAATAGTAGAAGTGATTGACAGTGCATGCAAAACATGAATGAAAGATTCAACAAACAGATCAGCATGCATGTGGGTGAGGCAGAACACCGGTTGGGCGAATGTCTGTGCAAAATAGTTTCATGCATGTGACAGCAGTGAGATAGCAACGAAAATTGAAACAGAGCTAGGAAAAGCTAGTATATATGTAAACGACAACAAGTATTCAAAGAAATCAAGCAAACAATACTCCCACAAGCGAAAACACAAAAAGTGACAGAAATACAACACAAGGCATGGGAAGCAGGCTTACCCAAAAACAGCTAAGCTGAATGTTTCGACTGCTCCTAGATGTGATGTGGGATGTTAGAGCTGCAAGGTTGATGTGAGGAATGAGCTCTACAGCGTCTGGCTGATGAGTTTTGATAACATCGAGGTTGTGACGCTCATGCCACGAATCTAGGGGAAGCGACACTTGGTGGGAGATTTCGGAATTTCTCCTTGCATGTAACCTCCAACTGCTAAACATAGATCCCTGAAACAAGGGATGCCTTTGCATGTTGTCTCGGGAGAAGCAACCCTTGCGTGCAAGTCTGTTTTGCTCAGTCCTGGAAGGAACCGGTCAACTCAGCTGCACATGCAAGAGACTGCTCGACTGCTGGAGAAAAATGCGCATTTCTGGCTGGGAGTTGGGCTAGATGCCCAAGGGATTTGGGCAATTTCTGGGTAAAGCAGCTGACTGCTACCCAGATTTGTGCAAATTCTGGGCTAAGCAGCCTTGCTGGGAAAATTTGCGCAAATCCTGCTAGGAGTGTTGGCAGGTAGGAGGGCGCAATTCTGGAGCCCAGCAGGCTGCCAGAGAGGATTGCGCAATTTTTGCAGAGAAGGTTGGTTTCCCTCCATAAATTCGCAATTTTCAAGGGGAAGTTGCTCAGCTTGCAGTTGGACCAAGTCCGGGTGAACAACCTGTGAGGGGAATGGATCAAGCTGTGACCAACAGGCTGCCTTTGTGCAAGAAAGACACTGAAGCTTGTGAACTTGACGAAGCAAGGCAAGCTGCTGTGAAGGTTGGAAGGGAGGCTCCAAAACGAGGCTAAGGCAAAATTTTGGAGGGTGGTTGTAGCCGCTACAACACTTGGCGACACACTGGTAGAACTCTAGCTCTCTGAATGGACCTTGTTCATGAAAATCAAGTCTAACACCTCCGGAAGTATTGTTCAGTTTTCAACTCATCTTGGTTTCACACTAACTTGATTGTAAGATGTAGCATCTACCAAACCCTTGGTCGATTGACACACATTCCAAGCCAAGGCAACACAGTTGTTTCGATTGGGGTTGAGGGGTATATAGGTGCACAAGCAGTATAGTTGTCAGAGTCTTAGTTTCATCTTTGGTGTTGCTCCACTGTCAGCAGGCCTGGACAGTACCCTAGTGGAGTCACATAGGAACACAAGCATGGCTCCATTGCCAGCGAGCCTAGTCAGTACCCCGACAGAGTTACTTGCATCACCTCCCTGCGCAGGAAGCCTTTCTCTTCTTTCGCCTTATTCATTTTTCATTTTTCATTTTTGACTTTTCATTTTTTCATTTTTCACTGTGCATAACACTTATTCATTTCAGAGGCAGAAGAGGGATCCTGACTTATTGAGAGCAGAAGAGGTTGTTCCAGCAGAGAAGTAGTTTATCGTATCTCTGACATGCCTGTTAAGGTTTTCCCCCTTATCTTACTTTACTTGACTGAGCTGACAAGGGTTAACCCAAAAATAATTAACTGGAGGTGACACTAGTTAGCGCGCAAGCGTTGTGTTTACACCAAGGTTCACTTCGAAAAATATGTATTTTCCTTCATTGTATCATGAAGTAAAAGTAACAAGCTCATCATACAGAGGCAAGATGACAGATAATCAAGTAGTGATAGCTATACAAGCCCTCTTGTACTTTACCCAACTCGCTTCAAGAGTCATACATGGTTTCATGCAAAACTAACCTATGAATGAAACAAGTGAATGAACTAACAATCAACAAGGCAAAGCAAGAGCAGAAGAAAAAATGAAAGCAAAGCAAGTAAACAAAAAAGAAAAAAAGCACGTAAGCAAACAAGCATGCAAGCAAACAACTGAAAGAAAACACCACTCCTACTCACACTAACGGTACATGGGCCTGATCACGTGAAGTGATACTTCCAATGCAGCCACTGGCGCATTGGTAGACCCATGATGGTGAAGGCTTGGTCTGTGAGCAACCCAGTTGTGCGAACGAGAAAGCAAGAAAGATATAACAATGAAGACAACCACACTTCGTGATTCAAAGTGCCGATGGGACATAAGTGAGTGCATGTGCATGACGGGCAGTCCGCAGACTTATCATGGTGTTGTGTGACACTACGTGCAAATTTGAAGCATAAGCACACTCTTGACTGTGACATGCAAGAAAACGAAAGAAACAAAGATAACTTGCGTCGCGCATGAGTGCTTGCAATGTAAGACTCCTCCAATGCATGAGCAATGGGATCGTGCAGTTCGAGTGGAGGAAGTAAAATATGAGTGTTAGATTGATATTCAGTGCATACAGATGAGTGATGAGGAGCCTTGAGTGTTTGAGCAATTTCTTGATCGGAAGCAAAACCAACCTTAGGACAGCGAGGGCTTGACATAATCATCAGCTAAGGCTCAAGTGCCTCGATGGTCTGTGGGGTTTCGAATTCGTTGATAGATGGATATTCCTATACCAGTGGCTTAGACAAATTAACAACAAGTGAATCAACATCATGATCAGATGATGAGGTGAAGAGATCACGACAACCAAGATTAGAAAATTCAGGATGTTGGTCGGCATCCTCATGGTTTGATGAATCACACAAAGGGGTAGATGAGGAGGAAGGATTTTCACCCTCTGCGTTTTCGGAAAAAACAGATGAAAGATCAAGTGGATTTCCAATGAATGATTGGTCCTCTCCGTTGGTGGATGATGTGCTAACATACTATGTGTCCTGCGAAAAATCAACATTGGGTGTTGTTATAGACATTTTTGGGCACTGCAACCCCAAACATAAATGTCCATAAACCAAGGGCTCCTAAGTCCTTAAAGGTGTTGTTCCAACCCCTAAAAGAACAAGGTCAACTGATTACAACATCTCCCAGAAGTTCTCCATGAAAAACAACTCAGAACTGGTCAAAACTGGACCATTTCACTTGCTCCATAGGCAAAGTGCATTGCATCCCACCTGAATACACACAGTAGGTGCGATGCATGTCAAAAAAACCTTCTATGGGGTGCGATGGGCAAGAAGGGACAAATGGCAGGGTCAATCCGCAAGGTGAAGGAGCATGGAATCTTCCAGAAACCTCTCCTGTGACACTTGCCTCTCTGAATTCAGCCAGGGATGAGTAAGAGATCATCAATCTCCAAGTGGAATCAAGAACTATCGGAGAGAAGAAACTAATCAAATCTCAAAAGCTGACTCACCTCCCTTGCAGACATCTATATATGGATCCCTCATCCCAGAGATCCAGAGGCTGGAATTTTGTATCTTGTAAGGAAGTGCTATTGGTTTCTTGGTGCAATATCATAGTGTTGGGTGATCTAAGCTTTTCATGAGGTGAAGAAGGGCTTTCTTGTTGAGAGGATGATGTTGGGTCAGAACAATTGGTTGTAATCCTCTTTTCTCTTTCTTGATTATCAATAAAGCTATTCAAGTTTTCCTCCACATTCTTGTATGATTGATGATGTATGCGTTTCTGTGGTCAATGTACATCTGATCCTATATTGTTTATGATAATAGATCTATGTTCTTGGATAGTGTTATGCTGCTTTGATTCTACAGGTACTCCTTGAAGCTTGGTAGACAAGGAAGCGAGTGGCAAAGACCTACCAGAAGAGAGGAATCAAGCAAGGAACCAAGCGCAAGACAAAGGTTGGTCTCCTTATTCTTCTCTTATCTATTTTTCATAAAGGAAAACGAAAGTAGTTTTTATTGTGTTTGTTTCTAAGGTAGCTACCAACCTTAGTGGGACTAGCAGCTCTGTATAGACACTAGTTTTCCCGATAACAAAATGGCGACTCCACTGGGGAGCAAATAGATTGTTTGTTCATCTACATTTGTTTACTTTATAAACTTACAGACGGAGCCTGAAGTCAAGTCAGCTAGCCTTTTAACTGCATTTGCTATGCAAGTGCAAAGTAGATCAACGTTGCTTCAATCAATCTCCGGGTTTTTTTATGAATTAAACGATTGATTTACAAGCTTTCTAATTGCCCTCGTGGTGGCTCTAGTAACCTCCTTAGATCTAACCCTGTGATTTATTTACTGATTACCACTTGCTCGGCCTAAATCCCTGAACTGAACTACAAACTGTGACCTGGAATCCAATCAAAGTATCGTCCCTGGTCCAACGCACTGTCTGTTCTGTGAACTTCAAATGCATCGCACTTCCCGAGTGTAGTAGGTGCATTGCATTTCAGTTTCACTGTGTTACAAGTACGCTGATCAGACAAGGCCTTGTTCCTAAATTTTGGTTTCTGTGTTCACTCTTTTCAGCTCTAGTCAGGATTTTTGCTGCCTGTAGTCAGTACACCTCTGTTGAAACCCCTTTCCTTGCTGTTATTCTGCCTCCATTGTGCAAAGAACTGTAAATGATTTTATGCATTTTTGAGTCGTTTTCAGTTCTCCTTTACAAAGAAGTAGCGTAATTGTACTGTCGTTTCTTGATTTTAAAGTGTCGCAAGTGTCGTTTTCAGTCATATAAGAGAATCCGATTATTTTTGATAGTCGATTACACTGTTACACTTGTATTTGATTTGAATTAGTAGTTTTTCAAGTGTCGAAAACAAGTTTTCAATTCCAAATAAGAAAGTGTCGTCATTGTCTTCATTTTTTTTGTGAAAAGAAGCTTGTTAGCAATTGTTGCTTTGAAAAATAATTCAGATTTGCGCTCAGCTTTCTTTTTATCATTCACACATTAAGAAGGCTGAAAACAAATACATGCATGTGCATTTGCATTTAGACTATTTGTTGGTTTGATTTAGGACAGTGCATATAGTGTGTGCTCTCTGCACTATGTTGAAAGAAAATCATCTCTCTTTCCTTAGTAGCTAGGATTTTCATTGCAAAAAAGAAGATTAAACGATTGTTTATCATCTTAGATTGCATTTTAGGAATTGTATATCTACATCACGCGGTGAACCTGAAAGGAAAATTTCTTAAGCAGGATCAACTGTAAAATAAATTTAATGAATCTAAAAACGCTTTGGAACCTAATGCACAACATTTAGAAGTCTAGGCTAGAGACGTATTCCGGCATCGTAAAGCCCGGTAACTATTGTTTTCATTGTTTGTTGGGTGATTCCTCCACTTTGAGACGATAAGTGCCAATACGGACTTGTGCTCCCACGTACCGTCGAGTATATATTGGGAGAGCACAATAGGATTTATCCTTTATCCATAGGAAGCCGTGTCTGGTGCCCTATCGATCGCAATGCATTGAACACAACATTCGGGAAGATTGACTGCCGTACCGTAAAAAGTATTCTGTAGTTTTGCGATTGGTTTGGTAATCCCTCTGTCTAGATTTCCAGAGTAGTCTCTTTCGTTCCTTTTCAGACTCCTTAAAGGAAAAGGTCCATCTGAGCACTTGTCACTTCAAGCTCATTAAAAATCGAAGGCGACTAGAGTCATCTTTTGTTTTTTCTCGACTCTTAAAAATTGAAAAAACAAGTTGTGTTAAAGCATCTAAAATTTATTTTAATCAGAATAACGTCACTGTTCCCTCGTTGGTCTTAGGAGTTAGTCTCCCTTCATCGCAAGTTCTTGTAGAATCGCTAGGAAATCTTTTGGATAGACTAGATATGTCTAAACAACCGTCGACATCTAGGACTGTGTCATCTGACGCAGCAGCGGCAGAGCCTCCTGCTGCTACTCCAACGATGTTCGCCGGTATACCATCTATCCCGACAAGTTATCAACAACAAGCCGGAGTCTAATCAGGGACTGTTTCGACGACATGGTTAGTTCCTATTTCTTCATCCGGATTATCATCTGGTATTTCTTATGTTGAAACTCAACAAATTGATCCAATGTGTCTTCAAAGGCCAATCTACCCTTTAAGTACTGGATTGCCACCATATGGAGGGCAGTATGCCTTTTCATTATTCCCTCCCGGAGAACAACCATATGAGAGTTTACAACAAAGTTTAGGTCAAACTAGAATTACATCTAGCGGTTGGGTACCAATACTGCCTCAGCAACCAAGGGTTGTATATTCAATGCAACCAATCCACCCTGTGTCGAATATTCCCACTATACCTGCTATGGTGACTGCATCACGAGTACAAGCGCTACCTGTTGTATGTCAACCCCAAGTTTCTCAGGTTGCAATACAACAGCCTCTTGTCTCAACGACTCAATCGCAACCTCAGGTTAGTGCCTCCCTATTTGGAGCGATTCAGGCTCAAACAAGTACTATGACTCCTCATCTTGGTCAATCATCCAGTATTGGACAACAGAAAATGGTCCAACAACCGGGGCTGGTTCAATCTCAACAACCGAAATTCCAGCAATCATATCAAGGACCTGAGCAACAAGTCTTTGTAAGTAATGGGCAACTGCATTTCCAAAGCGGTTATCAACAACCATACTATAATGGTTATGCCCATCAACCTTATCAAAGTTACCAGCATCAAATACTTTATGCTGGTATGCAAAGACCCATTTCTCAGGCGATTCCATCTTATCCTGGGTATGCTTTGCCTAACTTGAATCAATAGTTTCCCTTTGTAGCAACTCTAGAATTATCAGATCTAAACCAGCTGACGAATGATCCAATTTCTTACGCCACTTGGTGGCCAACGATTCCACATAAACTTCCGTCAGATATTCCTAAATTTAATGGAAATCCAGGTGAAGACCTGTCGAATCATGTGATGACTTTTCATCTGTGGTGTTCATCTAATACTCTACGATAAAATCCCTGACGATCCCAGACCATAATTTTCCATTCCTCCTCCTCCTAAATCGAACAATGAATCTCATGCCGGCGATGGCGTGATTGGTACTACAAACACGAAATCAACAAAGGCTACATCTAAGAAAGCCCGTAAGATTTCTGATCAAAATGCAAATGAAGAACTTCTCGCCTTAGAGGTAAATGTCATGTCGACCGACAAGGGCAAACAACTGAACAACCAGGGGGCAAGAAGAAAAAGAAAGGGAGGAAAAAGAAGCAGGATGAGTCATCTCCTAAAAAACCTTCTGCAAACCCTTATGGGCAAAGGAAACCCCCTGCAGGGTGTCAGATATACGATGAGGATCATCAGACGAGAGATTGTCCACATAAAGCTGAAGTTAAGAAACTCTTTAAGAGTTCAAAAATCTCAGCAGTATTGACTGATCTGTTTCCAAACCTGGGAACCAAACTGGTTTCTAATCAAAATGCTTCCCGATCCCAAGTTCTTATGTTGTCTATCTCAAAGCAGCAAAATGATGCTTTGACAAGGAATAAAGATTATAGAAATCCACAGCTGTCGAATAACAAGGCTAATGAACAACCTAGTAGTTCGACAATAACTTTGACCGAAGTTGTGCCACCCATCATTCCTGAACCAATGATAAAGCCGCCAAAGGTAGTAGTACACAGATCGACATTTAATCCTCGTGCCAAAGTAGCACAGAATTATAATATAGTAGAGGACCTGGCCCAATCGCTGTCCGCTATGTCGACACTTGAGGTACCGCAAAATTGCCTCTCCTAAAAGCAGGATCTATTATCAGTAATAGGTGGGATTGACCCAACGGATTCCAGTCTTGTATCCTTTAATCACAAAGGATATGACCCTCAGTTACCAGCTCAACTAGCTTTCCTTATTCAAGTGAAAGCCCTCAACAAAACTGTTCATTGAACAATTATTGATGAGGGGGCATCTACATGTATTATGTCGATGAGTTGCTGGAAAAATTTAGGCTCACCACCCTTGTCGCAATCGTCAACAATGTTAAAAGCATTTGATGGATGATCATACACTCCATATGGGATTTTAAGTAACTTTCAAGTTGAACTAGGGGGCAAAACAGTAGAAATTGATGTTGAAGTAATCGACGGAAACCTCGATTACAACATCCTACTAGGAAGGCCCTGGATACATGCCATGGCCACAGTTGTATCGACCTACTTCAGGAAGATTGCATTTCCCTTTCAAGGAGGAATTACAATCATCGACCAACAAACATTTCTCCCCAACAGTTCACAAGTTACGGGAAGCATTCCAATGATCCATGGAAGCAATCAGTCACTTCAAAATATCGGAGTAGGTCTCCTAAAAGACCCTGCCTTAATGGGTACTTTTGCCCTACCGCCTCCGAGTAATCTGGTGGAAGTGGCCACAGTGGAAACCTGCAATATGAAATCTTCTATATTTAAAGGATTCGGAAGATTTCTAAATATTTTGTCAGCATGGATCATCGCCATTTTAGAAATATTGTAGCAATCTATTTTCTTGGCCTGGGGGGCAAACCCAAATCAATGCTCATCGAGTGTTTGGATAGATAGGTCTAAGGAATATGGTACCTCTTCAAATCCTTGTTCGCATGTGCATTCTACAGACAAAGGAATCATTCGGTCAAAGATGTTAGGAGAGACACCATGGGAATATTACCACCATCGTTCCCATCTCCCAGATTACAACGAAGATTATTCCAATGACCTTAATCATCTTTCAACTTTTGATTTTCTATCAAATACTGTAAATACGATGGAATCCAAGCACGGTTCTTATCTCGTGTCGACCTCGTTAAAAAATGAAACAAGGAGTCATGAGGATAGTTCTTTTACTGTGTCAACCTCATTAAAAAATGAAACAAATCCCTTTCCAAATCTCAAAGGTAAACCTTCATTCCAATCACCGAGTTGAATGCAATGAAGCTTGAGGGGCATGCACCTCGATTTGCGTTATTATGCATGCACCTCCACATGAACCTTTTCTTCCGCACAACCTTGGATTCCTACTTAGTCTATTTTTCCCCACATATGTCCATATCATATCGGGAATTTGGCACATATTTTTGTCTTTTAACAATGCCAATACTCCCGAAGTCCAAAAGGGTCTTAGCTATTGGGAGTTGGCTTGTTGGACCTTTATGACCAAGAGCGATCATTGGGGCTACCTCCTTCTCGTCCTTCTTAGCCTTTTTGGCTTCCTCTGCCTCCTCAACCTTTGGCCTTCTCTGCCTTCTTGGCTTGCCTTCCTTTCACTTTAATTGCTTGCTCAACCAACCTATTTGGCCTTATACTGCGTGGACATGCGCTTGAACTGCTTTCTTAGCCAACCTATTCGACCTTTATTGCCCGGTCTATTGTTCTGCTTGATCCTTTGTCACCTCTTCTATTTAATTCATTGTTCTGCCTTAGACATTAGTGGCACTACTACAATTGACATCAATGACAACATGTGTGCAACAATGATTCATGACTTTCACATCAATGAAAACATGTGTGCAACAATTCTTCGTGACTTTGACATCAATGAAAACATAAATGTTCAATAGTCTACTCTGTTTTGCTAGTACTTTGATGCAAGAATTTAAAGAGTATTCACTTTGTAATATTTTTGAAGTTGTCGTAGGCAATAGACTATTCATTCACAACTAATTTTGTTATGGTAGATGAAATCATGCAAGAGTAAATTTTGGATTCTTTAATGTGTACTCTATTAAGTTCTTTGGCGGGAGATGCATATTTGAACTTAATTTTCCATTTCTAAAGCATATCATATTGCATTCTCATGTCATTGAAACTTGAAAGATTATTACTATGATGTATTCACAAAGGTCATATTGTTGTTTCAGTTTTGTAGTTTTAGGTTTTAATCTGTTCAAATTATGAATCTGAATTATGTGCACGCAAGGAACCCTACAATCTTGTATGATGTATCGGAAAACAATGTTTCTCTTAGGCATATAAACAAAGAATATGTTTTGTTAGGTTTCCACAAGTCAGGCTTTCTCTTAAGCTAGTTGTATTATATACCAAAAGACATACAACTGCAATAAATGTTTAGAAGGTCTAGTGACCATGTATGGTAACTTTATTTTGGTAAATTTAGTTATAGCATTCACCTTTCTGAGCAATAGGGAATTTTTTTTGTTAGTGACAATAAGTTAAAATTGTTTATTCTAATTGAATGTTTTCCAAATTTTCCAAGAGAGCTTTTGCAACTACAGTTTAAGTGTAGTTTGTTAGAATTTATTATGTTGATTTATAAAGCTTATAAATCTCTATTATATCGCCATCATAATTGTGAGAGGGAAAATAAGAACTATTTGAAAAAGGAACGACCAGGTCTTTTATTGTCTTTCCACAGTCAATGAGTAATAATGCCCCAACTACTTTGGGAAAACTCTGATGGATACAACTTGGTGTCAAAAAGATGGAAATGATTTTTATGTTATCTCCACAATCTATCAATAAACAAAAATAAAATGACATAGAAATCTTATAAGTTTTCGAAAGACTTAGTCATGCCCACCGCTACCACTCTTATGCATGAAGACTTGTATTATTAATTAATAATTTTTTAAGTAGGTTGCTTGTGGATAACTTGGTTTGGGAGCCTTGGTTGCAACTTTTGACATCTATCTCTCCATTGAGGATCACCTTTCGAGGAATTGCTAAATATTAGAGCCATGGTGACACATGTGGTAGATTTATGCCTTCATACTTGAGGGATGGTAGCACATGTGGCATATTTCTGCCTTTGGGAGCCCTTATTGGCAAGGTGACATTCAGAGACATTGTCACATCATGAATAAATATTTTGGAGATTTTTAATAACACCTTAGTATTTGATGACACCTATTCATGGGGAGATTAATGAGTTCAACTATGTAGTAAAAGCAGAAAAAACATTACATGCTTAATATGTCACTTCATATGAATTTTGTAGAAAATGATGCATTTGCTTTTTCATGGATGCCTTTCTAACATTTAAAATATATCCACTACAAACATCTAAGATATGAAATATTTGTGAGGATTTATAATTTTTTTTCTCAAAAACGTTGGTTGATTCTTGTTATCTCAGTATGGTCAAATTTGACTAATCAGCATAAACCTCAATTATTCAATATTAATTCTATATGTTGATTAATCATCATTTACAAGTAGAAGAAAATGCATGAGAATTCATGATAAAACAGGAAAAACCTTTAAATGTAGAAATTAATGTCAGAATTTGACCCCAAATATATATAGTAGTGGGATAGAAAGAGTGAATTCTAAAGCATAAGTTAAGGCTTAATGTGATTCTCTATGAAATGGCCACCTTTACTAGTAGCTTAGGTTTTGTTTTTTCATTTCACTTTTGTCTTTCAAAAGATAGTTCTACTTTCATGGAGTTCATGTATGTATAGTGAATTTGACTACATTGACACATAAGTTTAAATTATTATTTTATTTTCTAGATATCATTGTGGATGTAGTTGTCTTTCCCAAAAGTGAAGTAGCATGATAGATTGCCACAATTTGCTTCATAAGATTGTTATAACTATTGTATTTTAATGTACATTTTGTTCAATGTTTGTAAAAGGGACATACACCTAAAACTCTACATAAATTATTTGATATTATAAGAAATTATTACTCATTACTTGTGAGTGAATTGAGAGATCAACCTCGTGATGGCTTGAACTTGACCTTGAAGGCTTCTTAGTTGTCTAAGGTTTGTCATAATTTGGCTGTCCATATTTCTAGATAATCTTAAACAAAATACAAGTTAAGGCTTGAAAAGTTATGAGACCACCAGAAATTGGGGCCAAGATCCTAGACTCCAATTGGACATCTATCCTTTCAACCTTACTATGACTGGTCAAGTCACTAGAGCCTTGAACTAGGGTGGACAAGATGACAAACCACCATCTCAATCACTCTAACTAAAAATTATTGACAATTTTAAATCTTATTTTAACAACAAAATATTATTTTGTAACAAAGTACATATTTATTCCCAAACCAATTCATCATAAATAATAATAATAATTTAATTCTAAAATCACATCCCAAATAATAATAATAATTTAATTTATAATAATAAATTAATTCTAAATTTACTACCCAACAAAACACTACATTAAACCAACTTGAAACCCAATAACATCAAACCAGCAAAACACCAAATTGAAATCCAATAACATCCAACCAGCCAAACACCCCCATAACATAGAACCAGACCAAATACATATTGAAACGGCAGGAATGGTGGTGCCTCTTACCACACAATACCTCACATGGTATATGGTGGCGTCCGTTTACAAAAATATATCCGTTCAACCCACGAGGTGGAAGCAACATATATTATTTAATGCAGCTTCTACTTGGCAATTACTAAAATCTTAGGATTCTCTCACCCACTTTGCAGAAGATATTTATACTGTTCTCATTCTTGATTGGACTATGGTCGAGTAATTGTCGTGATCTTGGTTGACTACGATTCTGGGGTTTCGTTGTACTACAGTAACGATCGCTGGGATGGACCAAAAGACGAGAGTGGAGGTGCAGAGAGATGGTGTCTGGACAGAGGCAGTGGTTGTCGTTGCATATGGTCGTGGGCGAGGGCGTCATTACAAGGTACGCTACGACCGCCACCCTGACAGCGACGCACAGCGGTTGACACAAGAAGAAGATGTTCCCTATACCCGAGTCAAACCCATTCCCCCTCAGGCACCCAACAATTACAATTACTCCATCCGAGACCCAGTTGAAGTTTCTGACAAAGGCTGCTGGTGGCCGGGCATCATCACCCAATCTATGCGCACCAATTCTGAGCTTTTCCTTATATATTTTCCTCACAATCATATACAGAAAAGGTATCATTACTCCAAATTAAGACCTGCTCAAGAATGACTAAAAGGAAAATGGTACCCGCTACCATCACAGGTAACATATTTACTATATTTTTATTATGTTTTTGGGTCTTAATGTACAATTTTTGTTATTTGGTTACTGCTATATTGGAGATCATTACCAATACAGTTAAGGCCTTCCATAAGCATCTGTAAGCATCTGTAGATGTGAATTAAGAGCTTTTTTTGAAAAGAATTTTTCTGCCCACAGTAATTAGTATGTCTAAGCTGATTATCACTAATTTATTACATGCAGTTGCATTTAATTCAGCCTCGGCTTTCAAAAGATCAAATTCATAGTTAAAATAGCATGCATTCATTTTCCAGGGTTTGCAGATAATTTTGAAATCCTTAATGTAAAGGTACCTTTTCTTTCTAGTTGATCTAAGGCATTAATAGATAACCTATGCAATTGACCATTCTTCTTGTACATTAGGTCTTACTATTATCCATCTAAATGATTACATAGGTAGACATCTAACAGAGAGTTAGATGTATTTGCTATATTGTCCATTCTTGTATATTTAACATATGCATTGCTTCCAACATTGCCAATTAGGATTGGTCGTGCTGCCTTAAATTATCAGTGTTTTCTATTTCCAGTTGAGCTGGGACTTCGCAAGATTATAAATACGAGTTGTCCATTATTTTTGTAGATTAGGCTCTATTTTAATCCATCCACACAGATGGACAGCTAATTGATAAATAGGGTTGTTTTTACTTACAACATTGTAGATTGTTGTATACTTGACATAGCCATTGCTCTCAACATGTACAAGTAGGATTGACTGTAGTTTCTTAAATTATAATTTCTTTGTATTTAGAGCTAGGGCTTTAGAATATGGCATAGATCTAATTGTAAATTATAATTTCTTTGTATTTAGAGCTAGGGCTTTAGAATATGGCATAGATCTAATTGTACATTCTCCCTGTAGATTAGTTTTTTCTTCCAACTCCTCTAAATCTTCTACACGGATGAACTATAACTAAGAAAGGCATTTCTCATTGCATTGCCGTGGAAATATTACCAAATTATGTGGCATAGAGAAGATGAAAAGTTAAATTGAGCCTTTTTTTACCAATTAAACTACTTTGCTTAGTTTTCCTAATTCTGTGGAAAATTTCATTGATAATTTGTATTAGTGAGTTATTTAATTTCTTTAGTGAAGTTGGAGATTCTGTGAGTAGTTGATTAATGAAATGGCTGATCTATTCTTTTCCTTTTTTGTAGTAAACAAACAATATCATATATGAAGGAAAATATCCTATGGCTGCAAATAGTGAGACAACTTCGATAGCATCATCTCCCTGGGATATGCAAACTAACGCACAATCTCAAAGGAAGTTTGAAGAAAAATTAGAAAAGCAGAGAAGGAATCATGATTGGAAAGAAAACAGGGCAACATTAGACGTTGAAGAATGTTCTTTTCAAGCAAGTAGAGATAGAGATTCAGGAAGGCCCAAGACTTTCAATCACGCAAATGCAATATTGAAGAATGATTTAACCCTATCTAGGAAGAAGAGAAATGATACGGAACAAAATCAGAAAGGAAATTCACTTGCTCCGCATTCGATAGGTGTGAAAAGAGTGTATGTTTATGATGATAGAAAGGATGGAAAGTATAGAGGCATTAAAACTACACCAGGTAATGATGCCAAAAGATTTAAAGATACAGAGTTAACAGAATCCATAGATCAAATCTTAAAATACATCGAGACTCCTGTTGAAAGATGTACAGGGAGTGCAATACTTGGTTCTCCTAGAACTGAGCTTGACAACAAAGCTCATAGGAATAATCCGTTGAACATGGTGGCAGAGCAAAGACTAGAAACGCATGATGAAGAGTTACTGGCATATCATTCTGTGATAGAGGCCTTTTATGCTCAGTCTCAGGTTCACTTATCCTGGGAACGTCATGATCTCTTGACCAGTCTCCGTCTTGCATTGCATATTACTACCGATGAGCACACTGACAAGTTGAAAAGGCTGATTTCTCAGTCCTAATTTCTGATGTTTACATCTTGTAAGAATATATTTTATGCAAGCCAACATATTATTATTATGGTTTTCATCAAAACACTCACCCTATTGAACTATTTTTCAATGCTAAAACTCGGTAAAATGATATTGATTTGATCTCTAATGCTCTTGCAGGGCACTGCTGTACAGGAATTTATTTCTGGTGAACATTATCTCACACATAGTAATTGAAATTTGGATTTGATCTTATTTGACAAACTGATGCTTACCCAGTGTAGCCTCAGCGATGTAACTATGGAAAGATTATCAGGGCTTTGGTGAAAATACTTTCCCTATTGAACCATATTTCAATACGAAAATTGAGGTCAGTTCTATCGAAATGGTCTTCAAAGTTCATGGAGGGCACAAATGTACTGAGATTCACATGAATGTTAGCTCTTATATTGTATTTTTAAATTTGTGCTTATATTCTTTGCTGCTTCCGTGGAAAAGAAAATAAATGAGTGATATAACATTTCACTTCTTCTAACTTCATAGTGAAACTGGATTATTTTGTTACCTTTGTGATACTAAAAGGGTTGAAGATGAAAAACACTTTCTCTTTGATTGTCTAACTTATACTCAGATTAGATCTAATTTTCAATATATTTGTCACACTACTAACCCTCTTGACCTTTTAACTCAGCAAAACTATGCTGATATTGGAACGTTTCTCTTAATGCTTTTCAAGCATAGAAATAAAATCCTAAAGAATTATGAATAATTTCTAACCTTCAATAAGCCCAAAACTGTGAATAAGGCTGGAACTGGAAAAATATGGGACCAAAAATCTAGTTGACCAAAAAAATACTTAAATATTCATGTGCATCCATATGAATCCAAACCATTATACACAAATATGCAAAGTTTCTCATATATAGAGCAGGGGTGCATATAACCAAAATAGCATTGATTGCAATCTATCTTTGAACCAAAATTACATCAACAAAGAGGCTCTATGTAATGTTCCTTCTTAATAAATTTCTGCTAGAAGAGATCAACCATTTTTTCCATTTTGGAGCTAACACATTTTTTGGGTACCAACTTAGGGAAAGTGGTTCTAATATTAAAGTTCGTGGAATGTGGGTCCACCCCTCATGGAATACGCACCTCTTGGGAGAAAAATCAATTTTGTGAAGGGAGGTCGAAATATTTGGAGGGACCCACAAGGAAAAGTATGGCAGCAATTATAAATAGAAGGTTGGGGCAGAAATTGCCACCTTTTGATAATTTGACATTTACACATTGTTGCTCAAGTTGTTTAGCTCTGTCACAAGTGTTGTTTAGCAGAGAGTTCTCCAAGGGGAGAACTCACCCTTCTTTCGATGGAGGTAAATTTGTTGCTACATTTGAAGGGAGCTTGTGGAATTTTGGGAGGACCTTTCAGCCATTACCCTTAGCTAATTTGTGCTCCACGGAGGATGTACTAGAGGATCTCATGCCACTTATTTCAACTTTTTTCCAGGGGTCTTTGTTCTCTAATATGAACACATACATCACAACATGAAGAAAAACAGATTCCCCATAGTTCAAATGAAATTTGACAAAACCAAATCCTTTAATGTGATGAGTGGAGTTGTCTCCAAGAATAATCTTCAAATTGGACTTCCTCTCTACCAAGTTAGAGAGAACCTCCTTATATCAAAAGACGTGATGAGAGGCCCCACTATCAACCAACCAACTATCCCAAGAATTCAAGGAACTAGAAATTGCAGAAATAAGAATATATTCAGATTGATTAGTAGGACTACTTTCATACCTGGAATTTCTTGACCTCTTTTGTGGACGATAACCTTCTTCACAAACATGAGGAAAGTCTCTCCTTTTTCTATCATTCCTTCTACCATCTCTTCTATCATATGACCTATTGTTTTTGTAGACATGATAGTTATTTCTTCTTGGAGCATCTCTTTTCTCAGGGCAATCTGGAGCATAGTGACCTTTCTGATTACAATTGTAGCATTTGACATCTCTATCACGCCTTCTTGAATCCTTGAACTCTCGATTGAATTGAAGATGTCTTCTTAACTTAGATGGCTTTCCCTTTCCTTTCTTCATATTATTCTTCTTTCCTTGAGCAACGAAGGTTGTAGGCTCTCCTTCATTTGGCCTTTGAATTCTCCCCCTAGATATCATGATTCTTTCCTCTTGATTGCATAGAGCAAGTAGCTCATCAAAAGAAGAGATCATTTCTCTATTGTTAATGGAAGTAATAAACATGTTCCATGATGAAGGAAGACCACTAAGGCCAGTCATGGCCAATGCCCTATTAGGTATAATTTCTTGTGCAATCCGAAGTTGATCCCTGATTTCAGTTATTCTCATGAAGAATGATTGTATAGCCTCTCCCTTGAACATCTTAGATTTCTTCAGTTGATTTTTCAAATCAATAATATGGCTCAAATATTCACTTCATACATGCCAACAATCTTATTGTACATTTCTTTGGAGGTATTCAAGGATGAAATATAAACAAGTAAATGATCTCTTAAGGAATCAATAATGATCTTTTTAGCTTTAATCTCACCTTTCTCATACTTGGATTTGGAAGCTTGAGGAGAATTTTCTGGTGGTGGTGAAATATTTCCTTCCATTAATTCCAAGACATCATACTCATCTAAGGTGACATTGATCCTGGTATTCCAAGATGCATAGATGTATCAACCGGTTGTTCATTTTCCTTGAAATAAGAGGTAGACATTTTTACGAAAATATTTTCCCCTTTCAATCAGCTGCTAGAAGATGGATGCTCTTGCTATATGTCTCTTTGCTTGTCTTCACCTCACCTCTAATACCATGTTAATTTTTAATCAATTGTTCTATGCTGCAACCATTACTTCAACAATATCCATTATCATCAATTTAACATTTTCCAATTCTTCAATTAACCAAAGACAATAGAGAAATAGTAGATAGAACAATTATACAAATGCACAATGAAAGACAACCAAGAGACAAGAGACACAATATTTGGTCAATGACCAGGGAAAACTCCATAAGGGAGAAAACCCTTTGCAATCTTCTTCTATTAGATTGTCTTCAAATATTCAGTCGAGAGAGTACATCATCCAAGAATCAAACTCAAGCTTTTGTTGATTTTCTGCGACCTTGGGTCTAGGTTAGAGTCTTAAAATCACTGATGCTACCAAACCAAGAATCTCAACCATAAATTACTTTGCACAACGAAAATATAAAGCAGTAAATCACACATGCACAAATATACACAGTTTTTAACAAATTGTACAATAATGTACAACCCTAATCTTCGTTATATTAAACCAAATTTGAATAATACAACAGTCTATGGTATACAAGATACATTGAAAAACGTCACTGCAACTTTGATGTCGTATCTTATCCTGCCAGTCCTTTGCTCCCGTATTGCTAACTAAATGCCCCTTAGTCCTTTAAATGACAACACATCGAGACTCTAGGAGGGCTGCCACCTAACACTACTGCAAGTCACTTACGTAGAATGTACACGGACTGATCCAATCTTCTCTTTGGGTTGGTCAATTCCCGAGCTCCAAACTACCAAGCTAGTAGTTACCTTTGTCCATCAAGGTGTTTCACTTTGGCACCAAACTTCACGCAACCTTCAGCTCCTCTTCGTCACTTCAAGATAGCTCGTCTAGGGCTACTTTGGGCTATCAACACACTACCCTCCACCAGAACAATGATGCCCAATACTACATTGTTGGTTCTGCTCCTAGGATGGACTCTTCACCACCATGAAAAGTCCTCCACACGACACCAATAGACTACAACAACTTTGATCCAAACTGGTCACTTCCTTGACCCAAAAAACACCAAGCACTGCTCCAATAAGCATGCACCAACTCACTCATTTAGGGTACTTAGGCTACTGCAATTCTGGACTAGTAGGGCACCCAACCACAGTCCCTAACAATCCTAAAATATGGCCCAAAATCACACTTCCTTACTGCGACTTCCCTTCTAAGAGGGGAGGAGACCCTTCGCTGAAGTTATGGGCTACTCCAACCCTTTACAAACTTTCGGCCTCCCTCATTTTGACTAAGGCTTGCTACAACAAACCTCCTCTTGACTGCGACATCCCTTCCAAGGGTTTAGACTCCTCCCAAATGGCCCTAAAACAATTCACTCTCCTTCGGCCTCCAAGAACAAGATTTGACCATCAAGACAGTATCTTGGCCTCCACAAAATGACCCAAAAACATCCTCCAAGTCACCTTGCTGTCTCTTCCTCCTTGTTCCGGCTAAGGTAGAAAATCCGAGCTCTTTTTCTTGTGTGTTTATTGCAACAAATGGATGATAATTAACTTTGCCTTCACCCTATATTTATACACAAATGAGGGTTTCCATGAATTTGATGAAGAGTCATGTCACTTATATGAATTCCTCAAGCTTACATGACTTGTCCTTGTCCAAATATTAATGAAAACTTCAAAAATTCATATCTCCACTTCTACGACTCAAAATTCAACAATTCTTGAAGCATTGGATTCTCCTTTCCGCCCTCTATCGTCTCATGCCATCACATGTAGAAATGTGCTTACAGAAATGCCCAGAAGACATTTTGGTGCAAAACCCCATACTTGGGTTCCAAGCCCACAAGTGAACCTTGTGGCGCTTTTCCCTTCAAACCCTGAACCTTAGGGCTTGGAGTACCTCCCAAGCTACACAAATCAACACTCCCTTTTAGAGAGGGACGTACTTCAAAAACTAGGAAGTAACTCGTCATCATCATCACTTCTTGCAACACTTTCCCAACTCACGCTCGCAATTGCAACAATCCATGTGCAGTGAACTACACCATTCTCAAGAGTGTCGCTATCACTGGAAGCATCCTGATTCTTCTTCTTTGCCTGTACCGCTTTCCAATATCTTCACAATTCGTTCATGGTGGTTGTAGGAGCACCCTTGCGTCCCACTGACCACACGCTCTTCTTGGGCTGCAAAGTCTCCCTCTGAACTTGCAAGCTCCCTCTCGAACTAGACTCCCTTTGAGTCTCTCGAATCTAGACCACTTTCTTGGGAAGGCGAACCTTCTTCTTGGGAACCTGTACCTACTCCTCTAAATCTTGCACTTGCACTTGCTCCTAATTCTCTGGAACTTGCACCTACTCCACCTATTTCTTTCCATGATTTATAGGCTTGCTCGTTAACATGTAGAGACCATGCTCTAACTCCGAGTACAATCCCATCGGACTTAGAGCCTCTAGGCCCGAGTCTTGCCTTCCCATCCTGGAGCAAGACCTCAAACCATTTCCTCTTGATCATTGAGACAAAAATCACGCTATATTTGAGTCCTCGTAGAAATAGTACATCCTAGATCCGCATCACACGTCCCGTCTCCATCCTGAATGGCACAACACCTGATCCTCAGATCTCCAACTGACTCTTGTTGCCCAATACCATGTGCAACTTCGAGTCCCATCAACTAGAGTCTCAAAAACCTCTTGTGACCCTATCATATGCTTCGCTGCACCATTGTCCACGTACCATCCATCCTCATTGATAGTACCCTGCGAGAAATGAGAGATCATAACAAAGTCCCCCTCTTCTAATCTCCTGGTGAGATCATCTATCTCAGCTGAAGTGGCAACACCGGTGACCTTCTTTCCTTTTCTCTTCTCATCATCTCCCTTCTTCATCGGACATCTTGATGAATAATGACCCATCTCGCCATAGTTGAAACACTTGACTTTACTCAAGTCCTTCTTTTTCTTACCCTTCATTCGTGCTGCATGTGCCACGTCATCATCGAAAGACTTCTTTGGATGAAAATCCTCGTCTTGCAACTCTTCCTAAATGAAGTCATCCCATAGCGTATCCCAGTATGACAACTTCTCCCTCACAATGATTCCTTTGATGAAGGGCTTCCATTCCTCGGTGAACCCTTTCAAAGCAATCCTTACCATATCTCCATCTGAGATAGTTACATTGATGGAAGCAAGCTCATCTTTGAGCTGAGATAATCTTGTCAGATATGAGGTCACACTTTCACCCTTTATCATCTTCGTGGACTTCAACTTATCCTCCAATACCAGTACCCAATTCTCGTTCTTATTTTGGAACAAATTTTGAAGAGTCATCCACATCCCATGTGCATTGTTCTTCCCAGACAAATGAGCTATTAGGGCATCCTTCACACCATCTAGGATGATCAATCTCGCCCTCGCATCCAAATCTTCATATATTTCCAACTCCTTAGGGTTAGTTGGTTTCTTGGTCTCTTTCTCAGCGAACTCCCAGATCTTGTTGACTTACATGACCAACTTGATCCTTTCCTTCGGAGTATAATTCGACAACCCCTGCAACCTGTCCTCATATCGAAGACCTACCTACAACTTCAACATCATACTAAGCCCTCCACTTACAATGTGATCAACTCCATCTCACGCTGTACTTCGATGATTCACTGAATTCCAAAGTAGCTCAGACACCCACTAATACCATGTTGAATTTCCATGACCTTGGGTCTAGGTTAGAGTCTTAAAATCACTAATGCTACCAAACCAAGAATCTCAACCATAAACTACTTTGCACAATGGAAATATAAAGTAGTAAATCACACATGCACAAATATACAAAGTTTTTAACAAATTGTACAATAACGTACAACCCTAATCTTCATTATATTAAACCAAAATCTGCATAATAAAACAGTGTATGGTATACAAGATACAATGATAAACTTTGCTGCAACTTCGATGTCGTATCTTGTCCTGTCGGTCCTTCACTCTTGTACTGCTCACTAGCTGCCCCTTAGTCCTTCAAAGGAAAACACATCGAGACTCCACGAGGGTTGCCACCTAACCCTACTGCAAGTCACTTCTATAGCATGTATAAGGGCTTATCCAATCTGCTCTCTGGGTCGCTCTTGTATTTGTCGTAGAATTAAATATCTAGTTTGACAAATATTGGATGATATGTAGATATTTTTTGTAGCATAAGTTTTTTTGGGCTATAGAGGCCATGTAGAGTGTAATGTTCCAAAATGGAATTTACAACTAATAACAAACACATGAACTAGGCTAAAGCAAATAAAATCATGAATACACATGCACCATGAGAAACACCAGGAAGCTGGGCAAATAAGCTAAGCCATTTTACTAAATTAGGAGTTGTAAGGAGTACATATAGCAAGAAACAAGTGCACCTGGGCTTGCATAAGCAAGATGGAGAAAACCCAAGTGGAGGAGATGACCCCATGAGCTAGGAAACTTCGGCCCAATATCCTTCTGCGTACACCTAGAAATTAGCAATTGTTGTTGCACTAGAAATGCTGAGTGACCCTCTGTGATGCTCGAAATCGCCTAAAAATGCAACTGTAGCTTCTTCAAAAAATACTCATACAAACCCATAAAGGGATCTGCCCCAAACCAACCACCTGCAAAACCCACAAAATGATGCAACTACTAGTTGAACAATAAAATGTATTGCTGAAAAAAAAGGAGATTTCTGGGCTTAATACTCCTCAGAAAATTCTATAAAGTTAACCTCAGACTCCTCTCAACAAACCCACCAAAACCCAGGAAGGGATTTCTGGCTAATTTTGACCTTCCAAAATTGCCCTATTTTGGCACTATGCCTTCTTGAACAAACTCTGCATCCCCCAATGATGAAATCTGTTGGAATCCTCCTTATTCCTACTCAATCTGCTAAGAGAGTGTTTTAGAAAATTTCCCCTGTAGTAGGAGAGGCCTTCTACCACAAATTACGGTACTCAAGAGTTGAGCTCGATACCACACAAATTTGTCCACCGTCCCCTTTGCGCAGGCCCTAGGAAGAGAAATTCATCCCTCTCAAAGGCAACAATCTACAGCCCCGAAATTCTCCACAAAGCTTAGCCTTCCCCTAGAGCAACGTCTCTAAATTTCTCGGGGCAAACACCCCTTGGAAAATAGCTTAAATAAGTGGAACGAGATCCTCTATTGCGTCCTCCCTAGAGCACAAATTAGCTGAGGGGAATGGTTGAAAGATTCTCCCAAAGTTCCATAAGACTCCCTTCAATTGTAGCAGCAAATTTTCCTACCTAGGTTGGCACTTGAAGTCCACCGAAAGAAGGGTGATTTCTCCCCTTGGAGAACTCTGTTCTAAATAGCACTTGTGACACAACTGAACAACTTGAGCAACAATGTGTAAATGTCAAATTATCAAAATGTTTCAACTGCTACCCCCAACCTTCTATTTATAATTGTTGCCTTACTTTTCCTTGTGGGTCCCTCCAAATATTTCGACCTCCCTTCACAAAATCAATTTTTCTCCCAAGAGGTGTGTATTCCTTAAGGGGTGGCTGCCATATTCCACCAACTTTAATATTTGAACCACTTTCCCTAAGTTGATACCCCAAAAATGTGTTAGCTCTAAAATGGAAAAAATGGTAGATCTCTTCTAGCAGAAATTTGTTGAGAAGGAACATTACAGTTCTCCCTGCCAAAAATTGGTTGACCTCAAGCAATGTTCGAATAAGCTCTCTCTCCCGGTTGAACCAAATACCAGTGCAAGCAATATTGGGGTCCCAATTGTGCCACTAAGCCATTCCTGATCCATGCGTTGACCTGTCACAAAGGAGTCCCCAGATACTATGGACCCAAGCCATCACGCTCAACGTGAAGCACCCCTTGCTCCATGCACAGTACCAGGGTGTAGGAGCCCGAGAGTCCTCCCACCTCCTGTCGATAAGAAGAGCACCTCGATATTGCCAATCCCTTGTAAACTCCTTGGAATGTTGTCCCACCGAAAAATCAATCCTGAGTAACTCAACAGGGAACTCCCGAAGCTACAACCCAAGTTCCCTAAAGTAGATCCCTTGTCTCAGTGTGTCAATCACAACCACCTCCTGCAAGTCATAGAGCCACCCAAGTGAGGCGCTATCCAGTCTCAACTGGTCCTTGGGAAGTGAAGTTCCTGCTATCAAACAGGTTCCCAATGGTATAGTTGGGTTACCTCCCCGTATGAGAACCCACTCTCCCCAATCTGTAACACAACTGCTCAACGTTGTAGCTCCCGAGTCCCAAACTAATCTCAAGTGAGTCTACCAAGAGGATGTTGCATCGGTCTGACCATAACTATGACCCTCTCATGCTCTTGCAGGGTCATCCACTTCGGTGAATCTCCACCACAAATCCAATAAAGGGAAACTCCATTGTGCGTAGGTCTATCCTGCTAGGGCACCCTGTGTTGTGGGGAAAAATGCCTACGCAGAACGATCCTATCCACCTAAGGTGTGACAGTGCCTTAGCAACAAACAGAGACAGCTATTCTAGTATTCTTCCTTTATGAATTAAGAATGAAGAGAGATGGATGGACTAACCGGTGTCTTCCGTTTATCCCTCGATCCGGTTTCTCTTCTCCTTGAGAGTTCCCAGCTACTTGCCTTCTCGCTCGCCCAGCTTCAACAGGTCTCTGCAAGATCACAAGAAGAGAACACTACACAAAGACATAGATTCATATTCATAGCTAGTTCAGGATTAGAAATAAACTAAACATACTAATGCAATCATACATCAAAGATAAATCAGTATATAGGAGAAACCAAGATAGCTTTATTGATGAATAACAAGGTTTAGGAAGAGATACAACCAAGGAGGCTCCAATCCAGCATCTCCTTCCCAGTAAATGGAATTCCTATCTTCACCTCCCTTCAAAGCATTAAGCACCCAATTATTCCAATCTCAAACCAACAACAATTCTTTGCAATAACAAAATTCCAGCCTCTAGATCTCATGGAGGAGAGATCCATATATAGATGTTTGGAGAGAGGATGGGTCAGCTTGAGATCTGACTAGTGTCCTCTCCCTCTGTCAGTTCTTGATTCCACTTGGAGGTTCTTGCTTCCACTTGGAGGTTGAGAACCTCTTACTCATCACTAGTCGAATTCACTGAGGCAAGTGTCATTGAGGAAGATTCTGGAAGCTTCCAGGGTCTTGACACCTTGTTGAATGAACTTGCCATTTGTCAATTCCCGCTCAGCGCACCCTGGTAGTGCTTCTACCTGCGTTGCAGTGCAGGTATCCAGTGCAGACTTTGCATTTCAGCGCAGACAGCTAGTGGAGCCTCTGAATTGATCCCGAATTGACTTGTTTTTGAGCAGTTTCTGGTGGAGAACTTCTGTGAATTGTTGTGGTTTGTTAGCCTTGTTCCTCTAGGGGTAGGAACAACATGTTTAGGGACTTTGGATCCCTTAGATTATAGACATTTCATGCTTATAGCTGTAAGGCACAAAAATGTCTATAACAGTTGCCCCCTAAAGTATGAGGCCGTTTATCGGGTGAAATGCTTTATCAGGAGGATCCGAAGTTCATCCAATGCTGGGAGGAGACCTGTAATAAGATACAATACAATACATTATTTTTCATACTACTTTCATGATCTAGCTGAGGCGGGCATTCCCATGCTCAGCTTTATAAATTCATTTTTCTGTACATAGAACAGACAATCGTCTGATGGTAGACTGATAATTTTGATGAAATTATCATCCTTTGGGTAGGATGATCATCTGCTGCAATGATGTACATGTCAATGTCTTTATCTTTTCTGAATATATATCGCAGCCCGGATGGATGAAACTAGATCCGGGGTCTTCAAACTCGTTCGATCTTCACTCTAAGTACAAGTTGATCCATGTGAGAAATGTTCTGAAGTCGAACATGGAAAGACATTGCTTGATTACCGGTCAATGAGGTAAACCGTTAACAAGCGCGAGAGGAATCACCGATAATGATAATGACCCTCAAGGTACTGCAGTACAATTCACGTGGTGTGAATAAAGGACTTGGCATCGAACACCACGCAAAATCTTTCGGTCGAAGGTCATTGATGTGTACCTGTCGCCGGAAGTGAGAAACTTGCCATTGAGGCATGCAAGCTTCAAAGTACTGAAGGGGTTGTTCCTAGATCAACTTCTTGGATAATGAGCTGATGTCGACAAGAAGCGATCCGTCAAAGGAGGGCCTTAATGAATCCCACATCAATGACACGGAACGGAGCTAATGATTTTGATGGAGGTGAAAACGATCTGATGACATATGATTCAGGGTGGCGGTCATGAAAGGATGAAGGATAATGTACGGCAGTGGATGGGACACGGTTGACTTCTTTGAACGACTTCTCTTGAACATATGGCGACATTTATGCGATGGATCGGTAGCATTACCCCAAATATGGATGGTATGGCGAGACCATGGTGATGTGACCGGTGAATGAAACAACCCAACCCGATTGTGGTAGGGAGGAAAAGTGTCATGTTCAAGAGCGACTTGCTACCATCAAAGTTTTCTTGAGTTTCTCCCAATTTTCCCCAATCATTGCTGACCAGTACCTCTTTATTTTTGTCAAGCTTGAGGAGGATAACATATGCTTGTTCTATAACTTGCCCTTCGGGCAAGCCCATCGCTATGTTTTAACGAGCCTAGCGATAGTGAAACTCGTTCTCGTCTAAAGACAAGTTTGTCGCTATTTAATGATTTTAACGAGTCTAACGACAAAGATAACTCGGTCCTTTTCATTTTTAGAGAGTCTGAAAAGGTACGTAAAATCAACTCCGAAAGTCCTTTTTCGTCATCTAATCCCTTAAGTCCGAAAAAGTATAAAACAATACAGAAGGGATGAGTTTTCGATAGTTTTAACGAGCCGAACAAAACAAGCGCTCGATCTTTTTGTGCAATAATCCCTCAGGTCCAAAAAGATTAAAATCTAGAGGAGGGATAGCACTTCCGGTCGCTTTAACGAGCTGGAAGGCCAAAACTCGGCAATCTTTTCATATTTTACGAGTCAGATGAAAAGAGCTTAAAGAAGACTCGTCTTTTGAGGAACGAGTGATAAAACGGGTTAGTAGCTGATTCCAGGTAAGGCTTGGAATTTTCCAATCACGGCAGTGTCACAAGGATGGCTAAGTGAAATCACTCTTCGCAGCTGTTCCTCAAAATGGGTAAACAATCAAATGGAGGTGAATGATCGGCCAATGGAAAAGTGGAGGTGACGGTGCAAACACGACCAAGGCTTTAATGGCTGATAATTTACGTTCGCAGTGGTTATTTACAGGGTAGTTCATTTTTTAACGAGCTTAAACGCGGATTGAAACACTTGCTCGATCTTATGTTTATTTTTTAACGAGCATGAACTATGTGCTAAAACTGCTCGGATCTTGCGTTTATTTTTTAACGAGCATGAACTGTGTGCTAAAACTGCTCGATTAATCCAGTCATATGATAAGAATGTCTCATTAAGATTCTATTTTTTATGGAGCTTCATCTCACAAAGCTTTGCTCCGGATCCTTTCATTATGCAAGTTCGGAAACGACTAATCCTACGAGTTTAAAGGGTTAGACCTACAGGTTTAAAGGGAGGACCTAAAAATTTAAAAAATAAATAGCCGCCCCTTGCTTGCACTCCAGAAGGTTTGCATGCCCCCAGGCATAAAGTACGATTTCAAGGTTACCTCTACTTCATTTCCGCCAAAACATTTGTTTTACCGAGAGAGGTCTACCTCTTTCAGGTTACCCAAAGATTGTTCCATTAATCTTTCAAACAAAACACTTCTTCGGCGATGTCTACCGAGATAAACAAAGGTGAGTGACGATGCCCGCCAACTCACATAACTTTGACAAAAGAATCCTATTCTAGAACAACCCCTCTTTCATGCCGGACGGGGTACGGACTAGTCATATTCTCCCGCGGAAATCTACCCTATACCCAAAGCTTTTCCTGCCGAAGCAGACCAGGACGCATGCCCCCTGGGTTCCAGTCATATCTTTCCGAATCACTCGCGCTCATCGGGAGGACGGACCGTGGGTTGAGACACTTCTTGCGTGAAGAGACCATTTAGGGAAGGTGTATGACTATTTGCGATGCGTAATCCGGGAAATGAAAGTTGGTCCACGAGCTTGACCACTCTTCCTTCATGCGGAAAACACATTACTCTAAAGAGTGAGGAGACGATGGCTCCCATGCAATATATATAGTTTCGTCCAAGGAGTAGGTTATAATCCAAGGGTCCTTGAACGACCATCACGTTCATTTGAACGGTCTTCCCTTTCAATGTGATAGGCACATTGGGGAGGATCCCTAAAGGCCGTCTGGTTCCTTTATCAAAGCCTGTCAGATTTCTCATTTCAGGCAAAAGCGCTGGCGAACCAAGCGCTTTCCAAGCAATAGAGGAAAGGATACTCACAGATGCCCCCTAATCAATGATGGTGCCAGCCATTACCATTCTGTATATTTGAACGATAATTCTGAATGGTATGCTTGCTGGCAACCGGGGTCTGCCTAGTTGGTTCCAGTCGAAGGATACAACTAGGTTGCTTGGTGGTGGGACCGAATAGACGGCCGGGTATGACTCTGACGAAGTTCCTTCCTGCGATAAAGGAATGGGTGCATTGCCCCCGTGTTCGTCGGAGTCTGTGTTGATGAAGAGAATTTGGACGGTGTTGTCTTTATTCTCTTCTGTGATGGTATCATTCGAAGATAAATCCTCTGAAGGCAAGACCGGGTCAACTGCCGCCTCGACCTTTTGACTCTCATCTGGTATTGATTCAGCTGGTTTATCCTCAATGATAGGTGCTTCGGCCGACCACCTGAGCGGGCCAGCCGGGTTCTCAACTGGTGAAGGACTTGGCAGGAGTTTTTGATATCCAGGATTGGTAAAACCGGGCGATCTTCCAAAACTCTTTTAGCCTCGTCTAAGAAGGGAAAACGGTGGATGGCATGGTCGCCTTCACACAGTTTGCAGGGAAATCTAGCTTTCCCTCTCTGTCCTGTGGCTTCACTTTCACTAGTTGACGGTGTGCTGTCAACATGGCTATCAGAGGTTGACGCCACCGAATTGTGCAAACGGGGAGACCAGTCCCTTAGTATCCGAGGGATGCAGGGACAATCTCTGTGGAAGTGGTCTCCCTTGCATATGACACATGGCGATTTAGGCCTAGTCAGTGCTGTGTGTGGATTTTTGTCAGATGACACTTGTTTGCCCCCAGTCGCTTTTGGCTCCTTCTTCTTCTTCTCTTTCTTCTTCTTTTCCTTCTTCTTCTTAGGAACTTGGTTTTTTGTTTTACCAGTTCCGTCAAGCGAAGAGGAAGGAGGAGAGGAAAAATTAGATGAAGTAGAAGGCTGGTGGGTAACTCTGGTCTGGTCTAACTGTTGACTCGACTGTTCAGGAATAGTCGTGTTCTGAACGACATTGGTTGAAAAGAGCCAGACCGGCAAGCCAATTGTCAGTCCTGGAAGCGACAATGTGGCCATATGGGGCGCACCAACATCTCCCCAAGAGGAGAAGGGACTAGGATTTGTAAAAATTTCTGTTTTCCCACCCCGGTTTTCAGTTTCTCCTTATTTCTCCCATGTAGTTAAATGCCCATTCCCATAACCATACATTTAACAGACTGAAAAAAATAAATATTGTTGAAAACACAAATTCTGGAAATTTTTCAGAATGCTGGAAATTGCAGAATTAAAAATCAGCAATTAAAAACAGCCATTAAAACAAATTAAAACACTGATATTTTTGGTCAACTTGACCCTGGAAAAACCCCCTACAACTCTTGGGGAAAACCAGTTTGAGAGCTCTTCTTTATTTCTGAAAATTGTCTTTTTACAGTGAGAATTATTCAGCAAAAAATCAGCAAGCAAATTTACAACTTATCTCCTTTCCCGTGCCTCACAGCAATCTGGAAATTACAGCAAACAGGACAGCAATAAATGCTGTACGACCTCCGTTTTGTGTGCAAAAAAATCAGCAAACTGCTCCTCGATTTTTGTGCAAAAATCTGTCTTTCACTATGTGTTGAATTAGCTGTATAAATCTGCTCAACTGCTGCCTTGGAATGTGTGCCAAGCTGCTGTCTCCTTCTCCTTCCTGCTCAGAAATCTCTCTTGCTCTCCTTCTCCCAATCTGCTCATGAAAGAATGAATGACCTTTTCCTCATTTTCCTCCTTTAATATAACTCCAAGTGACTTTTGGGTGATCCAAGTGACTTTTGGGTGATCTCTAAATTCAATGGCTGAAATAGATTTAGATCAATGGTTGAGATTAAATGCTCATTTAAATCTCACTTTCTATTTTTTAATTCACCCCACTTTAATAAAGACCCACTTAGTCATTTATTTCCAAAGTCACTTTTCCTTTCTAATTTTTCATTGACTTTATAAAAGTCACTTTAAAATTAGACTTAATAACTTATCACTTAAAGTCACTTTTAAATTAGATTTAACTTTATAAAATTATAAAGTCACTTTAGGAGAAAAATTAAATTCTTTTGGACACTTTTCCCTAGGCCAAAGATCAAAGCCTAAGGGAACCACCTGTCCTCCGTACCAAATTTCAACACTCCCTCTTACCGAGGAAGGTGTTCCTCACCACACCCATCTTGTCTCTGAAGTAGACATGCTTGCCCTGTGGTAAGGCTTTGGTAAGGATATCTGCAACCTGCTCATCAGTGGAAATATACTCAAGCTTCACAGCTCCCTTCTGAACATAGTCTCTGATGAAATGATATCTGATCCCGATATGCTTTGACCTGTCATGAAATACTGGATTCTCCGTGAGTTTAATGCAACTCTGATTATCACAGTAAATCACTGAAGGTCTCAACGGCTGACCAAATAAGCCAAACAACATCTTGCGAAGCCAGATGGCCTCACAACTAGCTAGACTGGCTGCCATATACTCTGCTTCCGCTGAACTCAGTGCTACTGACTGCTGCTTCCGGCTGAACCATGACACTACTGCTGAACCCAACCCAAAACAACACCCTGAAGTGCTCTTCCTATCAGAAGCACAACCTGCCCAATCAGAATCAGTGTATCCTGCCAATCTCACTCCATCTCCCTGCCTGTAGTCCAGACCATAATCCACTGTCCCCTGCAAGTACCGCAAAATGTGTTTTGCAGCCACCCAGTGAACCTTCCTAGGCTCACACATAAACTGACTCATCGTGTTGACTGCAAAACAGATATCTGGTCTAGTGTTGACCAAATACATCAAGGAACCAATCAGCTGCCTGTACAATGTGGGATCCACCAACTCGGAATCCGAAGCATGAAGCTTCTTCCAGTTGGTGATCATCGGTGTCGACATGGGTCTACAATCCTCCATGTGGAATCTGCTAAGGATGTCCACAATATACTTCCCCTGCCCCAGGAAGAAATGCCCCTCCTCCTGCCACACCTCCAAACCCAAAAAGTAATGCATCAAGCCGATGTCCTTCATCTCAAACTCCGTCGCAAGATCTCTCTTGCAGTGCTCTATGAGTCTCTCTGCACTTGTAATGATCAAGTCATCCACATACAGCACCAGAATGAGAGGCTCCTCACCAATCACAATAAAGTAAAGGTTCGGATCTGCCTCACTCTTTGTGAAACCCATCCCCTGCAAGTATGCATCTATCCTGGAGTACCAAGCTCTGGGAGCTTGCTTCAGGCCATAAAGGGCCTTCTTCAATCTGCACACATGGGACTCCTTCCCATGCACCTCAAAGCCCTGTGGCTGCTCAATGTACACCTCCTCCTGTATGAAGCCATTGAGAAATGCGGTCTTCACATCCATCTGGTGGATCTTCCAACCCATCTCTGCTGCTATCGATATAATGGAGCGGATCGAAGTATATCGAGCCACGGGAGCGAAGGTCTCCTCATAATCAACTCCCTCTACCTGGGAGAACCCTCTAGCCACAAACCTCGCTTTGAATTTCTCAATGCTGCCATCTGCAACATGCTTTACCTTGTAAAGCCATCTGGAAGTAACCACGGATTTGCCCTCAGGCCTCGGCACCACCTCCCAAACATCATTCTTCATGATAGAAGAATACTCCTCTTGCATGGCCTCTCTCCAGACCTGCTGGCTAGCTGCCTCCTCATAGCTAGAAGGCTCAGAGTCAAGGATGCTGGTAACCATCGCCATATAGCTACAGAACCTCTCAGGTGGTCTACTCTCTCTGACCGGCCTCTTCGGCTCAGCAACAGATGTGGCATCTCTCAAGGTGTCCTGAAGCCACTTGGGCTTCCTCTTCCCTGAGCACACTTCTTCCACCGGAGAATGAAACTCCTCCTCCTCATCATCATCAGTAGCCTGAACTCCTAACTGTCTGTCTGCTGTCCTCCTGCCTGCACCTGAACCTGTAGAAGCTGAGGTACCGTGTGAACTGTCCATCAGTGGACTCCCTAGTGAACTGCTCTGTGAACTGCTCTGCATGCTGCCCGGAGCACCACCCCTCTGGCTCAATGAGCCACTGCTCACTGACGGACCTGACATCCTCATAGATGTACCTCCGGATCCTCCTGATCCCTGCCCACTGGATCCCTGCGACTGACTCAACTGCTGCTGAGGGTCTGGCTGATCCAGATACTCTAACTCCCGTGACCTCCTAAAGGCCCTGTCCTCCTCGAACTTCACATCCCGTCTGACAACAACTCTCCTCTGTGCAGGAATGTAAATCCGAAAGGCCTTTGAGGTCTCACTGTAGCCCACAAAGATACCCTTCTCTGCGGTGGGCTCTAGTTTGGTCCTCTTCTCCTTGGGTATATAGGAGTATGTAATGCATCCAAAGATATGAAGATGACCAAGATCAGGCTTCTTCCCAGAGAAAGCCTCCTCCGGAGTCATGTGCCCCAAGGCACGATGCGGACTCCTGTTCTGCAAGTAAACAGCTGTGTTGCAGGCCTCTGCCCACAAGAACAATAGCAACCCCTGATCATATATCATGGCTTTGGCAGCCCCTATGATGGATCTGTTCTTCCTCTCCGCAACCCCGTTCTGCTGGGGGTTGTAAGGAACAGTGAACTCCCTCCTAATGCCTGCCTCCGCACAATAATCAAAAAACTCTCCAAGGGTGTACTCTCCTCCATTGTCCGACCTCAGGGACTTGATCTTTCGACCTGTCTGAGTCTCCACAAGAGCTCTGAACTCCTGAAACCGTTTGAAGACCTCACTCTTGGTCTTCAAAAAATAAATCCAGGTCCTCCTGGAGTGATCATCAATGAATAACACATAGTACTCATATCCACTCAAGGAAACATGAGACATCCGACCGCTCACATCGGAATGAATCAAATCAAGTATCCCTGTCGCTCTGCTGTCACTACTGGGAAAAGGGGATTTGGCAAACTTGCCCATCACACAACCTCTGCAAGTATCAAAGTGATCAGTACTGAAATCTGGCACACCTGTAGTGATCTCCCGCAATGTCCTCAAGGCTCCGTGATACATGTGTCCCATCCTGCGGTGCCAAATCTCACACAGCTCAGAACTGCTAGCTCTGCTGTCGGTACTACTGCTCAATGCCAAAAGGGGCTGGAATGCAAACTTGTACACCTTTGCATGGCGTACACCTATCACTCTAGCTGAATCAGCTGGAGCGTCCCTGGGATACATCAACACCTGTCCTCCCCTGAACAGTACCTCATATCCTCTGTCCTCCAAAGCTGAGACGGATATAAGGTTCTTCCTCATCCCTGGCACATAAAGAACCTCTGACACCTTCAAGGGAGGTTTGGACTCCCTCTGAAATGTCACTGTCCCCACCCCGACTGCTCTAACAACTCTGTCATCACCGAGTACTACCTCAATATCAGTGCCACTCTCTGAAAGCTCTGAGAAGTACTCCCGGACTCCTGTCATGTGACGTGAAGCCCCACTGTCCACATACCAGATACCTGAAGATGCTCCGCTAATCGAGGGAAAAGCATGCTCCCTCTGAACCTGTGTGGCAGGTGATCCTGTACTAGAGGACTCACACGTAGTGAACGCAAACTCTCGGTCAAAACGACCAGCAAAGTCCTCAATCTCTGCTGAAGCTGCCACGTCCTGGTTCTTCCCCTTCTTCTTCTTCTTCTCCGGACACACAACTGCATAGTGTCCCATCTTTTGACAATTCCAACACTTCACCTTGGAATAGTCCTTCTGTGAGTTACCCTGTTTACCTTTACCTTTGCCTTTGCCCCCACCACTGCTTGTGGAAGCCTGCTTCTTCCCTTTGCCTTTCTTGCCTCCTGCCACCAGTGCTACATCCTCATCCAGCTCAACTGGCTTGGCTGCCCCAAGCTGACCTTTCCTGATCTCTGTCTGAATGCAATCATCCCAAAACCTCTCCCATGTGGGAAGGGTCTCACGTGCACAAACCCCATCAGCAAAGTTCAACCATGAACGGGGGAGGCCATTCACTGCAATCCGCACCAACTCAGTGGGTGGAATGGCCTCTCCAATCGCTGCCAACTCATCTCTCACATTGGTAATCTTTGTGAGATATCCAGCTGCACTATCATTCCCCATCTTAATGTTCTTCAGCTTCTCCTTCAGGACCATCTTCCGGTTCTCATTGGTACTCTGGTAGAGATTGGACAATGCTGTCCACATCTCATGGGCATTGCTCTTTCCTCTCACATGAGGAATGCAATGGTCTTTGATTCCGTCTAGAATCAGCCTCTTACCCTTATTGTTCTTCTTTTTATACTCAGCCAACTGAGTAACATCAGTGGGCACAACAACAGGGTTCTGTGCGGTATGCACCATGATATCCCAGACTTCTGCCTCCTCAAAGATACTCTGCATTCTCTCCTTCCAAACGCTGTAATTTATATGCCCATCCAGCCTATCCTCCACCCTCAATCCCAATGACATCCTGCTATCCTAAAACTGAAAAATAGCACTGCTGTAGTAAAGATAAAACTGCTGTTTATGAAAAAATCAGCTTGCTGGAATTTTCTGAGTGAAAAATCAGCAACTGTAATTTTTCCTTTTGCTGTCCCAAACTGCCCTTCAGCACTCAAGCTCCGATACCATGTAAAAATTTCTGTTTTCCCACCCCGGTTTTCAGTTTCTCCTTATTTCTCCCATGTAGTTAAATGCCCATTCCCATAACCATACATTTAACAGACTGAAAAAAATAAATATTGCTGAAAACACAAATTCTGGAATTTTTTCAGAATGCTGGAAATTGCAGAATTAAAAATCAGCAATTAAAAACAGCCATTAAAACACATTAAAACACTGATATTTTTGGTCAACTTGACCCTGGAAAAACCCCCTACAACTCTTGGGGAAAACCAGTTTGAGAGCTCTTCTTTATTTCTGAAAATTTTCTTTTTACAGTGAGAATTATTCAGCAAAAAATCAGCAAGCAAATTTACAACTTATCTCCTTTCTCGTGCCTCACAGCAATCTGGAAATTACAGCAAACAGGACAGCAATAAATGTTGTACGACCTCCGTTTTGTGTGCAGAAAAATCAGCAAACTGCTCCTCGATTTTTGTGCAAAAATCTGTCTTTCACTATGTGCTGAATCAGCTGTATAAATCTGCTCAACTGCTGCCTTGGAATGTGTGCCAAGCTGCTGTCTCCTTCTCCTTCCTGCTCAGAAATCTCTCTTGCTCTCCTTCTCCCAATCTGCTCATGAAAGAATGAATGACCTTTTCCTCCTTTTCCTCCTTTAATATAACTCCAAGTGACTTTTGGGTGATCCAAGTGACTTTTGGGTGATCTCTAAATCCAATGGCTGAAATAGATTTAGATCAATGGTTGAGATTAAATGCTCATTTAAATCTCACTTTCTATTTTTTAATTCACCCCACTTTAATAAAGACCCACTTAGTCATTTATTTTCAAAGTCACTTTTCCTTTCTAATTTTTCATTGACTTTATAAAAGTCACTTTAAAATTAGACTTAATAACTTTATCACTTAAAGTCACTTTTAAATTAGATTTAACTTTATAAAATTATAAAGTCACTTTAGGAGAAAAATTAAATTCTTTTGGACACTTTTCCCTAGGCCAAAGATCAAAGCCTAAGGGAACCACCTGTCCTCCGGTACCAAATTTCAACAGGATTTCCACCAAGGGGAATTCCTTGGTTGGTGTGCTCCATTTTCTCAACCTAAAGATCAACACAGGAAGAAGGGGTGATTGTTCCGTTTAAAATAAATTTTAACGACGCTTTAGACACAACTTGCTTTTTCAATTTTAAAGAGTCGAGAAAAAGCTAAAGATGACTCTAGTCTCCTTCGATGTTTTAACGAGCCCGAAGTGACAAATGCTCGGATGGACTTTTTCCGTTATAGAGTCTGAAAAAGGCCAAAAGGAACTGCTCTGGAGTTCTAGGTAGAGGGTGTGCCAAACTTTTCGCAAAAACGCAAAATACTTTTTAGGGTACGGGCGGTCGATCTTCCTGAATGTTGTGTTCAGTGCATTGCGATCAGTAGGGCGGCCGACACGACTTCCTAAGGATAAAGGTTATATTCCTATAGGGGTCTCCCGATATATACGCGACGGTATGTGGGAGCACAATCCGTACTGACGCTATCGTCCGTCAGGAGGAATCACCCACCATCAACGAGATCGATAGTCACTAGGCTTTACGACACCGGAACACGTCTCTAGCCTAGACCTCTATGTTGTGCGTTATGTTGCAAAGCATTGTTAAGTTCATTCAATTTATTTTAAGTTGATCTTTTTAGAAGTTTTCCTTTCTAGACCACCACGAGATGTATGATACAATTCCTAAATGCAGTCTAAAGATGATAAGCAAGCTTTATATCTTTTCAACGATGAAAATCCTAGCTACAAAGGGAAAAGAAAGACACCATCTTTTCTCAAAGAGCAATCAGCACACTCTAATGCACTTTTCCTAAATCAAGCATGCAAACTATCAAGATGCAAATGCACAATGCAGGTGTTTGTTTTCCGCTTTCCTAATATTGATGCCTAAAAAGAAAGCTTTTTGTACAACTTTGAATTTGATTTTAAATGACAAATACAAACAAGTTTACTTTTTCGAAATCAGAAAGGGTAGAAGAGAATACAACACTTTACGACTTTCGAAATGAACACTTGTTTCGACACTTAAAAGAGACAAACTCAAACCACAAGCAAAAGTAAATGTATAATCAACTGTAAACAGCCAATGAACTCTCTCCTAAGATCACAATCAATAGATCTGAATCAAGGGCTACAGGATGATTATTTCACTCCTACAAAGGAAAACTGTAAATGACGCCACAAACACATAAAACACTCACAGTCTTTTTTTACAAAAGGAGGCGGAATTTAAGCAGAGAAAAGGAGTTATCAGACAGGTACCTATGCTGGTTACAGGCTGCAAAAATCAGAGATCAAAACAAGGCAAAACAGAGCAGAGAACCCCACCTGCACAAGGCCTAACTGGATCAACGCACCCTCAACACAGGGGTTTTGACATTCAGTGCAGGTAGACTTCACGGGACCTGCGTTGAAATGCAAAACCTCTTCACAGGGTCTGCGCTGAAGGAGAAACGAGAGTTTCTCACTGGGTTCTGGGTCACAGTTTGCTGATTAATCCACGGTTTCAGGCCAAATAAAAGCAACAAGCAAGGTACAATCAAAGGGATGCTTTGAGGGAGGGCTAAGATCTATCACAAAGGATCATCAAATCATTTGTGAGTCCATTGTTCAGATCATAGAAAAATCTAGTGATTGGATCAAAGCAGCAGCTCTCTACTTTGCATCTGAGAATAGCAGATGCAGTTCGATTGTTGCTGTTGAGTCTATGAAACAAACAATGATAGAGACACAAATAAAATGACTAAACAGATCTCCCCAGTGGAGTCGCCAATTTGTTGTGGGGAAAAATGCCTACGCAGGACGATCCTATCCACCTAAGGTGTGACAGTGCCTTAGCAACAAACAGAGTCAGCTATTCTAGTATTCTTCCTTTATGAATTAAGAATGAAGAGAGATGGATGGACTAACTGGTGTCTTCTGTTTGTCCCTCGATCCGGTTTCTCTTCTCCTTGAGAGTTCCCAAATACTTGCCTTCTCGCTCGCCCAGCTTCAACAGGTCTCTGCAAGATCACAAGAAGAGAACACTACACAAAGACATAGATTCATATTCATAGCTAGTTCAGGATTAGAAATAAACTAAACATACTAATGCAATCATACATCAAAGATACATCAGTATATAGGAGAAACCAAGATAGCTTTATTGATGAATAACAAGGTTCAGGAAGAGATACAACCAAGGAGGCTCCAATCCAGCATCTCCTTCCCAGCAAATGGAATTCCTATATTCACCTCCCTTCAAAGCATTAAGCACCTAATGATTCCAATCTCAAACCAACAACAATTCTTTGCAATAACAAAATTCCAGCCTCTAGATCTCATGGAGGAGAGATCCATATATAGATGTTTGGAGAGAGGATGAGTCAGCTTGAGATTTGACTAGTGTCCTCTCCCTCTGTCAGTTCTTGATTCCACTTGGAGGTTCTTGCTTCCACTTGGAGGTTGAGAACCTCTTACTCATCACTAGTCGAATTCACTGAGGCAAGTGTCATTGAGGAAGATTCTGGAAGCTTCTAGGGTCTTGACACCTTGTTGAATGAACTTGCCATTTGTCAATTCCCGCTCAGCGCACCCTGGTAGTGCTTCTACCTGCGTTGCAGTGCAGGTAGCCAGTGTAGACTTTGCATTTCAGCGCAGACAGCTAGTGGAGCCTCTGAATTGATCCTGAATTGACTTGTTTTTTAGCAGTTTCTGGTGGAGAACTTCTGTGAATTGTTGTGGTTTGTTAGCCTTGTTCCTCTAGGGGTAGGAACAACATGTTTAGGGACTTTGGATCCCTTAGATTATGGACATTTCATGCTTATAGCTGTAAGGCACAAAAATGTCTATAACACCCTGCCAAGGTCTCCATCAACCAATCCATGCCCAATCTCCTATCGAAACAATAGGGAGAAGGGCCTTCCTCGACCCGTAGTGATCATCCTAATGGTCTTTGACTTGTCATCTGAAGGATGATGTAATCCTGTCTCTTTCATCCTCATGATCCTGCCAAAACAAGGTAGTCCTCTAACCCAATGGACCCCTGGATCCCACAGCTAGATTAGAGGCCCATCGCTCCCAAGTCCTACTACTTGCCACTGAGTAGTGCCAATGAATGCCAAGAATCACACGTGTCAATCATCCTGCCATACTAGCACAGTGCCCCAAGTCATCAAAGAATATCTAGGGGGAGAACTACTCTATGTGCAACTGAAACACAATGGGAGACCTATACAATCTTCCGCTATAAAAACCAGCGCATCCCTAAAGGGGGATGAACTGCCAAGCCTTAAGAGGCTGAGATCCTGTGCCGATTGCAAAAGGAAACTGCCATGCTGATGTTGCAGATCTCTAGTCATAACTGGTAGTCCAACATGCTCTTATTGGGTCCTCCCCTCCTATATCTCTCGGCCACCATACAGGTAATGACCAAAGCTATGCCCAACATGCGGGGACAACTCAACAATACCTGAGCCTCCCACCCCATGGCTACCCTCAATCCTCAACAACAACACGGAATACCCGCCTCTCCATGTGGAGGAAACCTCAGTGATCTCCCATGTGTTGATCCAAGAATGATCTAGATCTCTCTCTATGAGGGTCTTGCTCATCTCGAAGTGGAGTGATCCACTCGTCAACTGAAACCCTAGCTCCCAAGTTTGCAGCGACATAATTCTGACAACTAATGTGATCCATCTTCCCCTCACCTCTTACTCTTGTGGGTATAGGCTCCATGTATCAAGGGATAATCTCGTGTATACCCCACGACCCTGCTCTTGCATAGCCACACGATGAACTCTACCATCCCCTCCATGGATGGTGTACCCAAATACTGCTAGAAGCCTACGTGACCTCCTATAGAACAAGTCTATCATCCCATACACCGCATGCCCCTACAATGCTCCAGAATGCCTTGCCGAAGGTATGCCATACAAATCCCCCATAGTCATACCCTCAAGGGGGGACTCGGGGGCAAAGTATATGCTACCTCTACAACATACCATGTCATCCCTATGCCTCCACGTGCCAGCACACACATAGTCTGTTTGCCCCAACGGGAAACTCCTCTCCTATCCATGATACTCGGGGTCACATCCATCTGCCTCAGGTGAGTCTCTTGCTCCCTACTGCTTGTGGTGAGGGCATCAAGGGACAACAACCAACTCCTCTGTGACTGTATGCAAGCCCATATGGATATACTCAAGAGGTGATCATTGTTACATATCTCTATACACCACAGAATGCCACAGCTAGAGGCTGAGTCAATGTGTAGTAACTTACATCCTATCAGGGTCACCACCTCTACTACCACACCTCCATGACCTCAAAGGAGTGGACCTCCCCTCCTGATCCTCTCAGAGAGATCTAACAGGCAAACCTCCCTACGTGCCAGTGGTGGTGTCACTAAGGTGTTGCTACCCGGTGTCCTCTGCACTCCACATATCCGTAGGAAAGCCTCATCCCTGTACAATGCTCTATTTCGTGGCTTATCGATGCCACCTCCTCTGATCAACCCTGACAAGGGTATGTTGATCATCCTGCAGTCTACGCTTGATCCACATGCCAAGACAACTCACAGAGTCCACCTACTCTGTTATTGATCCAGCTAGCCACTAGTGCTGCTTGGAACTCTAATATAAAATTGTGGGTGTGTGTCCTCAATCCCCGGATCTAGTGAACAACTACTACCATCACCGAATGACTCCATGATGTGATGGGGAATTCCACCTGGATCCCAAAAATAGTTTGGCCCTCAAGCTCCTTTGGTAACCCACGGCCCCTACTGAACTATGGCCATTGATACATCTCGACACCTAGCCTACTCCATTGGGTACCAGCTCAATACCTCTCTCCATCCAACCCCATGAGAGGGATCAAATGCAAGAGCACCAGTATACGTAACAACTCCACCCTGCGAGTGCTATGCCCTACGCAACTTCTGTTGCCTCGTCTCACTGTCCTGGTCAACATGTACGATCTATCTCGGTAACTCAGCCACTCTCCCTCCAACATGCAGAAGTAACCTAACAATACTGCTAGCCCACTCTATGTAAGCTTGAAGAGAGCTATTCACTGGAAGTACTGTAACTCTGGTAGTTTCCTGTGTATCTATCTTCTCCTTGTCGATTTCAGGCCCAAAAGATGACTGCCCATCCGCCTCCATCATGGACTCAACATGAATCCTGAGCCATCCCACCACAGGTAGCTCCTCAAGCATAACATCCTCATCTAGCTCATGCTCCTCAAGTTGCTTTACTTACTGTTGTAGGAAGCGGTTAACTAGGAACTTTGTCACAGCTCTAGGTACCTCTGCGCCTACTGGCACCTCGTCAATCGAAGGTCCTATGGGTGCGTGCCCAACTGTCTCCACCAACATGTCAATCGAGGCTAGCAAAGGAAACTCCCGCAAGGGTGGCTCCTGTGTCACATTGGGTGTATCTACATGCCCCTCATCACTTTGTGTACCGTCAACATCATGCTTTACCTCCTCCTCCTTAGGCTCCTGATATCTAAAGCCATGTCTCCACCAACAAAATCGCATCCTAGTCTCACCCTCTAACTACCCCTGGCCTGTCTGCTCCTTTTGAGGAGATCTGGTGCCCTGATTTTGTCGACTCTCCCCATATGGTGTAAACAGTTGTACTCCCACGGCCTGTGCACCTCTAGTGTCTCTGTTGTAGGGACACAGATGGATTTGGCCTGACACCTCCCTCAAATGAGCCAACCTCTCATCATTCTAGCAAATTCCACCTCAAAATTCCTACATACTGAATCTCCTTTGAGCCATGGGTGGTGTACGGTGTAACCCGTCATTGTGCATACATGCCCAAATCTCCCATGATCTAGTTAGCTACCCCACAACTAACCAAGATCATGGCCCTGATACCACTGTAGTGTTCCAAACTGAAATTTACAACTAATAACAAACACATGAACTTGGCTATAGCAAATAAAATCATGAATATGAATGCACCATCAAAAACACCAAGGAGCTAGGCAAATAAGCTGAGCCATTTTATTAAATTATGAGCTGTAAGGAGTACATATAGCAAGGAACAAGTGAACCTGGGCTTGAATACGCAAGTTCGAGCAAACCCAAGTGGAGGAGATGAACCCAAGAGCTAGGAAACTTTGGACCAATATCCTTCTGCGCAAACCTAGAAATTGGCAACTACTGTTGCACTAAAAATACTGAGAATGACCCTCTGTGATGCCCAAAATTGCCTAAAAATGCAGCTATAGCTTCTCCCAAAAATACTCATACAAACCCATAAAGGCATTTGCCCCAAACCAACCACCCGCAAAACCCACAAAATGATGCAATTACCAACTGAATAATAAAATGTATTGCTGAACAAAAGGAGATTTCTGCCTTAATACTACTTGAAATTTTTTGTAAATTTAACCCTAGACTCATCTCAACAAACCCACAAAAAACAAGGAAGGGATTTGGTTAATTCTGACCTTCCAAAATTGCCCTATTTTGGCACTCCGCCCTCCTGAACAAAGTCTGCGTCCCCCAGTGATGAAATATGTTGGAATCCTCCTTATGCCTACTCAATCTACTAAGGAAGTGTTTTAGGAAATTTCCCCTGTAGTAGGAGAGTTGTTCTACCACAAATTTCAGCACTCAAAAGCTGAGCCTGACACCACACAAATTTGTCCAATGTCCCCTTTGCGCAGGCCTTGGGAAGAGAAATTCATCTCTCTCAAAGGCAACAATCTCCAACCCCGAAATTCCCCTGGAGCAACTTCTCTAAATTTCTCCCAACAAAGACCCCTTGGAAAATAGTTGAAATAAGTGGCATGAGATCCTCTAGTACATCCTCCGTGGAGCACAAATTAGCTAAGGGTAATGGCTGAAAGGTCCTCCCAAAATTCCACAAGCTCCCTTCAAGTGTAGCAACAAATTTACCTCCCTAGGGTGGCACTTGAAGTCCATCGAAAGAAGGGTGAGTTCTCCCCTTGGAGAACTCTCTGCTAAACAACACTTGTGACAAAGCTAAACAACTTGAGCAACAATGTGTAAATGTCAAATTATCAAAAGGTGGCAATTGCTGCCCCAACCTTCTATTTATAATTGCTGCCATACTTTTCCTTGTGGGTCCCTCCAAATATTTCGACCTCCCTTCACAAAATTGATTTTTCTCCCAAGAGGTGCATATTCCATGAGGGGTGGACCCACATTCCACGAACTTTAATATTAGAACCACTTTCCCTAAGTTGGTACCCAAAAAATGTGTTAGCTCCAAAATGGAAAAAATGGTTGATCTCTTCTAGCAGAAATTTATTAAGAAGGAACATTACATAGAGCCTCTTTGTTGATGTAATTTTGGTTCAAAGATAGATTGCAATCAATGCTATTTTGGTTATATGCACCCCTGCTCTATATATGAGAAACTTTGCATATTTGTGTATAATGGTTTGGATTCATATGGATGCACATGAATATTTAAGTATTTTTTTGGTCAACTAGATTTTTGGTCCCATATTTTTCCAGTTCCAGCCTTATTCACAGTTTTGGGCTTATTGAAGGTTAGAAATTATTCATAATTCTTTAGGATTTTATTTCTATGCTTGAAAAGCATTAAGAGAAACGTTCCAATATCAGCATAGTTTTGCTGAGTTAAAAGGTCAAGAGGGTTAGTAGTGTGACAAATATATTGAAAATTAGATCTAATCTGAGTATAAGTTAGACAATCAAAGAGAAAGTGTTTTTCATCTTCAACCTTTTTAGTATCACAAAGGTAACAAAATAATCCAGTTTCACTATGAAGTTAGAAGAAGTGAAATGTTATATCACTCATTTATTTTCTTTTCCACGGAAGCAGCAAAGAATATAAGCACAAATTTAAAAATACAATATAAGAGCTAACATTCATGTGAATCTCAGTACATTTGTGCCCTCCATGAACTTTGAAGACCATTTCGATAGAACTTACCTCAATTTTCGTATTGAAATATGGTTCAATAGGGAAAGTATATTCACCAAAGCCCTGATAATCTTTCCATAGTTACATCGCTGAGGCTACACTGGGTAAGCATCAGTTTGTCAAATAAGATCAAATCCAAATTTCAATTACTATGTGTGAGATAATGTTCACCAGAAATAAATTCCTGTACAGCAGTGCCCTGCAAGAGCATTAGAGATCAAATCAATATCATTTTACCGAGTTTTAGCATTGAACAATAGTTCAATAGGGTGAGTGTTTTGATGAAAACCATAATAATAATATGTTGGCTTGCATAAAATATATTCTTACAAGATGTAAACATCAGAAATTAGGACTGAGAAATCAGCCTTTTCAACTTGTCAGTGTGCTCATCGGTAGTAATATGCAATGCAAGACGGAGACTGGTCAAGAGATCATGACGTTCCCAGGATAAGTGAACCTGAGACTGAGCATAAAAGGCCTCTATCACAGAATGATATGCCAGTAACTCTTCATCATGCGTTTCTAGTCTTTGCTCTGCCACCATGTTCAATGGATTATTCCTATGAGCTTTGTTGTCAAGCTCAGTTCTAGGAGAACCAAGTATTGCACTCCCTGTACATCTTTCAACAGGAGTCTCGGTGTATTTTAAGATTTGATCTATGGATTCTGTTAACTCTGTATCTTTAAATCTTTTGGCATCATTACCTGGTGTAGTTTTAATGCCTCTATACTTTCCATCCTTTCTATCATCATAAACATACACTCTTTTCACACCTATCGAATGCGGAGCAAGTGAATTTCCTTTCTGATTTTGTTCCGCATCATTTCTCTTCTTCCTAGATAGGGCTACATCATTCTTCAATATTGCATTTGCGTGATTGAAAGTCTTGGGCCTTCCTGAATCTCTATCTCTACTTGCTTGAAAAGAACATTCTTCAACGTCTAATGTTGCCCTGTTTTCTTTCCAATCATGATTCCTTCTCTGCTTTTCTACTTTTTCTTCAAACTTCCTTTGAGATTGTGCGTTAGTTTGCATATCCCAGGGAGATGATGCTATCGAAGTTGTCTCACTATTTGCAGCCATAGGATATTTTCCTTCATATATGATATTGTTTGTTTGCTACAAAAAAGGGAAAAGAATAGATCAGCCATTTCATTAATCAACTACTCACAGAATCTCCAACTTCACTAAAGAAATTAAATAACTCACTAATACAAATTATCAATGAAATTTTCCACAGAATTAGGAAAACTAAGCAAAGTAGTTTAATTGGTAAAAAAAGGCTCAATTTAACTTTTCATCTTCTCTATGCCACATAATTTGGTAATATTTCCATGGCAATGCAATGAGAAATGCCTTTCTTAGTTATAGTTCATCCGTGTAGAGGATTTAGAGGAGTTGGAAGAAGAAACTAATCTACAGGGAGAATGTACAATTAGATCTATGCCATATTCTAAAGCCCTAGCTCTAAATACAAAGAAATTATAATTTAAGAAACTACAGTCAATCCTACTTGTACATGTTGAGAGCAATGGCTATGTCAAGTATACAACAATCTACAATGTTGTAAGTAAAAACAACCCTATTTATCAATTAGCTGTCCATCTGTGTGGATGGATTAAAATAGAGCCTAATCTACAAAAATAATGGACAACTCGTATTTATAATCTTGCGAAGTCCCAGCTCAACTGGAAATAGAAAACACTGATAATTTAAGGCAGCACGACCAATCCTAATTGGCAATGTTGGAAGCAATGCATATGTTAAATATACAAGAATGGACAATATAGCAAATACATCTAACTCTCTGTTAGATGTCTACCTATGTAATTATTTAGATGGATAATAGTATGACCTAATGTACAAGAAGAATGGTCAATTGCATAGGTTATCTATTAATGCCTTAGATCAACTAGAAAGAAAAGGTACCTTTACATTAAGGATTTCAAAATTATCTGCAAACCCTGGAAAATGAATGCATGCTATTTTAACTATGAATTTGAGCTTTTGAAAGCCGAGGCTGAATTAAATGCAACTGCATGTAATAAATTAGTGATAATCAGCTTAGACATACTAATTACTGTGGGCAGAAAAATTCTTTTCAAAAAAAGCTCTTAATTCACATCTACAGATGCTTACAGATGCTTATGGAAGGCATTAACTGTATTGGTAATGATCTCCAATATAGCAGTAACCAAATAACAAAAATTGTACATTAAGACCCAAAAACATAATAAAAATACAGTAAATATGTTACCTGTGATGGTAGCGGGTACCATTTTCCTTTTAGCCATTCTTGAGCAGGTCTTAATTTGGAGTAATGATACCTTTTCTGTATATGATTGTGAGGAAAATATATAAGGAAAAGCTCAGAATGGGTGCGCATAGCTTGGGTGATGATGCCCGGCCACCAGCAGCCTTTGTCAGAAACTTCAACTGGGTCTCGGATGGAGTAATTGTAATTGTTGGGTGCCTGAGGGGGAATGGGTCTGACTCGGGTATAGGGAACATCTTCTTCTTGTGTCAACGGTTGTGCGTCGCTGTCAGGGTGGCGGTCCACGACCATATGCAACGACAACCACTGCCTCTGTCCAGACACCATCTCTCTGCACCTCCACTCTCGTCTTTTGGTCCATCCCAGCGATCGTTACTGTAGTACAACGAAACACCAGAATCGCAGTCGATGAAGATCACGACAATGACTCTACTGTAGTACAACGAAACCCCAGAATCAAGAACGACAATTACTCGACCATAGTCCAATCAAGAACGACAATTACTCGACCATAGTCCAATCAAGAACGAGAACAGTATAAATATCTTCTGCAAAGTGGGTGAGAGAATCCTAAGATTTGAGTAATGGCCAAGTAAAAGCTGCATTAAATAATATATGTTGCTTCCACCTCGTGGGTTGAATGGATATATGTTGCTTCCACCTCGTGGGTTGAACGGATATATTTTTGTAAACGGACGCCACCATATACCATGTGAGGTATTGTGTGGTAAGAGGCACCACCATTCCTGCCGTTTCAATATGTATTTGGTCTGGTTCTATGTTATGGGGGTGTTTGGCTGGTTCGATGTTATTGGATTTCAATTTGGTGTTTTGCTGGTTTGATGTTATTGGGTTTCAAGTTGGTTTAATGTAGTGTTTTGTTGGGTAGTAAATTTAGAATTAATTTATTATTATAAATTAAATTATTATTATTATTTGGGATGCGATTTTAGAATTAAATTATTATTATTATTTATGATGAACTGGTTTGGGAATAAATATGTATTTTGTTACAAAATAATATTTTGGTGTTAAAATAAGATTTAAAATTGTCAATAATTTTTAGTTAGAGTGATTGAGATGGTGGTTTGTCATCTTGTCCACCCTAGTTCAAGGTTCTAGTGACTTGACCAGTCATAGTAAGGTTGAAAGGATAGATGTCCAATTGGAGTCTAGGATCTTGGCCCCAATTTCTGGTGGTCTCATAACTTTTCAAGCCTTAACTTGTATTTTGTTTAAGATTATCTAGAAATATGGACAGCCAAATTATGACAAACCTTAGACAACTAAGAAGCCTTCAAGGTCAAGTTCGAGCCATCACGAGGTTGATCTCTCAATTCACTCACAAGTAATGAGTAATAATTTCTTATAATATCAAATAATTTATGTAGAGTTTTAGGTGTATGTCCCTTTTACAAACATTGAACAAAATGTACATTAAAATACAATAGTTATAACAATCTTATGAAGCAAATTGTGGCAATCTATCATGCTACTTCACTTTTGGGAAAGACAACTACATCCACAATGATATCTAGAAAATGAAATAATAATTTAAACTTATGTGTCAATGTAGTCAAATTCACTATACATACATGAACTCCATGAAAGTAGAACTATCTTTTGAATGACAAAAGTGAAATGAAAAAACAAAACCTAAGCTACTAGTAAAGGTGGCCATTTCATAGAGAATCACATTAAGCCTTAACTTATGCTTTAGAATTCACTCTTTCTATCCCACTACTATATATATTTGGGGTCAAATTCTGACATTAATTTCTACATTTAAAGGTTTTTCCTGTTTTATCATGAATTCTCATGCATTTTCTTCTACTTGTAAATGATGATTAATCAACATATAGAATTAATATTGACTAATTGAGGTTTATGCTGATTAGTCAAATTTGACCATACTGAGATAACAAGAATCAACCAACGTTTTTGAGAAAAAAATTATAAATCCTCACAAATATTTCATATCTTAGATGTTTGTAGTGGATATATTTTAAATGTTAGAAAGGCATCCATGAAAAAGCAAATGCATCATTTTCTACAAAATTCATATGAAGTGACATATTAAGCATGTAATGTTTTTTCTGCTTTTACTACATAGTTGAACTCATTAATCTCCCCATGAATAGGTGGCATCAAATACTAAGGTGTTATTCAAAATCTCGAAAATATTTATTCATGATGTGACAATGTCTCTGAATGTCACCTTGCCAATAAGGGCTCCCAAAGGCAGAAATATGCCACATGTGCTACCATCCCTCAAGTATGAAGGCATAAATCTACCACATGTGTCACCATGGCTCTAATATTTAGCAATTCCTTGAAAGGTGATCCTCAATGGAGAGATAGATGTCAAAAGTTGCAACCAAGGCTCCCAAACCAAGTTATCCACAAGCAACCTACTTAAAAAATTATTAATTAATAATACAAGTCTTCATGCATAAGAGTGGTAGCAGTGGGCATGACTAAGTCTTTCGAAAACTTATAAGATTTCTATGTCATTTTATTTTCGTTTATTGATAGATTGTGGAGATAACATAAAAATCATTTCCATCTTTTTGACACCAAGTTGTATCCATCAGAGTTTTCCCAAAGTAGTTGGGGCATTATTACTCATTGACTGTGGAAAGACAATAAAAGACCTAGTCGTTCCTTTTTCAAATAGTTCTTATTTTCCCTCTCACAATTATGATGGCGATATAATAGAGATTTATAAGCTTTATAAATCAACATAGGAAATTCTAACAAACTACACTTAAACTGTAGTTGCAAAAGCTCTCTTGGAAAATTTGGAAAGCATTCAATTAGAATAAACAATTTTAACTTATTGTCACTAACAAAAAAAATTCCCTATTGCTCAGAAAGGTGAATGCTATAACTAAATTTACCAAAATAAAGTTACCATACATGGTCACTAGACCTTCTAAACATTTATTGCAGTTGTATGTCTTTTGGTATATAATACAACTAGCTTAAGAGAAAGCCTGACTTGCGGAAACCTAACAAAACATATTCTTTGTTTATATGCCTAAGAGAAACATTGTTTTCCGATACATCATACAAGATTGTAGGGTTCCTTGCGTGTACATAATTCAGATTCATAATTTGAACAGATTAAAACCTAAAACTACAAAACTGAAACAACAATATGACCTTTGTGAATACCTCATAGTAATAATCTTTCAAGTTTCAATGACATGAGAATGCAATATGATATGCTTTAGAAATGGAAAATTAAGTTCAAATATGCATCTCCCGCCAAAGAACTTAATAGAGTACACATTAAAGAATCCAAAATTTACTCTTGCATGCTTTCATCTACCATAACAAAATTAGTTGTGAATGAATAGTCTATTGCCTACAACAACTTCAAAAATATTACAAAGTGAATACTCTTTAAATTCTTGCAACAAAGTACTAGCAAAACAGAGTAGACTATTGAACATTTATGTTTTCATTGATGTCAAAGTCACGAAGAATTGTTGCACACATGTTTTCATTGATGTGAAAGTCATGAATCATTGTTGCACACATGTTATTGATGTCAATTGTAGTAGTGCCACTAATGTCTAAGGCAGAACAATGAATTAAATAGAAGAGGCGACAAAGGATCGAGCAGAACAATAGACCGGGCAATAAAGGTCGAATAGGTTGGCTAAGAAAGCAGTTCAAGCGCATGTCAATCACGCACTATAAGGCCAAATAGGTTGGTCGAGCAAGCAATTAAAGTGAAAGGAAGGCAAGCCAAGAAGGCAGAGAAGGCCAAAGGTTGAGGAGGCAGAGGAAGCCAAACAGGCTAAGAAGGACGAGAAGGAGGTAGCCCCAATGATCGCTCTTGGTCATAAAGGTCCAACAAGCCAACTCCCAATAGCTAAGACCCTTTTGGACTTCGGGAGTATTGGCATTGTTAAAAGACAAAAATATGCGCCAAATTCCCGATATGATATGGAGATATGTGGGGAAAAATAGACTTAAGTAGGAATCCAAGGTTGTGCGGAAGAAAAGGTTCATGTGGAGGTAATGGTGTCTGGAAGTTAGCAAATATTTCATAATTCCAATGTTTACAATGGATATATTTCAAGTGTTAACTATGGGCATGACTTTAATCCTTTTGAAAACCTGTAACATTGCTGTCATTTTATTAGCAGTTAATGATACATTGTTGAAGTAAGTTGCACCCATGAGAGTTTTCTCACATAGTTAAGGTATTACTCCTTGATTGTGGTAAGACAATAAAAGTCTTAGATTACTTTCTCAGATAGTTCTCATTTTCCCTCTCACAGTTAGGATGGAAATATGATAATGATGCATAAACTTTACAATTCTGCATAAGAAATTCTAAAGCTTGTTTGGAAAATTTGAAAGACATTCAACTAGAATAAGACAATTTGAACTTACTGTCCCTAACAAAAAACACCCTATTGCTCAGAAAGGCACATGTAGAAACTAAAATTACCAAAATCAAATTTACCATACATGTTCATTGGACTTCTCAAAGCTTTATTGAAGCTGTATCTCTTGTATTATATAAGATAACTGGCTTAAGAGAAACCCTGATTAGTGAAAACATGACAAAACATATTGTTTGGTTATATTCCTAAGTGAAACACTGTTTTAATAGACACCACACAAGAATGTAGGGCTCCTTCATGGGTGCAGAGAATTCAGAATCATAACTTGAATAGAGTTAAACATGGAGCTGCAGTATGACCTTTGTAAAGACTTCACAGTAACAATATTTTAATGGCATGAGAAATGCCTATGATATTGTGATATTATTTAGAAATGAATGATTAAATTCAAATAAGCATCTCCCACCAAATAACTTTAATAGAGAGCAGATTAAAGAATCCAAAATTTACTCTTGCATGCTCTCATCTGCCACAGAAAAGCTAGCTGTGAATGGATAGTCTGTTGCCCAGGACGGCTTCAAAATGATTGAAAAGTGAATACTCTTAAATTTTTGCAATAAATTGCTAGCAAGAGAGAGTTGGTTCCATGTGCTTTTGGTCTATGGAGGTCAATTGGCTATTATAGTTTCAAAAAGATTAAAAAGCAACTACTCTTAAAACTCTTGCAATACACTTCTAGCAAACAGAGTATACAATACATTTAACTCGCCTAAACTATTTAGTACAAAGATCTTCAGATTTATTAAGTTTTTCAAGGCAATAAGGGTTATCAATAGAGAATGGAAATTATAAATATGTACCACTCGTCTACATCAAACAAATATTTTACAAGCACTTAGAAAAAAGTTACTTAGGATATAAAGGAAGGACAATAACTTCTCTGAATGGGGCGTACCCTTGTGCCAGAGTACAGCCAGTTGAAAAAATCAATCATTCTAGATTCCAGAAAGATCCTCTCAAAGGAAAAAAACCAGATTGGTGGGCTTTACTCATTGTTGCATAAACGACATTGATCTGAAGGAAAGGTGGGTTCACAGACTTCACAGTATTTGGTCCATTTGATTGTCATATAAGCTGTGATTGTCTAAAACCAGATTGGCAGAGAGGGTTTACTGATGGACTTTAACCTGTTTTTCTCAATTCTGACAGTGAAGCATTTTTTTTGGGAGGTACAACTTTGTAGCAGTTGTTGGGGATTCATTCAGGACTATTGAATGGTTCTCTTTCAGGGTCAGGTATATTGGTTAGTGGCATTGCTTGGTGACTGCTGCTATATAGTTCAATCCTCCATTGGGATTCGGCAGTGCTTGAGAATTTATTCTTTGTTCACCCTCTATAAGTTCGTGTCTGAGTTTGAGGTTAGCTCTCTGTCCACATTTTGTGCTATGTGGCATGATGAGGTATGTCACCAGTTATTAGTCAGTGGTGTTTTGTTGATAAAGGATTCTCAATCTTTGATTCTGTAGTCTATTTAGATTTTATTTCAGAAATAGTTTCTTTCCAGAAGAGGATATAAAATCCCTTGTATATACCCTTCAACTTTTCTTTTGATTTCTGTGAATATAAGACTTGTTTTGCGAAAAAAGAAGAAAAAGATATCCAAATACTGAAAAAAAGAATTCGGTTTCAATTTTCATTCATTGGAGTGAGAGTACCCAATGGGGTAGAAAAAAAATTTAAAAGTAATTAGGAATGTCAAGAAGGATTTCTGTGCATTGTAATTCATTCTGTAACAAGAGTTAGATTAAGACTAGTGACATCTAGACTTTATTAGAAATCGAGAGCCAAACAAAGACTTCAAATTTAAAGGTGACCAATATATGATAGGTTTATTCAGTACATGAGATGCCAGCAAAACACTCTGAGCCATTTTATTAAATAGCTGGATTTGGGTACATAGAATGAGCTGAAATGATAAAACATGGGCTTGCTAAGCAAGCTATGCAGAACCCAAACGAGATATCGTTGACATAGATGAGGAATGCCTTGGAACAAGAAATGTGCATTGCCCATAAATAATTTGCTGTTAACTCCTGGCCGTGATAAGTATCTCATGGTTGAATACTCCTCGGAATGCTCTGAAAATTTAACCCCAGACTCCTCTTCCCAAACCCACAAAGAACCGGAAATGGTTTGGGCTGAAACCAAGAGACAGAATTGTCCATTAACAAGTGCGAGTGGCCCAACTGGCCCTCTGAAGTGGAAATCTGACTGAAATAAACGGTTGGAACAACCCTCACTCTTCACTACTAGAATCCTCCAAAAATCCACTGAAAAACATCCAGGAAGGTTCAAATCCTCAACCCCTCTTCAGCTCCCAACTCAACCCACAAATTGTCTGCACAGACCTACGCTGTCCTCCTCTACGCACAGCCAAAAATGAGCAAGTTTGGCCCTCCAATTCAGCCCAGTAATCCTGCAAATATTCTCTCCAAATTCTCACTCCAGATGAGTGATTTCTACCCCGGAAATTCTGCTCTTCAATTCTCTCTCCAAATGCTGCGTGAGGCCCCTCCGCTGCTGCCCCCACACCCAAGAAACTCACACCCCTGAATTTCTGCTGAAATTGAAGCTCAATAGGAGCCCTGTGTTGGTCTCCTCTAATTCCTAGCTAGAGAGACACTCTAAGTTCTCTGAAACTAGGTTGGATTTCTCTTGAATTCCTGGTGCTCAATAGCACTCTACTGTCCTGCGCTGAACTGTTAGTTTTTGTAGCATCGTATATGTTCTAGCCACGAAATTTGGTGAAGAGGCTAGACTACATGAGATCTCCAAAACCCAGAAATCATTTATGGAAATTCCACTTAAAGATGGCTTAATTAGATTATTAACCAGTTTTTAAATATTTCCTAAGTCTAAACTTAGGGAATATGGTTAATTAAACAGAATTAATTAATTCAAAGTATGAATCATCTAGAAACTCACACAAATCGACTTCAAGATGATACTAGCCCCTGATTTAGATTTAATCTTAGCCGTTGGAATCCGAATAGAAGATTATAAGAAGAAGTCGATGGGAACTTGGAGAAGATGCACCAGAAGTTCAATTTACTTGGCAGATCGATTTCCAGAGTACAGTAGCAGTTGCTAGAGAGACAGAAATCGAATTAGAGAGTGAGGCACAGGGATAGTGAGGTTGGGGGAAGATTTCCAGATCCAGTGAGTGCATTTGCAGAGAGGCAGAAGTACGACAGTGAGGCTGGCGCAGAAGCCTCTAGAGGTCAGTTTGATTTAGCTAGAGAGAAGCTGAGTTTCAATTCTAGAGGCCGCTGAAGGGTTCTATAAGGCTGGAGAGACAATTTCTCAACCAATGGCAGACATGACAGCTATAGGAGTAGTTGATTTAGATTGAGCATGGCAAACACTGCACTAGGGTGATGCAAGCCAACGCAGAGGCAGTGTGGACGACTCACTTGGAGTCGCAGTCAGAGCCGAGATTTGCCTGTGGGGTGAGGAAAATTCCTCAATAGAATTTTGCCAGTGTTTTTCTCTGTAGGATTGCCAAATTCGGCATCCAGATTATTGTACTCAAAATTTCTCACTGCTGCATAATAATAAAACCCTCAACTGTTGCACCGGTTTTCCAAAGTTGGGTTTTTCCGGGGACATTTGTTCAAAAATAACGGTGTCATTTTTGTGTGTGTGCTAGTATTTTCTCAATTTCCAATGCTACTCTTTCGGAAGTATTTTATTTGTGAAGGTTCTGCTGCACTGGTTTTCCCAAGTTGGGTTTTTCGGAGATATTTGTCCAAAAAATAACAATGTCATTTTTGTGTGTGTGTGCTAGTATTTTTTCAGTTTCCAGTGCTAGTATTTCCACAATATTTTATTTGTGAAAATTGCAGTGTGATTTATTCAGTATTTGTCGTAGCAAATAAATTGTTCAAATTAATTAACAAGTAGAAGAATAATTTCTAGTTGCTGCAATAGGATTCTATTTTTGGAATTTTCACATGGTATCAAAGAGTGAGAGATAAATCGGGAAGCTCAGCAGCGGAGAAGAGAATGTTGCTGCTCAATGGGAGTAGCAGGCCGAAATTCTTGAAACAGCACAGTTCCTTGACAAGGAAGCTAAGTTGTTGGGGAAGGCATTCGATTTTTAGTTGTAGGGTTGCAGAAAAGTCGAATTGTCTGGAATTGGGCGAACATTTGTAAACAATAAATAATGAAAAAGGAAGAGTCGTCAAGAGATGAAACCCAAGAGTCACTCCCTCATGTAGATAACCATGAACAATTTAAATGAATAAACATAATTGATTTGAGGAGTTACCTCTTGGCCTGACATAGTATGAGTGCCAACCCTTTTTTAGTTTCCTCCTCTTGTAACACCCTTTTGCCATTTCTGCAATCTTTCCCATTTCTGCAATTTGTCATATTCTTTCCGTTGAACATTGCAATACATGAACCTCTCCGCAAACCCTAACATGGTTTTCTTCTCAACGCTGCTCCCACCTAGTATTGACCTCGGCCCCTTGGCCTCTCCCCTCAATCTCGCTCCCATACGTGGCCCGAACGAATTTGAGTGCTTGGCCTCGTTCTAGTGATGGCGCCGCCCAGACATGGTGTATGATGCATGGTTTGTTGGAGGTGCATTCACCATCAAATGACTGGAGGACTCTGCATTGAATATGCTAGTCTGAATGGTATCAAAGTGGCGCAGCGGAATGGTATTGAATTCCATTTTTTTTAAATTTCGTATGGCTCAATGGTATAATGTTTCAATAGTGTAAGCAGTCCGCCCGATTTTAAATCTGCCGCATGACAGTCGACTGTGTAATACCACTACTCCACCCATACGCACAACCCTTGGCCTCCATACCACTTTGGTTCCTAATACCAGTGCTCGGCCTCCATACGCACAACACTCGGCCTCCATACCACTGTGGTTCCTATATACCTGTGCTCAGCCTCCATACGCACATCACTGAGCCTCCATACCACTGTGGTTCCTATATACCAGTGCTCGGCCTCCATACGCACAACACTCGACCTCCATACCACTGTGGTTCCTATATACCAGTGCTCGGCCTCCATACGCACAACACTCGACCTCCATACCACTGTGGTTCCTATATACCAGTGCTCAGCCTCCATACGCACAACACTCGACCTCCATACCACTTAGTTTAATTTTAATGTTTTTTTTACACGGAAGTATGGGCACATAGATGTATTTTAGTTATGTTGTTTATTGTTTTATGTGTGAAGCGAAAAAAAGGTGAACACAGCAGTGTGAGGTAGTTTGAGAGGCGCAGCAGCCCAAGATAAAAAAAAAAATTTGGGAGATTGAAATGTATTGCAATGGAGTGAAGTGCGCAGCACTGTGAATTTTTTTTGGTTGAAATGTAATGTAATGGTAATGCCCAAGGTAAGTAATTATATTTACAGCAGTAAAGTTTTTTTTACACAGCAGTCTGTTAATTCTTTTTGAAAAACAGAGTATTACTCTCTGTTGCAGAGACAGAGTAAATTTCCTTTTGAAACTGGTGTAATGCCTCTGTTGGAGGAAGAAATTTGTCAGACAAAATAAATACAAGTTTTTATGTGTTGCTGAAACCTCTGTCTTCTGGAAACAATTTTATTTTGGCTTCCTTGTGTTAAGATTCTAGTGAAAACAGAGCATTTTCTCTATTCAGTCTTTCCTTTGAAATTAACAGAAATTTCCAACAACCAGCAGCCTTTGTCAGAAACTTCAACCGCGTCTCGGAGGGAGTAATTGTAATTGTGGGGTGCCTGAGGAGAAATGGGTCTGACACGGGTATAGGGAACATCTTCTTCTTGTGTCAATAGCTGCGCGTCGCTGTCAGGGTGGTGGTCATAGCGTACCTTGTAACGACGCTCTCGCCCACGACCATAAGCAACGACAACCACTGCCTCTGTTCAGGCACCATCTCTCTGCACCTCCACTCTCGTCTTTTGGCCCATCCCAGCGATCGCCACTGTATTACAACGAAACCCCAGAATCGCAGTCAGTCAAGATCACGACAACTACTCGATCATAGTAACGACATCTCTTGCAGTGAGTGAGAGAATCCTATGCTAAGTAAAAGCTGCATGAAAAAAATATATGTTGCTTCCACCTCGTGGGGTGGAAGTTTTTGTGAACCTCGGCCACCATATACCATGTGAGGTATTGTGCGGTCAGAGACAACCCGATGTCTTTCAATTTGGTATTTGGCCTGTTCGATGTTAGGGGGTGTTGGACTGGTTCGATGTTATTGGATCTCAATTGGGTGTTTTGATGGCTCTTGATGTTATTGGGTTTGAAGTTGGTTTCGTGTTCGGTTGTATTTGGATCGGTTCTAATTATAGAATTAATTTATTATTATAAATTAATTATTATTATTGGAATGATATTTTAAAATTAAATTATTATTATTATTTATGATGAATTTTGATTTGGAAGTGAAAATGTATTTTTAAAATTATAGGTCATAATTTAGTTAGAAAAATAATAGAAATTTTGGCATTTTACTAATATTGTGAATTATTTTATAAACAATTATTTATATTGAATTTTGATTTGGGAATAAAAATGTATTTTTAAGATTATAGGTCACAATTTAGCTAGAAAAATAATAGAAATTCTGGTATCCACGAACACTATGAATTATAATATAAACAATTATTTATCTTATTAAGCAATACATTTACAAGAAAATAACTTTGTAACCTCATAAAGTTATAACTAGTACTTCTACGAATGTGCAAAGAAACACTAAAGGTGTCAAGTCAATGAATTAATTATAACTTAGTAGGACCAATGTAGAAGGCTCACGACACCTATTCAAATTCTGTGAGGGACAATGAATATCAATAAAGAGGGCTCACTACCCCTAATCAGTTTCTGCCAGGGACAATGAATACATGTCCTGAGGTAAAACCTCAACATAAAAAAGCCAAAAAGCCTTCGATTTAATTAAATGTTATAGAATATTACTTTTAAAGAATAATTAATTTGTATTTTTAAAATCAATTTATATATTTAAATTTTATTAATTTAGATTTTACATTTTTTTAAATCTCATGCATTCAATTTTACCTTCATATGAAATTCTCATTAATCAAAACATTTGGAAGATCAAATCTTCATAACCCTTTTTCCCAAATGATTCTATGATCATTACTTGGTAGTGCATGAAAAGCTAGAAAAGTGCATATAATATATATGATAAAAATTTTAAATTTATTATTTAGTATGAATTAGTAGTAATTTGCCATAATATCAAATGATCTATGTAGATTTTTAGGTGTATGTCGTCCCTTTTACAAACATTGAACAAAATGGAAATTAAAATACAATTGTCATAACAATCTCATGAACCAAATTGTACCAATCTATCATGCTACTTCACTTTTGGCAAAAAAAACTTGACATGCACAATGAAATCTAGATATTGAAATAAGAATTTACACTTGTGTTCCACTTTAGTCAAATTCACTATACATACATGAACTCCATCAAAGTAGAACTATTCATTGAAAGACAAAAGTCAAATGAGACGAAAAACCTAAGCTACTAGTGGTGGCAGCCATTTCATAGAGAATCACATTAAGCCTTAACTTTTGTTTTAGAATTCACTGTTTCTATCCCATTACTATAGTTGGGGTCAAATTGTCACATTAATTTATACATTTAAAGGTTTTGCCTGTTTTATCGTCCATTTTCATGAATTTTCTTCTAAATGTAAATGATGATTAATCAACATATAGAATTAATATTGACTAATTGAGGTTTATGTTGATTTGTCAAATTTGACCATATTGAGATAATATGAATCAGCTAATGTTTTTGAGAAAAAAAATTATAAATCCTTACAAATATTTCTTATCTTGGGTGTTTGTAGAGGATATATTTTAAATGCTAGACATCCATGAGAAAGAAAATGCATTTTTTTTCTACAAAATTCATACAAATTGACATTTTAAGAGTGTGATGTATTTTCTACTTTTATGACATTGTTGAACTCATAAATCTCCCCATGAATAGGTGGCATCAAAACCTAAGGCATTTCTCAAACTCTTTAAATTATTTGTACATGATGTGGCAATGCCTTTGAATGCCACCTTGCCTTAGTATGTGTGAGATTCATCCTTAATAAACATATATGCATGCAAATAGGCCAATAAGGGCTCTCGAACTCATAAATCTACCGTATGTGCTACCATGCCTCAAATATGAAGGTAGAAATCTACCACATGTGCCACCATGCCTCAAATATTTAGCAATGCCTCGAGAGGTGATCCTCAATGAAGAGATATACTTTAAAAGATGCAACAAAGGCTTACAAACCAAATTATCCACAAGCAACCTGCTTAAAAGTTTATTAAATAATAATACAAGTCTTCATGCATAAGAGCGGTAACAATGGGCATGACTAATTCTTTTGAAAACTTATAAGATTTCCATGTCATTTTATTTCCAGTTATTGATAGATGGTTGTAATTTAAAAAATATTTCCATCATTTTGACACCAAGTTGCACCCATCGTAGTTTTCACAAAGTAGTTGGGGTATTACTCCTTGATGTAGAAAAACAATTAAAGGCTTGGTGATTCCTTTTTCATATGGTTCTTATTTTCCCTCTCATAGTTATGATGGCAATATAATAGAGATTTATAAGCTTTACAAATTAGCATAAGAAATTCTAACAAACAACACTTAAATTGTAGTTGCAATAGATTTCTTAGAAAAATTGGAAGACATTCAATTAGAATAAAACAATTTGAACATACTATCCCTAACAAAAACAACACCCTAGTGCTCAGAAAGGCGCATGTTAGAACTAAAATTACCAAAATAAAGTTACCATACATGGTCACTGGACCTTTTAAATGTTTATTGAAGTTGTATGTCCTTTAGCATATAATACAACAAGATTAAGAGAAAGCTTGACTTGCAGAAAAATGATAAAACATATTCTTTGATTATATGCCGAAGAGAAACATTGTTTTATCAGACACCACACAAGATTGTAGGGCTCCTTCATGCATGCATATAATTCAGATGCATAATTTGAACAGATTAAAACCGGAAAATACAATATGAACTTTGTAAAAGCCTCACAGTAATAATCTCTCAAGTTTCAATGACATGAGAATGCAATATGATATTGTGATATTCTTTAGAAATGGAAAATTAAGTTCAAATAGGCATCTCCCACCAAACAACTTAATAGAGCACACATTAAAGAATCCAAAATTTACTCTTGTGTGCTTTCATTTGCCACAACAAAGTTAGTTATGAATGAATAGTTTGTTGCCTATGACAACTTTAAAAAGATTACAGAGTGAATACTCTTTAAATTCTTGCAATAAACTACTAGCAAAACTGAGTGGACTATTGAAAAATGTGTGTTGGTATTGACGTCACAGTCATGAAGCATTGTTGCACATATGTTGTCATTGATGTCAATTGTAGTAGTGTCACTAATGTTGAAGGAAAAACAACAGATCAAGTAGAAGAGGCGGCAGAGGATCAAGTAGAACAAAAAATCGAACCAAAAAGGTTGAATAGGTTGGCCGAGCAAGTAGTTCAAGAGTGAATCATAAGGAAAAATAGGTTGGCCAAGCAAGCAATTCAAGTGCAGGGCAGGCAAGTCGAGAAGGCCGAGAAGTTCAAAGGCTGAGGAAGCTGAGGAGGCCAACAAGGATGAGAAGATTGAGAAGGAGGTAGCCCCAATCATCACTCCTGGTAAAAAATGGCCAACAAGCCAGCTCCCAAGGGCTAAGACAACTTCAGGAGTATTGCCATTGCTAAAAGAAACAGATGCTTCAACTTCACAATATGATGTGGAGATATGTGGGGAAAAATATGCAAAGTAATAAATGTTGTGTGGAAGCCAAGGTTGTGCAAAAGAAAAGGTTTGTACGAAGGTAATGGTGTGTCGAAGTTAAATCTTGTGTGGAGGAAAATCCTGTGCAAAGGTATGGGTATTGTTGACGGTGCTAGACCTGCCAACATTCAGGGGGTCTCCACGATATGAAGTCCCAACTAGACCTCACACCCCATCTAGAATATGGCCCGGTGTAGGAGCCCCATCTGGAATACGACCCGGTTGCCGAAGCAATGGGTTTTAATGATGTGCCTTGGCTGCAATAACGCATATAGTGGTGTAATTGTGACTTTGGTGAACAAGTGTGTGACTTTGGGGAGGGTCAAGTGTGATGTATGAAAGGTTCCAACACAATGAGGGGAAATGAGTGAGCCCCTTAAAAACCTATAATAGTACGCAACTTAAAAGGAACACACGAGCATAAAACATCATGAGTTAGCCTGCAAAATAGTTCACAAGTTATTAATGACGAAAATAAACAACAACACACATTCAACAAGATTCATACTAATGCAAACAAAATAGTTCATAAGCGTTAGCGTAAGTGAAATGACATATATTACAAACATAACAAGAATATTCCTACTATATTCACAACATATGCATGAAAATGTGTTGGCTTTGAGCTTTTATTAAAGTAAAATTTCCAAGCATACATATACCATTGACGAACCATTAGTCCCAATAGTGGAACATGAAGTTTACACCTGCTCCTCCAAAGAAATATACTCCCTCTATGCTACTGAGAAGCCAAGGCTCTCAACAAACTCTCAAGCTCCTGATTATAAGCTAAAAGCCTAGCCAAAAGCTTGGCTCCCCAAAAAGCCCTTTACATGAGTTATGAGAACATATTTATAACAAAATGGGTGACTATTCATCTCCCTTTTGTGACTCTTGGACTTGTCTCGTGACTCTTCAACTTGTTTACAAAATTACTCTTCACATTCCACAATGGACACTTGGAATTCCACTTACAAATTAATTATAAAAGAATATCACAATATATTGGTACCCATATAGGACAAAATCGGGTTGAGCCAACTAGAAAACATAATAAGACAAATAAGTTAAGCTTGAGTTTGGGGAAACTCCAACTCAATAACTTCGAATTTTAGGTTCTTTGTCACATGACAGTGCCAAACATTCTACTGCGCAATGAATTCCCCAAACTGTATGATGGGATCGGGCTAAAAGCGGACTCTAGCCTCCATGGCATCCGAGTACACTGATTTGGAATCGATCTAAGTTTCCTTCTTTAGCAATAGCATCATAATATTCATCTGGACAGGGCCACCAACGTACTTCTGCATGTTCTTACATTTCACTTCAAGATCTTCCTTGGTAGCGATCTATCTAAACCGGTCCAAGTATTCTTCAACCTCATGCCTGACCTAATTCTTGCGTTTGGATTTGGTGAGTAAGCCAACTTATGGGATCTTGTGCGATTTCACCACGAATGTAGGTTTTCCTGCATATTCACAGCTCATGTAATGTACTAAAACAAAAGACAAGAATCTACTCTACTCTTTTAAACAACGGAAACCAATGATCGATGAAAACAATAATTGACAAGAGGTAGACAATAAAAGACACATAACACAATTGTTTCTCTGGGGAAAGCCAATGCTCAAATTCCCGACTATCTATTGCATTAATCAGAAATCTGAGTGATAATATAGAGCTTGTTATCACAAGAACAATTCCGCACAATTATGATCAACTCTCTGCCTCACAAGCTCGCACTGACCAACACTTAGCTAATTTATACTGTGTGCTGAGCCCCTATTTCCTTACGCAATTCTTGAGAGGAATAGCCCATATTTAATTGGGAATTCCTTCTTCCATAACTGTGCAATCCAAATCTAGGTCCTCTTCTAATGGCATGCATGATCTGTACAACTCGGATCATCATACAACTGATAATACATTGTCCCTGCACTCTAACCTCAACTGGGTCTTTCTCTGAAATGACATGCATGAGTTTCTCATGAGGTAATCTTCAATTAGCTAGAGTAGCACTGAGGATGCACCAGTGCACCAACTCACTACTAGACCTCTATTAGTTCGACAAACAGTTAGAACTAGTTTGATTGTCTATAACTTAGTTAAACTGAGTTATCTAATTGCAACTCAAATAAACTCATCCTGGACCCCTAATATTTAGGGAGAACACATACCTGACTATAGAAAGACTTCCAACTCAAAATTCCTAAGCTAATTAAGTTAATTAACTATTTACAAGTTACTATGAAAATATAATTCAATTTTAATTCACAGTTTAATTCAAGGACAAATTAAACTAGAATTTCTTGTTGTCATTTCTCAACACTCCCTCTCAACAAGAAAGGGATTATCATCTACCTTGATCTTGTCTCTGCGAAACTCAGATTTACATCTTATCAAAATGTCAGCATCTTGCTCCTTTGTGTAAACATACTCCAACAATATAATCTGTCTCAATACACAATCTCAAAGATGATGATATTAGATATCAATATGCTTGGACCGATCATGAAAAACCGGATTTTCAAAGAGTTTGATACAACTATGATTATTGCAGTAAATCATAGTTGGATCCATCTGCTGACCAAACAACCCAACTAGAATCTTCCTCCTCTAGATGGCCTCACATGCTACCTGAATTGCAACCATGTACTTTGCCTCTGCCGAATTGAGTGCAGCCAATCTCTGTTTCCTGTTGTACCAAGAAACTATTGTTGACCCAATACTAAAGATCCCTCCTGATGTGCTCTTCCTGTCGGATGGACTCCCTGCCCCATGCAATTTGAAGCGGTGAAGTCTTGAAGATTCACTCCCTCTGGCCATATCTATCGCAATCCATACTGAGTAGTGCCCTTGAGGTATCTCAACACATGCTTTATCACCTTCCAATACAAATTAGTAGGCCTAAACATCGCTTGACTAAGCTGGTTAATTGCATAGAATATATTCAGTCGTGTGTTCACCAAATACATAAGTGAACCCACAAGTTGCCTGTAAACAATAGCTTCCACTACTTCCCTTGAAGTAGTATCCTCTTTCCTTCAGTTACCTGCTAGAGGAGTCTCCATGGGTTTGTTGCTCTCCATGCGGAATCTCCTGAGTATCTCGTTGGCATACTTACTGTTGTGGGGAAAAATGCCTATGCAGGACGATCCTATCCACCTAAGGTGTGACAGTGCCTTAGCAACAAACAGAGACAGCTATTCTAGTATTCTTCCTTTATGAATTAAGAATGAAGAGAGATGGATGGACTAACTGGTGTCTTCCGTTTGTCCCTCGATCCAGATCCTCTTCTCTTTGGGTGTTCACAGCTACTTGCCTTCTCGCTCGCCCAGCTTCAACAGGTTCCTGCAAGATCACAAGAGAACAACTACTTGCGACAAGAGAACAGCTACTTGCGACAAGAGAAGAACACTACACAAAGACAGATATTCACATTCATAATTGATTCAGGATTAGAAATAAACCAAATACACTAATGCAATCATACATCAAAGATACATCAGTATATAGGAGAAACCAAGATAGCTTTATTGATGAATAACAAGGTTCAGGAAGAGATACAACCCAGAGGGCTCCAATCCAGCATCTCCTTCCCAGCAAAATGGAATTCCTATCTTCACCTCCCTTCAAAGCATTAAGCACCCAATGATTCCAGTCTCAAACCAACAGCAATTCTTTGCAATAACAAAATTCCAGCCTCTAGATCCCATGGAGGAGAGATCCATATATAGATGTTTTGGAGAGAGGATGAGTCAGCTTGAGATCTGACTAGTGTCCTCTCCCTCTGTCAGTTCTTGATTCCACTTGGAGGTTCTTGCTTCCACTTGGAGATTTGGAACCTCTTACTCATCACCAGTCGAATTCCCTGAGGCAAGTGTCATTTTGGAAGCTTCCTGGGTATTGAAACCTTGAGAAATGAGCTTGCCACATGTCCACTCTCGCTCAGCGCAGGTAGCCAGTGTTGGCTTTGACATTCAGCGCAGGTAGCCAGTGTTGCCATTGACATTCAGCGCAGATGGTCAGTGGAGCCATTGACATGATCCTGAATTGACTTGTTTTTGAGCAGTTTCTGGTGGAGAACTTCTGTGAATTGCTGTGGTTTGTTAGCCTTGTTCCTCTAGGGGTAGGAACAACATGTTTAGGGACTTTGGATCCCTTAGATTATGGAAATTTCATGCTCAATGCTGTAAGGCACAAAAATGTCTATAACAGTTGCCCCCTGAAGTATGAGGCCGTTTATCGGGTGAAATGCTTTATCCAGGAGGGTCCGAAGTTCATCCAATGCTGGGAGGAGACCTGTAATAAGATACAATACAATACATTATTTTTCATACTGCTTTCATGATCTAGCTGAGGCGGGCATTCCCATGCTCAGCTTTATAAATTCATTTTTGTACATAGAACAGACAATCGTCTGATGGTAGACTGATAATTTTGATGAAATTATCATCCTTTGAGTAGGATGATTATCTGCTGCAATGATGTACATGTCAAATGTCTTTATCTTTCCTGAATATATATCGCAGCCCGGATGGATGAAACTAGATCCGGGGTCTTCAACTCGTTCGATCTTCACTATAAGTACAAGTCGATCCATGTGAGAATTGTTCTGAAGTCGAACATGGAAAGACATCGCTTGATTACCGGCCAATGAGGTAAACCGTTAACAAGCGCGAGAGGAATCACCGATAATTATAATGACCCTCAAGGTACTGCAGTACAATTCACGTGGTGTGAATAAAGGACTTGGCGTCGAACACCACGCAAAATCTTCTGGTTGAAGGTCATTGATGTATACCTGTCGCCGGAAGTGAGAAACTTGCCATTGAGGCATGCAAGCTTCAAAGTACTGAAGGGGTTGTTCCTAGATCAACTTCTTGGATAATGAGCTGATGTCGACAAGAAGCGATCCGTCAAAGGAGGGCCTTAATGAATCCCACATCAGTGACACAGAACGGAGCTAATGATTTTGATGGAGGTGAAAACGATCTGTGACATATGATTCAGGGTGGTGGTCATGAATGGATGAAGGATAATGTATGGCAGTGGATGGGACACGGTTGACTCTTTCTGAACGACTTCTCTTGAACATATGGCGACACTGACGCGATGTATCGGTAGCATTACCCCAAATATGGATGGTATGGCGAGACCATGGTGATGTGACTGGTGAATGAAACAACCCAACCCGATTGTGGTACGAAGGAAAAGTGTCATGTTCAAGAGCGACTTGCTACCATCAAAGTTTTCTTGAGTTTCTCCCAATTTTTCCCCAGTGGAGTCACTAATTTGTTGTGGGGAAAAATGCCTATGCAGGACGATCCTATCCACCTAAGGTGTGACAGTGCCTTAGCAACAAATAGAGACAACTATTCTAGTATTCTTCCTTTATGAATTAAGAATGAAGAGAGATGGATGGACTAACCGGTGTCTTCCGTTTGTCCCTCGATCCAGATCCTCTTCTCTTTGGGTGTTCACAGCTACTTGCCTTCTCGCTCGCCCAGCTTCAACAGGTTCCTGCAAGATCACAAGAGAACAGCTACTTGCGACAAGAGAACAGCTACTTGCGACAAGAGAAGAACACTACACAAAGACAGATATTCACATTCATAATTGATTCAGGATTAGAAATAAACCAAATACACTAATGCAATCATACATCAAAGATACATCAGTATATAGGAGAAACCAAGATAGCTTTATTGATGAATAACAAGGTTCAGGAAGAGATACAACCCAGAGGGCTCCAATCCAGCATCTCCTTCCCAGCAAAATGGAATTCCTATCTTCACCTCCCTTAAAAGCATTAAGCACCCAATGATTCCAGTCTCAAACCAACAACAATTCTTTGCAATAACAAAATTCCAGCCTCTAGATCCCATGGAGGAGAGATCCATATATAGATGTTTTGGAGAGAGGATGAGTCAGCTTGAGATCTGACTAGTGTCCTCTCCCTCTGTTAGTTCTTGATTCCACTTGGAGGTTCTTGCTTCCACTTGGAGATTTGGAACCTCTTACTCATCACCAGTCGAATTCCCTAAGGCAAGTGTCATTTTGGAAGCTTCCTGGGTATTGACACCTTGAGAAATGAGCTTGCCACATGTCCACTCTCGCTCAGCGCAGGTAGCCAGTGTTGGCTTTGACATTCAGCGCAGGTAGCCAGTGTTGCCATTGACATTCAGCGCAGATGGTCAGTGGAGCCATTGACATGATCCTGAATTGACTTGTTTTTGAGCAGTTTCTGGTGGAGAACTTCTGTGAATTTTTGTGGTTTGTTAGCCTTGTTCCTCTAGGGGTAGGAACAACATGTTTAGGGACTTTGAATCCCTTAGATTATGGACATTTTATGCTCAATGCTGTAAGGCACAAAAATGTCTATAACACTTACCCTGAGACACAAACAATTCCCCATCACCCTGCCATACTTCCATGCCTAGAAAGTAATGCATGAGCCCCATGTCCTTCATCTCAAACTCTCTTGCAAGTTCCTCCTTAGAAGACTTGATATTTGATCATCACCTATCAAAATCAAATCGTCGACATATAACACAATGATCAATAATTTACTTTCCACCACTATGTGGTACAAGTTCGCATTTGCTTCACTCTTGGTGAAGCCCAACTCGGTGAAGTAGCTATCGATCCTAGTGTATCAAGCACGGGGTGCTTGCTTCAGCCCATGCAACACTCTCTTGAGCCGACACACATGTGACTCACGGTCGAAGGTCTAAAAACCTTCAAGCTACTCTATGTACACCTCTTCCTCAATCATGCCATTAAGGAAGGTTGTTTTTACATCCGTCTGATGTATCTTCCATCCCATATGTGCTGATAGTGCCAATATATAGATTTGATCGATGAGTACCTTGTAACAGGAGAAAAGGTATCATCATAGTCAATCCCCTCTACCTGTGAAAAGCCACGGGCCACAAACCTGGCCTTATGCTTCTTCAAACTACCATTTGCAACTTGCTTTACCTTATAAAGCCATCGGGAGCTCACCATTGACATGTCCTCTAGTCTTGATACCACATCCCAAACATTATTATGAACTATGGAGTCATACTCCTCCACCATGGCATCAACCCAAACTAGTTGCTGCACTGCTTCCTCAAAGGAAGATGGCTCTATCTCAACACATCCGCTCATAAGAGCCATGTATCTAGTGTACCTCTTAGGTGACATCCTTTGTCTGTGCTGAGATGTGGGTGCTCCCACATTGTCCTATGCATCATGCAATAACCTGTCAGCCTCTCAAATGCACGTTCTCCCATCTCTAGAAGACTCTTCCTGAGTGGATGTCTCCACTCCCAAATCCTCTGCATGTGGCTACTCCACATCAATCTGAGTCTCCTCAACCTTAGGAGTTAAAAGCTCCTCAACCGCATGTAGCTCAAGCTCCCTCCCAAGGGAACCTCGCATGGCATTCTCCTCATCGAATCTAACATCCCTGCAAACCACTGTCATCCTACTGGTCAAAAAGTACACCCGATAGTTGTGAGGTGTATAGTATACCCCACAAATATCCCCAACTATGTTTTTGGCTCAAGCTTCTTTCGTGCATCTTTGGTCAGATGGCAATATACAGATGACCCAAAAATCCTAAAGTGACCAACATCTGGCCTCTTACCGGAATAAATGTCCTTTGGTATCTTCATCCCAAGAAGCCGATGTGGGCTACGGTTCTGCAAATAAACCGTTGTGTTGCGTGCATCAACCCACAAGTGTAATGGTAGGCCCTGATCATGTAACATTACCCGTGCTACCCCTACAATTCTTTTGTTCTTCCTCTTGGCCACCCCATTTTGTTGTGGGTTATGGGGTGTCGTCAACTCCCGTTTAATCCCTTTTGCTGCACAGAAGTTCTTAAACTCATTTGAGACATACTCACCACCATTATCACTCCTGAGAGCTTCAACCTTCTTTCCAGACTCTTTTTCAACTAATGCTTTAAATTCACAAAACTTTGTGAAAGTTTGATCCTTCTTCTGCATAAAAAAATATCCAGCATTTACGAGAAAATTCGTCAACAAATATAACATAATACTTGTGTTTGGCCATGGATGCAGTCGAGAATGGTCCACAAACATCTGAATGGACTCGCTCTAGATTCACCTCTACTCGACTTTCTCTATCATGAAAGGAATCCTTGATGTATTTTCCCAAAGTACACCCCTTGCATGTATCAACTTTCTCTAGCATACCTTTGGGAAGACCAGTAGAGATCTGCTACATGATTTTGAGAGACTTGTGATGCAAGTGGCCCAATCGCCTGTGCCACAATTCACCAACATCTCGGCTTTGCACCTTCTTTTCTTTCGTGCTCAAAGTAGCACAATCCTCTACCTCCAACTTATAAATATTCTTAACTCAAATCCCTATCTTCTTTACTTTAGCTATGGCTATGTGTTTAAGGAACACATTTCCTTTCAAGAAGATCACATCATAGCCTCTATCCTCAACCATGGTGGCTCATACTAAGTTATTCTTCAACCCAAGCACATACATAACATTCCTCAAGGTGAAAGGAGCACCCTCCTCCCTCTAAAAAGTAACTGTGCCTAATCCAGTAGCATTATACCTCTCGTTGTCACCCATCTCGATATGCATATGGAGATCCTTCTCCTCTAGGTCACTGAACAACTCCTTGTCACCAGTCATGTGGAATGAAGCTCCACTGTCAAGGTACCATACACTACCCATCATTGATGACACCATGCATGCAATGAGAGTAAAGTCCAATTCGAATTGAGAGGTCAAAGCCTCACCCGCTGCTCCTCCTTAGGACTTCTTCTTGGACTTCTTGAGTGAACAATTTGTAGCAAAATGGCCCAGCTCGTGACAATGAAAGCACTTAACTTTCGTCACGTCTTTCTTCTTACCTCCATGGCAAGAATCTGATTTAGAATGGGACGCCTTCCCATTCCCTTTCCTTTCCTTACTCGTTAAGGAACAATTTTACTCATCATCAGTCTTTAATGAGGAACCATCTCTAGTGTTCCTTCTGATCTCCTCCTGCATCAAATACGACCACAATAATTCCCAATCTAGAAGATTCTCCCTCCCATTGATAAGGTCCTGATATCTATTCCAATAATTGAGTTTAGGCTTCTGTGATCCATATCAAGTTAGAGAAATATTTTGGCGAAAATCACATGGAATCTCATTTGTCGACGCATTTCGAACCAACTAGTGTGGTTCATCGTCAGGACAAGATCTAGGAGAGCTAGGCTCGCCATGTCATCCTTGGAAATGATTATTCCAACACTAATTCCAAGTTCATCACGACAGTGAGTGAACTTGGTCAAGTATTTCGAAATGGTCTCACCTTTCTCCATCTTGATCTTTCGAAGTTTGTCTTCCGGTGCCAATTTCCTATGGTCAATTTTGTTCTAGAATAATTTTATCAATGCTCTCCACTTAGCATACAGAGTTTCCTTCCCATGGAGACTCGAGATAATGTGGTCTTGAACTCCCTCAAGGATTATCCACTTCGCCTTCACCACACACTTCTTCCATTCGGCCAGATTTTGTGCATCTGATGCTGCTGGCTTAGGAATGTCTTGATCAATGAATTCCTTCAAGCCATTACCTCTAGTGTAGCCTCCATTCTGTCCTTCCAGGCTATATAATTCAAGCTGCCTTCCAAGGCATATTGAAGCCACAATCTATAGAACGCCATCTATCGATCTTGAATTATGTATTGCAAATTTGAATTTCACTTGTAACCAAAAACTCAAAATTTTGAAATATCCTCTAGTATATTGTCTTTAGCTCTGATACCATGTATATTTTCCTGTATATTCACAGCTCATGTAATATACTCAAACACAAAACAAGAATCTACTATACTCTTTTAAACAACGGAAACCAATGATTGATGAAAACAATAATCAACAAGAGGAAGATAATCAAAGACAGATAACACAATTGTTTCTCTGGTGAAAGCCATTGCTCAAAACCCTGACTATCTATTGCATTAATAAGAAATCTGAGTAATGATACAAATCTTGTTCTCACAAGAACAATTCCGCACAAATATGATCAACTCTCTGCCTCACAAGCCCGCACGACCAACACTTAGCCAATTTCTGTTGCCTACTGAGACCTTATTTCCTTGCGCAATTCCTGAGAGGAATAGTTGATATTTAATTAGGAATTCCTTCTTCCATAACTACGCAATCCAAATCTAGGTCCTCTTCTTATTGCATGCATGATCTGTACAACTCAGATCATCATACAACTGATAGTACATTATCCCTGCACTCTAGTCTCAACTGAGTCTTTCTCTGAACTGACATGCATGAGTTTCTCATGAGGGAATCTTCAGTTAGCTGGAGTAGCACTGAGGATGCGCCAGTGCACCAACTCACTAGTAGACCTCTACTAGCTTTACAAACAGTTAGAACTAGTTTAACTGTCTATAACTTAGTCACACTGAGTTATCTAATTACAACTCAAATAAACTCATACTGGACCCCTAAAATTTAGGGAGAACACATACATAACTATAGAAAGACTTCCAACTTGAAATTCCTAAGCTAATTAAGTTAATTAAACTTAATTAACTATTTACAAGTTGTTATGAGAATATAATTCTATTTTAATTCACAGTTTAATTCAAGGACAAATTAAATTGTAATTTCTTGTTGCCATTTCTCAACAAAATCCACATTGTTGTACAATTGTGCATATGAGGCCTGAATATTGGCAATGAATGAGGCGAGTTGTTTTTTACTCTGAATGATTATCCGCACTTGTGCTTTCTCCCACTATGCCTGTTGCCTTTTTGCTTCGACAACTAGGATGGTGCCCCTTTGTACTGCATTGACCACTCATACACAACAACGATGCTTGTATGAACAACCTTAACAACTTTATCACTATCCTTACACTTCTGTTGCATGTCTTGCAAGCAGACAACTACTTTATGCATGGTGAAAATCTCTTCATACAAGCTATGCATGGTTTCTCCCAATGTTGATACTTCACCAAGTATGACTACCTTAATTTCTTCCAAATAAACGTGCACGGGAGCTACGTTTTGGACCTCTGCTCAGAGTTTTTCAACCACTTGCCGCATAGCCTATGAGTTCTTTTCCAACTGTTTTTTCTCGGCCATCAAATAATTAGTGTTTGACTTTGTAGCACTTGCAAAGGCCAAGTTTGCTGCAATAATGGCATTTGGATTCCTTATAGTGTCTATCACAATTACCCTTTCTCTAATGAATGCAAGAGATGCGAGATCGTCTGGAAAAATTTTCTTCCTTGATTGTACAATCTTTTTCTGAAGCTCATCGTAAGTCAAATTGTACGTGTCTATAACCAGACCCTCATCAAGAGGAACAATTTCCTCTTCCTCGCTTGGAGCTTGCTCTAATGTTGAAAGAGGGGGAGACTGAATGGTGACGTGCTGAACGCTCAGCATCAAATAACATCTTGATTCCATAGTTGTGGTTCCACCTCCATGTTTGGAATCACAATCAACTCCTCAATTTCTTGAGCTATCTCCTTGTCCTGCAACTGTTCTCTCTCCTCTTCTAGTAGTCAGTTCTGCTCTTATTCCTCGACATCTTTCCGCATTCCTTTTCTTCTTCCATTCTTAGGCTTTCTTCTTCTTCTTGTCTTCGTCTTTATTCTTCTAATCTCCTCTGCTTTTGTTCTTCCCTCTGCTTCATCTCTTCCTCCTGCTTCCTTTGATTCCTCCTCTTATCTATTGTTATGGCTACTTTCAAGATGATTGGATCTGTTTTCATCTTGTGGCTCTGCTCTTCGACTGGACTACGCGCGACTTTCCTCTCGCCCTTTTCGTGCACTGGGTTGTGCCTTTCCATTGGTACTATCTCTGGAGTGACTTCTTTCTATAGAGTAACCTATGATGTTCGGATGAATATGACTAGTTCATGGGACTTGGAGGCATTATAACAATTTTCCCATGCTTCCTCCTCGAGTATGTGAAAGGTCCCACTTGGCCATTGATAATGAATTTGTGCACAATGGTATTTGCAAACATTCCTAGGATCGTATGGATTGAAGTCCAAATGACTGAATGTGAATTTTTCTATCTCCTTTCCTTCGGTGTTTGCAACTTTAAGATTCTTGATTTCGTACGATTTGATTTGCATAGGAAGAACAAGCCAAGGTGATTTCTTCTTCCTGTGGAGCACTGTTAATAACCCCGTGGAAAGATGGTATGTAGCTAATTGCATGACTAACTTAATGGTGGCATACCTCGATAGAAGATGCAGAGACTTTTGTCCACCAAACACTCTGAGGAAAGTGTCACCCGGTGAGGCAAACTAATCTGTTATCTCCAACACTGCTTCCTTGCCCCACGTGACATGCAAGGTGGCTCTTCCTCAAAGATTAACTTGTATAACAAAATGAGTAAGTGATCAGTTAGCCTTTCCATTACTCCTTTGTGGTTTCACTCCAAAAGTAGCTCACAATAAATATGCATGACAGACTCTCTTGGTGTCCAGGTGCAATTCATGCTAGGGAATGAATTGTGAGCACAAATTACATCCATCAGGTAGGAGGACATGTAAAATCTAGCTTGCTTTACCTTGGGAGGATTTTGGGCATTAGCTACATGTATCTTCAGTTGTTGAACCAACAAGTCTAACTAGTTGAATGGTTTTGTTTTGTTCATAATCTAGTTCAGCAAGAATTCCCACCCTTCGGGGAAGGTCTCAATGCTTTGTTGACCATAGATTATGCAACATAAAAATATCAAAAACTGGTGAGCCTCCCTGAGAGACTTTGTCTTGTAGGTGTTGGTTGGTGTCTAAATTGCTAGCTCTTTCACCCAGCCTTTGACAACCTCATTTGTGCTCAATTAGCTAGTGGAAGCATAGAAGTAAGAATCCATGAATGATTCTAGCTCCGGAAATGGTACATGAGATGATAATCTGGTGCCAGAAAAGAATAAAGCCTTTGTTTGTTGGCACTATTAAGAGTCAGAGTCTCGGGATCTATGTGAGAATTTATCCAGTTGACAATGTCTCCATATGGGAAATTCAGGTACCTACATGCAACCTTATGTAACCCCGACTTTTGGACATTGATATATACATGTCGGTCCTCAAGATCTGCTTTGAAGCTTCTTGCCAATAAAGCTTCATTTACTTTATGCCATGTGATATCTAACTCTTTTTCTATGAACAATTGAGTATTTGCAAAAACTGGCAAGTTCATTAGAGTACTCTCAACTACCTCCTTTCATTGTTGTCCTTTGAAGTGGATGATCTCTTTGGTGCCATGATGACAGTAATTGATGAAGATAAGTGCTCAACAACTGTAATATCTGTAGGAGGAAAAGGAACCCATGGAAAACATGAATTAGCTTGAACAAAAAGGCTCACACAGCAAGATCAAGGCAACAACCACATGAATGAAGGGGAAAAGTGTGCAAATCCTGAGCTGAGGGTAGAGGCTAGCTCCAAGAAGTTCGCATTGCGTAGTCTTAGCAACCAGGGGAGCAGCTTGAGGCTTGAGACTGCACAATGCACAATCTCATCCTAGGTAGACTGAGGAGGAGATTGCGCATTGTACATTCTTAGTGGCCAACAGTGTGGCTTGAGCCCTGGAACTGCACAATGTGCAATTGGGCTATCCAGGTACTACGCATTGGGCAGTCTCAGAGACCAAGCTTGAAGCTTGAGCCTTGGACTTGCCCAATGCCGAGCTGAGCAAGGCAACTGCTGCCCAAGTGAAGGGCAGATCTGCGTGGAAAGAGGATGGGAAAGTGGCAAATATGAGTGATGGTGCAACTTGGAGTGTAGATATGACTAAGGCAAGATCAGTGAAGAAGATCAACATGCAAAAGGAAAAACAAACATGCATAGGGAGTCGTAAAAAACGATGATTACCAATGGGTAAAAATAAGAACGCTGATGTGACACTTGTAAAAGGCTAATGATGGACTAAACCAACACTTGTACAAGCTAATATATGTTAAAACACCAACAACTATGAAAAGAAACAAGTCAAACAACACTCACTGAAGCGAAACAAAAAAAAAACGATAGAAAAAGCGACAAAAGACGACAAAAGAAAAACTCACCTGGAAAAGTGTCGCAAACTCCACTAGAGGCTCCTTGATATCCTTGGGAAGGCTAGAGCTCCAAGATCAAATGTGAAAATCAGCTCTAGCGGCATCCATTATATAGATCGAGGCTAATTAGGGTTTATGATGTGCATGCCTAAAATTAAGGACAAAAGGACATCCTTCAGGAAACTAATTATCCACTCCCTATTTTCTAGGGATTGCCTTTTTATTTTTTTCTTTTTTGGGAAACCATCCATTCACACGGCCAAGAAGGATTGTGCAATTTGCAACTACCTTGAAACTTCTTGACTCAATGAATTGCATAGTTTCTGAGCTCAAGGGGAAGCTTTGCACAATTTCTAAGCTTAAGGCCGAGTTGTCTCCCAGAATTGCGTAGTTTCTAAGCTCAAGGTTGGCTTGCTTGTCTATATTGCGCAATTTAGACCCTCAAGGCTAGCCTACCTTCCAATATTGCACAGTTTCTAGAGGGAAGACCAATAATGCTGCAAATTCAAGTCAAGATATAGCTTGTGTCTGAAATATATCAAACTAGGTTTAACTCATCACAAGCACATCATGAAAAGATAAGTCTTGATCATAACATGAATACTTGACATGAGTGAATGATAAGCTCCTGTGGATAGAAGGGAAGGCTCCAAAATCAAAGAATGGAAAAAAATTTGGAGGGTGGTTGTTGCAACTACAACACTTGGCGATACACTGGTAGAACTCCAACTCTATGTGTGTATCTTTCTTCATGTAAAACAGGTCTAACTATTCAGGAAGCATTGTTCATCTCATTGATCACCATAACTTATTTACTTAGCTTAAGTTAAATATATACTCCCTACCATTCTTTTCGTCAACGACACACTACAAAGGCAAGTCAAACTCAATTGTTTCAATTGGGGATGGGGAGTATATAAATACATAAGTGGAAAAAAGTTGTCAAAGTCTTGGTTTTCATATTTGGTGTTTCTTCACTGCCAGCAGGCCTAGACGGTACCTCGAAAGAGTCACTTCAGGGACACAAACATTGCTCCACTGCTACCGAGCCTGGACAGTACCTCGACAGAGTTGCTTGCTTCACCTCTTTGCATAGGAAGCCTTTCTCTTCTTCCACCTTTTATTATTAATTGCATTTTTGTTTTTGTTCAAAGAACTATGCATAAGCACTTATTGATTTAATGAGGCAAAAGAGGGATCCCGAATTATTGAGAGCAGAAGAGGTTGTCCCTTCAGAGAATATTATTTTTACACCTCTAAAATACAATTCACTTGTTAAAGTTTCCTTCCCTCCTTAATCTACTCGACTTAGTTGACAAGACTAAACCAAACAGTTATAAAGGCAATTAGAGTAGGTGGTACTAGTTATATATTAAGCATCGTGATTCCACTATGGTTTTCTCCGAAAACATATTTTCCATATCATCGACTAAAGGTTGCAATATCCATGCAAAGAGAGGGAATACACAAATAACCAAGTATTGACAGTAGCACAATTTCCTCTCGAACTTCACCCTGCTTGCTTCGGAAACCAAACACGGTCTCATGCATAAACTATCCTACAACGAAAAGGAATGAAAAGAGCAGGATGAAAAGTAAATGAAAACAAAAAAACTACTCCTACTCCTAAACTAACCAAGAATAGGCTAAGATTACATGAAATGAAACCTCCAATGTAACGACCGACACATAGGCTAACCTATATAGGTGAGGAAATACATATCAAGATATTCAGAAATAACAAAAAACAAGAAAGATTAATTGATGCATGTCTTACATTCTAAAAGTGAAAGTGCATGCAAAAAAGTACAATAGAAAAGCACATAAAAAACACTCTGCAGATGCATGATGGTGCTTGAACACATAATACATGCAAAAGCATCCTTTCAAACTTTTGAATTTGGAAAACATAAATAAAGTGAAAAACTTATGTTTGGAAAACAAGCTTTCCAAGTATGATTCCTCCAGTGATTGAGCAACAACATCGTGAAAAACAGATCGAGGTTGCAAAGATTGTAGAAAGGATTGATTTTCAATTTGTGCAATGCAATGATGAGGATCCTTGAAAGATAAAGAGATATCCTGATCGTGATTAGAACTGGCCTCAAGGCTACGAGAACCTGACATAATGATCAGCTTGCGCTGAAGTGCCTTCATATCTTGCGGAAGTTCCATGACATCGGAAGATAGATCATCAAAAACCAGTGGCTTAGAAAGATCAGAAACAAAAATATCAGAGTTGTGATAGGATGAATTAATGAATAGATCACGACAATCATGATCAGAAGGTTCAACATTGAAAACAAAGGCATCCTCTTGATTTGGTGAATCATAGGGAGGGGAAAATTGAAAACGAGAAATTTCATATTTCTTTAGAATGATCATATGGTGGATTGGCGGGATCGAGAAGAGAAGATTTTTCCTCTCCATGTTGAGATGTAAAATTGACATTCCACGAGTTTTGAATGTAATCAAAATTAACATAGTGAGAAATTGATTCTTCGAAAGATTCAACAGGTACGACAAAATCTTGGAAGATTTCAGGATAATGAGTGAGATGCGAGAAAGGAGAAACATCAACTTGTATTGAAAATTCTTGTTCAGAAATAGAATTCCACACATAATCATTTTAAAATAAATTGCAAGTTGGTTGGTCAACAATAACTCCATCTTGAGTTTGATCCTCATGAACATCGGAAGACATGATTAAAACCATTGAACACAACAACTCACAATTTGGATGAATAATAAAACCAACAGATAGAGGGCGAGGAGAAAGATCATCACCAACAAAATCAGATTCAGAGTCCAAACTTGCTTTTTAAATTTTGAATATGTGAGGTGGGAGAAGATGGTAGGAGATCAACGAAAGGACTCTCAAGTTCTCCAACGTCAACCTGCATAAATGGAGTTGTTTGATGAGAAGAATACAAAGAGTCACTCGAAACAACAACTTCCTTCATCGCAGATTTGGGAGCTCCATAACCAGTGTATGTTGGGAGACTTTCAAAAGATTCATATTCTTTCAGATTCATCAAAATATGAACAAGAAATTTGAACTTCTCTTTCATTAAATTTGAATCAATATCATCTTCAGAAAATTCAAAACAGAAATGAATGAAACGATCATGAAAATCGTTAAGAGATTCATTAAGTGCTTTTATCAAACACATGATTTTCTTGAAAACAAATTTATAATCATACCTGCCAAAAGGCGCAAAATATCTCTTTGAAAATATATTTGAAAGAGTGTATAGAAGCAACTAGCAATGTGTAACACCATTCCTTGATGCATGCTTTGGATGTGAGAATGAACAACCGACTAGCAACATCCTCCCAGTGAAAATTGTGCTTAGTACAAAATTCAAGAAAGCGAGCGGTGTGCTCGAGAATGGTTGTTCCACCCTCACCATCAAATTTCAAATTTGACAAGTCATTAATTATCCCTGTGGGCACTTTTAGATTTGTTGTTCTAGAAAAACATGTCTGGGTTAAGATATGGGAATAAGCCATCAAAGGTAAGGAAGTTTCAAACGGATTTCATGGGCTTGGCTTGTCATTTGGCCCTCCTTCTAGCACCAGAAATGTTGATGGTGTCAGATTTGCAAACATTTAGGGGGTCTCCCCGCTATGAAGTCCCAACTAGATCTCACACTCTTTGGTGTAGGAGCCCCACCTGGAATACAACCCAGTTTCCGAAGAAGTGGGTTTTAATGATGTGCCTTGGCTGCAATAATTCATAGAGTGGTGTAACCATGACTTTAGTGAACAAGTGTGTGACTTTGCAGAGGGTCAAGTGCGATGTATGAAAGGTTCCAACACAATGAGGGGAAAATGAGTGAGCCCTTTAGAAGCCTATAATACTACGTAGCTTAAAAGGAACACATGAGCATAAAAACATCATAAGTTAGCCTGCAAAATATTTCACAAGTTAACCATGATGGAAATAAACAATAGCACACATTCAACAAGATTCATACAATTGCAAACAAAATAGTTCATTAGTGTTAGCGTAGGTGAAATAAAATATATTGCAAACATAACAAGTTTCGTAGGGACACAACTTATAACAAATTCTTCATCCCAGTTGATTTGCGATTGCGATTAAGCCACCCAGACCCGACGAGATTATTCACTCCAACTCATAAATCCCCACGTTCGTGCAATCACAAGAATCACAGTCTCAATCCTTCTGATGTCGATTGTGATTTGCGATAAGCTCCGAACCCGATAAGAATTACATATCAATTTATAAAAATCTCGCGTCCATGGCTATCACGAATAACAAAAGAACACCATTTCTCTATCTCCTACCCATTCCGACTGCGATTGAAATTTTATTTTAGAAGGCCCCCTTTTGGATTTTATATGAAATGCTCCCGGTCTAAACGGATTGCGATTGTTCTGAAGTTTTTCCCCTGATTCTATTTCGATTGCAACTATTTTATGATCTACCCCAAAACTATGATTTCTGATTGCGATAATTCGTAAAGCTCCACCTCCTCACTCCTCATTCCTCTCCATGATGTTTGTGTCAGAGTTATTGCGCTCTACATTTTCCTAATTTCCTGCAAAAGTGATTTGTTTCAAATAAAATTCGTTTATCATCTAATTTGTGTTTATCTTATAGGTTCTTGTTTTTCGTGTTCAGGTTCATGACAAAGAAAGACAGTTGTGCTGACAGTGGAAGATATGTTCAAATAGAAAAACAGACATCTAAATAATTCGATGGAACAAATGAAGCTAATGATGACAACAAATCCTTTTTAGAAATTTCTAACAAAATATTGTTTTCCTTTAAGCATTGTTTAAGGGCTCTGTTTAATTACTTCAACACTATACACTATAGATTAGAGTTGTTTCCTGTTATTTAAGCTTAGCTGCTATCAGAAATACAGGTGCATAATTTGAAAGAGAAAGCCTTGGAGGCTAGGACTATTGTACATGTTAGTATTTTTAATAGAATGATAAGGCCCGAATCAAGGGAGAGAACCTTGTAATACTATAACTGTGGATTATATCTGTTGGTGGAGAATCTCTTGTTTATCATGCACTACTGCTAATAGGAGGAGACTTTTTTTGCAAACAAAGATTGATTACAGACTCCAAAGGATTGTGCACTACTGTCGTTCTGTGAGAATCTGTAATTTGATTTCATTTAGTAATAAAGGATCATTTTAGTTAATGATGTTTAACACTATTGTTTACAGGATTTCACTGAAATAAATTCTTAGTTTAGTCTTTCAATTTATATTTTGAATGTGAGTTAATAATTGGATTCATGCACTATTGTTGAATCTTGAGTGTTAATTCATTTAAAAGTCTACTTAGACTATTCTATAGGGTTAATTTTAGATATAATATGAGAGCTGAAATTTGCATAGGAATAGATAGTTATAGTCTTAGATTGGCAAGCTATCTTCTGATTTAGGATAATAGTTGTTTGTTTGCATACATGATATCTTATTTGAACTAATTCAGTAATTCGTCATGAATCTTTGCAGTTTTTATGCATATGATAAATAAGGAATTGAATATATTTTCAATAGACACTTATGTGTTATATACCTAGGGGGGATAATATGGGGTTGTTATAGATCTGATCCAAAAATATAAGATAATGCAAATATACCCAGAAACAATATGAAATGATTCTTTATTGATCAAACCCTTAAGGTAGGGCAACACCATACATTCACTCCTTAAGGAAGGAGAACACTCCACAAGCCATATGCCTGTTCATACAATAATCCTTCACTCTCCTCATGTGGAGTCTCTAGCCTCTATATAGGCCTCATACATACAATACCATGGGTCATTACCATGGTTCCCTCATACCATCAACTAATACCATGGGCCCATTACATTATTATTAACTACTTGTGGTCTCTTACATGATATGGGTTAACCACCTTATTTATTACTATGGCCCATCCCATTATTACATTATTACCTTGGGTACCTCCCTTGGTACCCCATATTATCCCCCCTAGGTATATAACATTCCACCCCCCTAAGCATGTTTCATCCCTGAAACATGGGAAGAACACAAATAATAAGATCTACTCAAAAGAGTAGTCCACTGGTACCATGCATGTGCATCTAGCCATCCAAGAGAAAGATGAACCATCGATCTCGCTGGTGCCTCGCTCGCTTGAGATGGAAGTTGACCGTGGAAGCTCTTCTGTGTTGATGTGTAGTAGGTGGATCTAGGCTCCTTGTAATCCATCATACGGGGGTTGTTGTCCTTGTGGCTAGTTGGTTGCCATCTTGTTGGTTGTTTTCTTGCGGGGTGATGTGGGTGATGATATGTCGAAGTTTTAACCCACGGTGTATTTTTCTTTAATTCTCCCTGCTGTGGTGCCTGTTGTGGTGTCTTCTTTTCCAATATGACTTCAACCACTGAGCCGTCCTTTGATGTATCATCACCTGTAACCTTTTCTTCTTCAGCCTCTGTTTGTGTTTGATTGTTGATCATCAAAGGCTCATCATCTGATAGGTCAGTCCCTGAAACATCTTCTACTTCCGCCTCCATGTACTCTACCTGTTTATTTATGGAAATATCCTATAATGTAATTTTCTTCTTTTTATACCAGAGCTTCAGGAATTTCTTCTGCACATTAATATTGATTGTACCCGTAGATTCCATCCAAGGATATCCCAAAACAATATCCATATTATCCATATCTGAAGCATAAAAATCACCATGAAACACATACTTATCCATAGAAAGCTTCAAATCCTTATAAATTTGAACATCCTGTGTATTTTCAATTTGTTTTGCTGGAACTTGCAATTTTTTTGCCAAATTAACATTGATAAAATTATGTTTACAACTAAGATTGATAGAAACCATGATTTTCTCTTTCTGAATTAATCCATGAACCTGCAATAAGGATATACCAGTAGGAAATAACCCCACATGTTTCTCCTTTTCTTGTTTTCTAGTATGAGACCATCTGTCTAAAAGTAATTTTTCAAATTCTTCATCAGGCAGGTTGGAACACTTCTTTTGGTTGAGTAATCTCCACCATGTGGTTGCCTCATCTCTAAAGTTCTGCACTATCCACCATTTCCAATTGTTGTTCCATAACCATTTATGTTTTTTATGTATTCTTCAATAGTAGGACCATTATCTTTTTCTGTAAACAATAGAACCTTGCTAGAAGCCATGAAGAGGGTTTTGAAAAAAAATGGTGAAAATTTGAATTTGTCACAATTCTGTCAATATTGCTCAGAATCCCTATTATGACCTGTTTTCAGAAATGGAACAATCATTCTGCATCTACCCATGTGATAAAAATCTTGATCCAGACACTAGAATTTCAAATCTATGCTGCAACTCTCTCGCCGTCACCCAAAATTTCTGAAAAAAAAACCAATTTTAAATTAGCGATATCTCCCTCATCCGGACTCTGACTCGACTGATTTTTTTTTTGAAATTGGGTATTTTTTCACAAGGAATTCACATCTGAAATTAGATTTTGCAGATCTTGTGCCAAGACGTCCATATCTGCGCCGCAACTTCGCTGCCCCGAAAAATTGTCTGCAACCCCACTGATTTTTAAATCAGCGATATCTCCTTCATCCGGACTCCGATTCACCCGATTTTTTTTTGAAAACGGGTATTTTTTCACATAGAATCTAGATCTGCAATTAGATTTTGTAGATCTTGCACCAAAACGTATAGATCTGATCTGAAAACTCGCCGCCCCCGAAATCCTGCAAAAATTTACAAAAATTCTCCACTTTTGCGCCCAAGAAAGTGCTTTGATACCACTTGTTGTAGATCTAACCCAAAGATATTATGATAATAGAAATAGCCCAAGAAATAACAAGATAGAAATAGATAGAAATGCTTCTTTATTATCAAAACCCTTAAGGTAGGGCAACACCATACATTCACTCCTTAAGGAAGGAGAACACTCCACAAGCCATATGCATGTTCATACAATATTCCTTCACTCTCCTCATGTGGAGTCTCTAGCCTCTATATAGGCCTCATACATACAATACCATGGGTCATTACCATGGTTCCCTCATACCATCAACTAATACCATGGGCCCATTACATTATTATTAACTACTTGTGGTCCCTTACATGATATGGGTTAACCGCCTTATTTATTACTATGGCCCATCCCATTATTACGTTATTACCTTGGGTACCTCCCTTGGTACCCCATATTATCCCCCCTAGGTATATAACATTATGTAACTATTTACTAAGTGTTCAATTGTTAGTATTTATGTTAATAAGGAATCGGATCTTGTGAGCTATCTCCTCGATCTAATTCCTCCATCTTATGTTATGAAACCAACTCACAAAATGATAGAAAAGATAGATGAACGCCTTAAAAATAAGCCTCTTCGAGGGGGCAACCTCCTTTACATTACACAAATAAACAATTCTTAGATGATTCAAATGATAAAACCTCATTTTCTATATATAGGAGTCTACGGGGTCACAATATAACCAAGCCAACCTAACAATAATAATATAAAGGCACAAAAATAACAATAGAGGGATTCTATGGGGCACAATAATAACAATATGGGGACAATAAGAGCACAATAATAACAATAAGGCATACAACGACAATATTAATGGGGGGATAACTAATATTATAGGGACCTAACATCTTAATTCTAATTTTTTAAAGCTTATTTTCCCATTAAGTTAAGTTGGCTCTCGATTGAGAGAAAGGTTACCCTTTCCTTCAATCGAGGTATGTTAGATTAATTGCATTTAGACTTAGCCTTTCATGTGTTATCATAGACCTTACATTTTAGAATTAGTTTGCATTTAGATTAATTATACATTCTTAGAAGTCCCCATTTTAGGCAAAACTTTAGATTGGTTTGGTTGTTCCACAAAAATGACTTAAGGATCATTCTTCTTGCCTGATTAGCTCGAAGAATTGATCTGAAGACCCTAGCTATTAGCAATTGAAGACATATTTAAAGTTGACAGTGGTTGGGAGAAGGTAACTAGACCTGGTTAAACTAGTCGGATCCACTATTCCAAACAGAAAAGGAATTGCTTTAAGGTCTAGACCGGGTGGTTTTCCCTAATGTTGTTGCAGTGATTTTCGAGGCCTCAACATTTTTGGCGCCAGAAGGAGGGCCCTGAATTAGTTATTTGTTTAAAATTTTTTATACCATTTTTTAACTAGTCATGGCTCCAATATTCATTCCTACACTTGGTCATACATTCAGTTCACCTAAGCGTACACGAGGCATGCCCAAGAAGTAGATCGAGTCCTTGCCACAATTAAATTTCGATGGTGAGAATAATATTTCTGCATTAAATCGTATCTTTGATTTTGTTAATAGATGTCAATCTTTTAATATAATTGTTGATAATGAGATCTGCAGGATTTTCACTCTTACATTCAGAGGACGATTCCGCAAATGGTTCTTAGTGCTTCCCGTGAAGTTGATTCATTCATGGAAACATTTTTGCGAGATATTTTTCAAAGCACATCAAATTATAGTTACAATAGTTTATGTTTAGAATTAGATATCTTTACATGTATGATAATGAATCTTTAGATGATTTTTATAAAAGATTTTGGTCATTTTGTTATAGATTTCATTTAAATGACTTTCCTTTAACTGAAAATTTAATTGAACGTTTCACTTCTCTTGTTTCTTCCCATACTGAAAATAATGAATAAATTAATGAAGAACAAGACACATCTAATTCATTAACTATTCTTGAATCACTAAACGGTTTTATGGAACCCGAATGTGAAACTGCAATTGAATCACAACGTTCTTCTTTAGAGAATTTCAATTCTCATTTTCTTTTTGAAGATGCCATTGAAACAAATTATAATAACACATGTGATTAATCAGTAGGTCCAATAAAATCCAATCTACAAGACTTGAAAAATGAACACATCAGTTTATCTTATTTGAAGGAAACTTTAGAAAATTCAGAACATGTAACTGCAATTGAAAGAATTTCCTTAAACCTAGATTATAATATGGTAATTTCTATAAATGATTCATTTCAGTCATCATTATGTTATGGAATGCATTATTTTCTTTATCTTGATATATTTTTAAATTAGAGTATAGTTAATGATTATCAAGCTAATCTTTCAATTGATAATTTTCCTAGTCCTTGTTCTGAAAATTCTACATCTAGCAATCATTTGAATGATAATCCTTTAATTGCAAAATATTATTCTTTTAAATTTTCTGATTCTGTTATTTCAGATCAATCATTTGATTTTCATAAGAAGATGGTAATTTATGATGATTATGATGATGATGACGACAAAGAATCACATCTTGTACAAACTACACCAATTTTGAAAATTGATTTATTTCGTGAAGATTCACATGAAATAATTTTGTCTCCCGAACACAAACTTAGTTTTGAAAATTTGGACAAGTTAATTTTGCGAGTTTCTAATGTATTTTATTCTAATTCTCTTTTAGAAATTCACATTTTTAATTTTTTCAAAGAATGTCCTTTTAGTGACAATTCATTGACTGAAATCCACGATACGTTCGAGAATTGCCTCATAAAATTATTTTGTAATTTTAGCTTTCATAACAGTTTAATTGTTTTTCCATCCTTTTCTTTTAGCAAGCATGTTAAATCATTCAATGTTGAATATCATCGAGATTTATTAAGTGAAAATGATGAATTGGTTTCTTATAATCTCAAATATCAAAAACTATTTTGTTTCCAATTTAATTCGACATTCGGAAGTTCATTCCAATCATTTCATCATCAGTCAAATTTAAATCTTGAGAGTGTTCTTCTTCACAACATACTTTGTCGTCATCTCCTTTGGAAAGTTTTCATTCTCTAACAAATATTCATCCATTCTTTGATGATCCCATTGATATTTGTTTAGAGCATGCTCTCCAAAAAATATGGTTCACTAATAGTTTAATTCTAAATAAACTTATTTTTGTGCATAATTTTACATTAGATGTAAAAAATATATTTTGTTCCATTTTGATTGTTTTTGTTATCTTGTTACTAATGTTTGACTTGTACATACAGGTAGGTATAAAATGAGAGAATGGTTACATTGGAAATATGATACATAGTCATGTTTCCTTCATTAAGTTAGAATTAGGAGTAGATTAGTTTAGATTAGATTCAATAAATAATGATTTTGAGTTAATTGCCTTGCATTGGAGAAAGTCATATCTTTCCAGTAATATTAAATGAAATTCTTCAATGGTAAGTCTCTTACTTTCATTCACTTCTTTGCTTTTAGATTTAGTTTTGTTTTCTTATTTTCCGCTGATATGTAACTCTATTTTGCAGCTCTTCCCAAGCATTTTCACACGTTCACCAAATCAAATTGCTAGCTCAAAGAAGCAATAACATTTTTCATCGAATCAGCGAAAACGGGGAAGTTCTAAACCTTAATCTTTTTATTCAAAAGCATTACTCTGATTAGAAAATGGTTAAAATAGTTTTTACAAGTTTTGCTTTTGAAAAGGATAAATAAATAACAAATTTCCTCATTCAAAAACTTTGCAAATTTGATTTATCTATATTTCGACTTAAGAAGAAATGTTTCTTCATTATCTTTTTCCTCTTTGTTAAGAAATTTGCATAAAATATTTTGTAAAGTTTTCCTTTTAGATTTGGTTTTGAGTGATTTTATCATCATACTTGTGAATGGTTATATCTTGAGAATTCAGTTATCATATCACACTTACTTTTTCTTTTAGATAATAATGTTAAATGACATACTCTTGGCCTTTCATCAACATCTCTTGAAAACCATTTTATGATTTTTCAATTTGAAAGTAAGAATTTTTCGGGAAGTGGTTATGAAAATTAGATTAAAAAAATTATTAACTCTGAAATTTTCCCATTAAGTTGTAAAATCTTTAAAAACCTCAAAAATTATATCCGTTTACTCTAGTTTTAGTCAAAAAAGGTTATCCTTAAAAAGTAAAAACCATCTTACGACTTAAACACTTTCAACTCAGATTTGTCATCCAAAACTCTTAAGGAGTTAATGATCATCCTCATCCTTTAAAAAGAGAATTTTTTGGAGTGTAATTCTAAAATATAATAAATCTAAAAAGATAAGAGGTCTCATCATGAGCTTGCTTACCATGTTCATAGGGAACCAATTAAAATGACATTACCACATTGAACACCAAATCAGGGTAATGGCTTATGATTTTTAATTGTAAGACAAGGGGTCTCATCACGAGTCAACTTGTTCAGTTTCAATTATTAATAGTAAATGGAATTTCATTATATGGCTACCAAACCAAGACAATGACTTTTTAGCATAAAAAAAAAATTCAAAAAAATTCAAAAATTCAAAAAGAAAAAATTTACCTCTAATTATCGCACTATTAAAAGGATGGGATATTGGATTGTTGTTGGTTAAAAGGTAACCCTGTTGAGGCTATGAACACATGTTGGCAACAATGGCTCTACCTGTGATGAACGATTACATTATAAGCTAAGTCGTAAAAGGCCCCTACTTTATTTTTTACAACTGATTAAATGACTAATACGAGTAAATAGGAATTTTTCATTCACAAAAGGTTTAAAAAAAAAACGCAATTTAATGAGTTTTATATCCAGACTAATTTTTATCTAAATATTTCGAAAAGTAGTTTTCACTTCTTAATTTGTTTTTACTGAATTTTTGAACAAATTCATTATTTATTCATCAGAGATAACTCATTCTTTCAGTGAATCGCCAATTGTTGTGCTATTCAACAACCCTCATTTTTCTATTTATAAATTTCCTATGAAATTTATTTGATTAAAATGGGGACCCTTAATAAATTTTAAAACATAAAAGATTAAAAATATTTTTATGCGACTTGAATAAAACAAAATCCAAATAGTCCCCGAGACCAAGACTCATACTTGGGCTTTTGAGCCCTAAATATTAAACATTGGGTTGTCAAAATAAAAAAATAATAAATCAGAGTTCAATTTAAATATGACTTATAATTTAAAACTCTGACTTACCCAAAGTCCTTATCACTTCCCCGCATCGCAAATAAATATCACCCCATGGTAATACCCGTGATCTTAGCGAAATGCGATATAAACAGACCCGACGGGAAAGTTAATACAATTCATAAAATTCCCTGCATCTATGGCTATCGCAAAAGTTCAAAAATCTTAAGGCTTGACCCTGCTCCACACCACTGATTGCAATATGCAATATAGTCCGGACCCGACGGGAAAGTTAATACAATTCATAAAATTCCCCACGTCTGCGGCTATCGCAAAAGTTCAAAAATCTTAAGGCTTGACCCCGCTCCACACCACTAATTGCAATATGCGATATAGTCTGCACCCGACGGGATTATACATGGCAATCCAAAAATCCCCCACGTCTACGACTATTGCAGTTAGCAAATGGTCACACCTCCCACTCCCTTTGTCGATTGCGATATGTGATAAAGCTCGGACCCGTTATGATTATAAAATCAATTTATTTTAAACCCCACATCTGAAGCTATCGCATTATCCAAGAGTCTAAAGGTTTTGCCATGCTACACACCACTGATTGTGATATGCAATATAATCAAAACCGTGGGATTATCAACTTCATTTCACTTAAATCCCGTGTCCGGAGCTATCGTAGTTTCCAAAAGTCCATTTCTCGCTCCCTTTCCCGATTGTGATATGCGATAAGGCTTGGACCCGCCGGGATTATTCGCTACAATTTATACTAATATCACATTGAGAACTTATATCGCAATCACAAAGTTCTAAAAATCATGCCTCATTCTAATGTCGATTGAAATATGATCCCAATTTTCGATTACGATATGACATCAGCAGTGGCGTTAGTTCCACGTCATCTGCCACATCACCTGCCATGTGATCTTCCACGTCACATCATGATGTCATTCATGACGTCACTGCCACCTCACCTTGGGACACCGAAATCGCAAGTTACATAGGGACACAACTTAAAAGAAATCCTTCATCCTAGCTGATTTGAAATTGCATTAGGCCACCCAGACCCGATGAGATTATTCACTCCAATTCATAAATCCCCGTGTCCGCACAATCGCAAGAATCACAGTCTCAATCCTTTCGATGTCAATTGCGATTTGAGATAAGCCCCAGACCCGATAAGAATTACATATCAATTCATAAAAATCTCGCATTTGCGTCTATCTCGAATAACAAAAGAACATCATTTCTCTGTCTCCTGCCTATTCCGACTGCGATTGCGATTTTATTTGAGAAGGCCCCCTTTTGGATTTTATATGAAATGCTCCCGATCTAAATCGATTGCGATTGTTCTGATGTTTTGCCCCTGATTCTATTCCATTTGCAATTGTTTTATGATTTGTCCCAAAACTCTGATTTCCAATTGCGATAAGTTGTAAAGCCCCACCTCCTCACTCCTCATTCCTCTCCATGATGTCTATGTTAGATTTATTGCACTCTATGTTTTCCCAATTTCTTGCAAAAGTGATTTGTTTCAAATAAAATTCGTTTATCATCTCATTTATGTTTATCTTATCGATTCTTGTTTTCCGTGTTCAGTTTCATGACAAAGAAAGAAAGTTGTGCTGACAATGGAAGATCAGATCAAACAGACATACAAATATCCAAAGAATTCGAAGGAACAAATGAAGCAAATGATGACAACAAATCATTTTCAGATACTTCTACCAAAATATTGTTTTCCTTTAAGCGTTGTTCAAGGGAGCTATTTAATGCCCTTAATGCTCTACACAATAGATTAGAGTTGTTTCCTGTTTTTTAAGCTTAGCTGCTATAGGAAATACAGGTTCAAACTTTGAAAGAGAAAGCCTTAGAGGCTTGCAATATTGTACCTCTTAGTCTTTTTAATAGAATGATAGGTCCTGAATCAAGGGAGAGAAGCTTGTAATATTATAACTGTGAATTATATCTGTTGGTGGAGAAGCTCTTGTTTATCATGCACTACTGTTGAAAGGAGGAGATATTTTCTGCAAACAGAGATCGATTACAAACTCCAAAGGATTGTGCCCTACTGTCATTATGTGAGAATCTGTAATCTGATTTCATTTATTGATAAAATTTTACAAAATTTGACTTGTTACTTATAGTATTTTTCAGTTACAATGCCATAGGTCAATTCCATGGGTGAATGAATACCATGGGTGGATGTCACTTACAATACCATGGGTGGATGCCACTTACGATACCATGGGTGGATGAATACCATGGGTTGATGCCATTTTCCATTCAGATCAGGAGATGGGGCAGCCTACCAGATAGCCTAATGATCATGGAGTATCATTGCCCTGAAAGAATGAGAGATGCACTAGAAAGGACCCCATTGTATAAGAAGGAACTACAGAGACTCAAAATCAACTCGATTGGTTTGAAACTTAGTCCACCATTTCTCTTGGGTATGTTAGAAGTAAGAAAGGAGGAAGAGGAACAAAATAAGTGGGAAGAAATAGAGAAGCATGCAAGATTTAATCCACAAGAGGAGACTATATCAACAGAAACCTGGGATGTCAGAGAGGCCACAAGAGCAATGAAAGACATGGACAAAGATTAAGTTACTCGGAGGATGAGAAACACTTTTAGAAGGGGGTGATGATGAGGCTCATCAATGGGTAAATTATATGGACCTTAATGTCGCTCTCTAGCTTATTGAAATCAACTTTTCTCACATTTCTTTACATCTTTTATTATATTTTTGTTAGTTAGAAGGGTAAAGATGAGAAGTTATGTCATGTGACCTAATATGCATTAATTGCAGGATTTGGAGCATTTTTTTGCTAATTTAAGTGCAAGAACTCGAAGTAGACAAACAAGAGGTATTTTAGGAGACTGGATCGCCCTCCTTAACTCCTCAATCACTTGAATATTCCTCCACTAGACCTCATCAACTCATACTCAGTTACAAGTAGCCAAGCCCACCAAGGTCATTACTAGCCAAGCCAGTGATAGTTGAAGATTGGTTAATCTCAAGTTTGGGAGCCAAACCTCCCTAATTTTAAGGAAATTGTTGGTAGCTTCAGTTGTATAAATAAGAAGGCCTAGGGCCTCATTAGGATTCAAATTTTTGTTGTTGTAACTAACAGGCATTGTTGAGCTAAGACATTGTGAGTGATTACTGTTATGTATTTTTTGCATTTTGATAAGAATGAGAAGCATTCTCTTGATCCAACACTCAGTTGACTCAGAGGATTGAAGCTCTTGGGTTAGGGCCCAACCCTAGTAGTAGAGGTTCCTCTTTTTGTATATGTATGCTTAGATTACATTCATAGTTAGTTGTTGAAGTGATTTCTGTTTTGTTTAATCTGCAAGTATTTGGATGATTACTTAGTTTGCTTCCATTTGTGAATAGATAGATCAGTGGTACAATAGTGAAAGTAAATAGTTCAGAAAATATTGTGGTAATGGCCTCTGCCTCATCTCCCTTATGGGATCATGGTTTGAGGGTTCCATTCTCACAACCCAAAAACATATTTATTGTTTGATCACTGCATAACTTAGGATTTCTTGTTGCATAGTTCAATGTTTCTCAATTCCTTAGATGTACATGCAATTGTCATTTTGGTTTCTTGAGTTTGCTATGGTCTATAATCACTTCCATTCATAGACTTAGCCATTAGCCATTAATAACTCTGTTTTTCTTAAATTCAACTCATCTTTTCGATATGTAAATGAAGTTGTGCATAAATGAAGAAGAGAATGTATGTTGTTACAGGAGTTTCTGATATGCAAGGAGACCTCATCTTGCCAGCCTCATCCAAGTCTTCTCCACCTACGCTTCCAAAGTACACCAAACTCTAATTCGAATTTCAGTTTTGTAGGAAAGTGGACATCTTCCTTGACCAAGTCCAACCATCTTGAAGACTTGGGCTGAGCCTTGGGTAGTGTGCACCTCCTCTGTGCCTTATTCCCCCATCATACACCTTTCCCACACTTCATTATACCTTTGCTACCTCTCTATAGATTTTGGCATGTTTCCTGTAGTAAAACAAGGCATCATATAATAGAAATAGGACATCTTGTAGTACTACAGGAAACCTTGTAGAACCCTATTTCAGGCCCGAATTGAGTAGAAATGATAATTTGAGCTTAGGTTAGGCTCCCACTTGGCTTCCATACCCTCAACACCATTTTGGATCTGTTTCTCCAACATTTCTCCCCTCCCAAAGATCAAATTGCTTAAATTATCATTTACATTCATAAAATTGAAAATCAAAAAGTCTTTTATGCAATTTCTAGTCAGTACATGCATGCAACAATCACAATAGTTTTAGGATAATTTCCGTGCTTATTTAGTCTAGATAAATAGATGTTAGATGTAAGGTAAAGTTAGGTCTCTTTTGCAAGCAATATGGATAGATTCTTGGCTAGATGATTTCATGTCACTTTATAGCATTTTCCAATTCAACACTTTCATTTCCTAGAGTAGGAAAAATTTCATTTTTGTATTAAGAATAGTTTTCCCTTTTCTATTTGGTACCTAGACTCCTTTTAGTCAATAGAAAATTAGTTTGAAAAACCCTAGTGGTCCATCACCCTAGTTGAAAAGTGACAATGTTAGACCATTGCATCTACTGTGTATACAGCACTATCACTTCCACGTTTGTACGAACCTCGGGTTGGTGAAGTAAAGTTGGTAACCCTATGAGTTGCAGTATCTTTGCTGCAATACTGGAGCTCATAAGTAGCTATTATTGTAAGATAACTCAACCAAGTGTATAAAGTCCCATCTTTTTGGTCAATCCATAACATACATTCTAAGCATATCTTCTACAATCAGGTTGGTTCTTTTTGTTTGCCCATCTGTTTGAGGATTGCATGCTATACTGAAGTTAAATTTAGTACCCATGCCACCAAACAATTCCTTGCAAAAGTTGGAAGTAAACTTGGCGTCCCTTCCAAACACTATCATTTTGGGTATCACATGAAGTCGAAAATTTTCCTTCATGAAAATTTATTCAATCTGTGTGGTACCAAACGCAGACCACCACCATGATAGAATCATGCTGCCTTTTGGTCCTAGGCAAACCAGTAATGAAATCTAAGGAAATGATTTCCCATTTCCATCTAGGAATGGGTCAAGGATTCAGTAACCCCATCAGGTGTTGGTGTTCAAACTTCACCAGTTGACATTTCAAAAATTTTGTTAAATATTATGCCACTTCCTTCTTCATCCCATGCCATAAACTTTTTTTTCTTAATGAAGTAACCATTTTCTAATAACCTGAGTGGGCAACATAATTATTTTTATGATATTCATTAAATATAAGTGGTTTCAATTCCTCAACAACAGGAATGTACAATTTTTTCTTATACAACGGAATTTTTTCAGCATTTTCAGTATAGCTGGGAACATCAATTTGCTGTAATTTCCACTGGGTTTCTAAATATTTTTGGTCAACAGGCATGAAATGCCTGATTTTCTCTAGAAAATCGGTATTAATGCTTCTAACAACCACCTCCATTAGATTATGGGCATGTATTCTCAAGGCATCTGCTATCTTTTTTTCTTTCCCTTTATGTGCTTTATATCAAATTTGAGCTCACCAAGTAAGGTCGTCCACCTAGCTTATCTAGTGTTTAAGTCTGGTTGGTTGAAAAAGGTATTTAAGGCTGATATGGTCTATTTTTAAAATGAATTTCTTCCCTAAACAATAATGCCTCCACATTTTTAAGGCATGTATAACTGTGACTAACTCCAGATCATATACCACATACTTTCTTTCATGGGCCTTTAACTTCCTAGATTCATAAGCAATTACAGAGTTAACTTGCAACAACACTCGGCCTAATCCTTCTATACTAGCATTAGTGAAAATTGTGAACTCCCTGTTATCGGGAAAATTAGTGTCTATTCAGAGCTGCTAGTCCCACTAAGACGAGTAGCTATCTTAGAAACAAACAAACTAAAGTCACTTGTGTTTTCCTTTATGAGAGATAGATGAGAAAGAAGCAGGGAGTACCAACCTCAGTCTTTCTCTTGGCCCCTTTCTTGTTCCATTTCCCCTTTGACAGAATTTTGCCACTCCTTCCTTACTTGTCCCGCTTCAAAGAGCACCTGAGTCAAAGTAGCATAGTGCCGTCAAAGCATAGAGATCTACAACCATAAAAATATAGGATCAGATGTATATTAACCATACAAACGCATATATCAATACAAGATTAAGATATATACAAGAATATGGAGGAAAACTCAAATAGCTTTATTGATAGAGGTAGTAGAAGAGAGGATTACAACCCATTGGTCTGACCCAACGCCATCCTCCCAGCATGAAAGCCCTCTTTACCTCATACAAAGCAAGATCACCCAACAATGTCTTCAAAGAGAAACCAACAACACTTCTTTGCAAATTACAAAATTCCAGCCTTTGGATCTCTGGGATGAGGGATCCATATAAAGATGTTTACAGGGGGGTGAGCCAGCTTCTTGGATTTTGATTAGTGTCATCTGTCTGATGGTTCTTGGTTCCACTTGGAGATTTTATGATCTCTTACTCATCCATGGGCGAATTCAGAGAGGCGAGTGTCAAATGAGCAGCTTCTAGAAGATTCTCAGGGTCTCCACCTAGAAAACTACTTCTGCCATTTGTCTTCTCTCTCTCATCGCACCCTACAGAAGGGCTTTCCAATATGCATCACACTTTTTGCATGTGGTAGGTGAGATGCATCACACCCTTAGCACTGAGCAGTCTGTATGGTCCAGTTTTGACCAGTTTTGAGTAGTTTTTCATGGAGAACTTCTGGGAGATGATGTAATCAGATGACCTTGCTCCTTTACGGTATGAAACAACACTTTTAGGGACTTAGAAGCCCTTGGTTTATGGACATATGTGATTGGGGTTGCAGTGCCCAAATATGTCTATAACAGTTGCCTAAAGCATGAGGTCGTAAATTTTTTTGATGTCGGGTGAAATGCTTTATCATGAGGCGAGGTTTTTCAAACTGGAAGGCGACCTGTAATAAGATACAATACAATACATTATCTTCATAATATTTTCATGATCTAGCTGAGGCGGGCATTCCCATGCTCAACTTTATAAATTCATTTTCATGTACAAAGGACAGACAACCATCTGTGTAGCAGACTGATGATTCTGGTAGAGCCATCATCCTTTGGTTTGGATGGTTATCTATGCGGCAATGATGTACATTTGATGTCTTTATTTTCTTGAATATATCGTAGCCCGGATGGATGAAACTAGATCCAGGGTCTTCAAAACTCGTTCAATCTTCGCCCGAGGTACAAGTCGGTCCATGTGAAAAGATGTTCTGATGTCGAACATGGAAAGACATCGCCTGATTAACAGCCAATGATGTAAGCTGTTAACAGGCGTGAGAGGAATCACCGATGATGATGATGACCCTCAAGGTACTGCAGTACAATTCACGTGGTGTGAATACATGCGTCAATGTCGAACACCATGCAAAATCTTTCGGTCGAAGGCCATTAGTGTAAACCTATCGCCGGAAGTTAGAAACTTGTCATTAAGGCATGCAAGCTTCAAAGTACTGAAAGGGTTGTTCCTAGGTCGAATTCTTGGATAATGAGCTGATGTCGACAAGAAGTGACCCATCGTAGGAGGGCATTAATGAATCCCACATCTACGACAAGGAACGGAGCAAGTGATTTTGTGGAGGTGAAAACGATCTGATGATACAAGGTTCAAGGTGGCGGTCATGAAAGAATGAAGCGTGAAGGTATTGCAACGGATGACACACGAGCTAGGTTGGTGAATTCTCTGAGCGACTTCTCTTGAACATATCGGTGACACTAAAATGGATTGGTAGCATTAACCCCAAAAGTGGATGGTATGGTGGACCAATGGTGATATGACTGGCGAATGGAATAACCCAACCCAACTCAATCATGGTGATGGAGTGAAAGTGTCAAGTTCAAGAGCGACCTGCTACCAATAAAGTTTCTTCAAGTTTTCTTCCCAATTTTCCCCAGTCATTTCTGACCAGTACCTCTTTATTTTTGTCAAGCTTGGGGAGGATTACATATGCTTGTTCTATAATTTTCCCTTCGGGCAAACCCGTCGCTATGTTTTAACGAGCCTAGTGACAGTGAGACTCACTCTTTTTTGCATGGACAAGTTTGTCACTATCGTTTTAACGAGTTTAACGACAAGGATAACTCGGTTCTTTTCAATTTTAGAGAGTCTGAAAAGAGACAGAAAGGAAATTCCAATATTCCTTTTTCTTAATATAATCCCTTAAGTTCGAAAAATTATAAAACAATGCGAAAGGGATGACTTTTTGATAGTTTTAACGAGTCGAACAAGACAAACGCTCGATCTTTTTGTGTAATAATCTCTCAGGTCCAAAAAGATTAAAATCAGAGGAGGGATAGCACTTCCAATCACTTTAACGAGCTGGAGAGGCCAATTTCTCGGGAATCTTTTCATATTTTATGAGTCAGATGGAAGAGCTTAAAGGAGACTCGTTTTTTGAGGAACGAGTGATGTTTTTAGATAGCAACTCGTTCCAGGTAATGTTTGGAACTTCTTCAATCACGACAATGTAAAGGTGGCTAATAGGATCACTTGTCGTAGTTGTTCCTCAAAAGGGGTAAATAATCAAATGGAGGTGTATGATCGGCTAAAAAGAGTGGAGGTGATGGTAAGAACACGACCAAGGCTCAAAGGCTCATAATCATGTGATCGCAATGGTTATTTACCGGAGGTGGGTTCATTTTTTAATGAGCTTAAACTCTGGTGGAACATATGCTCATTGCTAGGTCTATTTTTTAACGAGCTTGAACTTCGTGTAAAACTACTCATTGTAATGGTCATTGATATTCGATTCACCATTAACACTATGTTCTTTTGAAGGTCGTACTACCTGTTCAATTGCTCCATAAAACTGATTAGAAATGAGAATACATTCTTGAAAAATGAGTTAAAAAACTAATACCCTACTTAAATTACGTGAAAAGTAACTTAAAAGTAGTTTTCACCCCTCATTTTACCATTTCATTTGGATTTGGGATTGTTGGAGCTTTGGAGGTGTTTTCCACCTTGATTTTCATCAGCTGATTCTGGGAGATTCTGTGGACGATTTTCAGTGCCGTCTAGACCAGGTAGGAGCCAAACATGAGCTCTTCAATTACATTCTTTCCTTTTTGAATTCTGAGCATGTTTTCCTACTTTTCTAAGCCTTTGGGGTTTGAACAATTCGTTCTGCACCCATAGCACCCAATATACCTCGAAAGGTGCGATGCATACTAGGCTTGCCATTTACCAGTTAGTATGCATCCCACCCAGTACATAGCTAGGGTGCGATGGGCGCAAGGAGGAAAACTTTTGCATTGATTTTTCATGGAATTTTTTCCTGTTTTTTGCCAAATCAGGATCCTAATTCTTCTCTTGTTTGTTTTTCAGAGATTCATCAGAGCAAAATTGTGTTACATGGTGTGAACATGAGCATGAAGAAGAGGACATGGTTGCCTTACATGATCCAGGTATGGTAATTGCATTGCGTAACTGTGGCTTGCCCAAGTTCTTCCACATATCTAGCATGAGGCAACAAATCAACTTGTTGCAATATTTCCTCGATGCATGGGATCCCACCAACCAAGTGTTCCAGATTAGAGGCAAATCCATCCCCTTGACTGTTGAGGACATCTACTTCTTGACCGGTTTATCGAGGCGTGGTGCCCCTCTCTCACTATCAGGTTCTGCCCGTGGGGGCGAGTTCGTGAGGGATTATAATCGCTGATACTATAGAGAAGGATCTCAACCGAGTAGGGACGGCAAGATCAGTATCTGAAATGTCACTGACTGGTCCTTGAGGACTATTTTATTCACCTTTGCTAGATTTGCTGGTAGCGCGGCCCTTAACTTGGCCAACAGGTTCTATATGCAGTACACCTTGGAATGCCTTGAACCAAAGGTATTCAACTGGTGTGATGTAGTACTTCCAGTGATAAAAGAACAAGTTACCAAGGTAAAAAATGGAAGATCCAAGAACTTTGGCTATGGTTCTATTTTGACCGCTTTCGCCTTGGAGAAGATCCCACTGATGCAGCCACAATACATTTCACTTGGCCTACCACCACCGACTGAGCCACGGATGCAGAGATGGGTTGACCTTATGGCGAGACATGCTGGTCAATCGCAGGTCTCATTCTTTGATGCTTTCTTCGAGTAGTTCAACCGTCAGCAGATGGTTTATGCCAAGTGTCCATATGCTGGGATGGATTTCTGGGGTGACCCAGATTCGGTGCTGCCAGCTGGCGAGAAGTGGGGTGTCATAGGTAAAAATCTCTGACCATATCTCTATTTATTGCTTTTATAATGTTCTTGTGTTTTTCAAATGTTTATCAAGACTAATCAAAACTCATGTGCTCATGCAGATATCGGGCCAGTGCGACCAACAGTGCACCTGAGAGCAACAGCTGCCGTCCCAGCAGGAGAGGCTGTAGGGAGGGTTGTCCTTCACGATCTAGATGTAGCCGAGACTCTTGCAGTGTTGCAGGATCAGATCGAGGGTCTCACCCTCGGTATTCCGGATGTGAGGACCGATGAGTTGCCTCTGAGATTACAACGCCATACCACTAGCGTGCCGAGCAGATGGACTAGGCTCTTACACATGATTGCACAGGCGGTGACTTGTTATCACCAACACCATTAGACTAGGGTGCCCCCTTGAATTTTGAGTATTTGGGTCATATGACCGATTTTTTCCTGGACACAGAATACTATGTATAAACTATAAACAGTTATATATATTTTTGATTTTCGGAGCTTTATTTTGGTTAAGTTATATGATCCTGATGCAAATATTGATGAAATGCTTTTCTTTTACAAATGTTGCAAATGTCTATCTAACACATAATTTGCTAATGAATCAGTTAATGTGTTTAAGTTTTTGGAAATATGTTGATATTGAATAGAATCAAACTGCCTTTCCAAAATCTTGACCCTTAGGAACATACGATAGATAGCTGGAGTCCGAATGGAATAGATGCCGGTAAGCTGTAGAATAATGAGTTGTGAGTCTAGCTTGACGACAAGTTGGCGTATGCCATGCGCGATGGCATCAGAGAGGAGTTCTATCAACACGCTGTATTCAGCGATGTTGTTCGTCGATCGACCAATACACACCCCTCTGAAACTCACTAACTCGCCGCTTGGATCAAAGATGGCCCAAGTTGCAGAAGATAGGTTCCACGTACTACGACTTGCTCCGTCAGCATATTCCAACAAATGATTCCAATAGGTTTGACATCTGCAACAAAATGCAAAAGTGGACTACTTGTTGTAGGGAAAAGTATCCGATTCGGATGACCCTATCCCACTCTAAGGGTGATAGTACCTCAGCAACAACTGTAAACAAAACTACTTAAGGTTTACTTCTTTATGAAAGCAAGAGAGAATGAAGAAATGCACTAACTGTTGCCTTGCGCTTAATATTTGCTCCAATCTCTTCTCTTTGCTGCTTGCTCCTAGCTCTTTGCTCTTTTGTTGGCCCAGCTACAATGAGATCCTGCAAAATAACAAAGAAGGAAACTACAAGAAGCATGCATTCATAACTGATTCAAGGATTAGCATAAATCAAATATACAATCATCACAATACATCATTGAAACAAATGCATATAGAAGAACCTCAATAGCTTTTATTAATGGAAGAAGTAAAGTTCTGAGAAGGTTACAACCATTGAAGGCTCCAATCCAGCAACACCTCCCAGCAGAAAGAATTTCTCCTCTTCACCTCCTTCAAGCAATCACCCAATAGCTCTATAGTGAAACCAACAGCATATCATTACTTTGCACAAAATTCCAGCCTCCTGAGCTCATAGGAGAGAGCTCAATATATAGATGAATTGAGAAAGGATGAGTCAGCTTGCAACTGATGTGTAGCTGCCTTGTGTCCTCTCTCTCTTCAGTTGATCTTCAGTTCTTGAGTCCACTTGGAGAACCTTGCTTCCACTTGGAGAAACAGAGCCTCTGACTCATCACAAGGCGAAATCCCTGATCCAAGTGTCATTTTTGGAAGATTCCAGAGCAATGACTCAGTGTGCCACTTGTCCCATCTCGCCCAGCGCAGGTGGCCTTTGTTCTACCTGCTTTGCAACGCAGGTACACCATGGAGGAGTTGAGTTTCAGCGCAGAAGCCTAGTGGAGCACCTGCTTTGATTTCAGGATTGCTTGTTTTTGAGTGTTTTCAGGTGGAGAACTGATCTGAGAGCTGTTGGTTTGCTGACCTTGTTCCTCTAGGGGTAGGAACATCATGTTTAGGGACTTCGGATCCCTTGGATTATTGACAATTCATGCCTGATGCTGCAAGGCACAAAATTGTCTATAACAGATGCCCCCTAAAGTATGAGGTCGTTTATCGGGTGAAATGCTTTATTAGGAGGATCCGAAGTTCATTCAATCTGCTGAGAAGTGTCCCGTAATAAGATACAATACAATACATTATTTTTCATACTTTTTCATGATCTAGCTGAGGCGGGCATTCCCATGCTCAGCTTTATAAATTCATTTTGGTACATAGAACAGACGATCGTCTGATGGTAGACTGATAATTCTCTACTGAAATTATCATCCTTTGAGAAGGATGATCATCTGCTGCAATGATGTACACATCAAATGTCTTTATATCCTGAATATATATCGCAGCCCGGATGGATGAAACTAGATCCGAGGTCTTCAATCTCTTCCGATCTTCACTCGATGTACAAGTCGATCCATGTGAGAATTTCTTGAAGTCGAACATGGAAAGACATCGCTTGATTACCGATCAATGATGTAAACCGTTAACAAGCGCGAGAGGAATCACCGATAAGGATGATGACCCTCAAGGTACAGCAGTACAATTCACATGGTGGGAATAAAGGACTTGGTGTCGACCACCATGCAAAATCTTCTGGTCGAAGGTCATTGATGTATACCTGTCGCCGGAAGTGAGAAACTTGCCATTGAGGCATGCAAGCTTCAAAGTACTGAAGGGGTTGTTCCTAGATCAACTCCTTGGATAATGAGCTGATGTCGACAAGGAGCGATCTGTCAAAGGAGGGCCTTAATGAATCCCACATCAGTGACACGGAACGGAGCTAGTGATTGTGATGAGGTGAAAACAAACTGTGATGTATGATTCAGGGTGGCGGTCATGAAATGGATGACGGACAATGTATGGCAGTGGATGGGACACGGTTGACTCTTTGCAGAACAACATCTCTTGAACATATAACGACACTGATGTGATGGATCGATAGCATTACCCCAAATGTGGATGGTGTGGCGAGGACCATGGCGATGAGACCGGTGAATGAAACAACCCAACCCAATGTGATACGGAGGACAAAGTGTCATGTTCAAGAGTGACTTGCTACCATTAAAGCTGTGAGGTTCTCCCAATTTTTCCCCAGTCATTGCTGACCAGTACCTCTTTATTTTTGTCAAGCTTGAGGAGGATAACATATGCTTGTTCTATAACCTGCCCTTTGGGCAAGCCCATCGCTATGTTTTAATGAGCCTAGCGATAGGGAAACTCGTTCTCGTCTAAAGACAAGTTTGTCGCTATTTAATGAATTTAATGAGTCTAACGACAAGGATAACTCGGTCTTTTTCATTTTTAGAGAGTCTGAAAAGGTACATAAAGTCAACTCCAAAATTCCTTTTTCGTCATCTAATCCCTTAAGTCCGAAAAAGTATAAAACAATACAGAAGGGATGAATTTTCGATTGCTTTAACGAGCCGAACAAAACAAGCGCTCGATCTTTTTGTGCAATAATCCCTCAGGTCCAAAAAAGATTAAAATCTAGAGGAGGGATAGCTCTTCCGGTTGCTTTAACGAGCTGGAAGGCCAAAACTCGGCAAACTTTTCATATTTTACGAGTCAGTGAAAAGAGCTCAAAGAAGACTCGTCTTTTGAGGAACGAGTGATGAACAGGGCAGCAGCAGATTCCAGGTACAGGTTGGAATATTCCAATCATGGCAGTGTCACAAGGATGGCTTAGTGAAATCACTCTTCGCAGCTGTTCCTCAAAATGGGTAAACAAACATATGGAGATGAACGATTGGCCAAATGAACGGATGGAGGTGAGACTGCAAGAACACGACCAAGGGCTTTAATATGGCTGTCAAAGGTTACATTTACCAAGGTTATTTACCGGTTCATTTTTCTGGGTGAGCTTGAACTCTAGGGGAAGATTGCTCACAACTTATGTTTATTTTTTAACGAGCATGAACTATGTGCTAAAACTGCTCGGATCTTGCGTTTATTTTTTAACGAGCATGAACTGTGTGCTAAAACTGCTCGAATCTTGCGTTTATTTTTTAACGAGCATGAACTGTGTGCTAAAACTGCTCGAATGATAAGTTTGCATGCCCCCAGCATAATAATGCAAATCGAGGTGTATGCCCCCCCCAAGCTTCATTGCATTCAACTTGTTGGTTGGAATGAAGGTTCACCTCGGGGATTTGTTTCATTTTTTAATGAGGTTGACGCAAGATAGGAACTATCCTCGACTCTTCATTTTTTAACGAGGTTGACCTGAGATAGGAACTATCCTCGACTCCTTGTTTCATTTTTTAACGAGGTTGACACAAGATAAGAACCGTCCTCGGAGCCCACTGTATTTACAGTATTTCTATTAGGGCGATGATCCATGCCGACAAAATATTTAGGAATCTTCCGAATCCAACCAGAAGATTGGATTAGATTTCATTTTGTAGGTTTCCATCGTGGCCACTCCCGCCAGATTATTTGGAGGCGGTAGGGCGAAAGTACCCATTAAGGCAGGGTCTTTTAGGAGGCCTACTCCGATATTTTGGAGCAAATGATTCCTTCCATGGATCATTGGAATGCTTCCTGTAAGTTGTGAACTGTTGTGGAGAAAAGTTTGTTGGTCGACGATTGTAATTCCTCCTTGGAAGGGAAATGCAATCTTCCTGAAGTAGGTCGACACAACTGCGGCCATGGCATAGATCCATGGTCTTCCAAGTAGGATGTTGTAATCGAGGTTTCCATCAATTACTTCAACATCAATTCCTACTGTTTTGCCCCCCAGTTCAACTTGCAAGTTACTTAAAATCCCGTATGGAGTGTATGATCGTCCATCAAATGCTTTTAACGTCGTTGACGATTTCGACAAGGGTGGTGAGCCTAAATCTTTCCAGCAACTCATCGACATAAGACATGTAGATGCCCCCTCATCAATAATTGTTCGATGAACAGTTTTGTTGAGGGCTTTCACTTGAATAAGGAAAGCTAGTTGAGCTGGTAATTGCGGGTCATATCCTTTATGATCAAAGGCCACAAGATTGGAATCCATTGGGCCAATCCCACCTATTGCTGATAATAAAGCTTTCTCTTGGGAGGGGTAATTTTGTGGTACCTCAAGTGTCGACATAGTGGACGGCGATTGGGCCAGGTCCTTTACTATATTATAATTCTGTGCTTCTTTGGCACAAGGATTAAATGTCGATTTGTGTACTACTCCCTTTGGCGACTTTATCATTGGCTCAGGAACGATGGGTGGCACAACTTCGGTCAAAGTTGTTGTTGAACTACTAGGTCGTTCATTAACCTTATTGTTTGACAGCTTTGGATTCCCGTAATCTTTATTCCTTGTCAAAGCATTATTCTGTTGCTTTGAGGTAGACAACATAAGCACTTGGGATCCGGAAGCATTTTGATTAGCAACCAGATTTTGACCTGGATTAGGAAACGGATCAGTCAATACTGCTGGGGTTTTTGAACTCTTAAAGAGTTTCTTAACTTCAGCTATATGTGGACAATATTTCATCCAATGATCCTCATCGCATATATGACACCCTGCCGGGGGTTTTCTTTTTCTTCCTGTCTTTTTCTTCTTGCCCCCTGGTTGCTTCAGTTGTTTGCCCTTGTCGGTCGACATGGCATTTACTTCTGAGGCAAGAAGTTTTTCATTTGCATTTTGACTGTAAATTTTGTGCTTGCCAATCACGTCATCGCCGGCGTGAGAGTCATTGTTTGATTTAGGAGGAGGAGGAATTGAGAATTCCGGTCTAGGGGCGTCAGGTATTTTGTCGTAGAGCGTGCCGGACTGAGTATAGACCAAGTCTAGATATTGCGCACGAGCGATAACCTGCTCTTCCGTTACGACCCCCCCCTTTGCCACATCTTCCGTGATGGCAGGAAGTAATGACTTGATAAACCATTCAGCTAATAGCTGATCGGGAACGTACGTTTTTACCATCCTACGACGACGTCGCCACTCATGTATATGATCAGATATGTGGGTGGCAGTCATCTTTTTGAAGTTGGTGAGGAGTTCTGTTCCCGTTTCATACCTTATCGGTAATTGAAAATGGGTTAAAAAGGTTGTGGCTAAGGTACTGAAGTTGTCGAACGAAGCTCTGGGCAATTCAATGTACCATTTTGCCACTGGACCCGTTAACGTCCTCTGAAAGAGGCGAAGTCTTATCGAATCATCATTCAAGGTGTTCGATGAACACCATAGATGGAATGTCATCACATGATTCGACGGGTCTTCACCCGGATTTCAATTAAATTTAGGAATATCTGACGGAAGTTTATGTGGAATCACTGGCCACCAAGGGGCATAAGCAATTGGATCATTCGTCAGCCGGTTTAGATCTGGTAATTCTAGAGTTGCTACAAAGGGCAACTGTTGATTCAGGTTAGGCGAAGCATATCCAGGATAAGATGGGATTGCCTGAGCAATGGGTCTTTGCAGACCAGCATGATGCTGGCAACTTTGACAAGGTTGATGGGCATAACCATTATAGTATGGTTGCCCATTACTTACAAAGACTTGTTGCTCAGGTCCTTGATATGATTGCTGGAATGGCGGTTGTTGACCAATACTGGATGATTGACTAGGATGAGGAGTCACAGTAGTTGTTTGAGCCTGAGTCGCTCCAGATAAGGAGGCACTACCCTGATATTGTGATTGAGTCGTTGAGACAAGTGGTTGTTGTATTGCAACCTGAGATTGGGGTTGACATACAACAGGTGGAGCTTGTACTTGCGACACATTCACTATAGCAGGTATGGTGGGAATATTCGACACAGGGTGTACTGGTTGCATCGAATATACAACTCCTGGTTGTTGAGGCAGTATTGGTACCCAACCGCTGGATGTAATTCCAGTTTGACCTGAACTTTTTTGTGAACTCACGTATGGGTATCCTCCCGGAGGAGGTAATGAAAGGGCATACTGCCCCCCATACGGTATCAATCCGGAACTCAAGGGGATTGATTGCCCAGATTGACCTCCAAATGGATCAATTTGGCGAGTTTCAACATAAGAAATACCAGATGATAATCCGGATGAAGAAATAGGAACTAACCATGTCGTTGTCCCTGATTGGACTCCAGCTTGTTGTTGACAATTTGCCGGGACAGATGGTATACCAGCGAACATCGTTGGAGTAGCAGCAGGAGGCTCTGCTGCTGCTGTGTCGGACGACACAGTCCTAGATGTCGATGGTTGTTCAGACATATCTAATCTATCCAAAAGATTTCTTAGTGATTCTACAGGAACTTCCACTTGTGGTGGACTAACTTCGAAGATCAACGAGGGAAAGGTGATGATTATTCCGTTTAAAATAAATTTTATAACGACGCTTTAGACACAACTTGCTTTTTCAGTTTTAAAGAGTCGAGAAAAAGCTAAAGATGACTCTAGTCTCCTTCGATGTTTTAACGAGCCCGAAGTGACAAATGCTCGGATGGACTTTTTCAGTTATAGAGTTTGAAAAAGGCCAAAAGAAACTGCTCTGGAGATCTAGGCAGAGGGTGTGCCAAACCTTTCGCAAAACCACAGAATACGTTTTACAGTACGGGTGGTCAATCTTCGTGAATGCTGTGTTCACTGCATTGCGATCAGTAGGGCGGCCGACACGGCTTCCTAAGGATAAAAGATATATGCCTATAGGGGTCTCCCAATATATACTCGACGGTACGTGGGAGCACAAGTCCGTATTAGTGCCACCGACTCTCAAGAGGAATCACCCACCTTCTTCGAGATCGACAGTCACTACGTTTAACGACGCCGGAACACGTCTCTAGTTTAGACCTCTATGTGTTTGCGTTATGTTTCAAAGCGTTGTTAGGTTCATTCAGTATATTTTAAGTTGATCTTTTTAAAGTTTGCCTTTCAAGGTTCACCACGAGATGTATGTAACAAATTCCTAAATGCAGTCTAAGATGAGAAGCAAGCTTTTCAATCTTTCAACTTTGAAAATCTTAACTACTGAGGGAAAAGCAAGACATATCTTTTCACACAGATCATACAACACACACTAATGCACTTTCTCCTAAATCAACATGCAAACTTTTAAATGCAAAATGCACAATGCAAGTATTTCTTTTCTCTTTCTTAATGTTGATGTATTACAAAAAGAAAGCTGTTATATAACTTTGAATCCAATTTCAAGTGAAAGCAAACAAGCTTGTCCAAAATCAAAAGACACCTTAAGATTTACTTGTTTCGACACTAGAAATACATGAAAACAAACCATATGACGAAAGCAAAAGACCAATCAGCTATGAACAGCAAACAAACTAACTCTTAAGATCAGCAAAAAACACCTATCACAGGTTTAGATCTAAGAGGCCACAGTAAGACTAGTTCACTTTTCGTTATGGGAAACTGTAAATGATGTAAGAAATACAAAATAACAAGTACAGTTTCTTTATATAACCGAGGCGGAATAATGGCGAGTAAAGTTGGTTTCAGATAGGTACATGGATTGGTAACTGGCTGCAAAAACAATGGTGAAAACAGGGCAAGAAACAGGAGGAAACCCCAGTAGCACTAGGCAAAACTGGATCAAAGCAGGTAGTACACTGCCTGTTTGACATTCAGCACAGGTAGCCCCTTCAGGACCTGCGTTGCAAAGCAGGTAGCCTGTGTACAGCCTGCTTTGGAAAACGAGACTTGCGTTTTCTCAGTTTCTGGGTCACAGATTTCTCAAAAATTCACAGTTTTGGCCAAATCAGAAGCTATCAGTCAAGTACACACTAAGGGATGACAAGGAAGATGAAAAGCTATCACTAAGAGCTTACAAGGATCCTTGTAGATCAGCTCTTCAAATCATGAACATGCTCAGAAATGAGCTAGAGTAGCTGCCCTCTACTTCGCTTTTGATATAGTCAAAAGCTTTTCGATTTGGTACTCTTTTGTTCAGGAAATGAATAGCAAAATACTACAAACAATCAAACAGATACGATCCCCAGCGGAGTCGCCAGTTTGTTGTAGGGAAAAGTATCCGATTCGGATGACCCTATCCCACTCTAAGGGTGATAGTACCTCAGCAACAACTGTAAACAAAACTACTTAAGGTTTACTTCTTTATGAAAGCAAGAGAGAATGAAGAAATGCACTAACCGTTGCCTTGCGCTTAATATTTGCTCCAATCTCTTCTCTTTGCTGCTTGCTCCTAGCTCTTTGCTCTTTTGTTGGCCCAACTACAATGAGATCCTGCAAAATAACAAAGAAGGAAACTACAAGAAGCATGCATTCATAACTGATTCAAGGATTAGCATAAATCAAATATACAATCATCACAATACATCATTGAAACAAATGCATATAGAAGAACCTCAATAGCTTTTATTAATGGAAGAAGTAAAGTTCTGAGAAGGTTACAACCATTGAAGGCTCCAATCCAGCAACACCTCCCAGCAGAAAGAATTTCTCCTCTTCACCTCCTTCAAGCAATCACCCAATAGCTCTATAGTGAAACCAACAGCATATCATTACTTTGCACAAAATTCCAGCCTCCTGAGCTCATAGGAGAGAGCTCAATATATAGATGAATTGAGAAAGGATGAGTCAGCTTGCAACTGATGTGTAGCTGCCTTGTGTCCTCTCTCTCTTCAGTTGATCTTCAGTTCTTGAGTCCACTTGGAGAACCTTGCTTCCACTTGGAGAAACAGAGCCTCTGACTCATCACAAGGCGAAATCCCTGATCCAAGTGTCATTTTTGGAAGATTCCAGAGCAATGACTCAGTGTGCCACTTGTCCCATCTCGCCCAGCGCAGGTGGCCTTTGTTCTACCTGCTTTGCAATGCAGGTACACCATGGAGGAGTTGAGTTTCAGCACAGAAGCCTAGTGGAGCACCTGCTTTGATTTCAGGATTGCTTGTTTTTGAGTGTTTTCAGGTGGAGAACTGATCTGAGAGCTGTTGGTTTGCTGACCTTGTTCCTCTAGGGGTAGGAACATCATGTTTAGGGACTTCGGATCCCTTGGATTATTGACAATTCATGCCTGATGCTGCAAGGCACAAAATTGTCTATAACACTACTTAACCAAAACAATCACTCTTAACGAAAAAAAAAATGTAACAAAAGCATATGAAGAGGTTACTACACTGAGTCAAGCATAGTAACACTTAAGGTTCAACCGTTTCAGGGTTGCGACAGTGGAATCCCGTCGTAATATACTAGCTCGTAGGCTCCTTTTGCTAATACACGCTTAACAATATAGGAACCCATCCCCAAAGACTGGAACTTACCTACTCCCAATTTATCGGATTCCTTATTGTAAAGCAAGACCAGGTCACCTTTTGAGAAAACTCGGGGTTTGACATTCTTGTCAAATTATGTTTTGACTCATTTCTTATGTGCTTCGTTAGCCAAGGCGGCGTCACAACGGGTTTCATCCAGTTGGATTAATTCTAAGAAACGAGCCTCTTCCTCTAAAGTTCTGGGGAGGAGGTCAACTGCGAGCTTGAGAGACAAAATTTCTCACTGAACTGGTAAGATTTCTTCCAGGCCATACACCAGCTGAAAGGGTGTAAACCCAGTCGCATTTCTCACTGATGTCCGGTATGCCCACAAGGTTGAGTACAAGATTATGTGCCAACTCCGTTTATGGACTTCAATCATTCTTTGTAGCATGCGCTTCAGGACTTTGTTGATCGCCTCAACTTGCGCATTAGCTTGCGGATAATATGGAGTAGAGCTGTCGTGGGACAGTCCTAATTTGGCAGCCAATTGAACGATCATGTGATTGTGGAAATGCGATCCATGATATGTGACTATAGCTTGTGGAATGCCGAATCTGGAGACTACATGATTGAAAAAGAAAAGAGCATCCATTTCACCATTGTTGTTTAATGTAGGCATCACCTCGGCCCATTTCGTAAAATAGTCAACTGTGACTATGATATACCCATGGCCCCCGGTCGAGGTGGGGTTAAATGTCATGAAATCTATGCCCCATTTGGAAAATGGCCCAACAACAACTACTGGCTGCAGAGGTGCAGGTGGCATTCTAGTTTTGCAGTCGAAGATTTGACAAGCATGGAAACTTCTGACTGCGGTTATGCAATCCTTGAACATTGTTGGCCAGAACTATCCTGCTCGTAAAATCTTTTGTGCCGTAGCATAACCAGATTGATGCCCCCCACATGCACCTGAATGACAATCATTCAGGACTTTTTCAGCCTCCTCATGGGTGAGGCACCTTCGCAGAACTGTATCGATACCATGATGGTAAAGTGTATCACCGACGATCATGTAGTCTTTTGCTTGGTATCGAGTACGTCGTTGTTCTGAGTGAGAGGTATTAGACCTATGTGTTTGGGTTTGGAGATAGATGATTATATCTCCATACCATGGATCGCTTGAAGATATCAAAAACAAATATTCATCCACGATTTTTGCTTTGGATGTTGAATCGTTGGACGACGATGGGAAATCACATAGTAAATCCACAAAAACCAAAGCTTGCTTTGATTTGGACAGTTGAGAGAGCCAGCTTTTCAACATAGGAGTACTTGCTTTCTGTATCATTTAAGTTTTGACTTAAATAATAGACAGGATGTTCGATTCCATTGTCTTCTTGAACTAAAACCATTGCGATGGTCATATCTACCATAGTCAGATACAGGTTAAAGTCTCTTTGATAATCAGGAGCATACATTAATGATGCTTTTATTAGAGATTCCTTTAGAGCATCAAAGGAAGCTTGCGCAACCTGATCCCAGTTGAAGGGTACTTCTTTTTTCAACAGATGCGTATAACCTTTAGCAAGTTCGGAGTAAGTTGGATTGAACCTCCTCAGAAAGTTTGCTTTCCCTTGGAGTTTCTGAATCTGAAGCAAATTTGAAGGTGGAGGAAAATCGATGATTCCCTGAACCTTGCACGGGTCGAGGCGAATCCCATCCTTTGAAACTACAAAGCCAAGTAAACGACCAAAACCGACACAAAACACACACTTGTGCGAATTGAGTATTATTTTGTAGTGTCAGCAACGTAGAAATATTGCTCTCAATTGCTGCGGATGATCAGTCCGCTTTCGCGAATGAGCCGGAAGATCGTCGAGGTATGGTTGAACGTTGTTCTTGATGTCATGGAAGGCATAATTCATTGCCCTCTGAAAAGTTGCCCCTGCATTCTTTAAACTAAAAGGTAGCTTATGGTACACGAATGTGCCCCACGGACAAATAAATGCAGTCTTTGACTGGTCTTGTGGGCGAATATTTATTTGATTATACCCGAAAAATCCATCCATAAACGAAAATATTTCACATCCGGCGCATTCATCAATTATCTGGTGGATGAAGTGTGTAGGGTAGTTTTTCTTTGGACAAGCTTGATTTACATCCTTGTAATCGATGCACACTCTAATCATTCCTTGCTTTTTCAGCACAGGAACAATGTTTGATACCCAATCAGTTAGAGGAACCGGGTAAATGAAAAAATCATGGAGAAGTTTTTCAACTTCTACCTTGATGACAACGACTTTCTTTGGGTGCACCTACCGAAGCTGTTGTCTTACTGGTTTGACATCTGGATACATCTTAATTTCGTGTTCAACTATGCTCGAGTCAATGCCTGACATTTCTTCATATGACCATGCAAAGACATCTCTCAACTCGCGAAAGAGAGCATAATATACTTCCAGTTCTGAAGAAGAACAAGATTTTCTAACATGAATATTCTCTACAATATCTGGTTTGGTTGAGATATTTATGGCGATAGTTTCTTCAATATTGGATAGATTTCGCTCGAAATCCACTATTTTTACAGTAATTGATAGAAAATAAAAAACTGAAGGATGATTAAGGTCGCTGGATCAATCTTCGTTGTAATCTGGAAGATGGGAACGATGGTGGTAATCTTCTCATGTTGCCCCCTCTATGATCATTGACTGAACAATTCCTTCGTCTATAGAATGTACATGTGACCAAGGATCTGAAGAGGTACCATACTACTTAGACCTATCTACCCAAACGCTTGATGAGCGTTGATTTGGGCTTGCCTCCCATGCCGAGAACATTGATTGCTACAATATTTCTATTAGGCTTGGAGGCAATACTTGGTGATGATCCATGCTAACATCGTGTTTGGACATCTTCTGAATAGAAGATACCATATTGCAGGTTCCCACTGTGGCCACTTCCGCCAGGTTGTTTGGAGGCGGTAGGGCAAAAGTACCCATCAATGTAGGGTCTTTTAGCAGGCCTACTCCAATATTTTGAAGCAACTGAGAGCTTCCGTGGATCATCGGGATGCTTCCCGTAACTTGTGAACTGTTGGGGAGAAAGGTTTGCTGGTCAATGATTGTAATTCCTCCTTGAAAAGGAAATGCAATCTTTCTAAAGTATGTTGACACAACAGCGGCCATAGCATAAATCCAAGGCCTTCCCAGTAGGATGTTATAATCGAGGTTTCCATCGATAAGTTCAACATCAATTTCTACTGTTTTTCCCCCCAATTCAACTTGTAAGTTACTAAAAATCCCATATGGAGTGTATGTTCTTCCATCGAATGCTTTTAACGTCATTGACGATCGTGACAAGGTTGGTGAGACTAAATTTTTCCAGCAACTCATTGACATAATACATGTAGATGCTCCCTCATCAATAATTGTTTGATGAACAATTTTGTTGAGGGCTTTCACTTGAATGAGGAAAGCAAGTTGAGTTGGTAACTGAGGTTCATATCCTTTATGATTAAAGGCCACGTGATTGGAATCCACTGGGTCAATCCCACCTATTGCTGATAATAAAGCCTGCTTTTGGGAGGGGCAATTTTGCAGTACTTCAAGCGTCGACATAATAGACGACGATTGGGCCAGGTCCTCTACTATATTATAATTCTATGCTGCTTTGGCACGAGGATTAAATGTCGAATTGTGTACTACTCCTTTTGGCGGATTTATCGTTAGCTCAGGAATGATGGGTGGCACAACTTTGGTCGAAGTTGTTGTTGAACTACTAGGTTGATCAGTAGCCTTGTTGTTCGACAGCTATGGATTCCCGTAATCTTTATTCCTTGTCGATATCAAAGCATAATTTTGCTATTTTGAAATGGACAACATAAGCACTTGGGATGGGGAAGCATTGTCGCTAGCAACCAAATTTGTTCCTAGGTTTGGAAACGGATCAGTCAATACTGCTGAAGTTCTTGAATTCTTAAAGATTTTCTTAACTTCAGCTTTATATGGACAATCTCTCGTCCAATGGTCCTCATCTCATATGAGGCATGGATGACTAGGTTTCTTTTGCACAGAAGGGTTTGCAGAAGATTTTTCAAGAGACGAATCGTCTTGTTTCTTCTTTTTTCTCTTCCCTTTCTTCTTTCCCCCTGGTTGCTTCGGTTCTTTGCCTTTCTCAGTCGACACGTCATTAACCTCCGAGGCTAGAAGTTCTTCATTTGCATTTTGACCAGAAACCTTACGGGCTTTCTTAGATGTAGCCTTTGTGGATTTCGCCCTGGTCATACCTATCACACTGTCACTGCCATGAGAGTCTTTGTTTGATTTAGGAGGAGGAACGGAAAACTCTGGTCTAGGAGCATCAGGGATTTTGTCATAGAGTGTGCTAGACTGAGTATAGATCAAGTCTAGATATTGTGCATGAGCAATGACTTGCTCTTCAGTGACAACTCCTCCCTTTGCCACATCTTTTGTAATAGAAGGTAAAAATGACTTAATAAACCATTCAGCTAGCAGTTGATTAGGAACATATGTTTTTACCATTCTATGACGACGTCGCCGCTCATGAATATGATCAGATATGTGAGTGGCCGTCGTCTGCTTGAAATTGGTAAGAAGCTTCGTTCCTGTTTCGTACCTTATTGGTAACTGAAAATGGGTTAAAAAGGCGGTGGCAAGGGCACCGAAGTTATCGAATGAAGCTCTAGGAAATTCAATGTACCATTTTGTTGTTGGACCAGTTAACGTTCGCTGAAAAAGGCGAAGCCTAATCGAATCATCATTTAGATTGTTGGAGGAACACCATAGATGAAAGGTCATCACATGATTCGATAGATCTTCACCCGGATTTCCATTGAATTTAGGAATATCTGACGGAAATTTATGAGGAATCGCCGGCCACCAAGGGGCATAAGCAATTGGATCATTTGTTAGCCGATTTAGATTTGGTAACTCTAAAGTCGCTACGAAGGGCAACTATTGATTCAGGTTCAGCGAAGCATACCTTGGATAAGATGGGATTGCCTGAGCAGTGGGTCTTTGCATACTAGCATAATGTATTTGATGCTGATAACTTTGATAAGGTTGCTGAGCATAACCATTTTGAGATGATTGATGATAACCATTTTGAATATACGGCTACCCATTACCGGCAAAGTTTTGTTGCTCAGGTCCTTGGTAAGCTTGCTGGAATTGCAGTTGTTGATGTTGCACCAGCCATGGCTGTGAAACCATTTGTTGTTGCCCAATACTGGATGTTTGACCAAGATGAGGGGTAATAGTACCCGTTTGAGCCTTAGTTTCTCCAGTTAAGGAGCCACCAATCAGCGATTGTGGTTGCGTCGTGGAGATAAGAGGTTGTTGTATTACAACATGAGAAACTTGAGGTTGGCATACAACAGGCAACACTTGTACTTGCGACACCGTCACAATAGCCGCTGTAGTGGGGATATTCGACACAGGTAGACTTGGTTGCATTGAGTATACAAATCTTGGTTGTTGAGGCAGTATTGGAACCCAACCACTGGATGTGATTCCAACTTGACCCAAATTCGGTTGTGAATTATCATATGGTTGTTCTCCCGAAGGGAACAATGAAAGGGCATATTGCCCTCCATATGGTGGCAATCCATTGCTCAAAGGAAAGATTGGCCTTTGGAGATTGGACTACCCAAATTGATACTGTTGCGAAGGATCAATTTGTTGAGACTCAACATAAGAAATTCCGGATATTATTCCGAGCGAACAAACGGGAACAGACCATACTGTCGAAACAGTCCCTAGGTGGACTTCCTCTAGCGGTTGAGAGCTAGTTGGGACAGATGGTATACCAACGAACATCGTTGGAGTGGCGACAGGAGGTTCTACTACCGCTATATCGGATGGCACAGTCCTAGATGTCGATGGTTGTCTAGACATATCAAGTCTATCCAAAAGACTTCCTAGCGATTCTACAGGAACTTGCGATGAAGGGGGACTAACTTCTGAAGTAGAAGGATATAGGTGGATCCCAGTTCCAAAATGCGATGGAGTACTGGATGGAAGATCCTTCGTAATCTCTTCTATAGAAATCAATCCAGGTGGAAGAGGTAGACCATCAGGTCCGTAAAATATTTCTGGTGCTGAAGAAGGTATAGATTCTGCAGTAACAGATGCTGGAGGGGTAACACCTTCCGAATCAACCCTAGATGGAGCTGGTTCAGGAATAGAAGTGTTTATTGTTACACTAGGATTAGTTCTAATGTCCTCTTGTAATTGCGGAACTTCTTCTGTAGAGGCAGGGATACCAGAAATAGTTGGAGTAACTGGAGTCTCTGAGGATGTTGAAACACAAGTTTCAAACAAACCAGGATACTTTGACCCAGTTAAACGAGTCTACTTGGCTCAGAATGGTTTCATTCCGGAGTAAAAAACGGCTGACTCGTCAGTCTCCGCGAATGACGGGGTTTTGATTGACTTTCTTCCATGATTGCGGATTACTTGATCAACTCAAAATAAAAGGGGAGAACGTTATTCCGAATTAAATGAATTTTAGATCCTTTGACACAACTTGCTTTTTCAATTTTTTAAGAGTCGAGAAAAAGCTAAAGATGACTCTAGTCGCCTTCGATTTTTAATGAGCCTGAAGTGACAAGTGCTCAGATGGAACTTTTCCTTTAAGGAGTTTGAAAAGGAATAAAAGAGACTACTCTGGAAATCTAGATAGAGGGATTACCAAACCAATCACAAAACTATAGAATAGTTTTTATAGTACGGCAGTCAATCTTCCCGAATGTTGTGTTCAGTGCATTGTGATCGATAGGGTGACAGACATGGCTTCCTAAGGATAAAGGATATAGCCTATTGTGGTATCCCAATATACTCAACGGTACATGGGAGCACAAGTCCGTACTGGCACTTGTCGTCTCAAAGAGGAGGAATGACCCAACCTACGATGAAAGCGACAGTTACCAGGCTTTATGATGTCGGAATACGTCTCTAGCCTAGACTTCTAGATGTTGTGCGTTAGGTTCCAAAGTGTTTTTATGTTCATTGAATTTATTTCACAGTTGATCTTTCTTAAGAAGTTTGCCTTTAAGGTTCACTGCGTGATGTAGATATACAAATCCTAAATATGAAATCTAAGATGATAAACAGTCGTTTACTCTTCTTTTTGCAATGAAAATCCTAGCTACTAAGGAAAGAGAAGCGAAATTCTTTCAACATAGAGCAGAGAGCACACACTAGATGCACTGTCCTAAATCAGATTCAACAAGCAGTCTAAATTCAAATGCACATGCATGTATTTGTTTTCCTCTTTCTTAATGTGTGAATGACAAAAAGAATACTAAGTACAAATCTGAATTATCGTTTCTTTCAAAGCGACAGTACTAACGATTTTCTTTTCAAAAAAAGGAAGGAAGACAAGGACGACACTTTGCGATTTTGAATTGAAAACTGCTTTCGACACTTGAAATACTATTAATTCAGATCAAATACAAGAGTAACAATGTAATCGACTATCAAAAAGAGGAGGATTCTTTTCTTTGACTGAAAACGACACTTGCGACATTTTCAAATCAAAAGACGTCAGTTCGATTAAGCTACTTTTTGTAAAGGAGAACTGTAAATGGCGAAAAATACATAAAAACATTCACAATTCTTTGTACAATGGAGGCTAAATAATGCAAAGGAAGGGGGTTTCAACAGTGGTATACTGATCACAGACAACAAAACTCCTGAATAAAGCTGAAGACAATGAAGAAAAAACCAAAATTTGGAGGCAGAAACAGTCTTATCTGATCATCGCACTTGTAACACAGGGAAACAGGGATGCATCCCACCTACTGCACATGGGAGGTGCGATGCATCCAGTCTGCGAAAAGGAGACAGTGCAATGGTCTAGGGATGAGACTTTAACTTGGTTTTTGGTCACAGTTTGCTGCTTAGTTAAGGGATTTAGGCTGAGCTAATGATAGGCAGTAAATACAAAGTACAGGGGCTGATCTAATGAGGTTATTTGAGCTACCACCAGGGCACTTAGGATGTTTGCAAGTCAGTTGTTCAGTTCATAAACAAACTCAGAGATTGACTCAAGCAGCATTGATCTACTTTGCACTTGCATAGCAAATGCAGTTCGAAGGCTAGCTGGCTTAACTTTAGGCTCCATCTATAGTTTATGAAGCAAACAAATAGAGACAAGCAATCAAACTATTCACTCCCCAACAGAGTCGCCATTTTTTTATCGGGAAAACTAGTGTCTATTCAGAGCTGCTAGTCCCACTAAGACGGGTAGCTATCTTAGAAACAAACAAACTAAAGTCCCCTGTGTTTTCCTTTATGAGAGATAGATGAGAAAGAAGCAGGGAGTACCAACCTCAGTGATTCGCTTGGCCCCTTTCTTGTTCCCTTTCCCCTTTGACAAAATTTTGCCACTCCTTCCTTACTTGTCCCACTTCAAAGAGCACCTGAGTCAAAGCAGCATAATACCATCAAAGCATAGAGATCTATAACCATAAACAATATAGGATCAGATGTATATTAACCATACAAATGCATATATCAATACAAGATTCAAAGATATAAAAGAATATGGAGGAAAACTCAAATAGCTTTATTGATAGAAGTAGTAGAAGAGAGGATTACAACCCATTGGTCTGACCCAGCACCATCCTCCCAGCATGAAAGCCCTCTTTACCTCATACAAAGCAAGATCACCCAACAATGTCTTCAAAGAGAAACCAACAACACTTCCTTGCAAATTAAAAAATTCCAGCCTTTGGATCTCTAGGATGAGGGATCCATATATAGATGTTTGCAGGGGGGTGAGTCAGCTTCTAGGATTTTGATTAGTGTCATCTCTCTGATAGTTCTTGGTTCCACTTGGAGATTTCATGATCTCTTACTCATCCCTGGGCGAATTCAGAGAGGCAAGTGTCAAATGAGTAGCTTCTAGAAGATTCTCAGGGTCTCCACCTAGCAAACATCTTTTGCCATTTGTTTGCTCTTGCTCATCGCACCCTACAGAAGGGCTTTCTAGTATGCATCGCACTTTTTGCATGTGAAAGGTGAGATGCATCACACCCTTAGCACTGAGCAGTCTGTATGGTCCAGTTTTGACCAATTCTGAGTAGTTTTCCATGGAGAACTTCTGGGAGATGATGCAATCAGCTGACCTTGCTCCTTTAGGGTATGAAACAACACTTTTAGGGACTTAGAAGCCCTTGGTTTATGGACAGATGTGATTGGAGTTGCAGTGCCCAAATACTTCTATAACACTCTCCATTTGGATTTGCTAGTTTCAAGATGGGTGTTGTTGTAAGCAATTTCTTAAGTTTAAACTCTATTGGAATTCTACAATCCATTCATATTTTATTCCTTTCCACTATAAGGATGTAATGGGATGAACTATTTTAGAGAACCCTTCAATGAACTGATGATAATACCCTGCTAGCCCCATAAAAGACTAGACAACAGATACATCCTTTGGTGTAGGCTAGTTTACCATGGCCTTCACCTTCTCTGGGTCAACTACCAATCCGTCCTTAGAAATAATGTGACCCAAGTATTGTATTTTGGGTTTGTAGAATTCACATTTGCTATATTTTTTATACAAGTGATTTTCTCTTAATGTTTCCAGTATCAACTTTAGGTGTTCCTTATGCTCTTCCTCATCCTTGGAATATATTAAGATATCATAAATGAATACTAGTACAAATCTATCTAGAAACTTTCTCAGTATGTTGTTCATTAGGCATATAAAGGTTGCTAGGGCATTGTCAAGGACGAATGGTAATACCACAAAGTCATAGTGTCTGTATCTAGTCCTAAATGTTGTTTAATGGACATCCTCTGACCTTATTATCAGTTGATGGTAGCGTGTTCTCAAGTCAATCTTTGAAAACGCGGTTACTGCTCTTACTTGTCAAATAAATCGTCAATACGAGGCAATGGGTACTTGTTTTTGATAGTTAACTTGTTCAACTGTCAGTAATCAATGCACATTCTGAATGTGCCATCATTTTTCTTAACAAATAATATTGTTCCCCCCAGGGTGACACACTGGGCTTGATGTATCTTTTATCCAGCAGTTCCTGTAGCTACATTTTCAGTTCTAGAAACTCAAGTGGGCTTATTCAGTATGGTGCTCTAGATAATGGGGCTGCCCAGGGTACCAAATCGATGGTGAAATCGACGTACCTGTACGGCGGTAAGCTCAAAATGTCTTCCAGAAACATATCTTGGAAATTCTTAATTATGGGTAAAGTATCTAAGGTTGGCTCTTGCCCTTGATGGCTACCCTCTTCCACCTGGACCAGGAATAATTGACAACATTTTCATGCACTCTTTTTCATTTACATAGCTAAAATTTATGGTATTGATATGGGCTTGATCACTCCTTGAATAATTTGTGTTTGTACGTGCAGTCCTACACAACTCACTATCTTCATCAAACAATTTATCACTGCTCCAGGGTTCTCAAGCTAATCCATCCCTATTAGTATGTTGTAGGACCCTAAGGGAAGGACATTTAAATTTATCATAGTCAAATATCCATTTAGATCTAGAGGACATTGTCTTACTTGATTGGCCACTCTTCTCTTGGTATCGGTTTTTAGTTGTACCGGCCATGAAATTTTGTATTTCGTAGTTTTAAGAGCACATTTTTCCACGATTTGAGGTCCAATATAGCTTAAACTAGCCTGAGGGTCAATTAAAATGAAAATAGGTTGGTTGGAGGGAATCCCTTCAATTTCGATCATAATTGACTGATGCTCTGCTTGTCTATTTTCTAAGGAAACATTTTTCCTCAGAATATTCCAAGCAATGTTGTTCACAATCGTAGCTTCTTGTACAGTCTGAAGGTTGTGCACATATATGGGATTGTGGGACAATCTCTTAGCAGATGAGGCTCGCCACATTCCAACATTTAAGGGGTTCCCTCTCCTTTCCCCCACTATTCTTCTTTCCATCTCGGTTCATGGTTCTTGATCCTGCTTGGGACTATGCTGGCTAGTTCATATTTCCCTTGCTATACATTTTCTGCACATGATCTTTCCCACAAAAAATTAGATAGCCTCACTTTTGTCATTTTTCCCCAATGACAAATTTACTTTTGTCTTTGTTTGGCAAAAATTTAGAATTTTCCCCCTCATTTTTGAATTGCTGGTAACACAGTCTAGATTTTATGACATCCTCCTCCATTCTCTTCAGGTTGTCAAACTCAATCCTCTCTTTATACACTATAGGTAGGAAGTTCACGAGACACTGCACCTTAGATTTTTCTTCCTTAATGTAAGGTACATATCGCAACAAGTTTGTGAAATTTTCCACAAATTCATCCATCAAGAGTTTCCCCAACCTAAGTTCATGGAATTCTTTGGCGCGGTCGTCATAATACTGTTCACTCAAATCTCAATTTTTAAACTGCTTTTTGAACTCCTCCCATGAAATGGTCCTTTCCTCAAGTTGATGCACTCATTTAGCCTTCTCCCTCTAGAGAACCGCCTTACCCTATGTTTGGTAAATCACCAATCATGCCTTCAAGTTTCACTCGTACTTGTATACTTGGAAATATTTGGTCATATTCAGTGACCATGACTCAACATCTTCTTCATTTTCCCCATCGAAAGTAGGTGGTTTTATCCTCTAAAATTCTCCTTGTAGTTCAGTTTGCTTCTTTTTCTTCTAACTTAGGGGATATTTCCTATCAGACTCCCCCCCACTTTCAGAGGGTTCAGACTCAATGCCCCTTTTCCCATTTTTCCCCATTTCATGTTCCACTATCTTATGACTAGATCCTTCTGTTAGTTCTCTAATCATTCTCTCACGTTCTTCACTGGCCTTTAACAATCATTGCTACTTTTTAACTATGCTAGTTCTTGCTGCAAATTCCTAATGACCTCCAGAAACTGGGCATTAGTTGGGGTAGCCCATATCTGAGTTCAATATACAAAGTTACGCTTCCAGTGCTGGCTAGAAGTTACTCTGCCATTAGAGGGGTTAATTATGATCACTTTTATACCTTGCAATTACATAGATTCAAATTTAGTATATCCTATATACTTTCATTAATTTTTACTTTTTTTCACAAGAATTTATTACTCTTTTTTAAATTTCTATGGCAATCCCTGGGCCTGTTGGGTGTCGAGCCTGATTATCTTCTTTATTTAGAGGTATCACCACATTGGACACTAGTTCGTAATGTGGCGGAAACGCCGCTGGGGGGGTCCAGGGGGGCGACGACAATTATTTGGAGCCCCGCCCTAGCGGGGGATCGGGGGCAACGCCCCCAAAGCTAAAAATAGATGTAAAATTGCCTTGTAAAATGTTGTAATTTTGTAGTCAATCTGGGTCGTTCATTAGGCAGAGATCTGACGGTAGAAGTTATGTTTATTTTAGGGTTTTTTGCCTAGAAGGCAACCCCTCACTATATATGAGGGAATTGTATTGCATCTATGTAGATCAGTATTCTGAGCAAGAAAGAGAGAGGAGATTGTCTGAGAGCGAAGAGAGAATTACAACGGATCTGCTATAGATTGTATCTCTTCATTTTGTTGGATAATATAATAGGAAGGATTGACTGTTTCTCCATGGATGTAGCCCAAATTGGGTGAACCACGTATATCTGTGTCTCTCTTGTTTTATGTGTTTTCTGTGTTTATATTTTTGCAATATTTTATGTGTTCCATTGCTCTTTAATATATAATTTTATAACAATTGGTATCAGAGCCGAAGGTTTATTTGGCTGATAAAATCACAGGAGAGAAGGGTTCCTGGTTCGAGTGGGAGCAATGGCGGAAGATGTAGGTTTAGGGTCGAAAAATTTAATGACCAAAACTACCAGCTGTGGAAGATGTAGATGGAAGATTATTTGTATCAGAATGAACTATACTTACCATTAAGCGGAAAGAAAAAGAAGCCAACGAGTATGACAGACACAAAATTGGATATTCTTGATAGAAAGGCACTTGGAACAATACGATTGTGCTTAGCAGCATCAACAACGTTTAATATTTCAAAGGAAACGACAACAGAGGGTTTAATGTCAGAAATTGGCCAAATTATATGAAAAACCATCGGTCTCAAATAAGGTATTTCTTATGAACTGTTTATTTAATATGAAGATGTCAGAAGGTGGATCTGTTGCTAATATTTTAAATGAATTTAATACAGTTACCAGTTAGTTAAGTTCTGCAGGGGTAACCTTTGATGATGAAGTTAGGGCTCTGTTATTTCTGTGCTCATTGCCAAAAAGTTGGAATGGTTTAGTTATGGCCTTTAGTAACTTTTTTTCTGGATCTAGTACTTTAAAGTTTGATGATGTTGTCGATGCAATCCTTAGCAAGGAAATGTGATGGAAAAAATCTAGTGAGACATCAAATAATGCTTTGACTACAGAGACTAGGGTAAGAAAAATGGAAAGAGGAAAGAGCCCAGGATATCGCAGTAAGTCAAGGAAAGGCAGATCCAAATCTAGATTGGGAATAGTGTGCTGGAAATGTGGGAAGAAAGGAAACCTGAAGAAAGACTGCAAGTCTCGGAAGGAAAAGAAGGAGACACGCAACAAAAAAACAATCATGAAGTGAATGTGACAGGTGATGTGTTGCAAGATGCTTTAATTCTTTCATTAGAAAATATTATTGATGCCTAGGTGGTAGATTCACGGGCCTCATTCCATGCCACACCTGATAGGAAACGTTTTCATGATTATGTTCAAGGAGATTTTGGACAGGTTCGATTGGGTGATGATAAACCCTGTAAAATCATTAGAATGGGTACAATTTTCATAAAACAACAGAACGGAAATCAATGGCTATTGAAGGAGGTAAGGCATGTTCTAGATCTAAAAGAAAAATTTGATTTCAACATGGCAGTTGGGAGGTGAAGACTGTGTGACTACTTTTAAAAATAAAACCTGGAAGGTCACTAAAGGAGCCATGGTAATAGAAACATGAGAAAAGGTTGGTACATTGCATTTATGCAATGGTATTTCTAATTCTGTTAATGCTTTAACCTCTACAGGAGAAGATACGACATTGTGGCATGATAGGCTCGGGCACATGAGTGAGAAGGAGATGCAGATTCTTCACTCAAGAAATTTGTTGCTAGGTTTGAAGCATGTTGATTTAAAATTCTGTGAAAATTGTTTATGGAAAACAGAAGAGAGTCAGATTCCTCAGAGTTGGTAAAGAAAAAAAGAGCAAAACATTAGAGGTTGTGCATACAGATGTATGGGGATTTGATTAGGTATCATCTCTTGGTGGCTCTCATTATTATGTTACTTTTATTGATGATGCAACCATAAAAACCTATATTTATTGTATTCGAAATAAATCTGATTTATTTGATCCTTTCAAGAAATGGAAAGCTTTGGTTGAAAATGAGACAGGAAAAAGGTTTAAGTGTCTCACATCATAAAATGGAGGTGAATATTGTAGCAAAGAGTTTGATAGGTACTTTTCAGAGAATGGAATTCGTAGAGAGAAGACAGTTCCAGGAACACCACAAGAAAATGGTATGTCAAAAAGGATGAATAGGACAATCATGGAGCATGCGATTGCATGCAGGATTTCCTTTACAATTTTGGGCAGATACTGTAGATACTATTGTTTATCTAATAAAGAAAGGGCCTTCAATTTCGTTGGATGGTGGTATTCCAGAGGAGGCATGGACAGGTAAAAAGGTAAATTACTCATTTTTAAAGACTTTTGGTTGTGAAGCCTTTGTCCACATTAATAAAGAAAATAGAACAAAGCTTGAGGCAGAATCAAAGAAATGTACTTTTATTTGATATGGTGTTAATGTTTTTGGTTATCGATTTTATGATTATGAAAATCATAAAATCATTAGAAGAATGATTATGAAAATCATAAAATCATTAGAAGAAGATATGTCATATTCAATTAAAATGTTTTGTATAAGCATCACCTGTAGGAAAAGAAATAGGAAAAAGAAAACAAAGAATACACAGTGCTTGATGAGATCACTGAAAAAGTGATGGTGCCTGAAAATCATAATGATCAACAGCCAGAACAACAACAACAACCACAACAGCAACAAGCACCTCCTACCAGGATAAGTAGACCACCTAAACAATACTCTCCTTCATTATATTATGTATTGTTGACTGATTCTGGTCAACCAAAATGTTATGAAGAAGTAGTGTAGGTAGAAACCAGGAAGAAGTGGGAGAAAGCCATGAAAGAAGAGATGGACTCCTTAGCACATAACTATACTTGGGACTTAGTCAGGTTGTCTGCAGGTAAAACAACATTGTAGAATAAATGGGTTTACAGGTTGAAGGAAGAAGATGGAGGTAGAAAAAGGTATAAAGCTAGACTTGTGGTGAAGGGGTTTGCATAAAAAAAGGGTATAGACTTTGATGGGATATTTTCTCCTGTTGTTAAAATGACTTCAATCATAACTATTTTAAGTTTAGTAGCAGCTGAAGATTTTCATCTTGAGCAGTTAGATGTAAAGACAACCTTTCTCCATGGAGATTTGGAGTAAGAGATATATATGCAGCAGCCACAAGGATAAGAGGTAAAAGGGAAGGAGAAACTAGTGTGCAAGTTGAAGAAGAGCTTGTATGGCTTAAAATAGACTGCAAGGCAGTGGTATCTAAAATTTGACAGGTTTATGTCTGAACAAGGTTATACTATATGTCACTCTGATCATTGTGTTTATCTTAAAAGGAAAAATGATGGCAGCTATATTATATTGTTATTGTATGTAGATGACATGCTTGTTGCAGGTTTTAACATTTAAGAAATAAATGTGCTTAAAAGAAAATTGGTGAACTCATTTGCAATGAAGGATTTGGGTGCTCCAAAACAAATCCTTGGTTTGAGAATAACTATAGAAAGGAAGAATAAAAAATTAACATTGTCTTAGAGTGAGTACATAGAAAAGGTGTTGAAAAGATTTAATATGCAGAATGCAAAACCAATTAATATACCTTTGGCTAGCCATTTCAAACTAAGTAAGGAGGTGTGTCCCAAGACTTAGGAAGAAATAGCTTATATGTCTAAATTTCCATATGAATCAACAGTTGGAAGCCTAATGTATGCAATGGTTTGCACAATGCTTGATATTGCACATGCAATGAGAGTTGTAAGAAGGTACATGAACAATCCAGGAAAATAACATTGGATGGCGGTGAAGTGGATTCTCAGGTATATGATTTGCTGGTTCAAACATTGCTCTACAGGGATATGTTGATGGAGATATGGTGAGTGATAGAGATAATAAGAGGAGCACAACAAGGTATGTGTTTACTATAGGTGGAACAACTGTCAGTTGGGTTTCAAAACTGCAAAGTGTTGTTGCACTCTCAACAACGGAAGCAGAGTATGTTGCTACTACAAAGGCTAGTAAAGAAATGATTTGGTTACAAAGGTTTCTAGATGATTTGGGTAAGAAGCAAGAATTGGGCAGGATATACAGTGACAGCCAGAGTGCCATACATCTTGAAAAGAACTCTACATTTCATTCCAAGACTAAACATATACAACTCAAGTACCATTTCATACGGTCAGTGTTAGAAGATTGACAGTTGAAGTTGGAAAAGATACACACTAGCCAAAATCCTGCAGATATGTTAACAAAAGTTGTAACTAGGGAGAAACTGAGATTCTGACTAGTTTCAATTGGTATTCAAGTATGATGAATAAGATGAGAAACAACCAGGTCCAAAGTGGAGTCATTGTCCAGTAAATGAAGCAGCAGTGGAGTTGCTATAATCAGTCTCCAAGTTGGAGATTGTTGGCTGTGGAGCCTGATTATCTTCTTTATTTAGAGGTATTGCCACATTGGACCCCAGTTTGTAATGTGGCAGCAATGCCGCCCATAAAATGTATGCCACCAAGGGGGTCCAGGGGGGGGGGTGATGATGATTATTTGGAGCCCCCCCCCCAGCAGGAGATGGGGAGCAACACCCCCGAAGCTAAAAATAGATGTAAAATTGTCTTGTAAAATGTTGTAATTTCGTAGTCAATCTGGGTAGTTCATTAGGCAGAGATCTGATGGTAGAAGTTATGTTTAATTTAGAGTTTTTCCCTAGAAGGAAACCCCTCGCTATATATGAGGGAATTGTATTGTGTCTATGTAGATCAGTATTTTGAATGAGAAAGAGAGAGGAGATTGTGTAAGATCAAAGAGGGAATTACAACGGATATGTTGTAGGTTGTATCTCTTCATTTTGCTGGATAATATAATAGGAAGCACTGGATGTTTCTCCGTGGACATAGCCCAAATTGGGTGAACCACATATATCTGTGTCTCTCTTGTTTTATGTGTTTATATTTCTACAATATTTTATCTGTTCCATTTCTCTTTAATATATAATTTTATAATAGGGCCCAAAGGTGTTGCTGGGCTCTGATACCATATGTAGCATAGTTCCTCCTGAAATTTTGTATTCCTTTGTTCTCTTACCTTCTCATATTCCATTATAATAATAATTAATTACTATATGTACACTCATGCTTCCCCACCTTGAATTTCTAGATCCCCATACCTCCTTCTCTCCCTAACAAGTTTTGTATCATTACGCATGACACCCCATCCTTATTTTACCCCTTACACTTATTAGGTGTTCTAATGATTAATATACATGGTCGTTTCCTTTAGGGTATGGTATTTAAGTGATCTTGGTTAAACCTTAGTTTTAATATTTGTTGTTTATATCAATGTGGACACTATCACTCTCCCCCTCTTTGGTTATGGTCCTTAACAGACATTCACCCTCCATTAATAGCACCTTACTTTGGAATCCTCACTCACGCTACGATCCCTTCCACGTGGACACTGCCACATGGGCTCACATGGATGCTGTGAGTTTGAGGGTTCCTGGATGGAATAGATGCAACGAGGAGATTCAACTGTTCAAATTTAAGGCTTCCACCCTAAGATTTGACCTAACCTTAATTCCCATTCATTTCACGCTTTTGGTCTGGTGGGTTCTCCTTCCTATGGAAGAAGAGCTTCCTCTCTTGTATCGCCTCGACACGTGGTCTTTTGCTTGTTCCATAAAAAATTTGACAACAACGCCTCTGAGGTATACTTATCTATTTATCCATAACTCGTATTTATTTTAGCTCTTGCGTTTGCCTCTATGTACTCTGCCCATTACCTACATTGTTAATCATGTATGTTTCTCTTGCACGCAATATCCATGGCACTGGAGAGGTGAATCATACCCTTCTAGGTTTAGGATGCATTTTCAAAGTTCATTGTTGTTGCAGCAACACCCAGGTCAAGAAAACCCTTTATTTAAATTTATCTCAAAATGCCATTTCTATCTGTTGGTGTACATGCACTTAGACTAGCTATGTTGGTGTACATGCACCTAGATTAGCTCCAGTTAACTTATTGCTTGCATGTGGCACATGTACACATTAACATAAGATAAAGCACACTTAGCTTTAGTTAGCTTTAGTTATTGCATGTACAACTAAGCTTAACTTAGTTGCTTTTATGTATTTATTCCAAAAACTAATATTGTAGAATCAATTTTTTTTCTTTTCTCAATTCTTGTTCGCTTCCTTCCTTCTCTTGCAAGCTTGTTTATTGTTTTGCAGATCTAGATCTGTGTATCTCAAAAATCTTACATGGTATCAGAGCATAGGGATTTGTAATCAGTGCACAAGCAATTTTATTTGCAGGTTCAGAAGATTGAAGCAACAACAAAGAATGGAGTCTAAATTGGAGTTTCCACAATCGGCAATTCTCACTCCATATAATTATTTCAAATGGAAGCCAAAGATTCAACTTCATCTCAGAAGTAGAGGCTTATTTCGAATAACCATGGAAACAGAAGGTGAACCAACATCGGAAATGGAGAAAACAAGATATTTCAATCGCATGGACGAGGCCTTCGGCATCCTATGTTTATCTATTTCTCCGGAACTGCTATTTCATGTTGAATCATGTTCAACTCCAAATGAAGTATGGAAAAAATTGGAAGGATTGTTTGGAAAATAGGATGAAATGCAAGGTCACATTCTCGAAAATGAGTTAAACTCATTAGATTCGAGAAACTTTGAGAACATTCAAGATTTTTTCACGAGGTATAAAGCCTTGTTGGTTCAGCTGAAAGGATGCGGGATTGACAAATCCAAGCAAGAAAATCAGTTGATTCTTTCCATTTTATCAAAACTTGGTCCAGAGTATGCAGTATTTGTCTCTACATTCCACACAGTCAGATCTGCAACTGGTGCAGCTTGGAAGATGCCCTCACTGGATTCTTTTATTCAGTCTTTGATGCATGAGCAAGATAAGCTCATCAAAATGGGCACACTTAAAAATTCCAAAGTGCATGCACTTACTGTGCATGCAAAAGGAAAGGCAAATTCCAAAGACCATCAGAAAGGAAAAGGGAAGAAGGATCCTGATCCAAGAAAGGGAGGACATCCCAAACCCCCTGATGGATCATCTGGATCAAAGGAAAGGAAAGGAACGAAAGGGCAATCAATGTGCAATTATTGCCACCGTGGTTTTCATCCTGAATCTGCATGCATGAAGAAGACTATAGATCTTATGGCGCAGACACTCCAGCAACACAATCTTGGAGACCACATTCCTGAGAATGCTAAGAAGAAGTCTGGAGAAAAAGCACCAGATCCAAGAGGTAACAGGCATGCTTTGATTGCTCTTCATTCTGCACCACAAGAATGGATCATTGATTCAGGAGCTTCACATCATATGGCTTCTTCAAAGGAATCCTTTTCTTCTCTACATGCATACTCAGGTCCTCCCATTCTCATGGGGGATAATTCTGCAGTTGCAGCAACTGGACAAGGAAGAGTGCAATTCGAAGATGGAAGTTTTGAAAATGTCTTGCATATTCCCAGTTTTCTGTGAATCTTCTCTCAGTGTATCAGATGACACACACAGGCAGCGGAAGGAAAGTGGAATTTACCCCAGATTCCGTGAGCATTTATGACATGCAAACCAATTTGAAGATTACATCTGGCAAGGTAAATGATCAATCTCGTCTGTATACATTTTCTGATTTTGTTCCTCAATCAGATTCTATTTTGCTACTTACACATGCAAATGAAGAAAGTAGGATTTGGCACGAGATATTTGGGCACTTGAATTTCAGATATATGCAATAGCTTAGTAAGCAAGGGATGGTCCAAGGATTGCCAACCATTGAATTTTCAGATGGTGTTTGTAATGGATGTGCTCTTGGAAAGCATCCACAAGAAAAATTCGAGAAGGGGCATGCATGGAGAGCCTCTTCACCTTTGGAACTTGTGCACAGTGATCTCATGGGTCCATTTCCGGTGCTTTCAATGAGCAAAGCAAGATATGTGTTGTCATTTATAGATGATTACATGAGATTCACTTGGGTTTACTTCTTGAAACTCAAGTCTGAAGTTTTTCAACATCTAAAGATTTTCAAAGTGCATGCGGAAAATCAGTCTGGAAAACGCATCAAAATACTCCGCACAGATAATGGGACGGAATATGTCAACAAAGATGTCAAGAATCTTTGTGATGAAGCAGGCATATAGTTGCAGCATATAGTTCCTTACACTCCACAGCAAAATGGCGTGGTTGAAAGGAAAAATCGATCTTTGAAAGAGATGGCTAATTGCATGTTGCATGCAAGATCTCTTCCGTCGAAATTGTGGGCCGAAGCTATTAATTGTGCCTCATACATCCAGAACAGATTTCCTCATAAATCTGTTACTGGAAAAACACCTTTTGAGGCTTGGACTGGCATGCAACCTGAAGTTAGTCATTTCCGCATTTTTGGATCTCGAGCATGGGCCCACATTCCTCCAGAGAAGAGAAAGGCTTTGGAGGTTCAAAGCAAAGCATGCATGTTTGTTGGATATTCTGATGAAGTCAAAGGGTACAGATTGCTTGATTTCCACACTGAAGAGCTCTTTATTGAAAGGAGTGTAAAGTTTAACGAAGATATTTCGCATGCACCAGTAGATGAACTTGTTACCAAATTTTCATCACCACTCATTGATGAGTATGCAGATGAAACTTCAGACCAACATTCTGATGAAGATGAGTCTTTTCTTGTGACCCCTGTTAGACCACCAGTTGTTGAACATCGAGATCATACTTCTGCATGTAGTTCGGAAGATTCTCGACCACCTTCAACACAAAAATGGCGTAACATGAGTGATATCCTTGATGATCCTGCCTCTATCCCTCTGTTTGAGGAAGATCCGCAAGCACTCTTAGCTATGGAGCCATCCATGCCCATGCATGCTTATATGATGCATGGATCTGATCCACAAACTTATGCAGAAGCAAATGGGCATCCTGAATGGGAAGCCGCCATGGATGAGGAATATAACTCTCTCATTGAGAACCAGACTTGGGATTTGGTTCCGCTACCTTCAAATCGCAAACTAAGTGGGTTTACCGGACCAAGAAAGCATCAAATGGCCAAGTTAGTCGATATAAGGCACGATTGGTAGCAAAAGGTTTTCAGCAAGTACATGGTGTTGACTATGATGAGACTTTTGCTCCAGTGGCAAAAATGGATTCCATTCGGCTAGCTCTCTCCATTGCAGCAGCAAGAGGATGGGAGGTGCATCATATGGATGTGAAAAATGCCTTTCTTCATGGTGATCTCGAGGAGGAAATCTACATGGAGCAGCCACCGGGATACATGCAGAATTCATCTCTGGTATGCAAACTAAAGAAGTCTCTCTATGGCCTCAAGCAGGCACCTAGAGCATGGTATGCAAAGATGGATTCTTATTTGTTATCTCAAAATTTTGTACGCTGCAAATCTGATTCCAATGTTTATTTTCTAAAGAAAATTGACTCCTTGTTGATCATAGTACTCTACATAGATGATCTTTTGATAACGGGTAGTTCAGCTTCTGTCATTACTAACATCAAAACTGCATTGCATAAGCGGTTTTCTATGACAGACATGGGCTTGCTAAATTTCTTCCTTGGACTAGAGATCCATCAGCGTGATTCTGGCATTACCATTTCTCAACCAAAATATGCCAGAGATCTTTTGGCACAATTTCAGATGAGTGATTGCAAGTCAGCAGCCACACCTTTCTTATCAGGGATAAAGCTTGAGAATGGAAAAGACACACCATTGGTTGATTGCACATTGTATCACCAGCTTGTGGGAAGTCTTCTTTATCTCACTCACTCCCGTCCTGATCTCTCCTATGCTGTCGGAGCAGTTTCCAGATACATGCAGGAGCCACATGAGTTACACTGGAATGCTGCAAAGCGCATCCTTCGATATGTCCAGGGGACAATCACCTATGGGATTCATTATGCAGCCAATTGTTCTTTGAATCTCATCGGGTTCACAGATTCAGACTGGGCTGGCGACACCATTAGTCACAAGTCTACTTCCGGTTATGTACTTAGTTTGGGATCCGGCCCAATTTGTTGGTCAAGTAAGAAGCAGGCTGCCATTGCTTTATCATCAGCAGAGGCCGAGTATAGAGGAGCAGTCAATGCCACTATTCAGGCAACTTGGCTACAACATTTCCTATCTGAGCTTGGGATTAGTGTCCATCATCCAACTGTCATCTGGTGCGATAATCAAAGTACGCTAAAGTTTTGCAGAGATCTAGTGCAGCAACAGCGTACCAAACATATCGAGATCCACATGTACTTCATTAGAGAACTCATTCATGATGGGATCATCGATCTTCAGTACTGTCCTAGTTCCGAGCAGATTGCTGACATCTTCACCAAGACTTTCACTGAGCAGAAGTTTCGATTCCTGCGAGATCGTCTCGGGGTGAAGGACACGACTGCCTAGCAGTTGTCTTTTCTCTACTTTTGCATTATATTTTGAGGGGGTGTTTTCTTCCCACTGGGTTTTCCCTCTTTCTTCATTTTTATGCATTGTATATGGGTACCTAAAATGGCCGTGTTGCCGGGACTCATTCATTTTGCATCACACTCACCTAAGTTATGCTTAAGGGGGGGTGTTGGTGTACATGCACTTAGACTAGCTGTGTTGGTGTACATGCACTTAGACTAGCTGTGTTGGTGTACATGCACCTAGATTAGCTCCAGTTAACTTATTGCTTGCATGTGGCACATGTACACATTAACATAAGATAAAGCACACTTAGCTTTAGTTAGCTTTAGTTATTGCATGTACAACTAAGTTTAACTTAGTTGCTTTTATGTATTTATTCCAAAAACTAATATTGTAGAATCAATTTTTTTTCTTTTCTCAATTCTTGCTCGCTTCCTTCCTTCTCTTGCAACCTTGTTTATTGTTTTGCAGATCTAGATCTGTGTATCTCAAAAATCTTACACTATCACTTGTAACACAATTTTGTCATTCAGATTATTTAGTGGGTGCTAATTTTTATTCTTTACGTTTTGTCTATCACAGGAACGCCAAAACAATTTGGTTATTGCCACAGAACATTGGCTGGAGTTTCCACTAGTGCTCTTCTATATTCTAGGTATGTTATTCTAGGCTTAATGCTCATTGGAGAGGGTCACCAATTGTTTTCCTCGGATATCTATTTGGCCCTTAACGACCTAATGAAGACATACAGAGCGAGTTCCAAAATTTTCTTGTTTGGGTGTTGTTACATCAATGTGTTTCTTAGTGTGAGTTTGAGGACGTAAGTGAGGTTGGTGGTTGGCATGGATTATCTAGCCACCTTCTGCACTCGCTTTTATCAATTTCTAACGTCTGAGCAATCTGTGGCTTAGGGTGTGAGGGTTTTATTGTGTTTCTTTCACTTTCATTTGGTACACCTTCTCTCTATTTCCGTGCATCTCTCCCGTGTTCTCGTGTCAACGGAATCACTCCTATATTTCATTACTACCTTACAAAGTCTTTTGTAGCTTGTCTCTTTAATTTTACATGGATACAGTTGGCAATCTCCACCTTGCAGTGCAATGGAATTTTGTAGTTGCAGGGCTGGGTTGTATGGTATTTTCATATTTATTTGCTCAGTTTGTTTTCTTGCGAGGATAACTGCAATAATTTCTCCCCTTTGTATTTCCTGAGGTTATGTTCGAGGAGGGTTACACATGCTTTTCTCTTTAGCAGACTTCTCCGATTATGGTAATCCCTATGGAGTGGTTCTCTTTTTCGATGTTTCTCATTTATTTGTTGTATTATGTACAACGTCCAGTTTTCTACCTTCTCTCGGCCACTTCTCCTCATTGTTTCTTGTTATGGATTCACACGTTTTACCATTGGGTCTTATTTTGATTATAGCTCCTCTCTGGAGAGAAGTTCCTACAGTAACTACCTATTGTGGTTCCTCAGTACTGGTGCCAGATTATCTTCTTGACACGGAGTGTGACTTTTCTGCATTTTGGAGATCTACTCCTATTCTGCTCGCTAAGGATTTCAGAGGCCCCTTTCCTTTATTACTTTAGCATAATATATGGGACAGAACAGTGGAAAGAAACCGAGGGTGACTACGTCCATACCATTGTACCAATTAATTTGAATGTAACTGAGTTGTGGTATCTATGTATGTTTTCTTGTTTTGTTTGGGTTATGGCTGAGGCATAAAGACATCTGATCATGATCCATTCCTCCTGTCGGTGGATTTTATACATTTGTATGGAGAATGATATGTCCCCTTTGATTTGTTGAGGGTTTGTACGCATTAGTGTGGAGAAGGTTAATATATTTGTGGCATTATCTCTTTTTTTCTTAAATATTAATAGCATGCTGATTATCCTTTTTCCTTTTTGAGGTTTTCCCTAAATTGTCTACTAGTTATCTATATCGTAGCATGGGTGAGCTAGACTTTATCTATAATCTATCCAATTACGCAGTATTTTTAATGTTTCCATAATGTTCAGTTCACAACTCACTTATATAATTTAGAGATTATGACAAGTCATATGCATGAAATCTGAAGCTTATATTATACAAAATTTTCATAATCTCACAATCATAGGCATGCGTAAACTAAGACATGCACACGTTATCACAGTTATGCCTTTGTTCACTCATAGGATATACCAGAGTTTTGTTTTTGGGTAGGTAGTTTGTAGAATCGAACTGTTCCAGCATGTACCGCATAACGGTTGAACATGCTCTGTACATTGATTTAATTTATGCACGGTAATGAGATGGATACCAATCCACTCCCATTTCGAATGAATGAGTACAGCCTATTTCTAATCTTTACTATATCTCTCTTTTTAATGTTTACGACCTTGTTTCTAATATACTATCCAAACAACCTCAAAGTTTCCTAATAGAATGCATAATGTGCATTTCTGAGTATAAGAAACATCCAGTTCATGCTTTATCCCTTGATTACATGCTTTTCACATAGTCATTGATTAACTCATAATTATATGAGAAAGGTTGTATTTCTTTTCTTCTCCCTTGCTTACATACTTTTCACATAGTCATTGATTAACTCATAATTATATGAGAAAGGTTGTATTTCTTTTCTTCTCTAAGTAAACATATTGTTTTTGCGTTAAGGATTGTTGGTTAAACCTTTTCTTTTTGGTTCTACTTAACAACCACCTACAACCTTAAACTATTTATACCCTAGTGGCCATTTTTTCCCTTAAAGTATTGGTGTTTTATTTCCTCGTGAGATTAGGAAAATATTCATTTATAATCACACTTTCATGGATAACCACAAATACTAGAAATACTAACCATACTAACCATCAGTAATATAACTTTCCAACAATACTTATATTTCTAGCAAGAACAAAATTGTTGCAATAAAATCCATAAGAATCTCCTATTCTCATCCATAGATCCAACTTTAATTCTATACTTGTTAAATTTGTAACAAGGGAAATGACTATACTCATTAACCTCCCTAGATCTAGTTTTAAATATGTACTACTTAATTCATAGTAAAAGAATAACCACAACCATTAACATGCATAGATCTAACCAGAAATTTTGTCATCATGTTCAATACGGAAACTACACTAGAGAAATACAGTGACCACCCAACCACGAACTACCTTTGAGGTCCCCCCGAGCTAAGATTGTTTTCGAGAGAATCAACAACCTCATTTATTCTCCTTAAAAAGGTAATTATTACCCTTCTTCATGAATTGTTTACATTTGAGCATTTGAGGTCCCCCCGAGCTAAGATTGTTTTCGAGAGAATCAATAACCTCATTTATTCTCCCTAAAAAGGTAATTATTACCCTTCTTCATGAGTTGTTTACATTTGAGCAGAGTCCCACCTTTTATGAGCTTTATTGCTTTTTGGCCTAGGCCTTTGCTTTTAAATCCAACCTTTTTCACCCAAGGTGCATTAAATGTAACCAACTTAGCATCTTTCTTAAGCTACTCATTGCTAAGGTATTTTTCTCTCCCCTGAGTTAGTCTTATCTAGAATCTTTTAGAATTCTTCTCATGAATAATTTATCAAATCTCATTCTCGAGTGTCTTCTCTAAGTGCATAGTTTGTTGAAGTCCGTTCTTGACGATCCGGATGAGCTCCTCCTTCAAGTCAATTCCTGCAACCACAAACAATCAAACAATTACCAAGCACTTGCATTTCATATAATAAAACATATATTCAACATGCAGACCAAGGAACACATGAAATAACTCATTAACACAAGCTATTGAGAAAAATAAACCAGTTTGTATTAATAACGAAACAAAGAAACTCTTACAACCTGGCCTTGGTGTTGTGCAAGTTCCTCCCAGGGTCCATCAAGGGTTTTCCTCTACTTTGACAAAGCTCACCCTCTCCCAAGTAGAATCAAGTGAAGACAATCTCTCCTCACAAAGGCTCTAATGGAAGACCTAAATCCTGCAGCATTTACCCAAAGAAAATGTATAGCTCCAACCTCCTCTCCTTCTGGCTCACTGCCTTTATTTATAGTGCTGTAAAGAGGTTATTCAGGTCCACTATCAATGGGATCATCCCCCTCTATGGGTGGGATAGCTCCCTTATTGATGGGATAAGTTCCCCCTTAATAGAGATACATGAACCAACTGGAGGCGCATCCATTTCATCAAACCGACCTCTAGAATGTTCTAGAAGTAACCACAAGTAACTTTTTCAAGATAAAACTCGCGCATTTTGCCTTTTACAGAGGGACGCACCTGTCCCTTAACATACAGAGCGTCCATGGACGCAGATTTTGTGAACATGGTCAGCGTCCCCGCAGGTAAGGCTAGAGAGAACCTGCGACCCCAGAGATAAACATAGTTTTTACAAGACTTTCTCTCTTCTTTGAGTTTGAGATGGATAACAGAGGCATGAGACTTGCCTAAGAGGGTAGCATGACTGTTGATTTGAGCCATACTAACTGTAAGTAGTCAAGGTGACATTTTTTAGTGTAACAGATTGCCCCCTAAAGTGCGAAGCCTGGAATAGAATAGGGTTTTGTAATTCTAGGAAGGGTGAAGCGCTTTATCATTTCAAGGATTGCCTTGTGGATGGCCTGGTTGGAACCTGCAATTTTCAACACAAAATACATGGATAAGATTATATCATCACTGAGGTAGGCATTCCCATACTCAGATTCAAAACTTTAACTAATGGACTAACTATTCTGATACAGGAATGATCTTGCAGTACATCATTTTAATAGACTTTTGTAGACACAGTATGGACGCAGCCATCTGTTTATGATTAGTCTACATAGATAATGAATACAAAACTCCTCGCAGCCTGGATGGTAGAAACTAGATCCAGGGTCTTCACTTCTACTTCCCGAATTGGTACGATTCTAGCCATGTGATTAAATGATTCGATGTCGAACATGGTAGAAACCACTTGATTACCAGTCAATGATGTAAACTGTTAACAAGCGTGAGAGAAACCACCAGTAATGTCAATGGTTCTCAAAGTACCAAGCACAACCCGTGAAATGTGAATAGATGTTTTGATGTCGAACACTTCACGGAATCCTTTGATCGAAAGTCAATGATGTAAACTGACGTCAAAGGCGAGAAACCTGCCATTGATGCATGCAGACTTCAAGGTACTGTCGATTCCTAAGTCATCTTTCTAGATAATGTGTCGATGTCGATAGAAAGCGACCCGTTGCAGGCAAGCCCGCAACGCGAAATCATTGTTCAAGTTGAAGAAATGTTGCTGTAAGGACTGACTCAGGGATGGTCAAATGGATGACAAGTATTTTGCAGATGAAAGTTTTGCTTGCAGACCTCTTGAACACATAACGACACGACAGATGGCTTGGTGACGAATAACTCAAAGTTAATCCCCGGAACCCGGTTAAAGACTTTCAAAGTGGTTTGATCAACTGTGAGGTAGAAGATTTCCCAACCCAGGTGAATGAAAAGTGTCGTGTTCAAGAGTGGTAATAAAGTTTCTTTTGAGATAAAAGGTAACAAACAGGTTCATTCTTCTCTCTTTTCCCCCACCATTTCTGGCAAGTACCTCTTTATTTTTAACAAGCTTGAGGAGGATAACATATGCTTGATTATAAGCTCATCCTTCGGACGAGTCCAACCTAGTTTAAATTCGAACCCTAGGAAGGAGTGGTTCATTCCTGTTTGTAATTGAACAGGTCCTCTACTGTAAAAGTTTAACGAGCCCAGTATAGGAGAAACTCGGCGTTTTTCAATTTTAGAGAGTCTGAAAAAACTAAAGGAGACTCCACGTTGAACTTTTTCGTACATTTGTGTCCCTCAAGCCCGAAAAAGTATAAAATAATACCTGGGGGAACCGCTTGATCTTGCGACCAAGGAGTACTTTCATAATTAGTGCCACTGACCTGAAAAGTAAAAAGCGATCAAGGACACGTCGTTTTATTTCCGTATCGAGTTTGAAACGACAAAAACCCGGCAATCTTTTCCTGATTTTACGGTCAGAAAAGAGCTATAAGGGGACCGTCTTTTAATTCCGTTTTAACGAGTGTAAAAGAAACGCTCGGCAATCTTTTCATGTTTTAGGAGTCTGAAAAGGGCTTAAAGGAGAACTCCAAGGTTTCACTTTTTCGTAAGTTTTAACGAGTTCGAAAAAGGGATAAAAATGTACTCATGGTTTTCACTTTTTCGTAAGTTTTAACGAGTTCGAAAAAAATGATAAAAATGTACTCATATGGCCGACTTTCAATTTAATTTACGAGTAGGAAAAGACGGAAAGAACTCGGCATTTTCATTTGTTTTACGAGAATGAAAGATAGCAAAATAATCTCGGGATTTTCATGAGTTTAACGAGTCTTGAAAATAACTGAAATTGACTCGAGATAGGTTTCATTTTTACAAAAGCTTGAAACAGATAAAAACTATGCTTCAAAGTAGTTTCATTTTTTTACAAGCTTGAAACAGAAAGAAAATTGTGCTTGATGCCCCCTAAGCATAACTGCTAGAGTGCATGCCCCCCTAGCTTCATTTCATTCAACCATTTGGATGAAATGAAGGTTTAGTGACGAGATCATTTAAAAGACTTTGACCTAAAACTGTAAGAAAATTATGCAAAACACCGAAACAACTAACCTAAATATACAACTTCACATTTACGAGATCTAGTCAATCTCTCGACTCAAGTAGAGGAGGATTTGTTTCATTTTTTAACGAGCTTGACACAGGAAAAGAACTATGCTCGGATTCAGTTTCATGTTCACACAAGCTTGAAACGAAAAACTATGCTTGTTACAAGTTCACATGCCCCCGGCATAATGATGCAAATCAAGGTACATGCCCCCCAAGCTTCATTGCATTCAATGAGGTGGATGGAATGAAGCTTTACTTTCAAAATCTTGGAAAGACTCGTGGGAGTTGTTTCATTTTTTAGTGAGCTTGACACAAGACAAGGGACTATGCTCATAACTACTTTCTACAATCTACCTAACAAAAAACTATACTCTAAAAAACCTTGATTCATTTTTTAACGAGCTTGACACAAGACAAGGAACTGTGCTCTAAAATCCTTGATTCATTTTTTAATGAGCTTGACACAAGACAAGGAACTATGCTCATGACTACGCTCTACAATCTACCTATTTAACCTACCCTTGTTTCATTTTTTAAAGAGCTTGACACAAGACAAGGAACTATGCTCAAGAAGTTCGCATGCCCCCTAGCATAACGATGCAAAGCGAGGTACATGCCCCCCAGGCTTCATTGCATTCAACCGGCTGGATGAAATGAAGGTTTACTTTCAATATTTAACTTGAAAAGGGAGTTGTTTCATTTTTAAAGAGGTTGACACAAGAAAAGAACTATCCTCATACCTGATTCATTTTTTAACGAGGTTGACTCAGTAACAGGAACTATCCTCAAACCTGATTCATTTTTTAATGAGGTTGACTCAGTAACAGGAACTGTCCTCATGCTAGCCTGTTTCATTTTTTAACGAGGTTGATACAGGAAAAAACTATCCTCGTACTCACTGATTCATTTTTTAACGAGGTCGACACAGTAAAAGGAACTTTCCTCGTACCATCCAGTTTCATTTTTTAACGAGGTTGAGAGAGGAACAAACTATCCTCGTAACATTGATCATGGCTTCCAACTGGAGGAAAGACATGTCAATGGACACACCTTGATCATGGCTTCCAAGAGGTCTTCATCCGAAGGAAGAATACTTCTTGGGAAGGAACACATGTCAAGGGACTCAAAAGGGATAAGAACATCGTGTTCAAGTAATCCCATAGAGTTTTCCATGTCAATTACCGGAGCTAAATCAACAGTGAGAGGCTCACTTACATCGGTAACTGAAATCATGGGACCGGTTGCCACATAATTAACCCGTGGCAGGGTAGATACCACTTTAGAATCAGGAACATTTAGGGGTGTCATATTATTGGTATTTGAAAAAAGACTAGGGAACGAAAGCTGGTCTACAGTCACAATACTGCCATTGTGAGGAAAAGACATCACGCGAAAGAGTGTCGATACGACAGCTTTCATTGCATAAACATAGTCTCGCCCAAGGAGTAAATTGAAATCCAAGGGACCTCGAACTACCATAAGATCAACACAAACAGTTTTACCTTCCAAGGTAATAGAAAACTTAGGAAGGATCCCTAAAGGTTCACTAATTGTTCTGTTAAAAGCTTTCAGATTCTGCGTAATAGGCGCAAGCTGAGGGGAACCCAAAGCTTTCCAAACAGCTGAGGATAAAATACTAACAGAAGCACCTTCATCTACCTGAGTACGATGTATGTCCCTACCACCAGCCTTGACAATGATTTGGAAAGGGATGGAGGAAGGAAGACGAGGTTCTGTCAGTCTATTCCAATCAAAGGAAAAGACCTCAGTACTTGGAGGGGGTTCTGTAGAAACAGGTGAAATGCCCCCCGGCATAGAAGAATCCGATGTAACAAGAAGAACATCAGCGGTATGAAATTTACTCTCGAAAAGGAGAGTGTGATCGACCGAATGTGAAATTGAATCGACCACTTGATCAACTAATGGATCATCAACCTGAGTGACATGAGTTTCACTCTCCAATGGGAGAGTGTGATCGACTGTACTTGAATTTAGATCAATCACTCCGTCAGTTGACGGTAGGTTGGGAGAAAGTTTACGGTAACCAGTTGGAAATTCTTGCTGTGGAACAGTAAGGTTTTCCAACAATGTTGAGGCTTCATCCATGTGAGGGCAAATGTGAGTTTGATGACTCGCTTTGCATACTTACAAGGAAACCTAACTTTACCCTTTTTCCCAGGAACCTGACTATCACTGGTTGATGGATCAATGGAAAGTTGATGAGAGTTTTTTGACCATACTTCCAAGACCTTTGGAATACCAGGACAATTGACAAGGAAGTGGTCACCCTTACAAAGCCTGCAAGGGTATTTTGGTTTATGGTGCATGTCAGAATTTTCCTCAACACAACTAACACTTACAGCCATGGTTGGTTGGTTGACTTCTTTCTTATCTTGCTTCTTCTTCTTCTTCTTCTTCTTCCCTTTCTTCTTCTTCTTAGCCTCCTGGTTACTAGCATCAAGGCTTTTACCAGGCGAAGAGCAAGAAATGGAGGAAGAAAAATTAGGCGAAGAAGGTAAAGGGTCAACAGAAGGTTGGTGATGTTGAGATGGTGAACTCTGTTGAGGTGAAGCATCCGGTTGAGGTGGAACAATTTGAGTATTTTGGGCCAACGAAGTTGAAAATAACCATATTGGTAAACCTATTGTAAATCCAGGTAATGACAAAGTAGCCATATAAGGAGGACCAACATTTCCAAAATAAGGAAAAGTACTAGGATTCTCGTTAGGAGGGGTTCCTAGGTTGATAAATTCCGGAACATTTGCCATTATATTCAACTTCAGTGAATTTTATTAACAATCTAAAACTAAAATTAACAATTCACAATTCACACTTATGGTCTCTAAAAGTAAAAACAAACAAATTAACACGCGCTATCAAATCTAGGAGTCAAACCACACACAAACAATATCTTCCGGACCAAAAGCGCTAGTTGGTGATTAGGTCCAACCTCGCAGGATTCAGTACAGAAATGGCGGGTGGAACAGTTACGCTAACAACCTGCTTAATGAATAGACTGGACCAAGTTCCTCCACTTTAACCGTCTCGAAGTGAAGTGAACCCCCCAGAAAATCCAAGTGAGTATAGCCGACGTCTGCTCCAGGTACAGTGGGACCTTCCCTCCACCGTCACCTTGGGTAGAATCCTAGAGATTATGGTCACTAAGGTTACCAATCACAACAATTACACCTGGGGGAACAGTCTAAACTCCGACAGCACGCAAGGGCAGAGTAGCAAGCTCAATCCCCTTACCGGCTCCTTGACAATAATCCAAGGTTTACCGATAAGTGACCCCTGGCTCCTCGACAATGGTTAATCCGAGGTTTACCGTTTGTAATACGTACTGTCTGGCGTCGTTCCCAACGAGGGAGGAATGATCCCCTCACTGGTTCGGACACGAGCTCGTGCTTCTCCTTTAAGAGGAGCTTTCCCAGAGTGTAACTGAAACAATTGGATTTAATCTACTCAAGATAAACTATCTGTTTGGTTTTGTAGTCTTGGAGAGTTAAGTACTCACCTACTCCAAGACCCTAGCCTAAGCTATGTTGGTGTTTTAGAGCCCTAGAAATGTAAAAATTACTAGATGAATTTTAATTAAGCGCTGTGTTATTAAGGCTGTTATTACTCAAATGGGAAATGGATATGAAACCAATGGTGTTATGACCCGACTCAACTGAATGCAATCGAATATGATAATGTAATCCTTTCAATTCGATGAATCCTACCTAAAGTAAGGAGAGAGTTTCCATTCACTTCCAACAATGCAAAAAATTGATCATTAAGAGAAAATTTAACAAATTCTCTAATGCACTAATTTTATCAAGAAAAACTAATGCAAATCAATTCCAAACCAATTTTTATTTTTATTTTTGTGTAAATTCAAATCAAAGAAAGCTGATCTAAATCTACGATTGATTTTTCAGAATGTAAACTATGCAATTGTAATCCATGCACAATTCACATGAAAAGTATGCAAATGTAATCTATGCACATTTTTCATTCATATTCTGAAACTGAGAACTCTAATTATGCAAATGTGATCTATGCAAGAGAATTCTCAAACACAAGATGATTCTAATGTAATCTAAGAACCAATCAAGTGCAAGTCGAGAAAATTGGGTGAGAGTTCCAAAGATCAAAACATAAAAACACTCAAAGGCGATTAACACTCATACACAATTTAGCCCCCCCCGGCGAATGAGGGGGAAATTTTTTTGCAAAAACAAAAGCAAAAAGATGCAAAATTGTGAAAAGACTGAGAGAAACCTCCAAGTAATGACCAAAGGAAATCAAATTAAGAATTTCTCAAAAAAGAGACTCAAAACACCCAATTGATGAAAGCTAAAAGCAGGAATGCTGATGAAACAAGTTCAGGTGAAAATTTTTGACAGGGTACTAAAGGATCTGGGCAGAAAACACTAAGAAAAACCAAAATCTAAAAGCAATTAAAGCAAAAATGGAGTTTTCCTAAGTTTTTACAGGAAGACGCAGGCAACCCGTTAGAACAGGCGCGGGCCCGCTCTGTGCAAACGGAAACAGCGCGTCCAAAGACGCACTGTGCAGTACTCAGAGGGTGCGTCCTTCTGGAAAAGTTAAGAAAAACCAAATCTAACTAAATCTAAAGCTAAGCCACCCAAATACTAATTCTCATAGTCAAAAACCAGAAAATAAAAATGATTTTCTTAGAGCAAAGTTCACACAAAGGAAAAGACTTTCTCATTAATGGATTCCCCAGTGGAGTCACCAATTTGTCACACGGAATCTTTCAAGGGTGCGGACACGACTGACCTTCCTAGAAGTCTAAGACATTCTAATGACAAACAAGACAAAATGGAGTGATCTTTCTCTAAATACACCTTTTACAACATGAAAACTACAAGTGTTTAGGCTTACCTTATTCCAAAACGCTGTTGTTGAAGTCCGTTCTTGACGATCCGGATGAGCTCCTCCTTCAAGTCAATTCCTGCAACCACAAACAATCAAACAATTACCAAGCACTTGCATTTCATATAATAAAACATATATTCAACATGCAGACCAAGGAACACATGAAATAACTCATTAACACAAGCTATTGAGAAAAATAAACCAGTTTGTATTAATAACGAAACAAAGAAACTCTTACAACCTGGCCTTGGTGTTGTGCAAGTTCCTCCCAGGGTCCATCAAGGGTTTTCCTCTACTTTGACAAAGCTCACCCTCTCCCAAGTAGAATCAAGTGAAGACAATCTCTCCTCACAAAGGCTCTAATGGAAGACCTAAATCCTGCAGCATTTACCCAAAGAAAATGTATAGCTCCAACCTCCTCTCCTTCTGGCTCACTGCCTTTATTTATAGTGCTGTAAAGAGGTTATTCAGGTCCACTATCAATGGGATCATCCCCCTCTATGGGTGGGATAGCTCCCTTATTGATGGGATAAGTTCCCCCTTAATAGAGATACATGAACCAACTGGAGGCGCATCCATTTCATCAAACCGACCTCTAGAATGTTCTAGAAGTAACCACAAGTAACTTTTTCAAGATAAAACTCGCGCATTTTGCCTTTTACAGAGGGACGCACCTGTCCCTTAACATACAGAGCGTCCATGGACGCAGATTTTGTGAACATGGTCAGCGTCCCCGCAGGTAAGGCTAGAGAGAACCTGCGACCCCAGAGATAAACATAGTTTTTACAAGACTTTCTCTCTTCTTTGAGTTTGAGATGGATAACAGAGGCATGAGACTTGCCTAAGAGGGTAGCATGACTGTTGATTTGAGCCATACTAACTGTAAGTAGTCAAGGTGACATTTTTTAGTGTAACAGGCATTGGTGATCCATTTGCTAGTGGTCAACTTTGTACAACAGTTTTGGCACCATATTCATATTTTAGTAGAACTAACATAATCTTCCATACAACATTCTTATATTGATTCAAATCACATGGGGATCCACTTTGAAAATGATCAAAGGTGGTCCTCCTTTTGATTTGAGTGGCAGGGTGGTGCAAGACATGTGATCTAAAGCACTTGAACTCTTCATGGTGGTAGGGTGGTGCTAGGGCAAGTAGTGGCCCTCATAAGGTGTTCTCGAATCCTTTGAGTTGAGGCTAACAAATTATAAGGGGAATTCTTCCCAAAGAAATTGGTCAAAAGAGAGTTGGGGCACTAGTCAAGTTTAGGGGTGACTTAGAGGGCATTAATTTTTATTTTAAATAGAGAGAAGAAAAAAATTACTAATAAGTGTTCCATTGTTTTCGAAGTGGAGGGACTTTTCCACCTAAAAATCTTGTGTCTACCATCTTATCCTTTTGCATTGTTGTATGGTCTTGTGTAATGCATTTTATATCTTGTGAAGAATAATAACAATAATGTTGAAGAATAACTAATGATTTGAAAAAAGATTAATAGAGTGTTAACTGCTAAGAAATATTGATTGTAGTATTTCCAAAATAAGACTAAAACTAAGTACAATCATACTTCCAATGGAGCTAATCAAGCTCTTTTATTTATAGGTATACGTACACACCAAAATTAATAAGAATAATAAAATTATTTGTAAGCTAATAAAAGAAAACTTGAACCAATCATGTACATCTATTTCAAACAAAAATTATTTTGAAAAAAAAATTATTTACAAGAATTTTCTCTTGAAGAGTTTCCTTGAAGCATATTGCAAATGAATCATAGAAGTATGGATCATGTACATCTATTTCAAACAAATTCATGAAAAAAAAATTATTTACAAGAATTTTCTCTTGAAGAGTTTCCTCAAAGCATATTGCAAATGAATCATAGAAGTAAGGATGGCACTTGCTAATATTTTGAGAAAAATCAAAGAGAGGGAGGGTAACAAGTTAAGTAATAAAGATGTATCTTTGAATAGTATGGCCTATAGAAAATTGTTAGTATCTAAAAGTGAAGAATCAATACTATTTACTCTACTGTTAGGATTTTCTAAGGATCTATTTATAAGAGTTTTATTTTTAGGAGTAGTAGCTAAGATAGTACAATGAGAAATGGAAAGTTCATGATCATGAATTAAATTCGTAAGTTGATCATCATAAGAATCATAAATTAATCATAAATTAAAATGGATTACTAATAGTTGAAATCATTAAAATGATTAGAAATTTGAAAATGAAATTTTTTTAGGGCTTGTTCTAAATTGGGGCCTTTCTCATTTGAAAATATAGGTTTTATTGAAAGATTAAGGTTATGAAAATTTGATATAACCATTAGCTAAGGGTGAAGTGTCTCAATATTCTCAATCCTCGGGTCATCATCATACATGACTTCAACATATTTTTTTGTAAAAATTTAATTGGAACAAGAAGAATAATCAATTGTAGATAGATGAAAATCCTCATACTTTTCGAATGAATAACTATTTAATAATTCATTACTCTCATCTAACCCACAAGGCAATTCTTCATTTAATTTTTCTGGAAAAGAGTTTTGTGATAGAAGGACTAATTCATTACTCTCATCGAACCCACAAGGAAATTCTTCATTTAATTTTTCTAGAAAAGAGTTTTGTGATAGAGGGACTATTAAATGATCACTAGACAAATCAAAAAGAGGATGAAGGTATGAGGCATAATGACTATTCAAATAGATGATATGAAATTCCTCCCTCCTATTAAAATGATCAGTGTAATCATTAAACGATTCATGAGTTTTGAATTCTATTTTGCCATTATTATTTTTAGCACATAAATAAGATTTAAAATTACTTGAAATAATCTCAAGAATGTTTTATATTTGACTAAATTTATATTCTTAAGAATTAAAATTTAGATGGGCTAAATTATGTGGCTGAAAGTCAAATAGGGCATCAAAAAAATTAGAGGAATTAGCTATAAGAAGCATGATGTTAAAAGAAATATTGTTGCTCATATCATGATGTTAAAAGAAATATTGTTGCTCATATTTTCAATTTGAATAATTGGTTGCTGATTTTCTACTTTCTCATAATTATGAGAATTTAAAATAACTTTAGGATCAACACTAATTTTATTAGATGTGTTCATGTTTTAGTGAGATTGTTAATTTATAATTTCTACATTGTGAGTTTGGATAGAATTAGCAACAAGTTCATCAACATTAGTAAATATAATATTTTCTTATTCAATGTGATTTTTTCTGAATACAAGGAAGTGAGAAAATTTATTGAAACCATCCCATTAATTCTATTTCATAAGGTAAATCTTTTTCTTTTTTTTCCCGTAGAAAAAGTCGTAATTTCTATTAAGTCAAAGAAATTACATTCTGTAGATGCTGAGCATATGCATACTGAGGCTGAGTGCCTTTCAAAACTATCAAAAAGGAATTTTTGACGTTTGTTCCAGAACTGAACAGGTGAGCTAAAGAGTTCATTCCTTTCCCTTTGTGTTTGTCACCACACAGGGAGCGTACATCCTCCAGGGAGGTGTATATCCAAAAACAAAAATAATAATACAGCTAAAATGTATGCTGTATTGTGTAGTTGTATCTTGCTGTCCAAAAATGATATAAAAGACAAACTGTTTATCCGCCCTGAGACGGTGCATACATATAAAACAGATTATGTATATAGAAACATAGTGTAACCAAAAAAACAGTGATAGTTGGGACCCCTTTCAGTGTTGTGCGTCCCTTTGTGCTTGTTGATCATCAAAGGGTCTGTGATAGTGCTGAAAAAAGGTCCCATCCAGCTCCTCCTAAATTAGCCAGCCCGCTTCTTGCCTCTGCATTGCTTGCTTGGACAGGTGGTCCGCCCGAACGTTGCGCTCCCTGTATATATGGTGACATTCAAATTTTTCAAAAGCATCTGTTAGTCTGAGGGCCTCTTCCATAATATGTCTTAAAGAGTAAGCATTATAGATTGATTTTCTATTGAGCCAATTGCAGACAATCTGTGAGTCCCCAAACAATTGTAGATGAGTGCATCCTTTCTCAAGCGCAAAAAAGATTATGTGTTTTGCAGTTGTAAGCTCAGCAAAGTTATTTGTGCCCTGACCCAGAGGAATTTGTAGCATGAAGTAATGGTTTTCTCTGAGGAAGAGGAGGGCTCCCCCTCCACAGCCCTCCTCTTGGGCTGAGCCATCAAAGTAGGCCCATGGGATGGATTTGTCTATGAGCTCAAGGGTGATGGATCTAGGAGGAGCAGGTGGTGGATCGTCAGGGATGAGAGCAAGATCAACAAAGATATGGGTCAAAATGATAGGCTAGTGAGGTAGCTTTTGGTCAAAAATTGCTCTGTTCCTAGCTGTCCATATGGACCAGCACATGAGAAGAGGGATGTTTTTGTCCTTCCCAGAGTGTTGTTCCAACCAGCATTTCCATGCTTTAAGGATAGTGGGGCCCTGCCATTGCTGGAGGGTGGGGGAGCGTGCCGAAAGGAGGGACCATTGTTCCTGTACTACCGGGCAAGAGAGGAAAAGATGCTCTGTGTCTTCTTCGTTCCTTCTGCATAAATGGCACCAGAACGGTCCATGGAAGGAGCGTTTTTTTAAGTTTGCTCCAGTAGGGATTTTATTGTACAGGATTGCCCACATTAACAGTCTCGTTCTGGGAGCTGCCTTTAAATGCCAAATAGATCTCCACCATTGCTGTATGTTGTCTGGCTGATATGGTTGCATGAGGTGCAGGTATCCTTCCTTTGGTGTATATAAACCACTCTTGGCAATAGCCCAAACAATCTCATCTTCCTCCTCCGTAATTCTGATATGTGCTTGTGTGAGAGCCTCAATATAGGCTTCCCACTCTTGTCTCCATTGTTCCGGAATGAGGAGGTCTGGTGCTGACTTCCAAGCCTAATGAAGAAAGCAGGTATTTTCGTGGTCAGCAATGTGAGCAATGTGAGTGATCCCATGGTCCTGTAGGTGAGCTATGAGCTGTCCAGATAGCCTGTGCATGTTGCCACATCCAATCCAGGGATCTATGCCAATGCGGACTGTATTACCTTTATGGATTCTCCAGGTGAGTCCCTCCCGAATGAGGGGGAGGGAGTTTAGGACTGCCTTCCAGATTATAGAGTGTCTTCCATTACCTCTGTGATCCCTGCATATCCAGCTATAGATGCTCTCCGGGGCAATATATTTTTCCTTTACTACCTTATTCCAAAGACTGTGAGAAGTGAGAAGCTGCCATCCCAGCTTTGCTGCCAGAGCATTTGCGAATAGATCTAGTCTCTTTATTCCCCCAGCCCCCCCACTTTTTAGGTCTTGCAATTGTGTCCCATTTCACCCAGGCGAAGAGGTTTCCTTGTTTGTTTCCCTTCCAAAGGAATCTGCAGCAAATTTTTTGAAGCCTGGTTAGTATCCCTCTTGGTATCCATGCCAGTGACATCCAATACACCGGCGTTGCTTCCAACACTGCTTTGATAAGAGTGAGTCTACCAGCCTGTGTAAGATATCTGTTATACCATACATTAACTCTCTTCTCCACCTTTGTGATTAGCCAAATCCAATCTGTTATCTTGTATCCACCATGTTTCACTCGGAAGCCCAAATACTTCAGCCCTTCCTCCATAGGATGAAATTGAAAGGGGAAGTGATTTTTTGTGTAGATGATTTCTTGTGGAGTACAGCCAAGAGCTGTAATAGTAGATTTCTGAACATTTATAACCATACCTGTGGCTTTCTGGAAGAGATCAAAGATGTGTTGTAAAGTGGATGAGTCTGCCATACTTCCATTTAAGAAAATGAGTACATCATCCACAAACAAGAGATGAGTAAGAGAGCAATTGTCCGCAATTTTGATTCCTTTTAAACGACCTCTCCTATGTTCAGAAGCAATCAGCCTACTTAGCCCTTCCATAATGAGTAGGAACAGGAGGGGCGATAGGGGACAGCCCTGTCTGAGGCCTCTTTCAGCTGTGAAAAAAGGAGTGGGGGAGCCATTGAGGAGGACACTGAAAGGGACATCAGATATACAGCTCATGAGACTTTTGATAAAAGGGAAAGGGAAACCCAGGTGAGTAAGGAGCATTCTGATGTATAGTAGATTAACCCTGTCAAATGCTTTTGAGAGGTCTACTTTGAGGATCATGCCCTTCAGCTTCTTGCTCTGCATTGAGTGGAGGAGCTCTTGTGCAGTGCCTATGGCTTCATGGATTTCGCGACGGTGGAGGAAAGCAAATTGTTCAGAGGATATATTATCCGAGAGGATGGGCTTCAGCTTGTTCGCTAGGATTTTGGCTAAAATCTTGTAAAGACAGTTACAGAGCGAGATAGGCCTAAAGTCATTGAAAGATTCCGGCTTATCAGATTTTGGGATAAGAGCTATAAAAGTGGCCTTGATTCTTGAAGGGACTGATCCAGAGAGGCTACAATGAATTATTGCTTTGAGGATATCCTGGCCTATCAGCTCAAAGAAGGCTAAGTAGAACTCAATGGTCCAACCATCAGGTCCCGGGCTTTTGTCTTTTTGGAATCCCTTTATGGTGGCTTCCAGTTCCTCCAAAGTGATCTCTCTAGTGAGTTCCTCTGCATCTTCATCGTCCACAAATCTGGGAAAGAGTTCTGCCACTCTCATGATTTCAAGTAGACTTGCTTGTTCCGGTGCTTTGTAAATGTTCCTAAAATGTGCTGAGGCCAGGTAGGCAAGTTCTCCAGGATTGCTGACTTGATGCCCTTGATCATCTTTGAGCTCCCAAATGGTGTTGATCGCCTTCCGGCCATTTGCAAAACGATGGAAGAACTTGGTGTTCTCATCCCCCTCCTTGAGCCAGATGGCTCTGCTTCTAAGTCTCCAAGAGTCCTCCCTGTCTCTGAGGACCTGTGTTCTCCTATTGATGAGACCTTCATACACGGATTTCTGGTCTGTGGTCCAATAAGTTCCATCTGAGTCAGATTCAAGTGCCTCAATAGCTTGTTCTGCCAGAGATAGTGTGTGATCATCCTGTATTCTCTTTAATTTTGCCCATTCTCTTGAAATCCTTTTGATCTCGGAGAGGTTTCTGACAAAACCAGTGGCTGGGTCCACATTCTTAGGGATCGGATGTGCCTTCTAGAAATCAGTAATAAGTTTGATGTAACAGGGGTCCCTGAGCCAAGTGGAATTAAATTTGAAGGGGGCTTTTTGGGTCTGTTGTCTAGTCCCCATCTCCAGGAATATGGGACGATGGTCTGAGATCCCACCACTTCCCACCCACTGCCGAGATCTGGGGTGTAGATTGCATAGCCCTTCCTTGATGAGGAATTGATCCAGCCTTCTGGCTAGGGTTTGTTCCCCTGCTCGGTTGTTCTTCCATGTGAATTGGACTTTTGCTGAGGGGAGATCAATCCAGTGGTGATCCTCTAGCAGTTGCCCAAAGTAGTCAGAGAGGGGATCAATTTGAGCCTGATGACCCCAAGATTCAGAGAACCCCAAAGAGAAATTTAAATCTCCACCCATAATAATATTATCCAATTGGAGAAGAGGGGAGTTGAAGAGCTTTTGCCAGTAAAGTTCTCTGTTCATGCATGGACCATAGACATTGATGATTCTATAGGTTTCCTCCATATCCTTTGAGAATATGTCTGCCCCCAAGAAACCTCCTCCACCCCAGATATTCTTTAGCAGAATGGTTTTATCCTTGAAGCCAATTGCAATGCCTCCAGAATAGCCAGAGACGTCGATGGCTGAGAAAGTCCAGCCAGGCAGCCACAGACTTAGGATAGAGGACGCAGAGTCTGCGTTACACAGGGTTTCTTGTAAAAAGATTATGTCCACTGGATTTGATAGTAAGAGGCGCTTCAAGGCCGATTTTTTTTCCGGGCTGGCCAACCCTCTGCAGTTGAAGGCCATAATTTTCATGGAGGGGGGTGGGGGAGGGTGTCCAACGCTCTAAGGGCCCTTTGTATAGTGTTCTGTTTTCCCAGGAGGACTTCATCCTCCGCTTGTTTTTGCGCTATCGACATAGAGGAAGGTCGACCACGACCCTGCTTGGGTGGGAGGATAAGGTTGTCCAGCGACAGCCAAATGGAGTCCGAAACTTGCAGCTTGGTGGTCGAGCGGGTAGGGTATCTCGGAGCAGAGTTCACCGAGGGAGAGGGCGAGGGGAAAGAGGGGTGGGGGAAAGAAGGAGTAGAGGAGGTGTGAGGTAAGCCCGATGGCTTAGGGATAGGGCAAGTCACATAATGTGATCGGGAGGGGGGGGGGGGGGGGGGGGGGGGGGCGGTCCTTCTTGACCAATCCTGTGCAGATGGGGAAGTGGGAGGGGGGACCCTGATGGGGGGGGGGGGACTGCCAGGAGCAGATAAATTCATAGATACAAGCAGAGATGCAGAGTCAGACATAGAAGAGGACATACCCGACGAGAAGACCGCTCCCTTTGCTGCTCTTGAGCGAGTCAGAGGTGGAGATGGTTGTCGATTACCGTTTGATGTAGGCTTCTTTCGGCGAGATGCTGGAGGAGCTTCCACAGTGTCAGATGTAATTATGTGGGCCGCTCTTGGTGCCTCTGCTTCAGGTGGATCAGTGTGGCCTTTCGAAATGGGCAGATCGTCTCCTGTTGTCGCCTGCTGGGTCTTTTGGAGAAGGGGGCAGTCCTTATAGAGATGCCCCACTTGGTGGCATCTTCTGCAGCGGTAGGGAATGCCCTCATAATCTAGCTTCTGCGTCCTTGAGGTAGATTTCCACTGAATTTTGATGTTTGTCGGCACTCCTCCTCTGGTATCCATGTGCACTAGTATTCTAGCATATGCCAATGCACCCGTCGAGATGTAGGACTTGTCAGTTTCCATAAAAGTGCCAAGTGCATTCCCAATTCTTTTGAATATGGCATCGGACCAGTACTGAAGAGGCAGGCCCGACAGTCTGACCCAGATCGGTCCAATGCCCAGCAGCTCCGTCTCAGGATCAAAGAGGGGTGTCCACCGTTTGAGTAGTACCGAGGCTTTTTCAAAGTGCCAAAATGATGAGAGAACCCAGCTCGTCTGATCCGCCCTAGCAAATCTGAGTGCAAACCATCCTCGCACGAATGTCTGTACAGATGGGATCTCCGCTAGGTATTGACCCCAAATCTCTGAGGCCCATTGCTTGATTTTCTCCGCCGATGCATGTTTGCCGCGAATCCTTCCCACAAGTACACAGTCCGCCATATCCATGGCGTCTTCCCACTGTATGTCCTCCTCCAACCTCAGGAATGCGTCCTCGGCCGTGGATTTAAAGCAGCGTTGCTTCTTGGAGGGATGAGAGGACATACGGCCCTGGTTTGAAGGAGCTTTTGAGCCTGCCAGGGGAGGATTGGGTGGGGGGGGGGAGCGGGTTTGATCCCAGGGCGGGGATGGCTTCAGGGAGGGGGGGAACCGCGTGGTAACTACCAGAGGGAGCCGAATGGACCAGGGGAGGGTTTGAAGTCGTCAGGGGAGGGTTTTCCACCGGGTTAGTTGGGATCGCCGGTGGGATTACAGGGAGAGAGGGGATGGTGGGAATCTCCGGCATATGGGGAGTGATGCCAATCGGGGAGGACTGTAGACAGTCCGAGAGGAAACCAAGCAAAGCCAGGGAGGGTACGGCAAAGGAATTCCAAGAGGAAGGCTCTCCAGGGTAAAGGGAGGAGGGGAGAGGTGGGTCAAACCGGGAAGGGGATGGGTGTTCGTAACTAGCAGACAAGTTTCCACTGTGCAGACCCCCAGATGAGGAGAGCGTTGTGCGCCAGATGGAGGACTCCGCCAGCGGGGAATCCAAATAATCAAGCTCCTCTGTGTCCATGTCGACAGCTACAAGCCGTTCTCGAGAATATGGTAACCGCTAGTTTGTGCCTGCCTCGTGAGCTGGTAACCGTCGGCACCGACCTCGGGGGACCGTTTTTGTAATGCAGGTTCACAGGTCGCTCTCGCTGGAAGAACAACTGTAGTCGACCGAGAAACCCCGTGCTCGCTCTGGATGCTCCGTTCCGATGCGGTTAGTGCTGCCAGGTGAAAACCCTAGGGTAAAAACGGGAGCTGTGGAGGTAGGGTTAAAAAAAAGGGTATGGGGCCGCGAGTCGCGAGGTAAAAAGATGAAAGCAGCACGGGAAAATGGAGTACGGGGAGAGGTACGTGTGGGGGAGGGGCTTACAGGACCGTGGGACGGCCTGTAAACCCCTGTCATGTAGGGTTCAGCCTATGATGCAGAGCCGACTCCATTTTTCCACTATCCTCCCTTCATTCTTCATTAGAATTTTGTATTCAAGGTAAATCTTTTTCATTAAATGGTTAAAAAAATAATTTGTAAGAAAATCATTAGAAGTCTGACCTTGGAATATACAAAGATTTTCAAGTTCTAAACATACATGATTGTAATCATACTCAAATTGGAATGCTTGCAAGAACATTCTTGCAAGTACCTACAGGTGCAATTGGTAATGATCTACACTAGTTCGTCTTTGGCTTGGTATGTTAAGGTAAGAGTAAATATATTGGAAATCACACTCTTATGCATAACTTAATCGTTACAATTTAAAATAAATTGAACAATATGATCAAAATAAGAAAATTTTCTCTTACCATTAAACTATGTTTTGACAAGTGTTTTAATACCTTCATTGGAGCTGTGGTAGTTGCTTGTCATCAAAGCAACTCCAAACAGGAAGTTTGGAAGGTTCCATTATAAATAGAAAAAATTTGAAAATACAAAACTCTAAAAGGACTATTGGTTAGTGGCCCTCCTAGCCCCAAAAATGTGGATGACCAAAAATGAACTCATCAAAATTTGGAAAACCACCCAGTGAGAACCCCAAATTAGACTCTTTTCCCTTTGGGTTGTTGGTTTTTATTGGGTCTAATTACCCCTACCTCTCCCTCCTATATTTGTGATGTTTCTTATTTTCTATCAATAAGAAGAGAACTAGTGAGTTTTCAAGTTCTTAAGTTGACACAAGGGCTAGCCACCAATGGGCTTGCTCCTCCAAAATGATACTTCTAAAAATTCATTAAATTAATATAAATGCGAATCTAGTCTAAAATGCTAGAAACAAAAAATAAATCATAAGTCTATAGGGAGTAGGAAAAGATAAAGACCTCATCGTAATAAAGAGTAAATATAAAATGATATTTTGGACCAGTTTCAGATGCACTCAGTTCGGCAGAGGCATATTACATGGCTACGAGTTAGGCAACATGTGAGGCAGTTTGGATGAGAAATATCCTGGTTAGTTTGTTTGGTCAATAGATGAATTGAACTGTGATTTACTACGATAATCAGAGTTGTATCAAACTCTCTGAAAAATTTAGTTTTTCATGATCGGTCCAAGAATATTTATATCTGATATCATCATCTCGGAGATTGTGTATTGAGGCAGATTATGTTGTTAGAGTACATTCCCATGGAGGAGAAAGAAGTTGACATTTTAACAAAGGCATTGTCAATATGTAAATTCGAGTTTCACATAGACAGGATCATGGTATCTGATAATCCCTTTCTTGTTGAGAGGGACTATTGAGAAAAGGCAACAAGAAATTCTAGTTTAATTTTTCCTTGAATTAAACTGAGAATTAAAATCCGATTCTATACTCATAGCAACTTTTAAATAGTTAATTAAGCTTAGTTAACTTAATTAGCCTGGGAATTTTGAGTTGGAAGTCTTTCTGATGTCATGTATATGTTCTCCCTAAGTTTTTGGGGTTCAGTATGAGTTTAAATTGAGTTGTAAATTAGATAACTCATTTTACTGAGTTATGTTCAGTCAAATTAGTTCCAAAATAGCTATGGAACTAATAGAGAGTTAACAGTCAGTTAGTGCATTAGTGCATCGAGAAGTGTCACTCTAGTTAACTCAAGAATACCTCAACAGAAACTCATGCATGTCGATTTTGAGAAAGAACCAGTTGAGACTAGAGTGCAGGGCTAGTGTACTATCAGTTGTGTGATTTACTGAGTTGGAAATATCATATATGCAATCAGAGTGTTTGGATTGCGTAGTTTTCGAAGCATGAATTCCCTTTAAATATTGTTTATTCATCCTAGGAATTACGCAAGATATTAGGGGCTTAGAGAGATACAAAATTGGCTAAGTGTTGGCGAAGAGCTTGCTTGTGAGCTTGTAGGAATTTACAAGGTAAGTTTCTCAGATAGAAAACTAAAGAACACCGCTCACAAATAGATCACATATCAATACACCAATATTCTTGATGTGGTTAAAACCCTCAAAGAGGGAAATAGTCCACGGCCTAAGCCAACACGGCCACTTCAGGAAATTTATTAATAAAAGAATGAAAATTTACATAAGCTTCTCTCATGAACGATTACCCTACAAATGACCCTCCATGCTCTTTAAATAGAGATCATGGAACAATCAGGTGTTAAGGCATGGATCAAGTGTCGGTAATACCAAGGAGAGAATGAACTGTCGGATCACTTCATGTCTAGAACATATCGTGACCGTCAGATTGTAAGTTACAAAAGTATATAGTAAAGAAACACACTTTACCTAACTCTACACTAGACCAAGTTATACTTAACTATTTCCTATGTATCAGAATATCCTAACATCCCCCCCTTAAAAACAACTTGGGATAGGATTGAAGGATGTACAAATATGACACAATAGGAGAAGGAAGGAGGCATTAGAGCCTTCCCCCCTTAGTGACAACTTCCTGAACTCCAACCATAAATCGAAGTCTAGTAAACTTCGCCTTTGTGAGAGCCTTTGTAAAGATGTTTGCAACTTGATCATCTGTTGAACAATATTGCACTTCAAGAACATGGTCATGAATGAGATTTTTGATGAAGTGCATGTGCAGTTCAATGTCTTTGCTGCGTTGATGTTGGATTGAGTCTTTGCATAGTTGAATGGAATTTTGATTATCACACCAAAGTGAGTCGAATGCTGCTGTTGAAAGCCAAACTCTGACATGATCTGACGAAGCCACATGGCTTCCTTACTAGCTTTTGCGGCACCACGATACTCTACTTATACTGAAGAAAGAGAAATGGCACTTTGTTTCTTGCAAGCCCATGTAATAGGTCTTAAACCAAGAGTGAACACATAACCTGCAGTAGACTCCTGATCATCAGGGTCACCAGCCCAATCGGAATCAGTGAAACTAGCCAATGGAGGAGATGCTTCTACACTGTAATGAATCTTGTTATGCTCCTATATCAATAGGTGTCATATTTCATGATTGACTTGATTAGCTTTGCAATACGTGCATACCTTTTCTTGTTGCAAAGGTTTTCCATATTCTCAAAAGACCAAAAAATTTAAAAAATGTAAAGAGGGTATACCCTAAAAGAAAAATCAAAGGGTGAAAAGATAAATGGTCAAAAGAAAAAATGAAAAGAAATGAACCCCAAATGAAAAGGACCAGGAAAGTGTGCAAGTCAAAATTCCACTACTATTTCATTCTCTGTAAATGAAGCATCATGTATAGCTGGTTGAACTTTTTTCACAATTGATGAATGGCCAAATAGCTTAATCTTGGCCAGTTCATGTTTGAATTTCTTGTTTCAAGAAATAGAGAATAAAAGTCTGTCCAAACTATTTAAATTTGGCAGATAAGTAGATAGGTAGAGAAGCAAAGGAGCTCAACTGTTTAAACTGAGCCCTTGGAAGAAATAAGTGTAGATTTAGATAGGCTTATCATGTAAAGGAAGAAAATTGATGAGGGTTTGCTAGTCCAAGTGCACCCAAAAAGAAAGGAGAAAAAATGTTAGGTACAGTAGGATGGGTAGGCAATTTTGATGTGGCAGAAAGAGACTTTTGATTGATTTTGTCTCTCAAAATGATAATCTTACCTCTATCACAGGTACTATTGCAGTTTTATATTTTTGGAGAAACTCAAGCAAAGCATGACTAATTCCCCTTCATCCTTTTCCCATATTACTTACCAATCTCCCCCCAGAGATATTGAGATCTACTTAATATCACCAAATCACTCCATCCCATTTCATAAAAATCCTAAGTAAAATATTTTTACTTAGGAAATTGTACAAAATCACATAGAAACTTTTTTTTTCCTTAAGCCTAAGTTTTTAAACTTTATAACTTAGCGCTTGTTTTTATATCATTTCTCATATTAACTATCAATATTATTGTATAAACTCCCTATACTTATTCCCATTTCCGGTATTATATTAATATATGCAAAACCCAAAAACTTTATTATTCTCGCCCCCAGCTAAACTATAGCCATATATCGTTGTTTTAAATGGAATTATAGGTTTATTTGAAACCTTATAATAACCATTCCTTGCGCACATGAGGGATTAATTAACCCCACGTTAATTAATAACTTAACTAAAACACCCCGCCGACCAATAAACACAACTCCGATATGATTTATTAATATTTATTACATTGGGTCCCCGTGCTGTAACCATCTGCCACCTCCGTTGACCGCCAACTATCAAATCGACGGCCCCAGATCCAACAGCCGAAATTTGTATCGCAACCCCCTCCGCCGCTGCACTTTATCGCCCGGGAGATTGGTGGTATCCCCGCCCGTACCCAGACACGTGTCACACTCCCACGTTGCTCGCGGCCCTCCCGTCCGAAACCACTTTAGCCCATAAGCGGTCCGGGATAAACCACTTACCACCCTCCAGTTGACCATCTGCCACGCCACCGTCTTGTACCCTCCGCTACGTGAAAAGATATCTCATCATGCTGATGTCATTTGCATAATAAATGCCAAAAATACCCGCCAAATCGATTTTCATTAAATAGACGATAAAATGTCATTTTCGCCCCGATTTTTTGCAAACTGTGCTCCATGCAAAGCACGTCTAGTCGACTGTTCGAGCAGTTAGCCCGTCACCCAGCCAAGAAACTCCAGCGTCGTGCTCAGTAATCCTCCATTCGACTTGCAAATTCATAGTTTTACCTCTGCAATCTAGGTATTTATCCGTTTTTACCCTGCCAACTTGCAAATTCACTTTTCCACAAATAATTCTACCTGAAAAAGCCAACTTTAAGTTGAAATCAAATTGTTTAGTCCATAAAAGACCCTGAAACCTGCTGTTTAGTCCAATTCTCCACAGAAAGCCCAAATTCCTGTTTGAATACATAAGAACCAAATATGGAAGCCCCCATAGCCTTGAATGTCGCACCCCTGAATGCACCTCATAAAGACTTGAATTATCTACCCTTGGCCGACAGAGATTTCCAAATAAAAGACTTAACTAGTGACAGGAATTATCTTCAAACCTTCTGCCAAATCAGAGATAGTCATCTAAGCAACTTTGACATTTTTGGACTATGGGAATCAAACCTTCCCATGTACTTTCTTCCCTCAGTCCATGTTTTCCTAGATATCATTCACCAATGCTATGCCAGCTATGACCCTGTCCACAGAGCAATTATGTCACCTTCACAAACTGTCATTTTTTCCATAACTGTTGAATCCATCAATGAGATGATACATTTCCATTCCACTAAGCCCCTGGCTCGTCTTTCCATGGGATTTTTGCTTGAAAAAGCTTCTCAATTGCCCAACTCAGAGATAACTCACATTACCCAGATGTTCATGATACCAACACACCAACCTAAAGGTCCCCCTCCTTATTTGCGCACCTTTTTCACTGAGACTGGAAAACTCATTCTTGACATGATATCCTTGATCTTGGGATTTAGATCCAGTGAATATGTGGATGATATCACCTATTATCTATCTTTACTCCAGGACAACCACCTGCTGTCAAGTATGACTATGCCACTTTTATAGCCAACAAAATCCATGACCAATTCCTGAATTTGGATAGAGAAGGAGTTTTCAAATACACTTCTTATGTATACCATCTGTTGTTATATTATCAGCCAAACAACTTTCCATTTCCCATCAAGAAATTAGACTCAAAAGGAAATCGGAGGTCTGCGATCTTTTGGAGCTCAATCTTCCATGATTGTGACTCCCCTTATACCTATAAGAATTCATTGACTTATTTGTACACCCAGCATCCACTCTACTGATAGGAGCTCCTCCTCCTAAGATCACTGGTGATATGAAGAAGATTTTGCAGCTTTCCAAACAATACAGGATAGGTGACTAGTACCATTACCAGAATCACACAGAAATCAGAATATATGGATGTGAACTATGCCAATTCAAGTTGCCTAGATATGTGCCTATGAGGTTATTTGCATTAGAATATTTCAGGCAGCTCATCTATACAGACTTAAACCACTTTTGTAATGTAAAGAAGAAAGCTCAGCTAAGAATCAGAAACTAGTTAGGCCCTTCTGTCATCAATTCTAGGGATGCATGGCAAGATGCTGAAAAGATCTTAGAAGACCACCTTAAATTCAAGAAGAGTTTTCCGTGGGTGCCATAAGACCCATGTAGTTTCATAAGTGACAGAATGGTAAGAAACATGCTATCAGTGTATACTATTAGTATATGTACATCATAGGATTCCGGAAATTGAACAATATGCAAATAAGGAAGAATGGGTAGAAGGGACATTAATAGAGGAAATGAGTGAACAAGAAAAGATGGAAAAAGCTATGAAAAATCTTGAAAAAACCCTTGACCTGGACTCTTTTGGACATGTATCTTTCAAGTGGCCTCAACAATCAGGAGTTGGGACATCCTCTGCTGGAACTTCTCAACAGCCTGCACAAAGAACCAACGCATCAGTCACAGGGACTTCAAAGGGAAAAGAGGTGGAAACAACAGAACAGCTAATCATGACTGATCAGCCAGGGGGGTCCAAAGAACAGGAACAAGTACAAATTCCTCCTGCCCAATCTAAAGCAGCAGAAATACCAACATTACAAACTCCTCTAAATGAGGAAAGAAGCAAGAAGAGAGATAGAGAAGAGGCCACACCTATCAGTGGACCTGCTGAACAACCAGGAGAAAAGAGACAAAGACTGATACCTCTGTCGGAAGAGGAAATCATTGAAGAAATGGCAGACAGTATAAGAGGTGAGAGGGTTGTCAGCCAGCAGACTTCCACAGTGGTAGATACATCAAATAGCTCACATAGACAGGAGCTAGAAAGGTAGCATAGTGTGGAGTTATCATCCACCAGGCCACAAAGCAAACAATCCTCAGACATTAAAAGAACTTTCATAGAGATCAAAGCTAGAAATGATCCTTTGAGGATTCAGATGTACAATCAATACTTGAAAATGGCCCCTTCAAACCAGCAAAGGTTAATATCTACCTATGACATTAAAGAAGGCAAAATGTTGACGAGTTATTTTAAGCCAAAGGTACAACAGCCCCAGTCCGCAGTAGATTATATCAGAACAAACTTAGAGGTCCTAGCCAAAGACATTCATCCAATGGACCAAATTGAACTTCACAAGAAGACTGGAGAAATGGTTTATTCTACACTGGCTGACAAAGCAATGTTGGCCCATCAGTTACAAAGTTCCTTAGACAACACAACAGCTTAGCTGCATCGGGAGAAAGCCTCTTCTCTGGCCAAGGATAACAGAATCAAAACCTTAGAAGAGATCATCATGGAACTCGGGAATGACCCCCAAGATGTTAAAGGTGTAAAGGAAATAATAAAAAAGAAGGAAGAAGACATTGTTGCCCTGAAGAAACAACTGAAGCTACCTCCTTCAAGGCACCCTCAGACTGCAGAAGTTATAGAGCAGAAATCAGAAGAAGACATGATGGACCTGCTCATGAAACTTAACGAAAGATTAACTGATACAGAGTGGGCACTAGAAAAATCATTAAAAGAAAAGTAGGGAGAGTCAACCTCCCAGCCAGCTGAGGTAATCCCTACAGTCACAACTGCAGTCCCCTCAACAGTTGAATAAGCATTGGCCCCAAATGTCCCAGCAGTTGCAGTAGAGGTAATCACAGGTACAACATCAGCAGGAGCAGCACTAGGCAACAATGTTAATATAAGCATAGAAGAATTGATAAAGTCCATGGAAGAATTGAGACTCCAAGTTTCAGTGCTAAAACAAGTAAAGGAAAAATTGGCAAAAGTAGAAAAGATTTATGATAAATCCAAAATAAGTGTGGCAGAGAAAATGAGAGAGGTTAAAACATTAGAAAATAAAGTGAGAACATTAGAGAAGGATCTCACTTTAGATAAACCTCTGGCAGAAATCAAAGGAATTCTTTGGACCAACATCAATCAATCCCTAAGTAATGTTTGGCCATTTATCCAAACTATTTATGAGTAGGTTGACTTAGTGAGTGTAGCGCATGGATAAATTCAAAAAGTAAGAGATTTATTAGGACAAATGCCTCATCAAGCCAACCAGCTCATACATTTTTTGAATTACAGAAATAGAGAACAGCTGGGACAGCTTGGCATCCTAGACAGGATAGGGACCATTTTGGAAATCAAAAAAGTTCTAACCAAGAGAACTTTAATGCAGAATTTGGAAAAAAGATGCCAGGACATGCAAGTAGAAATTAATTCTTTCATGGAAAGGTTTATAGTTTTGCAGAATAAAGGGCTACCAAGTCTTTTAGGTAATAATGACTGGCTCATGAAACATGCAGATTATGTACATAAGTTGAACACATATGTTGTGGATCAAGTTAATTCATCAACAAGTGCTTCAGGAGTAAAAGCACTCCCCACAGGCCAAAGCCTCTATGATAATTTAGAGAGCTTATTTTATATTGAACATGAGGTAAGTCATCTATTTCAACTCCAGCCTAATTTTATCAGATATACAGAAGCTGATGAAACCTTGAGGAAACTTCAGAGACATAAATTGCGAGAGCAACAATGGTGGGAAGACATGTTAGGGATCTTGTAAATTCCTCTTGGGTAAAACGTACATTTCTAGGCTATTTTTCCGCGATAAAGATAAGCAGAGTTGAACAAGGATCAAACAGATCAAAGTATATTGAAACATGATTAAAGCGTATCAGACAAAGACGTAGCAGCCAGCACAGAGTATCAGTGGAAAACAACTATAAACTGACTCGCAGAGTCTGCCTTCAGCACATCCGACGAAGATAGAACAACCAATACAACGTCGATTCATCTTTTCCCTCTTTTCGAGACTATTTGTCTCTATATATTGTAAAAAAGGGGATTAGTCATCATTAGATATTATCTCTATCAGAGATTTTGTAAAGATATTTTGATATTTTGTATAAATACCCCCTAGAGAAAGTATTTGCGGTTGGTGGGTGTTCATAGTTTAGACTGTAATACTGAAATTTTTTTGGAGTAAAAAGCTGTTGGAACCATTTGTGGTCCGGCCTACTGGATGAGGAATTGATGCAGAGGACTTGTCACAAAATTCTTGAATTAAACTTCAGACCAATAAGTCCCCTTTATCTCATGTTTTACAGTATTCTTGTTTATTATATCATCTGTGTTTCATAATCTGAATGGTAAGGAAAATGATTAATTCAGAATTTGCTTAAACTGCACTCTGTCTTCAATCTTTATTCTTTGTGTTTTCTTTAGAATTAATATAAGTAGTGAATTCTTGATTGCTCCTGCTTCCTCATTCTTGCATATTTGACTACTTGCTAAGGAATTCTTAACTGCTCCTTAACCGTAATCATCCATTTTCTCTCTTACAATATGTTGAAGGATTGTTAATTGCCTTTCATCCCTTGTGTTCATTCCATCTGATTCCAACCTATCTTTACTCCTTGTTTGACTACCTTGTTCTATGGTACCATCCTCTGTTAAGAAACCGAATCCAAAAAGCAATCCTTATTTGACTCCAACATGCCCAATGGACTGAACTATTTAGTGTGCCTCACTGTTCTATTGAATTCCACCATCCAAACCCAAAACAAAACCCTTGAACTTCATAACTAGCCTAATACATTTCAAAACAAAGCTAAATCATAAAGAGAGAGCCCTCTCTGGATGCAGATTGGCTAGAATCTATATCTAAAAGATTGGTCTGTGGTTACCTCGGCCGTATTCCCTTTCTTACGACTTTGGGGAACAACCTGAGTGATAACATCATTGGTGACTCCGTTGGGGACCTGAATAATTTGTTTTTTGCAGCTATCTGTTTCATACATACTTTAAATTCCTAGGCAGTTCCTTTTTACGAAAATCTTTAGGAAGGTTTAAAGTTCACATATCTAAAAATTCCTAGAAGATACAGTCAAAGTTGTATTCTTAAATGATTCCAAGAAAAAACCAAAATATACCCCTAGAAACTGGCTCCAAAGAAGAAGATCCATTACACTAGATCAAATCCGGATCCTGATCCCCCACCTGTCTTTGAGAATCCTAATCTGATTCCTAGGATCCTTATAAGCCAGGAGAGCCAAGAACATTCCGCTAGTTCGCGTCTTGACAAACATTTGCAGAACCCTATCCAATCTGAGCTTACCTCTGGGAAAACACCAAATCTTTCTGCCATTGTTGCAGCTTCTTCAAGTTCTCCATCAACAGCTCAAACTATCTTTCCCACTCCTCCACCTACAGCACACATTTCCACTGTTATCTCTACCTTTCTAGTTGTCACTCTCATCTCTGCAAACATGGAAAACCGATATGATCCCCTGCAATTACTTGCAAATCCAGGGGCCATGCCCCAGGATTATCATAGTAAAATCACCTATTTTGATGGTACTGGCACTTACACAGCTCAAAAACATACCAAGAAAATGACAGGTTATTTTGAAAACTATGAGATTGATGATGATGACGTCAGAATGAAAGTATTTGCTCAAAGTTTAACTAGAGATGTTAGAACATGGTTTATAGCCCTCCCTGCAAACATTATAAATGACCCACAAGCTCTTTAATAGACCTTCTTGAACATATGGGAAAAGAAGGACCCTTTCCACATTTTATCAGAATATGAAGGCTTAAAGAGAGGTGCCCAAGAAACTGTCCAAGATTATTGTACCAGGTTCAATAATGTTTACAATGCTATTCCTCAAAATCTCAGACCTCCTCCAGATTTGGCCTTGATCAAATTATGTGAAGCATTTGACTAGGATATGGCATACCAACTTAGGGAAAGAGCTCCTAGAGACTTAGAGGAGATGCAGAGTATAGCTGTCAGCGTTGAAGCCAACCTGATTTTTAAACGAGCTCGAGCTAGAGCTGAAAGGAGGATATCTATCAAAGAAGAAACTTCTGCTTTTGAACATAAATTAGATGCTATTATTAAAGGAATGGACAGACTTGGTGATAGAGTAAAAACAATTGAAAGACAATCCCCTTGGGATGGTTAGCTGAGTAATACTAGGAGAAATCCAAATTTCAGAAAAAACCAAAACTCTAATATTGGAAAGGCTGGGCCTAACCAAAACATTAGGCCCCCATTCCAGGAAAATTATGCTAAAGCCTCAACTTCTGATCAACCAACAAAAGATACTCAAATTAACTTAATGGGCCTCAACGATGAACAACAGGTTTTCCTGACTCGAGAAGAGCCAAGAAGTTGACTCTTAAACAATTTCAAACTCAACCAGGTGAATCATTCGATTTTAGAGAGGGATATGATACAACCATCTATGAAGTTCACAAACAATACAATCTGAGGAGCAGAAGAATAGATGTCCCTGAGGCCAATAAACAGAAAAATACCAAGCAACCTACCAAATCTAAAATAAATAACACACCTGTGCAAACCCTTCTTAGAATAGTTCCCAATCCAAATAATCCAATAGTTGAAGATGTATCAGACAATCAACAACCTAATAAACAACCTTCCACTTCCACTCCTCCCAAAGGAAAGGTGGAAGAACCTCCAGAAATTGACTTGGAAGCAATTTCAACCCATAACACCACTCCTAAAAGAGAAAAAAGCCCTGAAAATACAGCAGAAAAAGACAATCTCACAGTCCCAAATACAAAAATTCACACTGAAAAACCTTTCAATCTTGACACTGAAATAGGCAAATTAAAGATAGCCATACCATTGATAGAATTGGCTAAACATGATGTCTACAGAAGACAAATTAACAGATCACTTCAAATTCCAGAAAAAAAGATTCAGTAAATCTCTTTGATAACCAACCTGAATTAATATTTGGCCCTGAGGTAAATGGAAAATCAGTAGATGGAGGGGTCCCTCCTTTCTATGTAAATCTGAACATACATGATAAGATACTTCATAATGCCATGTTTGATTCTGGTGCTTCTCATAACTTAATGCCTAAATCGATAATGGAGAAGTTGAAGCTAGATATTACCAGGCCATACAAAGGCTTTTTCTCTTTTGACTCAAGCCGGGTCAGATGTCTAGGACTGATCAAAGACTTATGTGTATCATTAGTTCAATATCTCGCCAAAACCATTTTAATGGACATAGTGGTAGCCGATATTCCACCAAAATACGACATGTTGTTATCTAGATTTTGGGGCGCAAAGCTCCAAGGATCTTTACAGTTGGACATGTCCTATGCTACCATTTCAGTGTTTGGTCAACCAAAGAGATTGTACCGAGAAACTTTAATGAAATACATGGTAAGCAGTTAGGAGAAACCCTAGAATTTTCCCATCTATTCCATACACTCTGACATGGATTCCTTCATTCTATACAATGCTGAAATTAATCCTACAACTGATGTTAAGGTATTAGCACTAGAACAAGAAGAAATTGTAAACCAAAAGTCTAATCTTCAAATGTGAGAAATTTCTGAGAACAATGATATATCAAACACTCAAGAGAAACCAAATGAAACCAAAAAACTAGATTTCCCTAGTAAACAAATTTTTGAGGCTCCTGATACTAACTATGAACATGAGATCCTATGGTATTTAAAATTTGATGGTTCAGTTAATAAATTAGGGGCAGGAGTAGGGATTTGGGTACACAATCTAGAAAATGATCATGCTGAAGGGCATGCTTACAGCGTAAACTTTAGATGTACCAATAATATGGCTGAGTATGAAGCCCTGTGGTTAGGACTTAAATTGATCAAAAGTTTAGGGGCAACCAGGGTATCAGTTTTGGGAGACTTTGATTTAGTCATTCAACAGATAAAAGGCAACTTCCTCACAAATGATCCCAGATTAAGATCTTACAAAGGGGCAGCAATTGATATCCTCAATACATTCCTAAAAACAAAGCTGGCCAAAATTCCAAGAAAACATAATTTGCATGCTCAGAGTTTGACAACATTTGCCAGCACTTGTAAATTACCTTTTGAACCCAATCATCAGTGCAAAACTGAGATTAAACACAGGCCAACCGTTCCTGACAATGTAAAGAATTGGCAAGTGTTTGATAATGATATTCAGATTATCAATTTCTTGACTCTAAAAGAAGAGTTTTCTAGTTCAAATATAGACACGGGCACTGTTAGTGAGGTTGATCAAACAGATAAAATTCAAACAGGCATTTCAGCAGAAAGTGCAGCTCAAATACTTCACCCAACAAAATTTACCAAGAAAAATTTGCAAGACCTTAAGAAAGTAGACATTGATGAGATTATTGGAGGGGAATCTGAAGTCATTAATTTAAAAGACAATTATTTTCCCACAGGATTAACTCCTTTGGAAGATTTCTTTGATTCTAATGATATCCCCAAAAAACCCAAGATGCAACCTCTAAACGCAGACATTGAGGACTGTAACATAGGAACTGAAGAAAATCCTAAAATGATAAAACTATCCAAAACTTTACCCCCTGATCAAAAGCTTAAATACGTTGAACTGATCAAAGAATTCCAGGATGTATTTTCCTGGAGCTATGAAGATCTAAAATCATATGACACCTCTATAATTCAACATACAATACCTCTCAAGAAAAATCAAAAGCCATTCAAGCAAAAGCTCAGAAGGATCAACCCTGTACTACTCCCTTTAATTGAAAAAGAAATCAAAAGAATGTATGAAGCTGGGCTAATTGCTCCTATTAGGTTTTCAGAATGGGTGTCTAATTTAGTGCCCACTAGAAAGAAAATAGGAGAAATCAGATTGTGTGTTGATTTAAGGAATGTAAATAAAGTTTCTCTGAAAGACCACTACCCGTTACCTAAGATGGATCACATTTTACAAAGGGTAGTAGGTGCTTCTAGGATTTCACTGCTGGATGGATTTTCAAGCTTTAACCAGATTCTAGTCCATCTTGATGACCAGGAAAACACTACTTTTACAACACCATGGGGAACTTTCAAATATGTTAAAATGCCATTTGGACTTAAGAATGCAGGGGCAACCTTCCAACGAGCAATGGACATAGCTTTTGCAAAAGAAATTCATGATTTTATGGTCATATATCTAGATGATCTTACGGTGTTTTCTAAATCAGATCAACAACATTTAGATCATTTGAGACAAGTGTTTTTAAAGTGTAGAAAGTATGGTATTTTGTTAAATCCTAAGAAGTCGTTGTTTGGTCTAGAGGAAGGAAAACTATTAGGCCATATAATCTCCCAAGATGGCATCAAAATTGATCCTGATAGAATAGAAGCCATTCTACAAATACCTCACCCCAAGAATGTCAAAGAACTTCAAGCTTTCCTAGGAAAAATTAACTTTTTAAGAAGATTCATACCTAATTTGGCTGAATTAATCAGATTGCTGAATAATATGTTGAAAAAAGATTCCAAGGTTAAATGGACATTAGAAGCTAAACAAGCATTTGAAGAAATTAAAATAACTTTGACCAGAACACCAGTCCTTACAAGCCCAAAGTTTGATAGAGACTTCATAATATTTTCATTTGCATCTGAACACACTATTGCTGTTGTTTTACTACATAAAGATGATCAAGGATGTGAAAAACCCATAGCCTTCTTTAGTAAATCACTCAAAGATGCACCGCTAAAATACCCAATCATGGAAAAACAGGCTTATGCACTTGTAAAAGCCATTAAAGACTTCAAAGTATACATATTATACTCCCATATAATAGACTATGTACCAAATACTATTGTCAAAGGCATCCTAACCTAAGAGGGGATTGAAGGCAAGAGAGGTAAATGGATTGCTACTATATTAGAGTATGATATTGAAATAAAGCCTACAAAGCTTATAAAAGGACAGGGATTGGCTAAACTCATGACCGAAACCAATTGCCAAGCCCTGGATATCAATGAACTGGATAATGAATAGGAGATGGTGACTCCACAAATCAGCCAGGCCTTATTAGAATCACCTTGGTATGCTGATATAACTCATGTATTATTAAACCTGCAAGCTCTTCCAGGGTTATCCATAACAAAGAAAAGGTTTTTAAAAATGAAAGCTTCAAAATTTTGTATTTTAGATGGTGCTCTTTTTTGGAAAAATCTTGAAGGCATTCTATTAAGTTGTTTAATAAAAGATGAAGCTGACAAGGTACTCAAAGAATTTCATGCAGGAGACTGTGGTGGACATCTGTGCTGGAAATCAACTATTGACAAAATCCTAAGGGTTGGATTTTACTGGCCAACCTTGTTCACTGACGTCAAGAAGTTTGTAACTACTTGCCATAAATGTCAAATTTTTGAAGGCAAGAAGAAACTTCTACCTTTACCCCTTAGACCAATTTCCACTGAGAAACCATTTCAATAATGGGGTTTGGACTTTATCGGGGAAATCCATCCTCCCTCTTCAAGCCAACATAAATGGATCCTCACTGCCACAGATTACTTCATCAAATGGATAGAAGCTATCCCTTGTAGACAAGCCAATGATTCAGTGATAATAGGATTCCTAAAAACCAACATCTTGTCTAGATTTGGATGTCCTGAAAAGATCATAACTGACAATGCTGCTGCTTTCAAATCCAAAAGAATGACCAGTTTCTGTAACAAGTACCACATCACCTTATGCCATTCCATAGCCTATTACCCTCGGGGTAATGGTCTAGCTGAGTCCTCCAATAAAAACCTGATTAATATTATCAAGAAAGTGTTGGAAGAAAACAAGAAAAATTGGCACAAGAAACTTACCAATGCACCATGGGCAGACAGATTAACTACCAAGACCAAGAGTCCATCAGAACTAGCCCTTATGAATTAGTCTATGGTATGGAGGCTGTATTTCCTTCATCTTTAGGAGTCCTTGTAATGAAATTGCTGCAAGAAGCTCAAGTACAGCCCAATGACATTCAAAGAAGGATAAATCATACCATCCACTTGCAGCAGACCAGAGAAGAGGTGTACCAAAGATCCCAAGTGTTACAAGAAAAACTCAAGAATTTTTTTGATAAAAGGACCAAGGTAGAAGATTTTTTCTTGGGAGACAAAGTTTTAAAATGGGATTCCAGGAGAGAAGGTAGAGGAAAACATGGGAAGTTTGACTTCCTATGGAAGGGAACTTTTATTATCCAGGCCTCACAGGGAAACAATACCTACTTCTTGAAGAACCTGGATGATTCAGAAACAGAAGAAGGGCCAGTTAATGGTTGAATGTTGAAACACTATTTTGATCCAGTTTGTTGATATATTCTGACTCTAACTTGTACATAAGAAAGTTCAGTTTCCACAACTTTTTATAGCAAAAATAATGAGGAAGAAAGCACAAAAAATTTTGAAAAACAAGAAAGGAACTTCACCATTTTTTGCTTTGCTTTATTTCAGTTAATCACAGATTGCAGAAGAAGATAGTCTACATTTATTTAAAATCAGCTCAAGAAAAATGTGTATATTTTACATGGTCCTTAGTACAGTTTTTTTACTTTCAGCAAAGGAAGATTTCAGAGCACAACAAGAGTTATTCATAAGGCCATCTGACCTGCTGTTCTTGACTTTTCACCAGGAAAAGCCATCCCCAAGTGGAGCCAGTGTTATGCTCCTATATCAATAGGTGTCATATTTCATGATTGACTTGATTAGCTCTACAATATGTGCATACATTTTATTGTTGCAAAGGTTTTCCATATTCTCAAAAGACCAAAAAATTTAAAAAATGTAAAGAGTGTATACTCTAAAAGAAAAATCAAAGGGTGAAAAGATAAATGGTCAAAAGAAAAAATGAAAAGAAATGAACCCCAAATGAAAAGGACTAGGAAAGTGTGCAAGTCAAAATGCCACTACTATTTCATTCTCTGTAAATGAAGCATCATGTACAACTGGTTGAACTTTTTTCACAATTGTTGAATGGCCAAATAGCTTAATCTTGGCCAGTTCATGTTTGAATTTCTTGTTTTGAGAAATAGAGAATAAAATTCTGTCCAAACTGTTTAAATTTGGCAGATATGTACATAGGTAGAGAAGCAAAGGAGCTCAACTGTTTAAACTGAGCCCCTGGAAGAAATAAGTGCAGATTTAGATAGGCTTTGTTGAAAATGCAACAAGATGATGGAGCTTAGTGGAAAGGAGTCACCTTCACTAAGTGGGCACACAGGCTATTTTTGGCGCAAAATCTATTTTTAGACTATGTCTATTTTTAGACATATGGATCATGGTCTATGAGTTGCAGAATGCTTTGTATGGATGATTGGTCATGTTGGGAAAAATAGATGGACTTCTATTTTTGGTTCACAGTGGAGTAATTAGAGTCTATTTTTAGACTGCCAGGCTAAAAATAGAAACAATCAAATATTATTAGCCCTTAGTAATATTTGGACTCTAAACATTATCTTATTCTCTTGGAGCACTTCAGTTCGAGCTACGGATGTGGCACATGCAGCTGACAGAAGGAATCACGTGGTTTCTTTATGTGTTAGTTGAGCTATTGCATGCAGGACTTCAGTTAGAACTCATGTGGTTGTTTTTGGTGGAGTTGATGGAGTTGTGTTCAGTTTGACTTGGTTGAACTAGTTGTATTTTAGTCTAACTAAAGAATACACTAGTGATGAGTTGTGTGAATTAAATATTAATTAATTCACTAATTATTAACTCATAAAGCAACTGAAGAATACATCAGTTAACTCAGTGCATGTGCAGTTCATTGGAAACAGGTGTTAAAGGTTGAGATTACTATCAGTTGTGACTATAGTTGTGCATGAGATCTTGCACAATCAATGGGATTGAGTTATGCCAATGAGGACTGCGCAATATGGGCCAATATCAAGGCAATTGTAGCTTGTGCTCACGTGATTTTCACAGAGCATTGTGTAGTGGAGGCAAGCAAAGCAGCGGAGGAGATTTGAGCTGTGATTGATCAGATCTGAGCTATTTTTGTGTGTAACAGGTGGAGATAGTACTGAGTACTTGTGAGGAGTATTGTACTATGTATTGTTACATGTTCTCAATCATTATAATATACATATAATAGTGTGGGGTTTTCAGCTGTATGCTTTCCCCAGGTTACATACTGTGTTAATGTGTGCATGCGGTTGATGTTTCATTGGTTTGATGCTGCTAAATTGGTGATCAACGTAGAGGAGGTTATGTATTGTGCATGTATTCCGCAATAGTGTATAATCAGAATAATCTTTGTGAATAAGTGTTTATTGTTCAAAATTTCTACATGGTATCAGAGCTGTTGATCATCAGATCTATTATTCAGAAAGTGTTTACATTTATTTCTTTAGGCAGAGTCTGTAATCGGGCCAGGTAGCCTCTGGATTCATCATTCTTTTGGAAGGTGATATATTCGGTGAATGCCCATACAGTCGATCTCTGTACAATAAATACGTTTTTCTCAAGAATTTTAGATCAGAAGCGGTTGAGTTTTGAGTTGGTGGAATGGTGCTCAAGGATAAACTCAGAAACATCTAAGTGTGAGAATGGAGACAGTATGCCCCAGTATCTCACGAAGTTCACCCAATGCCGGGATGAGCTGGGAAGTTTGGGGGTTACTGTTGATGATGAGGACTTGGTGAGCTTGGCTCTCCTTGGTCTTCCGAAGAGTTGGCATTCCTATCAGGACTTTGTCAATGGTCGGGAGAAATTGTCAGGATGGGAGAGACTTTGGTCGGATCTTGTGCAAGAGGAGATCAGACGGAGCACCAGAGACAGTTCTTCATCCATGCATGATGAGGAGAACCGTGCCTTAGCGAGTAAGGTGAAGAAGGGGAAGGAGAAGGGTTCTCTTTCCGAATCCAGTTCTTCCAATGATGGGAAGAAGGTTGACAAGTCAAAGGTGAGATGCTTTCGTTGTCATGAGTTGGGTCATTATGCTACTAATTGCCCAAAGAAGAAATCCAAGAAGGGATCCAGGGAAGGATCTGAAGGTGAGGCACTTGCTTCATAGTTCTAGTTGGATTTCACACTCTTCGCATACATGGTTTCATCCATGGTGGGAAGTGGTTGGTTTCTTGACAGTGGAGCTTCTTTCCACATGACCGGTGACAAAATTTTGTTCAGTACTTTGGAGGAGAAAGATCTCTACATACTCATAGCGATGGGTAATGATGAGAAGTATAGTGTCTCAGGTGTAGGCACGGTTATTTTTCAGAGGGAGCATGGAGCTTGCCTTACCTTGACCAATGTCAAGTATGTACCAGGACTGAAGAGAAACTTGGTGTCGATCGCGATGCTGGAAGACAGAGGTTGTGATGTAGTCTTCAGTAAGGGAAAGGTTTTCCTTAGATACATCATCACTAGACAAGTGAAGCAGATTGGTTCACGGGTCAAGAACCTGTATGCTCTTGAGGTTCAAGATGCATGCAAAGCCTTGAGCAGCGAAGCAACTGATGGAGACTTGGTGGTTGAGAGGGAGCGTATATTATCTCTCAACATGCAGAGCCAGAAGAAGCCTTAGACGATTGTGGAGGAGCCACGATTGGTGCAGCAGCTTCAGGAGGTTGTGGAGCAGCCACAACAAGGGAAGATGAGAGGAGATTGAGTAGAGACATCTACTCATGCATAGACCTCCAGTAGGGGGTAACTTTGAGCCAGGTGGGCTGAGGGATCACATGCAGCCATACCTCTAGGTAAGAGGTGGGGTAATGTGGATTGATCGTCGTAAGGAGGAGGGGCAGGATCCTTAAGGTACCCAACCTCTTGGATGAGACCTTGCTAAGGGAACCCCAATATGGAGTAGCAGGAACTGACTGATTAGGTAGAGACAGATGCGGATGGAGCAGCAGAGAGAGAGACAGTGTAGGGAATCCCAGGATAGCGCATAGCTAGCAGGCTACAACAATGCGAGAGGCACAAGTGTTTTGCACAGTGCTAGGTGGCACAGAGAGGTGTGAAATGGTGTGAGATGCATGGAGATGTTGTAGTAGCGTAGATGTCAGAGAGGGAGCACATGTCAGCAGCAGGTAGAGCTTCAACATCAGAGTATGTTCCTAGCCCAACAGAGTGGTCAGTTGGGAGTGTTTTTGTTCCAAGTGTTATTGGAGAAAGTGGACCGGGCAAATGTGTTGCATGCAGAACATTCTAGAGTTACAGGATAGGGGTTGTAAATAATCCATATCTTGTTGAGAGGGAGTGTTGAAAATGAAACAAGATGATGGAGCTTAGTGGAAAGGAGTCGCCTTCACTAAGTGGGCCTGCAGGCTATTTTTGGCGCAATGTTTATTTTTAGACATATGGATCATGGTTTATGAGTTGTAGGATGTTATTTATGGATGATTGGTCATGTTCAGAAAAATAGATGGACTTCTATTTTTGGTTCATAGCGGAGTGATCAGAGTCTATTTTTAGACTGCTAGGCTAAAAATAGAAACAATCAAATATTATTAGCCCTTAGTAATATTTGGACTCTAAACATTATCTTATTCTCTTGGAGCACTTCAGTTCGAGCTACGGATGTGGCACATGTAGCTGACAGAAGGAATCACATGGTTTCTTTATGTGTTAGTTGAGCTATTGCATGTAGGACTTCAGTTAGAACTCATGTGGTTTTTTTTGGTGGAGTTGATGGAGTTGTGTTCAGTTTGACTTGTTTGAACTAGTTGTATTTTAGTCTAACTAAAGAATACACTAGTGATAAGTTGTGTGAATTAAATATTAATTAATTCACTAATTATTAAATCATAAAGCAACTGAAGAATACATTAGTTAACTCAGTGCATGTGCAGTTCAGTGGAGAAAGGTGTTAGAGGTTGAGATTGCTATCAGTTGTGACTATAGTTGTGCATGAAATCTTGCACAATCAATGGGATTGAGTTATGCCAATGAGGACTGCACAGTGTGGGCCAATATCAAGGCAATTGTAGCTTGTGCTCACGTGATTTTCACAGGGCATTGTGCAGTGGAGGCAAGCAAAGCAGCGGAGGAGATTTGAGCCGTGATTGATCAGATCTGAGCTAGTTTTGTGTGTAACAGGTGGAGATAGTACTGAGTACTTGTGAGGAGTATTGTAATATGTATTGTTACATGTTCTCAATCATTATAATATACATATAGTGTGGGGTTTTCAGCTGTATGCTTTCCCCGGGTTACATACTGTGTTAATGTGTGCATGCGATTGATGTTTCATTGTTTTTGATGCTGCTAAATTGATGATCAACGTAGAGGAGGTTATGTATTGTGCATGTATTCCACAATAGTGTATAATCAGGATAATATTTATGAATAAGTGTTTATTATTCAAAATTTCTATAGGATTATCATGTAAAGGAAGAAAATTGATGAGGGTTTGCTAGTCCAAGTGCACTGAAAAAGAAAGGAGAAAAAATGTTCGGTACAGTAGGCTGGGTAGGTAGTTCTGATGTTGCAAAAAGAGACTTGTGATTGATTTTGTCTCTCAGAATGATAATCTTACCTCTATCACAGGTACTATTGTAGTTTTATATTTTTGGAGCAACTCAAGCAAAGCATGACTAATTTCCCCTCATCCCTTTCCCATATTACTTACTAATCTCCCCCAGAGATATTGAGATCTGCTTAATATCATCAAATCACTCCATCCCATTTCATAAGCCTAAGTAAAACCTTTTTACTTAGGAAATTGTACAAAATCACATAGAAACTTTTTTTTCCTTAAGCCTATGTTTTTAAACTTTATAACTTAGCGCTTGTTTTTATATCATTTCTCATATTAACTATTAACATTATTAACTCCCTATACTTATTCCCCTTTCCCGTATTATATGAATATATGAAAAACCCCAAAACTTTGTTATTCCCGCCCCGACTAAACTATAGCCATATATCGTTGTTTTAAATGGAATTATAGGTTTATTTGAAACCTTATAATAACCATTTCTCGCACACATGAGGGATTAATTAACCCCACGTTAACTAATAACCTAACTAAAACACCCCACCGACCAATAAACACAACCCTGATATGATTTATTAATATTTATTACATCGGGCCCCTGCGCCGTAACCATCTGCCACCTCCGTTGACCGTCAACTGTCAGATCAATGGCCCCAGATCCAACGGCCAAGATCTGTATCGCAACCCCCTCCGTCGCTACACTTTATCGCCCGAGAGATTGGTGGTATCCCCGCCCATACCCAGATGCTTGTCACACTCCCGCGTTGCTCGCGGCCCTCCCGTCCGAAACCACTTTAGTCCATAAGCGGTCCGAGATAAACCAGTTACCGCCCTCCCGTTGACCATCCGCCATGTCACTGTCCCGTTCCCTCTGCTACGCGACAAGATATCCCTTCATCCTGATGTCATCTCCTTAATAAATGCCAAAAATAACCACCAAACTGATTTTCGTTAAATAGACGATAAAATGTCATTTTCACCCTGATTTTCTGCAAACTATGCTCCATGCAAAGCACGTCCAGTCAACTGTTCGAGCAGTTAGCCCATCACTTGGCCAAAAAAACTCCAGCGTCGTGCTTAGCAATCCTCCATTTGACCTGCAAATTCATAGCTTTAACTCTACAATCCAGGTATTTATGCGTTTTTACCCTGTCAACTTGCAAATTCACTTTTCCACAGAGAATTCTACCTGAAAAAACCAACTTTAAGTTGAAATCAGTTTATTTAGTCCATAAGAGACCCTGAAACCTGCTGTTTAGTCCAATTCTCCACAGAAAGCCCAAATTCCTGTTTGAATACACAAGAACCAAATATGGAAGCGCCCATAGCCCTGAATGTCGCACCCTTGAATGCACCTCATAATGACTTGAATTATCTACTCTTGGCCAATAGAGATTTCCAAATAAAAGACTTAACTGGTGACAGGAATCATCTTCAGACCTTCTGCCAAATCAGAGATAGTCATCTAAGCAACTCTGACATTTTTGGACTATGGGAATCAAACCTTTGCATGTACTTTCTTCCCTCAGTCCATGTTTTCCCAGATATCATTCACCAATGCTGTGCCAGCTATGACCCTGTCCACAACGCAGTTATGTCACCTTCAAAAACTGTCCTTTTTTCCATAACTACTGAATCCATCAATGAGATGATACATTTCCATTCCATTGAGCCCCTGGCTCGTCTTTCCATGGGATTTTTGCTTGAAAAAGCCTCTCAATTGCCCAACTCAGAGATAACTCACATTACCCAGATGTTCATGATACCAACGCACCAACCTCAAGGCCCTCCTCCTTATTTGTGCACCTTTTTCACTGAGACTGGAAAACTCATTCTTGACATGATATCCTTGATCTTGGGATTTAGATCCAGTGAATATGTGGATGATATCACCCTGGTTCTATTATCTATCTTTACTCCAGGATAGCCCCCTGCTGTCAAGTATGACTATTCCACTTTTATAGCCCACAAAATCCATGAACAATTCTTGAATTTGGATAGAGAAGGAGTTTTCAAATACACTTCTTATATATACCATCTATTGTTATATTATCAGCCAGACAACTTTCCATTTCCCATCAAGAAATTAGACTCAAAAGGAAATCGGAGGTCTGTGATCTTTTGGAGCTCAATCTTCCATGACTGTGACTCCCCTTATACCTATAGTGAATTCATTGACTTATTTGTACACCCAGCCTCCACTCTGCTGATAGGAGCTCCTCCTCCTAGGATCACTGGTGATATGAAGAAGATTTTGTAGCTTTCTAAACAATACAGGATAGGTGACTGGTACCTTTACCAGAATCACATAGAAATCAGAATATATGGATGTGAACTATGCCCATTCAAGTTGCCTAGATATGTGCCTATGAGGCTATTTGCATTAGAATATTTCAAGTAGCTCGTCTATACAGACTTAAACCACTTTTGTAATGTAAAGAAGAAAGCTCAGCTAAGAATCAAAAACCAGTTAGGCCCTTATGTCATCAACTCTAGGGATGCGTGGCAAGATGCTGAAAAGATCTTAGAAGACTACCTTAAATTCAAGAAGAGTTTTCCGTGGGTGCCATATGACCCATGTAGTTTCATAAGTGACAGAAGGGTAAGAAACAGGCTATCAGTATATGTACATCATAGGATTCCAAAAATTGAACAATATGAAAATCAGGAAGAATGGGTAGAAGGGACATTAATAGAGGAAATGAGTGAACAAGAAAAGATGGAAAAAGCTATGAAATATCTTGAAAAAACCCTTGACCTGGACTCTTTTGGACAGGTATCTTTCAAGTGGCCTCAACAATCAGGAGTTGGGACATCCTCTGCTGGGCACAGAGAACCAACACATCAGTCATAGGGAATTCAAAGGGCAAAGAGGTGGAAACAACAGAACAACCAATCATCACTGATCATCCAGGGGGGTCCAAAGAACAGGAACAATTACAAATTCCTCCTGCCCAATCTAAAGCAGCAGAAATCCCAGCATTACAAACTCCTCTCAATGAGGAAAGAAGCAAGAAGAGAGACAGAGAAGAGGCCACACCTATCAATGGACCTGCTGAACAACCAGGAGCAAAGAGACAAAGACTGAATCCTTTATCAGAAGAGGAAATCATTGAAGAAACGATAGAAAACCTAAGAGGTGAGAGGGTCGTCAGCTAGCAGGCTTCCCCAGTGGTAGATACATCAACTAGCTCACATAGACAGGAGCTATAAAGGCAACACAATGTGGAGGTATCGTCCACCAAGCTACAAAGAAAACAGTCCTTAGACATTAAACGGACTTTTCATAGAGATCAAAGCTAGAAATGATTCTGTGAGGATTCATATGTACAATCAATACTTGAAAATGGCCCCTTCAAACCAACAAAGGTTAATGTCTGCCTAGGACATTAAAGAAGGAAAAATGTTGATGAGTTATTTTAAGCCAAAGGTATAGCAGCCCTAGTCCACAACAGATTACATTAGAACAAACTTAGAGGTCCTAGCCAAAGACATTCATCTAATGGACCAGATTGAACTTCACAAGCAGACTGGAGAAATGGTTTATTCTACATTGGCTGACAAAGCAATGTTGGCCCACTAGTTACAAAGTTCCTTAGACAACACAACAACCTAGCTGCATTGGGAGAAAGCCTCTTCTCTGGCCAAGGATAACAGAATCAAAACCTTAGAAGAGATCATCATGGAACTGGGGCATGACCCCCAAGATGCTAAAGGCGTAAAGGCACTAATAAAAAAGAAGGAAGAAGACATTGCTTCCCTGAAGAAACAGTTGAAGCTACCTTCTTCAAGGCACCCTCAGACTGCAGAAGTTATAGAGCATAAATCAGAAGAAGACATGATGGACCTGCTCATGAAACTTAACGAAAGATTAACTGATACAGAGCGGGCACTAGAAAAAGCATTAAAAGAAAAGCAGGGAGAGTCAACCTCCCAGCCACCTGAGGTAATCCCTACAGTCACAACTGCAGTCCCCTCAACAGTTGAATCAACATTGGCCCCAAATGTCCCAGTAGTCGCAGCAGAGGTAATCACAGGTACAACATCAGCAGGAGCAGCACCAGGCAACAGTGCTAATATGAGCACAGAAGAATTGATAAAGGCCATGGAAGAATTGAGACTCCAAGTGTCAGAGCTGAAACAAGTAATGGAAAAATTGGCAAAAGTAGAAAAGAGTTATGATAAATCCAAAATAAATGTGGTAGAGAAAATGAGAGAGGTTAAAACATTAGAAAATAAAGTGAGAACATTAGAGAAGGATCTCAATTTAGATAAACCTCTGGCAGAAATCAAATGAATTCTTTGGACCAACATCAATCAATCCCTAAGTAATGTGTTATAGACATTTTTGTGCCTTGCATCACTGAGCATGAAATGTCAATAATCTAAGGGATCCAAAGTCCCTAAACATGTTGTTCCTACCCCTAGAGGAACAAGTCCAGCAAACCTCAGCAATTCACAGAAGTTCTCCACCTGAAAACACTCAAAAACAAGGCAATTCTGGATCATGTCAACTGCTCCACTCAGCATCTGCGCTGAATGTCAACTGCTCCACTGTCTACCTACGTTGAATGTCAACTGCAACAAAGGCTACCTGCGCTGAGCGTAACTGGACAAGTGGCAGGCTCATTTCTCAAGATGTCAATGCTCAGGAAGCTTCCAAAATGACACTTGCATCAGGGAATTCGACTGGTGATGAGTAAGAGGTTACAAATCTCCAAGTGGAAGCAAGAACCTCCAAGTGGACTCAAGAACTGAGAGAGGGAGAGGACACTAGTCAGATCTCAAGCTGACTCATCCTCTCTCCAAAACTCCTATATATAGATCTCTCCTACATGAGATCAGGAGGCTGGAATTTTGTGATTGCAAAGAATTGCTGTTGGTTTGAGGTTGGATCATTGGGTGCTTAATGCTTTGAAGGGAGTTGAAGAAGGAATTCCATTCTGCTGGGAAGGAGATGCTGGATTGGAGCCCTATGGGTTGTATCTCTTCCTGAACCTTGTTATCAATCAATAAAGCTATCTTGGTTCTTTCCTATATGCTGGTGTATTTTGTATGATTTGCATTAGTATATTTGATTTACTTCTAATCCTGAATCATTTATGAATATGTATATTTGCCTTTGTGTTGTGTTCTTCTCTTGTCGCAAGTAGTTGTTCTCTTGTCACAGGTAGTTGTTCTCTTGTGATCTCGTGGGAATCAAGTAGCTGTTCTCTTGAGCAAGCGAGGAGGCAAGTAGCTGTGGACACCCAAAGAGAAGAGGATCTAGATTGAGGGACAACCGGAAGACAACGGTAAGTCTACCAATCTCCCCTCTTTCACATTTCATAAAGGAAGAAACCGAAGTAGCTATATCTGTTTGTTGCTAAGGTACTGTCACACCTTAGGTGGATAGGATCATCCTGCATAGGCATTTTTCCCCACAACATAATGTTTGGCCATTTATCCAAACTATTTATGAGTAGGTTGATTTAGTGAGTGTAGCGCATGGAGAAATTCAAAAAGCAAGAGCTTTTTTACGAAAAATGCCTGATCAATCCAACTGGCTCATACATTTTTTGAATTACAGAAATAGAGAACAGTTGGAACAGCTTGGCATCCTAGATAGGACAGGCACCATTTTGGAAATCAAAAAAGTTCTAACCAAGAGAACTTTAATGCAGAATTTGGAAAAAAGATGCCCATACATGCAAGTAGAAATTAATTCTTTCATGGAAAGGTTTATAGTTTTGCAGAATAAAGGGCTACCGAGTCTTTTAGGTAATAATGACCGGCTCATGAAACATGCAGATTATGTAAATAAGTTGAACACATATGCTGTTGATCGAGTTAATTCATAAACAAGTGCTTCAGGAGTAAAAGCACTCCCCACAGGCCAAAGCCTCTATGATAATTTGGAGAGCTTATTTTATATTGAACACGAGGTAAAACATCTGTTTCAACTCCAGCCTAATTTTATCAGATATACAGAAGCTGATGAAACCTTGAGGAAACTTCAGAGACATAAATTGCTAGAGCAATAATGGTGGGAAGACATGTTGGGGATCTTGTAAATTCCTCTTGGGTAAAACGTACATTTCTGGGCTATTTTTCCGCGATGAAGATAAGCAGAGTTGAACAAGGATCAAACGGATCAAAGTATATTGAAACAATATTAAAGCGTATCAGACAAAGACACAGCAACCAACACAGAGTATCAGTGGAAAACAACTGTAAACCGACTCGCAGGGTCTGCCTCCAGCACATCCGCCGAAGATAAAAAAGCCAGTACAACGTCGATTCATCTTTTCCCTCTTTTCGAGACTGTTTGTCTCTATATATTGTAAAAAAGGGGATTAGTCATCGTTAGATATTATCTATATTAGATATTTTGTAAAGATATTTTGATATTTTGTATAAATACCCCCTAGACAAAGTATTTGCGGTTGGTGGGTGTTCATAGTTTTGACTGTAATACTGAAATTTTTTGGAGTAAAAAACTGTTGGAACCATTTGTTGTCTGGCCTACTGGATGAGGAATTGATGCAGAGGACTTGTCACAGAATTCTTGAATCAAACTTCGGACCAATAAGTCCCCTTTATCTCATGTTTTAAAGTTTTCTTGTTTATTATATCATCTGTGTTTCATAATCTGAATGGTAAGGAAAATGATTAATTCGGAATTTGCTTAAACTGCACTCTGTCTTCAATCTTTATTATTCTTTGTTTTTTCTTTAGAATTAATATAAGCAGTGAATTCTTGATTGCTCCTGCTTCCTCATTCTTGCATATTTGACTACTTGCTAAGGAATTCTTAACTGCTTCTTAACAGTAATCATCCATTTTCCCTCTTGCAGTATGTTGAAGGATTCTTAATTTCCCTTCATCCCTTGTGTTCATTCCATCTGATTCCAGCCTATCTTTGCTCTTTGTTTGACCACCTTGCTCTGTGGTACCATCCTCTGTTAAGAAACCGAATCTAGAAAGCCATCATTCTTTGACTCCAGCATGCCTAGTGGACTGAACTATTCAGTGTGCCTCACTGTTCTATTAAATTCCACCATCCAAACTCAAAACAAAACCCTTGAACTTCATAACTAGCCTAATACATTTCAAAACAAACCTAAATCATAAAGAGAGAGCCCTATCTAGATGCAGATTGGCTAGAATTTGTATCTAAAAGATTGGTCTGTGGTTACCTCGGCCGTATTCCCTTTCTTACAACTTTGGGGAACAACCTGAGTGATAAAAAATCCCAAACTGAACTATACCTCGAACATAATGAAGTATTCTTTTAGCTACTTTGCAATGACTTTCATGTGGGTTTTGCATAAACTGAGCAATAAGGCCAACAACAAAGGAAAGGTCAGGACAAGTATGGGTCAGATACAAAAGTTTTCCTACAAGTTGACAGTATAAGGTAGCATTAACTTCAGGGGAAGCACAAGTGACTGAAAGTTTGGCTCCAGACTGAAAGGGAGAAGGGGTTTGCTTACAGACTTTCATGTGAAAATGGCATAGAAGATCACATGCATACTTGGACTGGGAAAGGGATATAACTTCCTTGGATTGCAAGACTTTAAGACCAAGAAAATAATGCAATGTCCTAAGTCTGTCATTTCAAACTTCATTTTAAGGCTGGACTTCACATGGTTTATAAGGTTTGGATCACTACTAGTAAGGATAAGATTATCAACATAAAGAACAAGAATGATAAGATACTTTCCCACTTTCTTGGTGTAGACAGTGTTGTTAAAATGACACCTAGAAAAGCTAGTTTGTAAAAGAAATCCATCCATTTTGGCATACCAAGCCTGAGGGGCTTGCTTGAGACCATAAAGGGATTTCTTAAGCAAACATACAAGGTTGGAGTCTATTTTTCTAAAGCCAGTAGGTTGTTCCATATAGATTTCTTCATGCAAGTCCCCATGTAAGAAGGCAGATTTAACATCCATCTCATGGACTTTCCATTTGAAAGGGGCAACAAGGGAAAGGAGAAGGCGGATAGAGTTCATTTTGGCAATAGGGGAGAAGGTTTTAGTATAGCCAATTCCTTCAACTTGTGAAAAACCCTTAGCAACAAGAAGAGCTTTATGTTTATCAAATTTTCCATCTGGTCCATATTTTGTTCTGTAAACCCATTTGCATCTAACAAGTTTTCATCCCTTTGGAAGAGGAACAAGATCCCATGTATCATTTGCCAATAATGAACGATATTCTTCCTTCATAGCTGCGTCCCAATCTAGATGGCTTGAAGCTTCTGCAAAGGTGTCAGGATCATAATTCGCTGAAGCTTGAGCCAGTAAAGAAGAGGCTCTATTGAACCGAGAACATGTATGTCGCTGATCTGTAGGATCACCGGCAAGAGCACCTGCTACATCTCGAGTAGTACAGACCCATTTTGGAAGTTGAGGAGTTGAAGGAGGATCCCGAGAAGGTATGTTTTGTAGAATTTAGCATCTACAGATAAACACTAATTCACTAGACAAGTAGTTATGCCTAGAAGAACAGTTTAAAGTGTTTTAGACTTTCCCTATAAGAAATAGATAAGAAGAGAGGATAGAAGGCCTACCTGTAGTTCTGCTTTCCTCTCGTCTCCTTTGTATTGATTTCGTCGCTCCTTCTCATACTTAATCCGCTTGAAAAGTACCCTGTCAACATAACAAAAGACAAAAATCGATTAAAGCATATGATCCATTGAATATAAATGAAAGGAATCTGAAGAAATTCATACATATAAGCATTATGAAAGAACACATCATATGGAAAGAGGTTCAAACACTCTATTAGATAGAAGAAGGAATTACAACCATCAATGTCTGATTCAAAGTCATTCCTCCAGCTTGGATCCCATCCACATCACATAAAAAGCAAGACAAGCTTGTGGCATCACATCATTTGCTCCAAAGTCAAGTCTCAAAGCAACATTATCTCCTTACAAGTCAACATAATCCAACCCCTAATCACTTAGATGAGTGGTAAATTTATATGAAGATGAAGGAGGTTTTGTCATTAATGGTGACATTGAATGGCCTTCCATACTTGGAATTAGTTCCATGGAGGAAGGGATGAGAGGATAGGATGCTCCTTAACTCATTCCTCATCCATTTTCGAGCTCATAGGAGTTGATAAGACATGGAAACTTCTAGATGACTCCAAAAGATAAGAATATTCCCAAAAACCTTTGAGAATTTCTCTCATTCTCAAGCAACACAGGTGAAAGGAAGCCTAAGTGCTCTGAGAGCACCCTGGAAGTGGACTTAACTGGTCTGTAGCACACCTTCATAACGGCTTACCTATGTTATTCCTGCTAGAGGCAATTTCTGGATGTCTTCAAGTCATGAAACTATCTGGGAAGGAGGCATTCAAAGGGTTGACTTGTTTAGGGCATGAAACCATTGAATTTAGTGTTTGATGAGCCCTAAAACACTGATCTGAATGTTGGGATTTGATGTGCCCAAATGGATCTGTAACGGTTGCCCCCTAAAGCATGAAGTCAGAAAAATTCCAATGTCGAATGAAATGATTTACGATGTGATGAGGAGGTATCGAAGTGGAAGGTGACCTGCATCAATTAAAATACATATATCATGATATTTGATTTTACAAGAATTACTGAGGGAATGCATACCCATGCTCAGCTTATAAACTTTCATTACATGTACATAAATAGTCGTCTATAGATATAGACCCATGATCGGAATGACTATCAATGTAAAGCCATTGTATATATGATTTAGTACTCCTGACATCGTAGCCCAGATGGATAAAACTAGATCTAGGGTCTTCAATCTCATTCAATTGTTCGCTCAAATACGAGTCTAACCATGTGAGTATGTGATCTGAAGTCGAACATGGGAAGACACCATCTGATTACCAGCTGATGATGTAAGCTGTTAACAGATGCGAGAGAAATCACCGATAATGATAATGATCCTCAAGGTACTGTTGTACATTCTGCATGGTGTGAATGGATGATTTGATGTCGAACACCATACAAAGTCTTTTGGTCGAAGTCCATTGATATATGCCTATCACCAAAATTGAGAAACCTGCCATTGATGTAGGCAAGCCTCAAGGTACTGAATGGGCATTTCTAAGTCAACTTCTTGGATAATGAGTTGATGTCGACAAGAAGCGACTCGTCGCAGGAGGGCCTTGATGTATCCCACATCAACGACACGAAATGAGTGTAGTGATTTTAGAGATGGAATTTGACTGATGACACAAGGTTCAGGAATGGCGACCATGAAAATGAAGGTTTATGTTATTGCAAAAGATGGATTTTAACTGAATGACTTCTCTTGAACATGTCGGTGACACTAAAGTGAATTGGTAGCATTGATCCAAAAGAAAGAAATGGATGGTATGATAGAACAAAGGTGTGATAACCATCAAGCTAAGAACCTAACCCAGATAGTCACAGTGATGGAGTGAAAGTGTCATGTTCAAGAGCGACCTACTACCATAAAGTGGTTTTCCCCTTTTTCCATTTTCCCCAGTCATTTCTGACTAGCACCTCTTTATTTTTATCAATCTTGAGGAGGATAACATATGCTTGTTTTATAATTTCACCCTTCGAGCGAATCCATCACTATTTTATGTTTTAACGAGTCTGGCGAAGGTGAGACTCAGTCTTGTCTAGATGGACAAGTTTGTCGCTATTTGATGTTTTTAACGAGTTTAAAAACAAAGATAAGTCGGCCCTTTTCATGTTTATAGAGTTTGAAAAGGTACAAAAAGAAAACTCCACAATTTCTTTTTCATAAATTAATCTCACAAGTCCAAAAAAGCGTAAAATAATACAAGAGAGATATCGTTTCCAATCCATTAATGAGTTGGAAAAGACAAGCGCTCGACAATCTTTTCATATTTAGAAAGTCTGAAAAGAGCTTAAAGAGGTCTCCATTGGGGTTCATTTTTCGTTTTTAGCAAAGCTTGAAAAAGAGATAAAAGTGTGCTTTGTGGTCACAAGTACAACTTACAATCTAGCACGTTGAATTCTGAAAATCAGTTGTAAAACCTGATCAAAACATCACCAAATGGATTAAAAATATCCGTTTCATAGACAAAAATAGGTAAATACTAATGTTTAGTCAATTAATTAACATGAAATAAACATAAAACAAGTTTTTTCCATATCATTTTTACCATTTGGAACTTACCATCCAGTTTTGTGCTATGAGCTCAGTTTCTACCTCAAACTTCATCAGCTGATTGCAAAAGATTCTGTGGATCATTTCTCAAGCCGTCCAGACTAGGTAGGAACTAAACCTCTCTACTTTCTTTTCAATCCATTCTTTTGTCATTTCATGCAAGTTTCAGGGTTTTTTGGGGCCCCTGGGGTTTCATTTTCTTTCCCTGGGATCAGTGCAGGCTTTCACATCGAAAACTACACTAAGGAGCACCCAGATAGAAGGCTAGATGCTATGTAGTGCACTGTCTTTGTGCCTGGGTTGCACTGGGCACGTTTCCCAAGTAGTTTTAGCTGTTAGCTCCAAAATTTGTCATGTTTTCTGCATGGAAAGGATCCTAATTTAGCCTATGAATTTGTTTTAGGCTTTCATCGGATCAGAATGTCGATTACATGGAAAGAAAGAGAGCATGAAGAACAAGACATGGTTTCCCTAAATAACCCCAGTACAGTTGAGGCCCTCAGAATTGCGGGTTACTCAAATACTTTAAGTTGTGCGGAATGAGGCAACAAATAGAACTACTGTAGTTCCTTGTTTGTGCATGGGATCCGACAGATCAGAAATTTCACATTAGGGACAAGACGGTCCCTATTACTATTGAGGATATTTACTTTCTTACCGGACTGTTGAGGCAAGGTGCCCCCATCTCACTTTCTGGATTTTCCCGTGGAGGTGAATCCGTGAGAGATTACATCACACAGTTTTTTCGGCCAGGTACATAGCCTAGCAGGGATGGGAAAATAAACATCAGGGATGTAAGTGATTTTACTTTAAGAATGATCCTCTTTACGATCGAAAAATTAGCTGGCAGCATGACACTACATCTAGCGAACATATCTTATATGTAGTATACACTGGAGTGTTTAGAGCCAAAAGTTTTCAACTGGTGCGAGGCTGTACTTCCATTGCTGAAAGAACAACTGACTAAGGTAAAAAACAGTAAGACGAAGAATTTATGCTATTGTCTGATCTTGATTTCTTTTGCCTTAGAGAAAATACCATTGATGCAACCTCAACATGTATCACTGGGTGTGGCTAGTCCTAGAGATCCACGTATGCAGAGGTGGGTTGAATTGATGGCTCGACATGCTAGTTAGTCAACAATAATTTTCTCCCCTGCATTTTTCAACTATCTTGAGCGACAACATGTTGCTATTGAGAAGCATCCATACTCAGGGATGGATTATCGTGGAGATCCAGACTTGATTCTACTAGTTGGAGCACAATGGGGTGCTATGGGTAAGTTGTTTGACCAAAGTCTTTTTTGATTTTTCAAGTTTCTACATGTTTTTTTGTGTTTTTTTAATGTTTCCAAGACTAAATTAAAATTACTCTTATGCATACAGATGTGGGTACTGTTCGACCTGCGGTACGCCAACATGTTGCAGGTGGGCCAGCATAGAGAAACATCGGGAGAGCAGTTCCCCAGGACTTGGATTTGGTCGAGACCTTAGCAGAGCTGCAGGATCACATAGAGGGATTAACCCTTGGTATTCCAGATATCTAGATCGAGGAGTTACCTATGAGGCTGCAACGCCACACTATTGGTGTTCCTAACTGTTGGGCTAGGATTTTTCTCATGATAGCATAGGCTGCGACCTATTACCATGAGCACCACTAGATCTACTTAGGATATTTTGTATACATTTTTGAGTTTTCGGGTCCGATGACCAAATGTGTCTTGGGCACAAATTTTGTAAAAACTTTTAAACACCTATCTATTTTAATTTCAGAGTTTTTATGGTTATGTGCAATCCTATTCAACTGATGATGTGAATTGAAAATATTACTTTTACATATGTCGCAAGTGTCTATTTAACACAATTCGCTAGATAATAAGTTATTGTGTTAATATTTCTAGAAATATGTTGATATTGAATGTGTTCAAAACATCTTTCCAAAATATGAACTCTAAGGAACATATGAAAAATTGTTGGATTTCGGACAGTATAAATGTTTGTTAGTTGTAGTACAACGAGTTGCGAGTTCAGCGTAATGATGATTCGGCGCATGCCAAGTGAAATGGAATTAGAGAGTAGTGCAATCAACGTGCTATACTTAGCGATATTGTTTGTCGATCGACCGATACAAATCCCTTGAAAACTCACTAACTCACCACTTGGAGCGAAAATGGCCCATGTTGCAGAAGACAAATTCTGTGTACTACGACTAGCACCATCGGCGTAACCAACAAAAGGTTTCGAAGACTCCGACATCTGTAACAAATGCAAAGCGGATTATTAACCAGATAAAAAATCTCTAAAAGACACACAGACACATGCAATGAAAGCATATACACAGTGAGTTTTACTACACTTAATCAAGCATAGTAATGTTTGAGGTACAACCCATTTTGGGGCTGTGACAATAGAATCCCATCATAATCTACTAACTCATAAGCTCCTTTCGCCAGAACACGCTTGACAACATAAGGACCCATCCACATTGGTTCGAATTTCCCTGCTCCAAGTTTATCAACTTCCTGATCATAAAGCAAGACCAGGTCTCCTTCTCAGAAGATACGAGGCTTGACATTCCTATCATATTGTGCCTTAATACGTTTCTTATGCGCTTCGTTAGCCAATGCGGCATCACGACGGGTTTCATCTAGATGCAATGCGGCATCCCCAGCGGAGTCACCAATTTTTTTTGGAGAATTTAGCATCTACGGATAAACACTAATTCACTAGACAAGTAGCTGTGCTTTGAACAACAGTTTAAAGTGTTTTAGACTTTTCTTATAAGCAATAGATAAGAAGAGAGGATAGAAGGCCTACCTGTAGTTCCGCCTTCCTCTCTGCTCCCTTGTATCAATTCCTTCGCTCCTTCCCATACTTAATCCGCTTGAAAAGTACCCTGTCAACATAACAAAAGACGAAAATTGATCAAAGCATATGATCCATTGCATATAAATGAAAGGAATCAGAAGCAATTCATACATATAAGCATTATGAAAGAACACATCATATGGAAAAAGGTTCAAACACTTTATTAGATAGAAGAATAAATTACAACCATTAGTGTCTGATTCAAAGTCATTCCTCCAGCTTGGATACCATCCACATGACATCAAAAGCGAGACAAGCTTGTGGCATCACATCATTTGATCCAAAGTCAAGTCTCATAGCAACATTATCTCCTTACAATTCAACATAATCTAGCCCCTGATCACTTAGATGAGTGGTCAATTTATAAGAAGATGAAGGAGGTTTTAACCATCAGTGTCTGATTCAAAGTCATTCCTCCAGCGTGGATACCATCCACATCACATCAAAAGCAAGACAAGCTTGTGGCATCACATCATTTTCTCCAAAGTCAAGTCTCATAGCAACATTATCTCCTTACAATTCAACATAATCTAGCCCCTGATCACTTAGATGAGTGGTCAATTTATAAGAAGATGAAGGAGGTTTTGTCATTAATGGTGATATTGAATGACCTTCCATACTTAGAATTAGTTCCATGGAGGAAGGAATGAGAGGATAGGATGCTCCTTAACTCATTCCTCATCCATTTTCGAGCTCATAGGAGTTGATAAGACAGGGAAAATTCTAGATGAATTCAAAAGATAAGTATATTCCTCGAACCTTATGAGAATTTCGCTCATTCTCGCCCAGCGCAGGTGAAAAGAAGCCTAAGTGCTCTGCAGAGCACCCTGGCAGTGGACTTAACTACTCTGCAGCACACCTTCATAAGGGCTTACTTGCGATGGTCCCTCTTGAGGCAATTTCTGGATGTCTTCAAGTCATGAAACTATTTGGGAAGGAGGCATTCAAATGGTTAACTTGTTTAGGGAATGAAACAACTGAATTTAGGGTTTGATGAGCCCTAAAACACTGATTTGAATGCTAGGATTTGATGTGCCCAAATGGATCTTTAACAGTTGCCCCCTAAAGCATGAAGTTAGAAAAATGCCAATGTCAAATGAAATGCTTTACGATGTGATGAGGAGGTATCGAAGTGGAAGGTGACCTACATCAATTACAATACATATATCATGATATTTGATTTTACATAAATTGCTGAGGGAAGTCATACCAATGCTCAACTTATAAACTTTCATTACATGTACATAAACAGTCGTCTACATATATAGACCCATGATCAGAATGACTATCAATGTAAAGCCATTGTACATATGATTTAGTACTCCTGATATCGCAACCCGGATGGATGAAACTAAATACGGGGTCTTCAATCTCATTCAACCATTCCCTCAAGTACGAGCCTAACCATGTGAATATGTGATCTGAAGTCGAACATGGGAAGACACCATCTGATTACCAACCGATGATGTAAGTTGTTAACGGATGCAAGAGAAATCACCGATAATGATAATGATCCTCAAGGTACTGCAGTACATTCTGCATGCTGTGAATGGATGATTTGATGTTGAACACCATACAAAGTGTTTTGGTCGAAGGTCATTGATGTATGCCTATCGCCAAAAGTGAGAAACCTGCCATTGATGCATGCAAGCCTCAACGTACTGAATGGGTGTTTATAAGTCAAATTCTTGGATAATGAGTGATGTCGACAATAAGCGACCCGTCACAGGAGGGCCTTGATGTATCTCACATCAACGACACGAAACGAGTGTAGTGATTTTAGAGATGGAATTTGACTGACGACACAAGGTTCAGGAACGAAGGTCATGAAAATGAAGGTTTATGGTATTGCAAAAGATGGATTTTGACTGAATGACTTCTCTTGAACATGTTGGCGACACAAAAGTGAATTGGTAGCATTGACCCAAAAAAAAGCAATGCATGGTATGATAGACCAACGGTGTGATAACCATCAAGCTAATAACCCAACCCAAATAGTCACGGTGATGGAGTGAAAGTGCGATGTTCAAGAAAGACCTGCTACCATAAAGTGGTTTCCCCCTTTTTCCATTTCCCTAGTCATTGCTGACCAGTACCTCTTTATTTTTATCAAGCTCGAGGAGGATAACATATGCTTGTTGTATAATTTCACCCTTTGGGCGAATCCATCGCTATTTGATTTTTTAACGAGTCTAGCGAAGGTGAAACTCGGTCTTGTCTAGATGGACAAGTTTGTCGCGATTTGATGTTTTTAATGAGTTTAACAACAAAGATAACTCGATCCTTTTCATGTTTAGAAAGTTTGAAAATGTACAAAAAGAAAACTCCACAAGTTCTTTTTCGTAAATTAATCTCTCAAGTCTAAAAAAGCGTAAAATAATACAAGAGAGATATCGTTTCCAATCCGTTAACGAGTTGGAAAGGACAAGCGCTCGACAATATTTTCATATTTAGAGAGTCTGAAAAGAGCTTAAATAAGAATCCATTGAGGTTCCTTTTTCGTTTTTAACAAAGCTCGAAAAAGAGATAAAAGTGTGCTTTGTGGTCACAAGTACAACTTACAGTCAAGCACGTTGAATTCTGCAAATCAGTTGTAAAACTTGCTCAAAACATCACCAAATGGATTAAGAATATCTGTTTCATAGGAAAAAATAGATAAATACTAATTTTTAGTCAATTAATTAACATGAAATAAACATTAAACAAGTTTTTACCATATCAATTTTACCATTTGGAACTTACCATCCAGTGTTGTGCTTTGAGCTCAGTTTTTACCTCAAACTTCACCAGCTGATTGCGAAAGATTATGTGGACCATTTCTCAAGCCGTCCAGACCAAGTAGGAACTAAACCTCTCTACTTTATTTTCAATCCATTCTTTTGTCATTTCATGCAAGTTTCAGGGTTTTTTGGGGCCCCTGGGGTTTCATTTTTTCCTTGGGATCAGTGCAGGATTTCACATCGAAAACTGCGCTGAAGAGCACCCAAATAGAAGGCTGGATGCTCTGCAACACACTGCCTCTATGTCTGGGCTACGCTGGGCACATTTCTCAAGTTTGTTTTAGCTGTTAGCTCCAAAATTTGTCCTGTTTTTTGCATGGAAAGGGTCTTAATTTAGCCTATGATTTTGTTTTAGGATTTCATCGGATTAGAATGTCGATTACATGGTGAGAAAGAGAGCATGAAGAACAAGATATGGTTGCCCTAAATAACCCGGGTACAGTTGAGGCCCTCAGGAATTGTGGGTTACTCAAATACTTTAAGTTGTTTGGAATGAGGCAACAAATAGAACTATTGCATTTCCTTGTTCGTGAATGGGATCCAACAGATTAGACATTTCACATTAGGGACAAGATGGTTCCTATTACTATTGAGGATATTTACTTTATTACCAGACTATCGAGGTGAGGTGCCCCCTTCTCACTTTCTGGATTTTCCCGTGGAGGTGAATCGGTGAGAGATTACTTCACACAGTTTTGTCGGCCAGGTACACATCCTAGCAGGTATGGGAAAATAAACATTAGGGATGTAAGTGATTTTCCTTTAAGAATGTTTCTCTTTATGATCGCAAAATTGGCTGGTTGCATCACACTACATCTGGCGAACAGATATTATTTGCAATATGCACTGGAGTATCTAGAGCCAAAAGTTTTCAACTGGTGCAAGGTTGTACTTTCACTGCTGAAAGAACAACTAATTAAGCTAAAAAGCTGTAAGACAAAGAATTTTTTGCTATTGTTTGATCTTGATTGCTTTTGCCTTAGAAAAAATCCCATTGATGCAACCACAACATGTATCACTGGGTGTGGCTAGTCCTAGAGATCCACGTATGCAGAGGCGGGTAGAATTGATGGCTCGACATGCTGGTCAGTCAACAATCATTTTCTCCCCTACATTTTTCAGCTGTCTTGAGCGACAACATGTCGTTATCAAGAAGCATACATACTCAGGGATGGATTACCGTGGATATCTAGACTTGATTCTACCAGTTGGAGCACAATGGGGTGTTATGGGTAAGTTGTTTGACCAAAGTGTTTTTTTTTTTTTCAAGTTTCTACATGTTTTTTGTGTTTTTTAATGTTTCCAAGACTAAACTAAAATTACTCTTATGCATACAGGTGTGGGTATTGTTCGACTTGTGGTATGCCAATAGGTTGCAGGTGGGCAGTGAAGAGAAATATCGGGAGAGCAATTCTCCAGGACTTGGATTTGGTCGAGACCTTAGCAGAGCTCTAGGATCACATAGAGGGATTAACCCTTGGTATTTCGGATATCCAGATCGAGGAGTTACCTATGAGGCTACAGTGCCACACTATTGGTGTTCCTAACCTTTGGAATAGGTTTTTGCGCATGATAGCACAGGCTGTGACCTGTTACCATGAGCACCACTAGATCTAATTAGGATATTTTGTATGAATTTTTGAGTTTTCGGGTCAGATGACCAAATGTGTCTTGGGCACAAATTTTGTAAAAACTTTTAAGCACCTATCTATTTTACTTTCATAGTTTTTATGGTTATGTACAATCCTATTCAGCTGATGATGTGAATTGAAAATATTACTTTTACATATGTCACAAATGTCTATTTAACACATAATTTGCTAGAGAATCAGTTAATGTGTTAATATTTCTGGAAATATGTTGATATTGAATGTGTTCAAAAAGTCTTTCCAAAATATGAACTCTAAAGAACATACGAAAAATTGTTGGATTTCGGACAATATAAATGTTTGTTAGTTGTAGTACAACGAGTTGCGAGTCCAGCCTAACGATGATTCGAAAAATGCCAAGTGAAATGGCATCAGAGAGTAGTTCAATCAACGCACTATACTTAACGATACTGTTTCTCGATCGACAGATACAAATCCCTTGAAAACTCACTAACTCGCCACTTGGAGCGAAAATGGCCAATGCGGCAGAAGACAAATTCCGCCTACTACGACTAGCACCATTGGTGTAACCAACAAAAGGTTCTAAAGACTCCGACATCTACAAAAAATTCAAAACGAATTACTAACCAAATAAAAAATCTCTAAAAGACACACACACACATGCAATGAAAGCATATATATAGTGAGTTTTACTACACTTAATCAAGCATAGTAACGTTTGAGGTACAACCTGTTTCGGGGTTACGACAATGGAATCCCATCACAATCTACTAACTCATAGGCTCCTTTCACCAGAACACGCTTGACAACATAATGACCCATCCACATTGGTTTGAATTTCCTTGCTCCAAGTTTATCAGCTTCCTGATCGTAAAGCAAGACTAGGTCTAATTCTGAGAAGATACGAGGCTTGACATTTCTATCATATTGCACCTTAATACGTTTCTTATGCGTTTCTTTAGCTAATGAGGCATCATGACGAGTTTCAGCTAGATGGATTAATTCCAAGAAACGCGCTTCTTCTTCAAAAGTGTTGGGTAATAGGTCAATCGCGAGTTTGAGTGATGAAATTTTACATTGTATTGGTAAGATTGCTTCCAAACCATACACCAACTGAAAGGAATACGGGGTAGAACGGGGTAGAACTATCATGTGACAGTCCTAACTTAACAATCAATTCAACCATCATGTGATTGCAAAAATGTGATCAAAGATCTGTAACTATGGCTTCTGGTACACCAAACCAGGCAACCACATGGTTAAAAAAGAAAAGAGCAGTCGTTTTGCCACTGTTGTTCAATGTTGGCATCACCTTCGTCCATTTGGTAAAATAGTCAATGGTGACTATAACATACCCATGCCCCCCGGCCGAGGTCGGGTTACATGTCATAAAGTCAATGCCCCATTTGGCGAATGGGCCAACAACAACGACTGGATGCAATGATGCAGGTGGTAATCTAATTTTTCGGTCATATATTTGGCATGCATGACAGCTTTTGATAGCAATAATACAATCTTTAAATTTAGTTAGTTAAAAGTAACCAACAATCCTTTGTGCGGTTGCATATCCAGATAAGTGTCCACCACAGGCACTTGAATGGAAATCATTCAATGCTTTCTCGGCCTCCTCATGCATGAGGCACCTCTGTAAAACCGTATCGATACCACGACGGTAAAGTGTGTTGCCAATGATCAGATAATCTTTTGCTTGGTAATGAATATGTCATTGTTGTGAGCGAGAGGTATCTTGCTAGAAAGTTTGGGTTTGGAGATAAATCAGTATATCTCCATACCAAGCGTCAGATGACTAAATTAGAAACAGAGACTCATCCAAAATGGATGGTTCAGATGTTGAATCGATGGAGGTCGAGGGAAGATCACATAGTAACTCAACGAAAACTAGAGATTTCTTTGACTTAGACTTGATGAATTCTAAATCAGATTCATGTAAAATAACTATCCATTTTGAATATTTTCTCCCCAGCAATTGACGTGACAGAATGTATGTCATAGGGTTGCAATCTGAAATGACAGCTGTTTTCCATAATACGATATAATGGCGAAATCTTTGAATAGCTTGCACAATTGCCAAAGCTAGTTTTTTGACATAAGAGTACTTACTTTCTGTGTCGTTGAGATTACGACTCAAGTAATAAATAGGATGTTCAATCCCATTTTCTTCCTAGACTAAAACCATGCCAATGGTTGTATCTGCAGTGGCAAGATACAGGTAATAGTCATTTTGGTAATTTGGAGAATACATTAATGAAGCTCTAATCAGGGTATCTTTAAGAGCATCAAAGGAAGCTTGCGCGACCTGATCCCAATGAAAGGGTATCTCATTTTTCAAAATACATGTAAGACCTTTAGCCATTTCAACGTAATTAGGAATGAACCTCCTCAGAAAGTTGGCTTTCCCTTGGAGTCTCTGTAACTGTAAAAGATTTGAAGGTGGAGGCAAATCTAGAATTGCCTGAACCTTTAATGGATCCAGTCGAATCCCCTCTCGAGACACTACAAATCCAAGAAAGCAAATCTTGTAGTGTCGGAACTGTAAAAATATTGCTCTCAAGTGTTGCGGGTGATCAATATGCTTTCGTGAATGAGCAGGTAAATCGTCAAGGTAAGGTTGAACAATGTGCTTGATTTCATGGAAGGCATAATTCATTGCCCTCTATAATGTAGCCCCAACATTCTTCAAACCGAATGGGATTTTACTATAGGTGAATGTGCCCCATGGACAAATAAAAGTTGTTTTCGATTGGTCTTGTGGGCGTATATTGATTTGATTCTAGCCGAAAAATCAATTCATAAATGAGAATATTTCGCATCCGGCACATTCGTCAATAATCTGGTCAATAAAAGGAGTAGGATAATTATCTTTTGGACATGCTTGATTTACATCCCTATAATTGACGCACACTCGTATGGTTCCTTGTTTTTTCATGACAGGAACAATGTTGGAAACCCAGTCAGTAAGAGGAACAGGGTAAATGAAACCAACCCACAAAAGTTTTTCAACTTCTGCTTTAATTGCAATAGCTTTCTTCGGATGAACAGGTTGAAGCCATTGTTGAACTGGCTTGACATCAGGGTACATTTTAATTTTGTGTTCAACGATACTAGATTCAATGCCTGTTATCTCCTCGTAAGACCATGCAAAAATATCTCTAAATTCACAAAAGAGAGTACGGTAATTATTAAGTTCCAATGGAGAACAAGATTTTCCGACATGAATGTTCTCTACAATATTAAACTTGGTCGAAATATTAATAGAAATAATTTCTTCAATATTTGACAGGTTTCGCTCAGATTCGATTGTGGCTATGAAAACTGAATTCGATAAGAAATCAATGACTGATGGGTGGTTTAGTTCATTTGAATAATCTTCGATGTCATTTGGAAGATGGGAACGATGATGATAATATTCCCATGGTTCCTCTCCTATCATCATTGATTGGATGATTCCTTCATCCGTAGAATGTATACGTGAAAAAGGATCTGAAGAGGTACCATATTCTAACGACCTATCTACCCATACAATTGTTGAGTGTGGATTTGGGTTTTCTGTACAAGCCCAAAAGATTGATTGCTATGATGATTCAATGGGGCTTAATGACATTACCTAAATATTACTATCAACTTCAACTTTGTTGGTAATCCTCCTTAAATCAGATGAGGTGGAGGAAATCATGTTGCAAGTCTCCACTCTTGCTACTTCCGCCAAATCAGATGGTGACGGTAAGGTAAAAGTACCCATTAGGAAAGGATCTTTAAAGAGACCTACTCCAACACTTTGAAGTGACAGCAGGGGTCCGTGTACCAACAGAATGCTTCCCGTAGCCTACGAAATATTAGCAAAGAAGGCTAGTTGATCAATGACTGTGATTCCAACCTTAAAAGGGAATGAAATAGTACGAAAGTACATGGAAACCACAACAGCCATAGCATATACCCAAGGCCTTCCCAGTAAAATGTGTAATCGAGGGGTCTGTCAACTACCTCCACTTCAACAGTAACTGTTTTGTCCCCTAGTTCGATTTCCAGGTTACTCAAAATCCCACATGGAGTATATGTTCTTCCATCAAAAGCTTTCAACGTGGTTGGTGATCGTGACAACGACGGTGAACCAAGTGTTTTCTAGCAGCTCATGGACATAATGCAAGTAGATGCCCCCTCATCAATAATAGTTCGATGAACATTCTTATTGAGAGATTTTACTTGAATTAGGAAAGCCAATTGCGCCAGTAACTATGGTGTATATCCCGCATGGTTAAAAGCCACAAGATTTGAATCCGTAGGATCTATTCCACCTATTGCTGACAGTAAAGCCTGCTTCTGGGAGGGACAGTTTTGCAACACCTCGAGCATCGACATAGAAGAAGGTGATTGAGAAGGATCTTCCACTATGTTATAATTTTGAGCTGCTCGAGCCCGAGGGTTGAATGTTGATTTGTGCACAACTCCCTTTGGTGGTTTTATTGTCAATTCAGGTACAATGGGTAACTTCCGATGAAGTCAAAGTCGAAGGATTAGGTTGATTAGTGGCTTGATTATTCGACGATGATGACGGATTTCCATAATATTGTTTCTCGTTGACACCAAAACTTCATTTTGTGGCTTTGTGATGGATAACATGAGTGCTTGGGATGTGGAAGCATGGTTTGTTGCAACCAAATCTGTCTCCGGGGTTGGAAACGGATCAATCAACACTGTCGATGTGTTTGAAGTCTTTAAAAGTTTAGAGACCTCAGAGCGGTGTGAACAATCTCTTGTAAAATGCTCGTCATTACATATCAGACATGGATAATGAGGTTTCCTTGTCGAAGTAGAGGAATTATATGATTTCTCTGGAGGGGAATTTTCTTGTTTCTTTTTGTTTTTCCCCTTTTTCTTGTTCCCTGGTTGCTTTGGATTTTTGCCTTTGTCAGATGACACGACATTAATCACGGAGGCAAGAGTATTTTCTGATGCATTGGTAGTTTGATTGTAAATAGCAAGAGTTTTACTAGATGGTCTTCCTGCTATTTGCATGCTCGAAGAACCGATCACACCATTTCTGGCATGAGAGTCCTTACTCGATTGTGGAGGAGGGGGAACAGTGAAAGCTGGTCGAGGTGCATTGGGAATTTTGTCATAAAGCGTGTCGGATTGTGTGTAAATCAAATCCAAGTATTCGGCACGAGCAATAACTTGCTCTTCTATGACAAATCCACCTTTTTCCACATCCTCGGTGATTGATGGCAACAAGGATTTTATGAACCACTCAGCTAAAAGCTGATCGGGAACATATGTCTTAACCATTCGATGACGACACCGCCACTCATGAATATGATCTGATATATGGGTAGCAGTAGTTTGTTTAAAGTTGGTTAGGAGTTCTATTCCAGTCTTGTATCTGATGGGTAACTGGAAGTGGGTCAAAAATGTAGTGGCTAAAGTGGTGAAATTATCGAAAGAAGCTCTTGGTAATTCAATGTACCATTTAGCAGCTGGACCAGTAAGTGTTCTTTGGAAAAGACGAAGTCTAATTGAATCATCATTTAAGGAGTTTGATGAACACCACAAATGAAAGGTCATGACATGATTTGATGGGTCTTCTCCAGGATTTCCGTTAAATTTCGGAATGTCAGATGGTAACTTATGCGGAATTATCGGCCACCAAGGTGCATATAAGATTGGATCATTAGTGAGCCGATTTAAATCTGGTAATTCTAAAGTTGCTACAAACGGCAACTGTCGATTCAAGTCAGGTTGAGAATACCCAGGATATGATGGAATTTCCTGAGCAATAGGTCTTTGCATACCGACATAGGGCATCTGCATTTGATAACCTTGGTATGGTTGTTGAACAAAACCAGTATAAGGTGGTTGTTGATAACCAAGTTGAATGTGTGGTTGTCAATAACCTACAAATCCTTGTTGACCAGGACCTTGGTAAGCTTGAGATTGACCAAAACCAGGTTGAGCCTGTGGAACAAGTCCAAACTAGGGTTGGAATTGCTGGAATTGGGGTTGTTGAAATTGAGGCTGCCACAGTTGTTGAATCAACTGTTGTTGTTGGTACAACTGTTGTTGATTTAAGGGTTGTTGCTGTCCAGCAATGAAAGGTTGGCCAAGTTGTGAATAAAATATACCAGTGTAAGCCTGGGTTAGTCTAGATAAGGGTATACTAACATGAGGTTGTTGTTGAACTCCAGAAACAAGTGGTTGTTGTACAACAACTTGAGGAATTTGAACTGCTTGACCTGAAAATTGTGGTTGCAAGGTAGAAGGATCAGTTTGTACCGGTTGAGACACAATAGTTTTAACTTGTGACTGTGGTACAATAGTAATAGTAGGTGTAGTAGGAACAACTGACACAGTTTGCATTGGTTGTGTTGGATACACAAGCCTCGGTTGAACTAGAATTGTTGGTTTCCATTGAAAAAATCTAATTCCAGATTGACCTGAATACTACGGGATATTACCATATGTTAATCCTCCAGAATAAGGAGGATACAATGAATAAGAATATTTCTCTCCATATGGTGGCAATCTAGTATTTAATTGATACATAGGTCTTTGTTAACTAGATTTCCCAGCTTGATACTGATATGCAGGGTAAAACTGTTGAGTTCCCATTAGATAAGACCTAGTTAAAATTCTGGTTGAGGACATGGGCGATGACCATGGTGTAGAAGCAACCCCTGAGTGGGTTCTAGACAATGATTGGTAACCAATCGAGATGGACGATTCACCATACAAGTGTGACTCAGGTGTGGTAGAAAACATCGAAGAGGTTGCAATAGAAGATTCTGCTGCAGCTGCATCAGATGATATAGTCTGAGATGTTGAAGGTTGTTCAGCCATAGTTAACTGACCCAAAAGTTGTCCTAAATAATCAACGGGTACTTGAAAAGAAGCAGGATCAAATGGAGTGAAAAATTTAGGAGTATTAAGGTAAAGATAAAGCCCAGTTCCAAAGTGAAATGAGGTTCCAGGTGTGGAATCTTCTTCCAATTCCTCCTCTATAGCAATTAAACCTGGTGGAAGAACTTCCTCATCAGGTCTGTAAAATATTTCTGGTGTTGATGAAGTTGAAGTTTCAATAGTTACTGATGTCTAAGGGGTAACCGGCTGATCGTCTTCCGGTAAAGTAACAACTTCTGAATGTTCAAATTTGAAGTCCAAATGTTCAGGTAAGTGAACAACAGTTTCAGAAAGAGGTTCCTGAACAACTTCAGGTTCAGATATAACTTATTTTTGAACTGGGATAGACTCTAGATTAACTTCTCATTGAACTGATTCAAGTTCAGAAGTAATTTCTTATTGAGAAATTTCAAGTTGAGGATCAACTTGTTGTTGAATAACCTCGGTTACTGTTTCACTAGGATTAGTGCTAATGTCCTCAGGTAATTGTGAAACTTCTTCTTTAGAAACAGATGGGCCATAAATAGTTGGAGTAACTGGAGTCTTAGTACTTACCAAAATATATGATTCAGGTAATTCAGATGAAGAACTAGGAGTTCTTGATGTACTAGACTCAGTTAAGTGAGACCACTTTGCCCGAATTAGTGTTGCTTCGGGAGGTAAAGGTGGTTTGCTCATTGTTCTCCACGAACGATGGGGTAGGGGTTGATGTTCCTCCACGATTGATGATTAATTTTATTATCAAAAAATAAATATTCAAAAAGGGGCATACTAGGCAAAAGGCTTACCAAGCAACTGTGAATTGCAGAATACCTCCTGGCGAACCAAGAAGTACAAGCAGGCAATCTCCCCGAATGCTGTGTTCGGTGTATCACAATTTACAAGGTGGCCGACTCGGTTACTTAAGGACGGATAGAAACCTAGAGTTGTCCTCCCATATATACCTGAATGTACGTGGAGGCCCAGTCCGTATAAGTGCTTTCTAATGCAAAACCGCACAGTGAGAGCATTCCCATATACTTTACGTACTGTAACACCACCCTATATACCCAAAGGTACGTGGACGAGCTACGATATACTGACGTACGTGGAATGAGGTATCACACTCGAGATGTATTGCAAACAATTTAGTGACAGCTGCTTTGTTTTACGACACCGGAACACGTCTCTAGCCTAGAACCACTGAATGTTCTCGTTAATGACAATGCTCCATTAGGTAAATTGATGTTTATTTTAAGTTGATTTTGCTTAGGAATTTTCCTTTCAAGTTCACCATGTGATGTATTATGAAATTCCTAGGAATGCAACTATCATGATAAGCATTTTTTCCATTCAATTTAATGATAAAAATCCTAGCTACTTAGGAATAGAACAATTAGATTTCTTTTGATCAAAGAGAAAAGAGCACAATCTAAATGCAATTTCCCTACACTATTCCTATCAGCACACACAAACTTTTTCAATGCAACATGCATGTATTTCTTTTCGATTCCCTTAATGTGAATATGAACAAAAAGGAAATATGCACATATAATCAATCAATCTTTCATATAAACGAAGACTTTTACAACAATTCAAATCCGAAGGAAGAGAAGACTTTACGACACTTTCTTTCGAATGAAGATTAATCAATTATATCCTAACTTTGACTATTGATCAATAATGACAAAGAAAACATGAAGAAACATTAACCAATCCAATCAAAATTGGGCTAGACTAGGAGATAAACACTCTTTTTCTGAGACATAACATTCATTGATTAATCAGCAAACAATCAAATAGAGAAAATTTGGCAAAAAACTCCAAAGGTGGGAAACTAATCCTAGGAGGATCAACGCAGCCTAGAGTGGGAGACAATGCACTTCAGAGCACTGTCCCTAAGCTAGGGATGCTCTGCAGCACACTGTGTCCCTCACAAGCCTGCGTTGGTGATAGTAAGCCATTTCAAGAGGCAATTTGACACAGTTTTGACCAATTTTTCAATGTAAACAATTGAATTACAATCTATGAACACAAATAGAGTCTACAAGGATGTCTTAGGAGGTGGATAAGCTACTAGGAAAGAGGATTCTTCCCCAGTGGAGTTGCCAATTTGTTTTGGAGAATTTAGCATCTACGGATAAACACTAATTCACTAGACAAGTAGTTGTGCCTAGAACAACAATTTAAAGTGTTTTAGACTTTCCCTATAAGCAATAGATAAGAAGAGAGGATAGAAGGCCTACCTGTAGTTCCACTTTCCTCTCGTCTCCCTTGTATCGATTCTGTCACTCCTTCCTGTACTTAATACACTTGAAAATTACCCTGCCAACACAACAAAAGATGGAAACCGATCAAAGCATATGATCCATTGAATATAAATCAAAGGAATCAGAAGCAATTCATACATATAAGAATTATGAAAGAACACATCATATGGAAAAAGGTTCAAACACTTTATTAGATAGAAGAAGGAATTACAACCATCAGTGTCTGATTCAAGGTCATTCCTCCAGCTTGGATCCCATCCACATCACATCAAAAGCAGGACAAGCTTGTGGCATCACATCATTTGCTCCAAAGTCAAGTCTCATAGCAGCATTATCTCCTTACAATTCAACATAATCCAACCCCTGATCACTTAGATGAGTGGTCAATTTATAGGAAGATGAAGGAGGTTTTGTCATTAATGGTGGCATTGAATGGCCTTCCATGTAGGAATTTACAGGGTAAGTTCCTCAGAAAGAATACCAAAAGGACACCGCTCACAACCAGATCACAGATCAATACACCAGTATTTTTGACGTGGTTAAAACCCTCAAAGAGGGAAACAATCCACGGCCTGTCCCAACGTGGGTACTACAGGCAATTTATTAATCAAAGAATGAAAATTTACATAAGCTTCTCTCATGCATGGATTACCCGAACAATGACCCTCCATGCGCTTTAAATAGAACTCATGGACCAATCGGGTGTCAAGCCACGGATCAAGTGTCGGTAATACTGAGGAGAGAATGAACCGTCGGATCACTACATATCGTGATCGTCGGATTGTAAGTTACAAAATGTACAACGGTAAAGAAACAAACTTTACCTAACTCTATACCTAACTCTATACTAGACCAAGTTGAACTTAACTATTTCCTATGTGTCGGAATATCCTAACATCCCCCCTTAAGAACAACTTGGGATAGGATTGAAGGATTTACAAATATGACACAATAGGAGAAGGAAGGATGCACTAGAGCCTATCCCCCCTTAGTGACAACTTCCTGAACTCCAAGCATATATCGAAGTTTAGTGAACTTTGCCTCTGTGAGAGCCTTTGTGAAGATGTCTGCAACCTGATCATCTGTTGAACAATATTGCACTTCAAGAATATGGTCATGAATGAGCTTTCTGATGAAGTGCATGTGTAGTTCAATGTGTTTACTGCGCTGATGCTGGACTGGATCTTTGCATAGCTGAATGGCACTTTGATTATCACACCAAAGTGTGGTTGGATGCTGCTGCTCAAAGCCAAACTCTGATAGGATCTGACAAAGCCACAAGGCTTCCTTACTAGCTTCCACGACACCACGATACTCTGCTTCTGCTGACGAAAGAGAAATGGCAGCCTGTTTCTTACAAGCCCATGTAATAGGTCCTGAACCAAGAGTGAAGACATAACCGGCAGTAGACTTCCGATCATCAGGGTCACCAGCCCAATCAGAATCAGTGAAACCAACTAATAGAGGAGCTGCTTTGGCACTGTAATGAATCCCAAACTGAACTGTACCTCGAACATAACGAAGTATTCTTTTAGCTGCTTTCCAATGACTTTCACGGGGGTTTTGCATGAACCGAGCAACAAGGCCAACAGCAAAGGAAAGGTCAGGACGAGTATGGGTTAAATACAAGAGTTTTCCTACAAGTTGACGGTATAATGTAGCATCAACTTCAGGAGAAGTACAAGAGACTGAAAGTTTGACTCCAGACTGAAAGGGAGAAGGGGCCGGCTTACAGTCTTCCATGTGAAAATGACGAAGAATATCACAAGCATACTGGGGCTGGGAAAGGGAAATACCCTCCTTGGATTGCAGGACTTGAAGACCGGGGAAATAGTGTAAGTGTCCTAAGTCTGTCATTTCAAATTTCCTTTTGAGGCTAGACTTCACATGGTTTATAAGGTTGGGATCACTACCAGTAAGAATAAGATCATCAACATAAAGAACAAGGATGATAAGAGAGTTGCCCACTTTCTTGGTGTAGACAGTATTGTCAGAATAACACCGAGAAAAGCCAGATTCTAAAAGAAAGCTATCCATTTTGGCATACCAAGCCCGAGGAGCTTGCTTGAGACCATAGAGAGATTTCTTAAGTCGACATACAAGGCTGGAGTCTGTTTGGATGAAGCCAATGGGTTGTTCCATATAGATTTCTTCATGCAAGTCCCCATGCAAGAAGGCAGATTTAACATCCATTTGATGGACTTCCCATTTTAAAGAGGCAGCAAGGGAAAGAACAAGGCGGATAGAGTTCATTTTGGTAACAGGGGAGAAGGTTTCAGTGTAGTCAATGCCTTCAACTTGTGAAAAACCCTTGGCAACAAGACGAGCTTTATGTTTATCAACTTTCCCATCTGGTCCATACTTGGTTCTGTAAACCCATTTACATCTAACAAGTTTGCGTCCCTTTGGTAGAGGAACAAGATCCCATGTATCATTTGTCAACAATGAATGATATTCTTCATTCATAGCTGCTTCCCAATGTGGATGGCCTGAAGCTTCTACAAAAGTGTCAGGATCATGATTTACTGGAGCTTGAGCCAGTAAAGAAGAGGCTCTTTCAAACTGAGAACGTGTACGTCGCTGATCTGTAGGATCACCGACAAGATCACCTGCTGCATCCCGAGTAGCACGGACCCATCTTGGAAGTTGAGGATCCTGAGAAGGTGGGGGAGGATTATCATCCTCACTTTCATCATCTAAAGAAGAAATGTTTTCAAAAGTAGAAGAGATAGGAAGAGGTGGCACATCCGCCGGACTAGGCTCGCAGGCTGATTTATTTTCATCAAATTTTACATCTCTTCTAATGATAACATTTTTGGACTTAAATGGAATAAGTCTATAACCTTTTACATCTTCAGAATATCCAACAAAAGTACATTTCTCACTCTTAGGTTCTAAAGCTTTATGCTTTTCATCTGGAATATGGGCCCATGCTTCACTTCCAAAAACATGAAAGTGACTTACATCTGGTTTAATGGAACTCCAAGCTTCTTCTGGAGTGATATTCTTTAGAACCTTAGTAGGAGTGCGATTGATTATATAATTTGCATAATTAATTGCTTCGGCCCAAAAACTAAGACTGAGTCCTTTAGATTGCAGCATACAATTAGCCATTTCCTTTAAGGTGCGATTTTTCCTTTCAGCTACACCATTTTGTTGTGGAGTGTATGGAACAGTATGTTGCATTTGAATTCCATTTTCGGTGCAAAAGTTGATGAAGGTGTTTTTAAAATATTCTCCACCATTATCAGTTCTTAGCTTAAGAATTTGATGTCCAGATTGTTTTTCAACAAAGGCTTTGAAGGCCAAAAATGTGTTAAATACTTCGCTCTTGAGTTTTAAGAAGTATACCCAAGTGCGTCTGGAGAAATCATCAATGAAAGTTAAGAAATACTTGCAGCCAGAGAATGAAGCAACAGGAAGTGGACCACATAAATCACTGTGCACAAGATGTAAAGGGGCTGAGGCGTGCCAAGAGGCACGTTTGTCAAAACTGTCCCGATGATGTTTTCCGAGTACACATCCGGAACAAACACCATCTTTGCAAGATACCATAGGAAGACTTGTCACCATATTTTCTTTACATAGATGCTGAAGGGAGCGATAGTTTAAGTGACCAAATCGCTCATGCCAAAGTTTTCTCACTTCATCATTATGAGCAACAAATACTGAGGGAAGATTTGATGACCCAAAGTTGTGAAACTTATACAACCTTGTGGAATCATCAGCAATACCAGTAGCTAGAATCTGTTTAGGATCTCTTAGATCCTTGATTACAACATCATGAGGTGAAAATTCAACAATTTTACCTTCACCTGAATGAGTTATCTGATATACAGATAGAAGGTTGCAGGATAAGGTTGGAACACATAATACATCATTAAACTGACCATTGTCTAGATGAACAGTTCCAATCCCTACAACATTAAGAGATCTATCATCACCAACATATATATTTTTGGTGTTACAATCATTTAAAGAAGAAAACATGGCTTGGTTTTTGGCCATGTGATAAGAGGCTCCAGAATCAATGAGCCACTCATGAGAAGGAGAAGAAGAAGATACATTTAATGCATAACCAGACTGAGATGATTGACAACGACATGCAGAAAGTGCCATTCCGGAAGTTGAAGTTGAAGTATGCTCCACATGGATGTTATGTTTCTTCATTGCGGCTTCCAAGGCTTCCATCTTCTTAAAGCATTTAGATTCTAAGTGGCCATCTCGATTACAAAAGTTACAATGTCTATCAGTCTTCTTCCATTTGTTTTTATTGGTCTTATCATTTTGCTGAAATGATCTTTCATTTTGAGGCTGAGTTTGCTTAGGACCCTTGTTTGGTTTAGGACCATTCTTTTTAGGATATGACTTCTTAGGATTCTTTGAATTTGGTTGCTGCTGGGCGGCTAACGCTTTCTTGGAAGAGTTTCCAAGATTAAGAAGACCAAGGTGTAAGAGTTTTTCTTGTTCTCTTATTAAGGAATCACAAAAGGAGTCAAAGGAAGGGGCCTTGTAGTCTTTTCCTTGACAAATGAAAGCTTCCATTGTAGAATGGAAAGTGGAAACAAATACAGAGTAGGCTGGACCCAACTTAGTAAGGATGGAATAAATAAGGTTACCATCTTCTTTCTTAACCTTAACACCTTCTAAGAGATATCTAAGGGTCTTGAATTTGGACAAGAAATCTTCAATGCAAGAAAAATTATTAGGATCCAAAGTAAGCAACTCATTTTCAAGTTGATGGGCTCTAATTTCATTTTTAATCCCAAAAACTTTAGCGATTTTTTCCAATGCTTCATGAGGAGTCTCAAGTTCTGCAATATGGAATCTAAGATCAGGAGAAATAGACATCCCTATCAAACCACGTGCTTGATCTTGTCTATTTTCCCATTTTGCAGCCTTGTCTTCATCTTTTGGTTTCTTCTCTTGGTCTGTGGCTATTCTATAGAGACCTTTACTTCTAAGTAAATCTTCCATGTAGGCTACCCATTGGAAGTAGTTAGTGCTGTCAAGAATGACTTGGCATGGACTTTCCATTTTTTAAAAAAACTGAAGCTGAAGAGGCTGAAAGTAAGTGTTCCAATGGATAGATCTTGAAAAACTAGGCTGTTTTTAAAAAAACGGCTCTGAAAAAGGCTTCCGGATGAAGAAGTTATGGCTTTTTGAAAAAAAATTTGTTGAAGTTGCCGGCCAAGTGCGCGAATGTGCGGGAATGAAAAAATCCGCCCCCACAAAATGGAGACTTGAACCCAAGACTTCTACTCTCTTAAAATAGCTTTGAACCAATTGATCTATACAAAAAATTTGAGAGAGAGAGAGAGAGAGAGAGAGAGAGAGAGAGGGGGGTGGGGCCTTGGTTTGCGTGCTTGCCTTGAGAAAGCTCTTTTTCCCTACAAAACACAAAACACAAAACCCAACACGAATATGCAAAGAAAAACGAACCTTGCGGCTCGAAGTTAGCTTTAGCCAAAAAACTAGATATTTTAAAAAAATCTCAAAGTTAGCTTTAGCCGAAAAACTAAATATTTTTCTCAATGTTTCTGATTTTCCGAGATCACACTAAGGTGCAGGGAAAAGAGCATACACATGAGAAAAATCCTTCCTTTCTGTTTCTGATTTGCCCAGATCGCACAGAGTCGCAGGGCAAAGAGCATACGCAGAAATGAAAGGTATAGATCCGGTTTAAAAAAAGGCTAAATAAATCGAAACCGAAATAAGCAGAGAGAAAATAACAGTAAACTACAAAAACACTGTATACCTCCCGATCTGAAAAATGACGCAGCTAGGGCTACCGGAAACCTTTTTGCGTGAAACGAAAGGGGTTCCTCACTGGAGCAGATGCTCCGAACGCAATAGAGCAGTCCTCTCGGCCCGAAAGCAGTCAGAAACAACAGATCTAGGAAATGACAGCCGCATGCAGTTCTACCGGCTTCAGATTTGGATCACCAACGGACGCGGCCCTCAAATAGCTCTGATACCATGTAGGAATTTACATGGTAAGTTCCTCAGAAAGAATACCAAAAGGACACCGCTCACAACCAGATCACAGATCAATACACCAGTATTTTTGACGTGGTTAAAACCCTCAAAGAGGGAAACAGTCCACGGCCTGTCCCAACGTGGGTACTACAGGCAATTTATTAATCAAAGAATGAAAATTTACATAAGCTTCTCTCATGCACGGATTACCCAAACAATGACCCTCCATGCGCTTTAAATAGAACTCATGGACCAATCGGGTGTCAAGCCACGGATCAAGTGTCAGTAATACCGAGGAGAGAATGAACCATCGGATCACTACATATCGTGACCGTCGGATTGTAAGCTACAAAATGTACAATGGTAAAGAAACACACTTTACCTAACTCTATACCTAACTCTATACTAGACCAAATTGAACTTAACTATTTCCTATGTGTCGAAATATCCTAACATTCCATACTTAGAATTAGTTCGATGGAGGAAGGGATGAGAGGATAGGATGCTCCTTAATTCATTCCTCATCCATTTTCGAGCTTAACTCTATACCTAACTCTATACTAGACCAAGTTGAACTTAACTATTTCCTATGTGTCGAAATATCCTAACATTCCATACTTAGAATTAGTTCCATGGAGGAAGGGATGAGAGGATAGGATGCTCCTTAATTCATTCCTCATCCATTTTCGAGCTCATAGGAGTTGATAAGACAGGTAAACTTCTAGATGACTCCAAAAGATAAGAATATGCCCCAAACCCTATGTGAATTTCACTCATTCTCGCCCAGCGAAGGTGAAAGGAAGCCTAAGTGCTCTGCAGAGCACCCTGACAGTGGACTTAACTGCTCTGCAGTGCACTTCATAAGGGATTACCTACGCTGGTCCCTCTAGAGGAAATTTCTGGATGTCTTCAAGTCATGAAACTATCTAGGAAGGAGGCATTCAAAGGGTTGAATTGTTTGGGGCATGAAACAACTGAATCTAGGGTTTGATGAGCCCTAAAACATTGATCTGAATTTGGGATTTGATGTGCCCAAATGGATCTGTAACAAGGTGGGGGAGGATTGTCATCCTCGCTGTCATCATCTGAAGAAGAAAAGATTTTTAGAAGTATAAGGGATAGAGAGAGGTGGCACATAAACCGAACTAGGCTCATAGGCCAACATATTTTCAACAAACTATACATCTCTTCTAATGATGACATTTTGGACTTGAGTGGAATAAGTCTATATCCTTTGGCATCTTTAGAATATCCAACAAAAATACATTTTTCACTCTTAGGTTCTAAAGCTTTATGTTTCTCATCTGGAATATGGGCCCATGCTTCACTTCCAAAAACATGAAAGTGACTTACATCTGGTTTAATTGAGCTCCATGCTTCTTCTAGAGTGATATTCTTTAAAACCTTAGTAAGAGTGTGATTTACTATGTAATTTGCATAGTTAATTACTTCTGCGCAAAAATTAAGACTAAGTCCTTTAGATTGAAGCATACAATTAGCCATTTCCTTTAAGGTACGATTCTTCCTTTCAGATACAACATTTTGTTGTGGAGTATATGGAACAATATGTTGCTATTGAATTCCATTCTCAATGCAAAAGTTGTTGAATTTTTTGTTAACATATTCTCCACCATTATCAGATCTTAGCTTAAGAATTTGATGTCCAGATTGTTTCTCAACAAAGGCCTTAAAGGCTGAGAACATGTTAAATACTTCACTCTTGAGTTTTAAGAAGTATACCCTAGTGCTTCTGGAGAAATCATTAATGAAAGTTAAGAAATGCTTGTAGCCAAAGAATGAAACAACTGGAAGTGGACCATAAAAATCACTATGCACAAGTTGTAAAGGGGTTGAGGCATGCCAAGAGGCATGTTTTTCAAAACTATCCCGATGATGTTTTCGAGTACACATCCGGAACAAACAACATCTCTGTAAGAGACCATTGGAAGACCCATCACCATATTTTCTTTACATAGATTCTGAAGGGAGCGATAGTTTAAGTGACCAAATTTCTCATGCCAAAGTTTGCTCACTTCATCATTATGAACAACAAATACCGAGGGAAGATTTGATGAACCAAATTTGTTAAACTTATACAACTTTGTAGAATCATCAGCAATTCCAGTAGCTAAAATCTGTCTAGGGTCTCTTAGGTCCTTAATTACGACATTGTGAGGTGAAAATTCAACGATTTTACCTTCACTTGAATGAGTTATCTGATATATGGATAGAAGTTTGCAAGAAAAGGTTGGAACACATAATACATCATTAAATTGGTCATTCTTTAGATGAACAGTTCTAGTCCCTACAACACTAAGAGATATATCAACACCAACATATATATTTTTGGTGTCACAATCATTTAAAGTAGAAAACATGGCTTTGTTTTTGGCCATGTGATAAGAAAATCCAGAATCAATGAGCCACTCATGAGAATGAGAAGAAGAAGATACATTTAGTGCATAACCAGATCGAGATGCTTGACAAACACATGCAAAAAGTTTTATTCCTGAAGATGAAGTTGAAGTTGAAGAGTGTTCCAAATGGATGTTATGCTTCTTCATTGCTGCTTCAAAGGCTTCCATCTTCTTAAAGCATTTGGATTCTAAGTGGCCATCTCGATTACAAAAGTGGAAATGTCTATCAGTCTTCTTCCCTTTGTTTTTATTTGTCTTATCATTTTGAGACTGAAATTTCTTAGGACCCTTGTTTGGTTTAGGACCATTCTTTTTAGGATACTACTTCTTAGGATTCTTTGAATTTGGTTACTGCTGGGCGGCTAAGGCTTTCTTAGAAGAGTTTCCAAGATTAAGAAGACCAAGATATAAGAGCTTTTCTTGTTCTCTTATTAAAGAATCACAAAAGGCATCAAAAGAGGGGGACTTATAGTCTTGTCCTTGAGAAATAAAGGCTTCTCTAGTAGAATGGAAGGTGGAAACAAACACAGAATAGGCTAGTCCCAACTTAGTAAGAATGGAATAGATAAGGCTACCATCTTATTTATTAACCTTAACACGTTTCAAGAGAAGTCTAAGGGTCTTGAACTTGGACAAAAAATCTTCAATGGAAGAAAAATTATTGGGGTCCAATGTAAACAACTCATTTTCAAGTTGATGGGCTTTAATTTCATTTTTAATTCCAAAAACTTTAAGGAGTTGTTTCATTGATTCATTAGGAGTATCAAGTTCTGTGATATGGAATCTAAGGTCTGGAGAAATAGACATCCCTATCAACTCACGTGCTTGATCTTGCCTATTTTCCCATTTGGTTGCCTTATCTTCATTTTGAGCTTTGGTTTCTTGGCTTGAGGCTATTCTGTAAAGACCTTTACTTCTAAGTAAATCCACAATGTAGGGCCACCATTGGAAGCAGTTGGTGTTGTCAAGAATAACTTGGCATGGACTTTCCATTTTAACAGAAATTGAAGTTGTAGATTCTGAGACTAAGTGTTCCAATAGAAAGATCTTGAAAAATTAGGCTGATTCAAAAAAGACGGCTCTGAAAATGGCTTCCGGATGAAAAAGTTATGGCTGTTTGAAGAAAAGTTGTTGAAGATGTCGACGAAGTGCATGAATGTGCAGAAATGAACGATAATGTTATATTTAAACCAGCCCCCCCCCGCCCCCCCTTCCAAACTTAATCTAATTATCTCACTTTAAAAAAATATTTTATGTGACTCACTTTTATAAATAAGTGAAAGTCACTTTTACAATGGTAATTTATTAACTATCCACTAAATTGTAACTTAAATAAAAGATAAAAAGACTTTAGAATTATAAGTGACTCACTTTTTATAATGGATGAGAACACTTTTACATAAAGTGACTTTAAAACATAAGTTACATGTGATTTTTGAAAAAGTAACTCAACTAAAAGAAAGACTTGAACTCAAGACCTCTATTCTCATAAAGTAACTTTGACCAAGTGAGTTAGTTTAAAAGTTTAGTAATTTTTGGAAAATAGGAAGAGGTTTATTTTTTCAGTCACTAAAGCTTTGTGGTGTGTGCTTACTTGAAAAAAGATCTTTTTTGGCCTACAAAACAAAAACCATAAAACCCAACATGGACATACAAAAAAGACAAACCTTACGGCTTGAAGTTAGCTTTAGCTGGAAACTAAATATTTTCCTCAATGTTTCTGATTTTCCGAGATCACACCAAGGTGCGATGGGAAAGAACATATGCATGAGAAAAATCCTTCCTTTCTGTTTCTGATTTACCCAGATCGCATAGAGTCACGGGGCAAAGAGCATACGCAGAAATGAAAGGTATAGATTCAGTAATAAAAAACAGAGAGCTAAGTAAACTGAAATAAACAGAGAGATGAATAGCTAGAATTGCAAATAAAGACTGTATACCTCCAGATCTTAAAAATGATGTAGCTAGGGCTACCAAAAACCTTTTTACGTGAAACAAAAGGGGTTCGTCACTGGAAGAGATGCTCTTAACACAATAGAGCAGTCCTCTCAATCCGAAAGCAATCAGAAACAGTAGATCTAGGAAATGACAGTCAGATGCAGTTGTACTAGCTTCAAATTTGGATCACCAATGGATGTGGTCCTCAAATAGCTCTGATACCATGTAGGAATTTACATGGTAAGTTCCTCAGACAGAAAACCAAAGGACACCACTCACAAACAGATCATAGATCAATACACCAGTATTACTGACGTGGTTAAAATCCTCAAAGAGGTAAACAGTCCACGACCTGAGCCAACGCGACCACTTCAGGAAATTTATTAATAAAAGAATGAAAATTTACATAAGCTTCACTCATGAATGGTTACCCTACAAATGACCCTCCATGCTCTTTAAATAGAGATCACCGACCAATCGGGTGTTAAGCCATGGATCAAGTGTCGGTAATACCAGGGAGAGAATGAACCATCGGATCACTTCATGTCTAGAACATATGGTGACCGTCGGATTGTAAGTTACAAAAGTATATAGTAAAGAAACACACTTTATATAAATCTACACTAGGCCAAGTTATACTTAACTATTTCCTATTTGTCGGAATATCCTAACAGAGCTGAGAGAGTTGAGAATACTATGTGGAATTGTTCTAGTGAGAACAAGATTTGTATATTCACTCATATTTATGACATAAGCAATAAAGATAGGCAGGGTTTTGAGTAGTGGCTTTCCCCAGATACATCTTGTGTTATGTGCCATTGATTTATCTTCCTCTTGTTCATATTGTTTTCATTGATCTATTGGCTTCTAGATGAATGTAGACATAGATTCTTGTCATGTGCTTTAGTAAATTGCACGATTTTGTGCATCTACAAGATTTTCTACAATAGGCACCCAGAGGTCCTTCTCCTCCAAGTCACTAACGAAATCTTTATTGTCGTTCATATGGAATGAGGATCCACTATCCAGGTAATAGACATTACCCATCACTGATGTCACCATGCAAGGGATGAGGGTAAAATCTAGTTCAAATTGTGAAGCAAGAGCTTCACCTATTGCTTCTCCTAAGGGCGTCTTACCAGCCTTCTTATGCAGACCCTTTGTGGCATAATGTTCGAGCTCTTGAAATTGAAAACATTTAATCTTCCACATGTTCCTCTTCTTACCACCCTTACTCGAATATGATTTGGAATGGGATGACTTCCCCTTCCCTTTCTTTTCCTTTCCATCTAAGGCATATTTCTCCTCATCATCATGCTTGGATGAGGATCCATCTCTGGTGTCCCACCGAATCTCTTCCTGTTCCAGTTCGGAGAAGAATCGCTCTCACTATGGTAGATTTTCCTCCGATTAACTGAGTCCTTGTAGCTGTACCATCTCTTGGGAAGTCCTAAAGGTGTTAGACTCACCATATCTTCTTTAGCAACAGTAACACCGACACTTCCAACCTCATCATGACATTGGGTGAACTTGGTCATGTATTTCAGTATTGAGTCACCCTTCTCTATATTGATCTTTCTGTGCTTTTCCTTCAGTGCTAGCTTCTTGTGGTCAATGATATTTTGAAACAGTTTTTTCAAGTCCTTCCACAATGTAAATGGATTTTTGTTACCGTGGAGGTTCGAGACAATATGATCTCAAAATCCTTCTAGAATAATCCTTCTCGTCTTTGCCACACACTTTTTCCACTCCGCTAGATCTTTAGCATCAGATGTTGGAGGCTTCGTGATATCATGATCTATGAATTTCTTCAATTCATTTCCTTCCAACATTTCCACCATCCTGTACTTCCAAGCAATATAGTTCGAACTAACCTCAAGGGCATATTCGAGTCTAAATCTGTAGAACGACATCGTGCTAGCTTTGAAGTATGATACTACAAATTCGATTTCTCCTACAAAACAAACTTGTATTCTCCTTTTCTATAGTGATTTCACCTCTCATACCATGTAGAAATTCCTTGTAGATTCAAACTACAGATTGGAATATGGTAAAACAATTGACTTGAATCTACTCTACTCATCAACATAAACAAAAATTGATTAATGAAGAATTTCAATAACACAAAACACAATAAATTTTTAGGGAAATACACAACTAAAACCCATGCTATTTGTATAATGCATTAATTAGAAAATTTGAAAAGAAAATACAATTCTTGTTCAACTCGAACAATCTCTGCACAAGTACAATCTATCTCACTACTTCACAAATCAGGTCAAGCCAATACTTAGCCAAATTTTCTACCTGCTAAGTTCCTATTTCCTTGCGCAATTTCTCAGGGAATTAACCCATATTTAATTGGGAAATTACTCATCCATAACTGTGCAATCCATCAATAGGCCTTCCTTTAATTGCATGCACCACCTGTTTAATTTAGATGATTCTACCACTGATAGTATACTATCCTTGAACTCTAATCTCAAATGGGTATTTCTCTGATATGACATGCACGAGTTATTTATGAGTGAATCTTCAATTTACGGGTCGAGCAGTGTTGGTTACACCCCACTACTGCAGGTTACACCCCACTACTGGATCTCCCACTGATTCTACCATCAATTGGAACTAGTTTAACTGAATTTAACTAAGTTAAACTGAATTAAATAATTACAACTCTATCATAACTCAACCTAAGTCCCTAAAATTTAGGGATCACCCTACATGAATCTAGATAGACTCGCAACTCAAATTTACTGAGCTAACTAAATCAACTTAACTTAGTTAACTATTACAAGTTGCTATGAAAATTATAATTACAATTTAATTCCTAATTTAATTCAAGGACAAAATAGATTAGAATTTTTCTTGTTGCATTTTTTCTACACGTACATTCATGTGTCTACTACCGCATCATATTGATTATACTACCACTTGTCATTCCACTTAGCACGTTAGAATCCATGTGCATGCTCACCACTCATCATTATTTTTCTATCTCCTTTGTCCTCTTACTAGTGATTGTCAATATGCCTCTTAGATATTTGGCCCTTCAACACATGAGACTCTCAGCCAAAACCAACCAATTAATCCTTAAAGTGGTTATCGAGTCATTGCTCATCACTATATTAAGCATACCCATAGGTTCATGACCAGTGATAGGAGATGTGCTATGAGTGGTGGGTGATTAACAAGCATTAACTACATATAATTCGTTTGTCTATTGTGTTACCTTTACTACTTTCTACACTACTATTTGCCACTACATCACTTTCTCCCTTATTGATTGGATGGGAGATGGGTGACAACATGATCCTGTGAGGAGGGGCGAGGCTAGAAGCATAACTAGTCTTCAATTGAAGGTTCCATCTCATCCCTTAGTAGTTAGATCAAGTTCCATATATTTTTGGAAATGTCTTGATGGGGGTTATTCAACAAGATTATTTTCATATTCTTTACAAATTATCACCTACATAAAAAATGCATTCAAATATAGGTTGCACACCAATGACGAGGGCATCGTAGACTTAGCACACGGTTAATAGAAACAACCAAGATAAAAAAATATCACAAAATTATTGCATGAAAACATCAAAAAGAACAATAAAATCCCATTGAACCTCACATCACTTAACATCAGTGACTGGACTTGCCATCAATGAAAACAATTCCCATCATGCTCAATAGTTCCTACAAACAATAGAGGCGTTTAGTGTCTCATGTAGGTAGGTTCCTAGAAAGCAACATAGGGGATTGGTGTATGTTTTAGCTTGGTGCCTACAAAGTAATAGAGGAGATAAGTGTATCCTATAGCTTGGTTCATATAGATTAATGAAATAGTAGGTTGGTTCCTACAAGATCTCTCACATAATGAAGCTTTATGGTTTTCACCCAAAGGGCTTTCCATGTATATTTTATGTTACTAGTTTAGTTTATGACATTGATCTTGTATGATGCTCAAATACTGTAATAAGTAAAAAATCTCATTGCACTAATTAACCCTCCCCCCTCTTAGTATAATTATGATTCCAACAATTGGTATCAATGTGGGTTCCTTGGAATGCAGTCCAACAACTACAAGGAAGATTTCAAAAGATTGTGGAAAATCATGGTGGTTCATTCAAAGTCCTTTTGTTTTGTGCAATAAACTATGCTCTATCAAAGGAAAGAACAAATTCTTATGTAATGACTCTTGTACCTACCATTTGGTAGGTTGTAGTAAATGATTTTGGACCTCTAGAAACTCTACCAATAAATCATGATGTAGAAAGAACCTATGAACATAATGTAAAATCCATTAATGACATCTTATATGGTCTATCAGAAAAGTAGAAAAATAAATATGGGATAAGATCCAAAACACATAAGGAGGAGGTGAAATTGAAGAAATTAAAGATACAGGGAATTTGAAGATGAATATTGTGTATGAAATGAGAACAAACAATTCAAATTATAAGTAAGAAGATCTAAAAGCTTCAAAGAAGATAGAAAATCTCAAAACCTGTGATTGTTCTAAAGATATAGTATATTTAGAAGAAGTAAAATGGATCTCAAGAGGAAATAGCATGTAGGTTTTAACCCCATAAATAAATTACCTGCATACGAATTCTAAAAAGGAAAAATAAACAATGGCGAGAGCAAAAAACATAAAACAGATATACACAGAGATTTTCCCCTGGATCCCAAAACCGGGATTACCAGATCGATTTTTCATTATATTCATTTCAATGTTACAATACATATATATATGTCGAAGCATCCATAAACCCCAATCCATTAACCTTGGGTTAGAACATAACAATAGTTCCCTTGATCAGATCTACAAAATACCATCGATAGAAAACCATCATGCCAAAAACCATGTGCGAAATCCATGCACAAAACTATAAGTAGGTCTGCCCACCTAATATAGTGTCCAAAAAAAAAATTCCCAGGGCACTGCACCAGACCCTGTGTAGGGGGGGTGTCACCCCCCCTGTCACCCCCTAGCAGCACCCGACACAACATCGAGGGAGGTCCTTCTCCCCACCTGTGCCCCCCTGGTATCGCCTCACGCAATGTGTAGGGAGGCCCTTCCCCCCCCCCGCGGCACGTAGGGTAGTCGTAGAAAGAATATAATACAACCCAACATTCTCCCACTTGTTTTCTTTCCACAGGGGGCTACGAGAGAGCTTAGTCGTTGATCCAGCCCTATAATGCCCATGGTTTCTCTACACCAAGAGAACTTCTAAGTGCTCATAGACTTTGTCAATGTATTTGCAGTATTCTTCAAAGTCTCCACCTTTACGAGCAAAACCTTTTTGTCCTCAACCATATCCCTCACAAAGTGATACTGAACATCAATATGCTTTGTGTTTGAATGATAAGAATGGTTCTTTGCCAAGAAAATTGCTCTTTGGTTGATAGTCTATCTTTATAACTCATTGTACTAATCCCATATCTGAACACAATATCTCCAACCAAACTACATCATTTATTGCATGGATTTCTACCATATATTTTTCCTCTATAGTTGAAAGTGCCACTACAGACTGTCTCCTACTCATCCAACTGATGACACCTCCAAATAGGTTAAACACATACCCACTTGTAGATCTTCTCTAATCCAAATCTCCAGCCCATTCTAAATCAACAAAGCCACAGATGTCCAAAACTATGTCCAATCATGGTCTTGTTTGGTAACCCAAACCATAATCACTAGTGTCACACAAATATCTGAAAACTTGCTTCACTGTTGTCTAATGCTCCTTCCCTAGTTTTGACATAAATCTTCCCAATACTTCCACTGCATGTGAAATGTCTAGTCTAGTACATACCATTCCATACATCAGGCTACTGACTGCACTTGCATGTGGAACACGGGGCATGTCCTCTTCCTCTTCTTGTGTATTGGGACACTGTTCAGTAGATAACTTTACACCTACAGGAATAGGAACCTTCACCAGTTTACTATCCTCGATATTAAACCTCTACAGTATTGTCTCGACATACTTCCTATGGTTTAACGAGAGATTCCTCTTTGCCTGATCTCATTTAATTTATATGCCCAAAATATAGTTTGCAACACCAAGATCATTTATGTTGAATTTAGAACACAATTAGGTCTTCAAATCCTCGATCATTTCTTTGTCATTTCCAACCAGCAACATATCATCCACATATAAGACCAGATAAATAACAAAATCACCAATTAATTTAAAATACACACAGTGATCTGTTTTTCTTCTGGTGAAGTCAAGTCCCCGTATAAATGTATCAAATTTCTGATACCACATCCTTTGTGACTGTTTTAACTCATACAAAGACTTTTTTAACTTGCATACCAGTCATTTCTTACCCTTGGCCGTAAAGCCTTCAGGTTGCTTCATGTAGATCTATTCTTCCAGATCCCCTTGAAGAAATGTTGTTTTCACATCCATCTTCTCTACCTCAAAATCAAAAGTAGCAGCAATAGATAAAAGTAATCTAATTGAAGCTACCTTGGAAACAAGAGAAAAAATATCACCAAAAACAATTCCCAACACCTGGGAATAACCTTTTGCTACCAACCAAGCTTTGTATTTCTCCACCTTTCCTTATGCATTCATATTCTTCTTAAACACCCATTTTCTACCAATTGGTTTCCTTCCATCCAGAAACTCCACCAGATCCGAAGCCTCATTTTTGTGCAAAGATGTCATTTCATCAACCATGGCCTCTTTCTAGATTTTTCCATCCTCTAAATCTACTACTTCCCTTATAGTTTTGGGATCATCATGAGTAATAGATAAAGAAAAATTTGAACATAAAGCAGATGGAATATACCTTTTTGGCTATCTTCTTTCTCCAATTGATCTTCTCACACTCGAAGTTTGTGGCTCTTCATCTTCTGATTCCTTTTTTGCTGTAGAGTTTGATTCTTCCTAATTTAGTTCAAACTCTATCTTTTGAGGTTCCTTTGGTAGGACTTCATGTTTAATAACATCTTTCACCTCTCTAAACACCACATCTCGGCTATACACAACCTTTCTTGTTTCTAGGTTCCAAAGCTTATAACCTTTTAAGCCATCCTTATACCCAATGAAAATGCATTTTTCAGATTTACTATCCAACTTTGTTCTTTTCTCCTTTGGAACATGTACATATGCATCATATCTAAATACCCTCAGATGAGAAATAGAAGGTTTCTTACCAGTCCATACTTCTTGTGGAGTCTTATCCTCTAACGCTGATGAAGGTGATCTATTGACCAGGTAACATGTAGTCTCCACCACCTCTGCTCAGAATTCTTATCCTAACTCGACACCACTCAACATGCTTTTTGCCCTTTTCATCAACGTCTTGTTCATGCTTTCCGCAACCCCATTTTTCTCAGGTGTGTGTGCAATAGTATTATGTCGTGCTATATAACACTTCTTACAGAACTCTTCAAATTTCTTCTTGCAAAACTCTCCACTGTTATATGTCCTTGGCACCTTTATCTTCTTCTCTGTCTAGTTTTTCACCAAAGCCTTCAGTTATTTTAACCTGTCAAAGACTTCAGATTTCTTCCTAAGGAAATATATCCATGTATTCCTTAATAAGTCATCTATAAATGATACATAGTACACATAATTTCCCAGTGATGGAACCGACATAGGTCCAAACACATTATTGTGCACAAGCTCTAATATTTGTTTCGCCCTCTTACCACCAAAGGGGAAACTCATTGAATTCTTTTTCCCATATACACAATTTTCATAGAAATCAAAATCTAGAGAGCTATTTGATCCAAAAAGGATCCTGGATAAACCTCTAAGTCTAAAAGACTTCATATAAGAGGTAAAAGGTGCCAAATGGCACAAATCCTTTGTAAATAAGAGGAAAATGAAAATCACAGGCTACTCTTGGAAATAGTCTCATTGTAGAGATCTCCTCATTCTGGATCTAACGCAACTTCAATAGGCAAAAAGGGACTTCAGATGCAGAAGTTATCACATGCAAAAGATGCCTAGTTTCTTTGGAAAAAGAGGCAAATATTCTAAAAATAACCTAAAAGGCTTTATGAAGAAAATCACATCGGAGGAGAACTTAAACTCTGCCAAAAGGCGCCCTTGATTAGTGACCATTGATGATTGTATTGGTGGGTCAGATTAGAGGCAGGCAGTGTATACCCAAGGCAAAGGTCCCGGGCCGATGTGATGGTGCGATCGTCAAAATCGGAGGATCATAATCGGCGATACCACAAGGCAAAGGCCCCGGGTTGATGCGATAGTGCGACTACGATCGCCGATATTAGTGGATCGCTGTCGGTGATCCCAGAAGGGAAGGACCTTGGGCTGTTTGACTTGCGACTGCGATCGGAACCGGACCTGATGGGGTTTAAAAGCTCGATTCCTTAAAGTTTCAAATCCGAGAATTTGGATTTTCCTTTGTATTTCCTGTTTAATGGATTTTTGGCAAGTTGCCATGCCACAGAAGCGATTGCGATATGCGATGAAAGGTGGACTCGATAGGGATTTTAGGGGTGATTTAATGGACTTTCATGTCCGGATTTCGCACCTGATAGTGCTTTTCCAGTGTATTTCCATTTCAAGCCCGAAAAGCAGATTTTGTGGATTTTCGCTTGAAAAGAGGCCGCCGGTTCATTTTCCATGGGAAAGAAACCATCATTCCCTATGCCACACTGTAGGCGGGCGTTTTTGCAACAGGGATGTGTTTTGAAGCGCGAAGAGGTAAGGCTGGGAAGAGGAATGATTCTTCATGAACACGGTTGACAAAGGAACGACTGAGGAAGAAAAAAAGCCAGAAATGCCTTAAAGAAAGCCTGAGAGCTAAAACAACAGGAGTTGGCAGTTTTTGTTAGAGTCGTTGCTGAAAGCAAAGCCAAAGCAGGAAGCTAAGGTGTAAGAGAGCAGTGCAAAAAGGCAACAACAAAACAAGCAGTGCAGTAAGCAAAGCTGAAGAGCACACAACCAAGAGAGACACTCGGGGTTCAAGTGAAAAGCCAGAGGGATGTACATTGCAAAGAGCCTGAGCCAAAGAGCCAGAGTCAGAGCCAAGAGCCAAAACTAAGAGCCAAAGAGCTAAGAGCGAGAGCCAAGAGCCAGGGGATAAAATGGTTTCTGAACCCACTGTTTCGGTGTAAAACAATAGGATTTGAGCCAAGAGCTTCTAAAAATGACTTATACCATAATCCCAGAGAGCCTAGTTGAATTAACTAGAGCTTACGGAGATGTAGCCGAAGAGTCGTGAGTGAACTCCTAATTAATTTGTTGTCTTATGTGTTTGTTTTTACTGCTACATTATTCATTGTTATATGTATTTATACATCAATTTCAACACATTAATTTACAACACATGAACAGTTAAAAATAAATACCATCATACACCATTGTTTTCAAGCATTTTTAATTCCGCATTGGTTAATCAATAAGACTTGGGAATATTCAAGCTTTGGAAGTGGGAGAGGTTCTTGTAAGTTGGACAAAAAGCCTTAGAGCCCCATTTTTAGATCAGGTGGTATTAGAGCTTAAGATTGATTAACCACACCTTTAAGAAGGTTATATAAAAATTCTTGATTGACAGAGCAACTATTGCTTGTCTGAAAGATGTTTGGGCAGTCAAGGATTGATTGTCTGATTGATGTATGCTTGTCTGCAAATTGACTATTTTCTGATTTTGCAGAGGTGAAGGGAAAGCTATTGATAGCTCAGTCCAGGAAGGACAAGAAGGAAGAAGGGCTGAAGGCATTCTTCTATCCCAAAGGACCTCAAGGAAATCCAACACAAGAGGTTTGTTGCAAGAGGTTGCTTAAATAAGCTCTTATCTTGTTAAAGTTTTTTTTTGTTCTTTAGCATAATGACAACTTCTACAAGTTGGTCCTCAAATTCTGCTCCCTTCACAAGATTCTTTGATGAAGACATGAAGCAAGAATTGTCAACCATGATGGATATGGTGAGAGAAATGTATGAGGATGGAAGGAAGAGCAACATGCTTAGAAAGCAGCTGAATTCCATGAAGGAAGAGAAGCAGTTGCTTGCCGAGAAATTGCAAGAAATGGAGAGGCAACTTCATATTGCAAATATGAACCTGAAGAGGATGCATGAGTTAGAGACACAACTCTTTGTTTCCCAAGAAGCCTTAGTCAAGTATTAGCTTGAAGAAGAGGTAAGCCATTCTAGTTTTTCTTCAAATTCTTCTGAGAATTCTTGTATTGGTTCTTTTGAAAAAAATACTAAAGGCATAGGTTCCAAACTAATGTCTAAGATGGGCTATGAAGGAAAGGGCTTGGGAAAGCATGCACAATGTATTGTTGAAACAATAATGGTTGAGGAAAGGCCTAATTATTTGGGTCTTGGCTATGGACAGTCTTATGGAGAGAATTCCAAAGTTGCCATGAATGCCATTGAAATAGTTCATGCTCTCTACCTCAAGAGTGTGAAGGTTGTATTCAAGAGGAATGTGATGGCTTAAAACATCAATTGTAGGATGCAGGTGTTCAGAAGCACACACTTGAACCGGAGAGTTGGGGAAACTCTAATGACCTTGAAAAAATTGATAGTGTTCCAAATGGAGCTACTTCTTCACTCAATTCACCTCCTCATGAAGGCAATAAAGGTGAAAGAAAAAGGTATAAATCTGGTTCTAAACATGTTCCTTTTGATTTTTCAAAGCATGATAAATTTCCACATAAGTATGGGGAAAGAGTTGCATGTTCCTTTTGTGGTTTGGATAACCATATTGTTTCTAGGTGTTGGAATAGAATGGCCACATACAGGAAGCAAAAGAAGGAAAGAAAGCAAGAAGCCAAAGGTCCATTGGACAGGGCAAATCATGTTGTCAAGAGGATGGACATGCAGTGCACTTACTGCCATAAGAAAGGACATATTGCTGCAAAATGTTGGACTTTGAATCCAGCAATGCTTCCACAAAAGTTGAAGAAAGTGGAAATAGAAGATGGCAGAAATGGAAGTGAAGATTCCATGAATGACATGTCTCAGAATGATTCACATGATGATGTTGATGCGCAGACAAAGGTAGTACCTTTGAAAGGGATTGGTAAGGAATGGTTAGAGTTCTTATCCGATTGAGATTGCATGTCTATTGATGAATCTACATTATATTTTCTTTTAGCTTCGAAAGTACAATGTGCTTAAGTGAAAGTTGAAGGATGAAACACATGCATGAACACAGGGATGTTAATGATTTCCTTGTTTTTGAACATGTATGTGTAATTAACTTGCAGGGTTGATTGCTTTGGCATGCATGTGATGCCATGTTGACTTGGGAGAAGTAAACTTGGTCTCCAAATGGAGATAGTGATGAAAAGTTTCATCTTTTGAAAAAGAGTCCAAATGGTCTTTTTCTACATGCTTGACTTGAAGGGTCATTTGTTTAAGGAATTTTTTGTGGGATTGTTACCTAGTCCATCAGTTGTATGCAGATTTAAGACATGGAGGTGTTCAAAAGATGTGAAAATATGTTTCTTTTGTTGAAGCAGGAGTTTAGTCCATCTAGTTGTTGTCTGTATGCTTGTTATTGTTAACAGTTGTTGTTGGCAGTCTTTCAAACAGGTACAAATGAAAGTTTTCTGGACAAGATGTACTTCACATTTGTTTGAGCCACCTTGGATCAATGATTAAGGCAAAGAAGTTCAAACCACCTTCTATGACCATTTCAGCAGAAGTTCTGCACAAAGGCAAGGAGGAAGATAGTTCTTCCCAATGAGACCAACATATCCAAAAAGGGAAGTGGTCAGAAACTTTGGTTTAGAGGAACTATGCAAAGGCAAGTGTAGGGAGGTTGAAAAGAAGAGGGTGAGTCACTCTCATTTACTGTTCAGATCAATATATCAGTCTTTTGGAGACCAAAATTTCTCTTAGTGGGAAGGTGTGATCCAAAAAGGGATCCTGGATAAACCTCTAAGTCTAAAAGACTTCATATAAGAGGTAAAAGGTGCCAAATGGCACAAATCCTTTGTAAATCATAGGAAAATGAAAATCGTAGGCTACTCTTAGAAATAGTCTTATTGTAGAGATCTCTTCATTCTGAATCCAACGTAACTTGAATGGGCGAAAACGAACTTCAGATGCAAAAGTTATCGCATGTAGAAGACGCCCAGTTTCTTTGGAAAAAGAGGCAAATCTTCTAAAAACAGCCTAAAAGGCTTTATGAAGAAAATCGCATCGGAGGAGGACTTAAAGTCAGGCGGAAGGCACCCGTGATCAGTGACCTCCGATGATCGGATTGGGGAATTGGATCAGAGGTAGGCAGTGTATACCAAGGCAAAGGTCCTGGGCTGATGCGATGGTGCGATTGTTGAAATTGGTGGATCGCAATCAGCGATACCACAAGGCAAAGGCCCCGGGCCGATGCAATAGTGCGACTGCAATCGCCAATATCGGCGGATCACTGTCGGTGATCCCAAAAGGGAAGGACCTCGGGCCGTGCGACTTGTGACTGCGATCGGGACCAGACCTGATGGGGTTTAAAAGCCCGATTCGATAAAGTTTCAAATCCGGGAATTCAGATTTTCCTTTGTATTTTCCATTTAATGGATTTTTGGCCATTTTCCATGCCGCCAAAGTGATTGCGATATGCGATGAAAGGTGGACTTGATATGGATTTTAGGGGCGATTTAATGGACTTTTACGTCCGGATTTCACGCCCAATAGTGCTTTACTTGTGTATTTCCATTTCAAACCAAAAATGTAGATTTCATGGATTTTGTCTTGAAAGGAGGCCACCAGTGCATTTTCCATGTGAAAACAAGAATCATTCCGTGTGCCACGTTGTAGGCGGGGGTTACTACAATAGGGATGTGTTTTGAAGCACGAAGAGTCAGGGCCAGGAAGAGGAATGATTCCTCATGAACACGGTTGACAGAGGAATGACTAAGGAAGCCGAAAAGCTAGAAATGGCTCAAAGAAAGCCTGAGAGCTAAAACAGTAGGAGTTGGAAATTGTTGTTGGAGTCATTGCTAAAAGCAAAGCCAAAGAAGGAAGCTAAGGCATAAGAGAGCAATGCAAAAAGGCAACAACAAAACAAGCAGCGCACAAAGCAAAGCTGAAGCGCACACAGCCAAGGGAGTCACTTGGGATTCAAATGAAAATCCAAAGAGCTGTACATTGCAATGAGCCCGACCTAAAGAGCCAGGGTCAGAGCCAAGAGTCAAAGAGCCAGAGTCAAATTCAAGAGCCAAGAGCCAGAGCTTCAAGAGCTAGGGGATAAAATGGTGTCTGAACCCACTATTTCGGTGTAAAACAATAAGAGTTGAGCCAAGAGCTTGTAAAAAGGACTTATACCATAATCCCATAGAGCCTAGTTGAATTAACTAGAGCTCACGGAGACATAGCCCAAGAGTCGTGGGTGAAATCCTAATTAATTTGTTGTCTTATGTGTTTGTTTTGATCGCTGCATTATTCACTATTATATGTATTTATACATCAGTTTTAGCACATTAATTTACAACACATGAACAATTAAAAATAAATACCAACATACACCATTGTTTTCAAGCATTTTTAATTTCGCATTGGTTAATCAATAAGACTTGGGAATATTCAAGCTTTGGAAGTGGGAGAGGTTCTTGTAAGTTGGACAAGAAGTCTAAGAGCCCCATTTTCAGATCACTATTAGACATACCTTCTACCATACCATTACTATGAAGTATTCAAAGGCTCTTCTCTCCAATATATCCAAGTCTTTGATGTCATAGCATGGTCTTTTCTCCAGAGATCACTAGATTTTCTACTCCACGTTCAGGAACCACAAAACTGTTGAACCCGGCAATAATAGTGCTACCTTGAAGCTTGTACAGAGTTCCAATCCGAACTCCGCACATCAGTACCAGTGCTCCCTGAACCATTTGCAGGTTTCTTTCTCAAACACTGTTTTTACACCTGCATCATTGAGCTTGCTTACAAAAATCATATTTATGGCCAATGTAGGAATATACAGAATACTCGGAAGTGTTCTAATCCATCCACCTTGCAACTTCAACTTGACTTTTCCATGACCAATGATTCTATCCTTCCCGTCATCCCCTAAGAGGACATTACCACCGTCATATTTCTCATACTCGCAGAACCACTCTCTATGGGGAGTGAAGTGAAAGGATGCACCTGAGTAAATCAACCATACTTCACGATCTACATGTGTACTTGAAGAAGAAGCCAAGTACATATCCTCACCTTCATCTGAGGTGGTTTTCACTTCTGCAGAAGGAGCATCATCACATCCTTTCCATTTTTGAGGAGCTTTAGATTTACAGTCCCTTTTGAAATGCCATTCCTTTTCGCATTTCTAGGACACCATTATAGGTTTTCCTGGAGATGCAAATATCCCTCTAGATTTAGATCTCCCACTCGAGGAATTACTTTTATTTCTATTCTAGGACTATCCTCGTATAGACAAGGCATCACCATTCTTACCCTCTATATTTTTCTGTCTCATTTCCTCCGAAAACAAGGATGAGACTATTTCATCAAACTATAAGGCAGTTGCATTACTACCTATTGCAACAACGAGACTATCCCACGAATCTGGTAGAGAACAAAACAAACTGATGTACTTATCTTTATCTAAAATTTTAATATCCGTGGATCCCAAAACTAGGACTACCATATTGATTTTTCATTATATTCCTTTCAAAGTTACAATACATATATATACATGCCGAAGTATCCATAAACCACAATCCATTAACACTAGATTAGAACATAACCGTAGCTCCCTTGACCAAATCTACAAAATACCATGGGTAAAAGGCCATCATGTCCAAAACCATGTATGAAATCCATGCACAAAACTATAGGTAGGTCAGCGCACCTAATATAAAATCCAAAAAAAATTTCACCCTAAAATATAACATAGCCCCAGATAGAAAAGACTTCTAATATATATAAACACAATTGTATGTTCAACTTCCAATAACTAACAATATTAGGAAAGGTTTTATGGGAGGATTTATGTAGTGTTTTATGCCAAATTTAGAAATTTCAATATGCTCTGTGTATTAGTTTATGTTCTTTTTCTATTTTCATTTATTTATCCTATAAAAACTATTTGCACATGGGAGTTCATGATATTTAAGGGCACATGTATAAAAGAAATAACAAAAGAAAAGTGAAAATATTGAGATTGTGTGCGCTGCCATGTTGGCGTTTAATACATTTTATGAAGAAAGTTAAATATATTATAAGAGAATATTTGCAATTATTAAGAGTTTAAAGGCAACAAAAAGTGAATTTTAATGATCTGTGCTCATTTCAATTTATTATAAATAAATATTTTAAATTAAAAGATTAATTTCTACGGATAATTTAAAACGAAAAAATTGTTGAAGCTTCGATTTTTTTTTAATAAAAGTTAGTAATATTCTGTCCTTTTAATATAAATGATTACAACAAATTTAAGTGACTTTCGAAGAAGCAAGCAGGATAAATTATTCATCACATATTAAAGGGTGATAATGCAATTATCAATAAAATACTCATATTGATAAAACACTCGAACCAAGATACATCCATCGATCAATTTATCAAGCGATATAATCACAAAGGTGACTAAAAATTTAATTATGAAATAAGCAGCGTGAAGGGCAGGGAGAGCGGAGCACAGGTTTTTTAGCCGAGTGAAAATTGGCACATACAATACTTCCAACGGATTCTCGGGGATCTTATTTCTGGCGGTCGGGGCTGTCAGCTGTCTCGCTCCGATTCCCCCTGCCATTGTTGCGGCTGTATGTTGGTTCGATGGTGAACATTCTATGTGATCCATTGTGAATGGAGTAGTCTACCTAGGCTGTAGAATGGCCCGTTTTCCGGCACCGACCGGAAAATCGTCCGGCTCCGACCACCGGCAATCTCTCCGCCCTCTGCCACCATCCCCTAGCTCTGCCACCCTCTTTCTCCGCCACCCTCCCCTGACAGTCCTGACATTCCCTGCCATTCCCGACAAAAGTATTATGGCCGGTTCGAAATGGTCACCTGCGCGCTGCTCACTCACATTACTCTTCGACCCGGCGCTTCCTGCTCTGCGATTCCGCTCTGCAGCTCGCCACCGAGGTACTCTTCAACTCGCTCATTCAAGTATCCCTCGGCTTGTTTTTAATTGCGATTAGAACAACACACCCTGCTCGTCGTCGCCTTCCCGCAATTTCGCTGAAAAACTAAATATGCAGAGATGGCCGGTGCCGGAAAACGGGCCATTCTACAGCCCAGGTAGACAAAGCTCTGGAGGGGGTTCTTCTTCGATTCTCCGTTTTCTACACCATTACATGACTGGGTCGCTTTATTCTTTCAATTTGCTATCAAACAACCCTTACATTGAAGGCGCTGAGCCATATTCTGACCATATTAAGAAGTTGAGTTATTTGGATTTTAATTTCCGCGATCTACACGGATCGTTTCGCTTTGAAGCTCGACAAGGTCGGATATCCGTGGTCGATTTCGTCATTTCTGTGGTTGGATGTGTGCAGACATGAGGATTTTAGGCCTGATGTCCTAAAGGTCACAATTAGTTTCTGATTTTTTATTTCAGGACGTTTTGCGGTTTGATTGTGGGTGAAAAACATGTTTACGCGTTAAATGCTGTGGAAATTGAAAAATTAGGAGCTGTTAATCATTTAATCCTTTAAGTCAGAGAGATATCGCTCTGGCATTAGTTGACGATTCAGGTTGAATACTTCTCAGGGAGTCGACTGCTTTTCACTGCTCGTGTTGTGCGGCATTTCATTCGGCAATCGAAGCTGCAGGATGTCTATGTTGACGGTTTAAGTCGTCCTCTTAACAGAAACTGCAGGAGTCACGGTAAGCCTGCATTTCGCAAATTTTTATGTCTACTCTCGCATATGCTGGAAGAGACTATTTTAGCTTTTTTTTTTTAATATTAGCAGTCTTTGCTGGAAAGTTTGTAAATGAGAAATCGTTGAGAGAAAGCTTGATTGTATAAGTTTTCGTGTCCGCAAATCTGAATAATTTGTGTTTTAGGAAAACGCTTGAGAGGACATTTTAGAGAGATACGTTTTGGCTAATTCAGGATTTGGTTTGCAGTTTTCGTTACATTTTGATGGATCTTGTGCATGTATGGCATGCCGAGAAAAAACAAGGGGCTTAAAGAAAGCAACAATTGCATGATGTTTACGAGCCAAAAATAGCCGTTACGGAAAGTTAAACTTCAGTTGAGGGAACGATTATAAGAACCTTTATTTTTATTTATTTTTATAAATTTGGCCTGGCAGGTTTTGTATAATTAGGCGAAGTGGTATGGAAGGCATATACAATTTCTGGAGAGGAATTTAAGGATTTCTTCGAGGGAAGTTGGTTCAAAAACACGCTCGAGGTTCATTCCCTCGATCTCGTCTGTGAACAAAGGCCTTGTTGGAAGGATTTGAATATTTGGGCCCTAATTTCAAATGTAGAATTTGGGGGTTGAAGATTTTTCTGAGATAACTTACAGGCGATCCTGAGTTGGGAAGCATCAGGATATTGTGGAGAGGAAACGGGCAATTGTTAGTTTCATAAGGCATGTCTGAAGTTTGCGATTTCGCTTTAGCCAGATTGCCATAGTTGAAGCAGCAGGGGACTTGGACTTTGCGCGAAATATTTCCTCAATTAGGATATGGCGTCCTTATCTGGGCTCCTACAGAGGTCATTTGCAGCCATGACAGCTACCGTTGCAACTGCACTGTATGCAGACGTGCTAGATAAATTGCACAAAAGAAGTGCTCCTACTTTGCAGGATTCAAGTCAGCCGTCTCTTCAAATTCAATCTTCACCACCAGTTAATGAAACCTCATCCCTCTCTGACTGCACTACATCTTCCTGGTTTTCCTATGTATCTGTTTTTACACCATCGAATATATCAACAATTAAAAAATACTCAATTCTCTCAAAAGTTTCTCCCGTTGAAGGAACAATGCCACACTGTCAGGTTGTAGAAACGCCTCTCTTGAATGGGTCATTGAGCCCTTCAGCTTATAACTTGGCATGTAATAAAGACAAGTTTGGTGGACTTGCTTTCAATCATAAGTTTGTGTATAGTCCTTCCAGTCTACTCTTCCCATACCCTATCCTCAATCAGCACTACAACGGGCATTCCTCTTCATTTGCTTCCATTCCTATTCTCTTCACGCTGTATAAGTCTGCAAATTTGTCATATGGTTTCCCAAATTCATTTTCGTCATGTCAAACTTCAAAATCTACATCTGAAAGCAGTCCTCGTAAGCATTCAGATTTGTCTCTGCATTCAAGATATTTCCATATTTGGCATTTACCAAAGCAGGAGACATATGGTTTTACAAATTCTTCAGAGTGCCTGCTTGAGCATAAGAAGCCAACAGTTGCAGTGGTTGTGCTTGGATGGTTGGGATCTCGGAAAAAGCATCTTAAAAAGTATGCAGATTGGTACACGTCTAGGGGAATTCACACAATTACTTTCACAGTTCCTATGAAGGACATTACCAGTTTCAGGCCAGGAGGAAAAGCATAGCAGCAACTTGATTTGCTTGTAACACATCTTGCTAATGTTGAAATTTCAACATTAGCAAGATGGTTTTTACAACAGGGTTAGGTAGTGCCATACAAGTTGTACGATGCACCAAAACAACCACGTTTTTTTGTAATTTTTTCTTGTTTTCTCAATGAGATATTTTCCCAATTTGGGGGCCCTCGTTGGAGTATTTTTAATGAAAAGTTGACATTTGAAAGATTTTTTTTTTTTTTGGAGATTGGTTTCCTGTAATTTTTTTTTATTTACAATTAAATTTCCAACAATGATATTTTATTTTATAAGATAAAAAATTCAATCTAAATTATTTTTTTAGTAAAGAAATCATAAATAATTAATTTACCTAAATTGTTGGAATAAAAATTTTAATCATTAATTTATAACATAACAAAAACACAATCTATTACATAATATTGAAACAACACAAAATATGAAACGCCAAAACTAAATGCTTTATAACATAGAATCAAAATGAAACAAATGGACAAATATTACAGTGATACACAAAATATGAAACGCCAAAACTAAATGCTTTATAACATAGAATCAAAACGAAACAAATGGACAAATATTACAGTGATACCAAAATTCTATGTTATGTGTATAAATAATAGTAGAAATTTTATATATAAGTTCCAAACTAACCTATTACAAAAAACCTCTCACTTAATCTTGACATAAAATAATAAAAAATGTTATTCATGTGCCCCCGTTCTCCCTAAGAGGGCATTTTGCTTGTGCTTCTCGAGGGTATGAGGATTTATTTGAGATAACTTGATGAAATCATTAAATAGAGCTGTGGTGTGCATGATCTTTCTTATGGAAATGGTACCCATTTTCATAGTATTGTACTACCATTACTACTTACCTCGCACACAACTTGCCATGTGATATGCCTTCTAGTGATTTCTTTCTTTTACCATGTGGTGGGCTATGCTCAGAATGCACAATTTTTTTGTTTTACATTTGGTTCCTAGCCCTTTTCCCTGACATCACATGGGTAGCATTGTCATGAAGGGTAACTTCACTATTTGTTCCCAATTCCGTTTTATAGTATAATTCAAGTTGATAATGTCTTGTTTTCTTCCTCATGCAGATGACAAATAATATCAATTATAATGTTGAATCAATAAAAAATGGGAATTGCTATTGGGTGCAAACTTACTGTCAATGAATCCCTTATGGATTTATAAACTATATCATCATCTTCATCTTCATATTTACAATTGAAAAGATGAATGAAACTCTTTAGATTAAGATGATCCTATCTCATGTCTTCATCAATGTGGGAGGAAGATTAGAGCCCTTTTTAAAATCCCACATGGGTAGCAAGGCTAACCTACACTGTGTAATCATGACCTTATTATCATAACTAGAAATGAATAAAGACGAACATTCCTACAAAAAAAACGTTGCTTGTAATGTGTGTCAAATATTTAAATTGTTTGTTGTTCCTCTGTTATCACTCAGGTTGTCCTTAAAGCTCCTTAAAGGATACGGCCGAGGTAACCACAAACCAATCTTTGGACTGCAGGTCCTAGCCTACCTGCAATCAGAGAGGGCTCTCTCTTTATAATTTAGCTTTGTTTTGGGTTGATTTTTAGGCTAGTTATGATTTTCTTGGGTTTTGTTTTGATTTTGATGGGATGGAGGATTCTTTCAAACAGAGTTGGGATGCATAGTGTGAGAAGTTCAAACCATTGGGCATGGAGTTGTGGATTAGGCTTGCTGTTGCGTTTTCTTGGTCACAAGAGGAATACAGAGCAGGATAGCTACACATAAAACAATATCTAGCTAGAATAAAGATGGAACGAAGGTCAGTGAATGAAAGGAAACTAAGTAGCTCTCATTATGCTAACAGAGGGAAGGTGAATGAACATTTATATAGGAGCAATCAAGGATTCTTAAACAACATTCATATATGAAGGAACTAGTATAAATATGAGCGAATCAGTATTCATATTCAGGACTAATTCAGAGGAAAACATAGATAAATCACAGAAATTGAGAACAGAATACAACTAAGTGAGCTCTGAACTATTCTTTCTTTCTGCTATTTAGATAGTGAAACAATGATGACATAAAACATATAAACTGTAAACATAGATAAGAAACACTTATTGGGTTATGTAGAAGCGTTAGGATTCCATAGTCACTCTTCAGTCATTAAAACAAAACAGTCAGTTCATCTCCCAAACATTCCAACGATCTTTGATTATAGACTCTCAGAAAATACAATGCAAGTCTAGAGGAAGTTATCGACCAACCAACCCTTTTTTCATAACAGAGGGTGGTTTAAATAGAAAAAATATCTACAAACAGCAGATCTGGGATAGATCTCCTCAAATAAATGCCTTTAACCTAATTTGTACAGAAGTAAATGGCAGAAATATCTATCTAAGTGCTGCGCTGGGGCAACTGGCTCAAAAATGGATTAACATCTGTCCTTATGGCTCTGTGTTGGCTCTTTTAGCCATAAGTGTGCTTTAAATTCATTCATCTGCGCCTGCAAGTGGTTCTGCTGCCTTAAGTGGCCAAAACTATGAGTTGGTGAGCCTTTATGGCTCAGAGCTGCTTTATTGACTTTGCTAGGAGGCTCTTTAATGATTTCCTGCTTCGGGTTCAAAGTTTCCATTGAACACCTTCACTGATACACTTTGGCACTGAATCTGGGCCTTTTCTCACCGCTGATACTCTTTAAACTGTCCCATCGCCCCCTTCTACCTTTTAATGAAAAAATAACTACTGCTAATGTCCTCCATGGCCTTTAGAACGCTATCGGCGCTGGCCGATCAAAAATGGTACTAAAAATGATGAACAACTGCTAACTGGCGGAAGAATGGATGCTAGAGGCACGCCGAGGCCAAAATCCTGCAATTTGGAGCTATTTCGGGCCTGGAGCGATCAAATATGGACTAAAGAATGCCATGTTTCTTTTGGAGGCGGGGCGGGCACAGGTGCCGAACTATTTAAAAGAAAATGGCCCTTTTCCCTCTTATAAGGCAAAAAATGCTTTAAACGTGAAAATCCATCAAAATTGGGGCGGGAGCGATTACTGTTCATAAGATTGAATGCTGGCTGTTGGATCCGGCGCGGGCCGATCCAACGGTTGGCGCTAAATCGCATCGGGGCGGACCATTGGTCCCAACACATAAAACCTCTAAAATGCCGCGGACCCGAAATTCTTATATGCCCTTTCTTTATGGAGATTGGGTCCGGTCCGTCGGCGATTTCATATCGGCGGATTTTAACAAAACAATATGTGGACCCGAAATCCCTTAAAACTGCCCTTTATAACTTTTCGGCTCCGCTGGTCGGAGCCATATAGGAGTGATGCGATTAAATATGGACCGTTGATCTCTGGGCCTGAATGGGCGGCTGAGATTAACTCGGCAATTCGCTATCGACGGGGTCATGGGGTTGCCACATAGAAACGCCGAAACCCATCGGACCCGATAAGTTATACAGGCCCTCTTTATATTATTTCAGGTCGACGGAACCCAAATCAACGGTTTAAACAGTGGAATGGGTCCACGGACCCGAAAACCCTTAACACTGCATTTGATAACTCATCGGCTCCGCCAAATCGGAGCAGTATATGGGGCGATGCGAAGTGGGGGGCTGCGCGACAAGATATGGGCCGTCAGATCTGGGGCCCGATCCAACGGTCCTGAATCCGTCGACGGATCGACAGTCGGAGGGACCGGGGGGCGGCACACATAGAATCGCCGAAATATGGCGGACCCGAAATCCTTTGCAAGCCCCTTATTATTTTTGAAATCGGGTCCGGCCCGGGCTCTCGACAATGCAACATAGAGTTAACACATTATATCGCCCGACCTTCGACAACGATATCGCGTCGGAGGGAGGGCACATGTCTTCGGAGGGTTTCCAAATATGCTTGTTATATGCCACTTCCCCCTCCCGATAGCGATATCGCATTGGAGGGGGACCAAATAGATCCTTTTCTCATCGGAGCATGCATTTTATTAAAATGCAAAGGAAAAAATGAATTCAGAGGGGTAGCCTTTGGTGTTTCGGATGGATTCTAAGGCATCAAAAGGGGTCCGATAGCCATAAAGGGAGAATTTTATCATTTTTTGAAGGTTTTTCATGGTTTTTGGCAACTTTCATGCCTTGGAAGGAGTCCAAAGGCATTTAGGAGGAATGTGATGTGTTTTGAGAGGGTTTAGTGGCCAAAGAGGGTTTCATGCCTTATAAAGGCAAACCAAGGCCAAAGGGATGATTTTTATACATATGAAGGTAAACTATGCAAAGGAATGAGTCCTTTTGCATTTGGAAGATGGTTAGAGGGGTCAATGAGGGTTCTTGCTGAGTTTCAGATAAACTTAGCAATTCCCGAGGATATATATGGTTATTTTTCAACCAAGGGGAAGGGATAAGTATACAGGGGAGTTATATACATAGTTTTAGTAGGGGAGGGGTAAAGAGATAGGGAGTTACATAATAAAGTTAGTAGTTAATATGATAATGATGAGAAAAAGTGCTAAGAATGATGTCTTAGGCTATCAATGGGGGAAAATGACTGATAGAAGAAGTGTGAACATTCCTTGAGTGAAGCAGATCTTCACCAAGGCAAATGATATGGAGAATGATGAAACTAAGAGGTATCAAGCAGATCTTGACCTCTTTTAGGGGAAATTAATGAGTGATTTGGGGAAAGAGGAAGAAGGGGAAGTTAGACATGCCTCGCTTGAATTCCTCCGACTGAACAACTGCCTTCAACTTGTGATATGATAGATATAACACTTGACAATATGAAATGTATCACAAGCCATGATTCTGCAACCACAAAGCTACCTACCCGACCTACTCACCTAGCATTTTCTCTTCTTTTTGGTTTGGGTGTACTTGAACTAGCATACCCAGCTTTTTGTTCTTTTCTTCTTGCTGTCCTCCTATCTACAACTACACTTATTGCATCTAGGGGCTCAGATTAAGCTGTTGAGCAACCTTGTCTCTCTACCTATCTACAAATCTGCCAAGATTAAACAGTTTGGATAGATGTTTATTCTCTATATTCTAAAACAGGAAATTGAAACCTAGGGAGACCAAGATTAAGCTGTTTGGACCTCCCTTAGCTGAAAACTCATGAAAATGGATCAACTCATCAAAATGGAACACAACAGTGGCATTTAGACTAGCACACTCTCATGGATACTTCTCTGGTCATCTGTAGCAAATATGGAGCATTGCAGCATACATAGTACGACATATTTGGCATGTAAAAATGTCGATCATGAAAGATGATTAACCTGCTGCAGCAGGAGGCTAACATCCTGTAAACATCTCTACTACAAAATCATTGACACTATCATCTATATCAACATACAAAACCTATTGTGCATGTCTCTTGCAAACAAACAAAGGTAGGTTAAAAGTGATAATGCCAACAAAGTAAGCATAAATTCGACTTAAACCCTACAAAATCCCAACTTCTAGCCTATATAACATTAATTGTTATTTAGGTGTAATGAGTATAACAAAAATTAAATGTAAACAAATAGCATACCAAAAAATAAACAAAAAGGATTACAACCCTTGCAAAGTTATAGTTCCCTCATGTTCATGGGAGTATGCATATTCTTTTATTTTTTCAAAACCTAAAAGATCACATAACATTGGTAAATAGTGTTGATGATGGTTAAAACATACAAATAAATATTGTGTTTAATCTATGTGCTTTAATTGTAGCTCCACTGGGGATCTAGAGGAAGTAGTTGTTTTTTTTTTTTCCTTCCTTGCCTATGTACAAATATTTCGAGTAACAAAAAAGAAAAAACATGACAGAACAATAAGTATTAACAATATTTTTAACCTTAGGGGTGGAAAGTATGGGTGGGGTGCGAGTGCATCCTAGAGGACAACTTGAATTATCCTACTCTTGGAGTCTAGGTAAGACATCCAATAATTAGGTAAAGGTCTGCTCTCATATTCAAGGAATGTCACATGTTGTCTATCTCCAAATCCATAAATTGATCATTTTGGGGATTCTTCAGTCATCATTCATCATCTTCATTTGGGCTCCTCCTTGTTAGCTTTGAAACTCAATGCAATTTTCGAAAATGTCCACTCCAACTTGGTATCTCTAGTGGAATTTCAAGCAAAACATATCCTATGACAACATAATGTTAAGGAAGATTTCCTAGCTGATTGGGAAACTAATTATGAAGCCGATCTCTAGAAGGTTAATGACCAAATATCATGTCTTAAGATTCCCTTAACAAAATGACAAGTGGAATCATGGGATGGAATCAACTGGTAGTTGTGAGGTCGTTGTTTATACTCACTTTGTCAATTGGCACGACGATGTTCTTGGCTTCAATCATGAAAAATGCATGGTTCATCTCTCACCCTAGAAATGAATTTATGGAGGATTACATTGAGGAACATGGGAATTTATGGTCTCACATAAATGGATTTGATGTAGATGAGGGGTTGCATGGCAACTCCCCTATGTTTGACCCTCAAGGGGAAGTTAATAAGCAAGTTCTCTCTCTCTAAAGTTGAAATAAAATAATGTTACTTCACAGGGACATTGAGACTTTTTATTTATGATTGAGAATGTGAAATATATTTACTACATCTCCTTCTTGTTGTGTTCTAATATAAAAAACAAACCAACCAAGTGTGGGTTTTGGTCAACACTAACCAAATATGTATAATCATTTTTTTTTATAATATAGCCAACATTGTTTATTTATTTTTAGATAATATTTTATTTTTATTTTAAAAGGGACACGTGTCAACTTCACGTTGAGCATATATGGAATCACACATCACCCTCACATTGGACTGCAGAATGCACATCTTAGCGCAACTAGCATCTCAACATAAGTCCCCAATGTGGTGCTCAAAAGGCACCACGCTGGCAAGCCTGGTTGGGACTCGTTAAGGACAAAGATTTATCATCATTGTTTGTGTGGTTCATTTCATTTAATTTGTGAAGATGGCATTTCCGCTTTCTCACCTTCCTTACCTTTTTTTTTGGGTGTCTTATCTTCCATTGGCCCAAGTAAAGTTCCATTTGCTAATTAGTTCATTCTTGTTTGGGTGTCTTCAGGTCCATTGGCCCAGATAAAGTTCCATTTGCTAATTAGTTAATTCTTGTTTGGGTGTCTTTTGGTCCATTGGCCCAAATAAAGTTCCATTTGCTAATTAGTTCGTTTTTGTTACAAAATGTAGCTAAGAGGTTTAACTTCCTTAGGGTGACTAATAACCCTACGGACTCTTCTCACTATAAGTAAAAAGGGCTTTGGTTTCCTTAGAGTGACTAATAAACCCTAGAGCCTCTTCCATTGCTGGGCATAAATAGAAAGAGTTTTGGCTTCCTTAGGGTTTCTATAAGCCCTAGGTCCCATCTTATTCCTCAGTACTCACCAGAAGTTTCCTTTTTTAATGTGTTTACACGATCCAAGCGTTGGCTAAGTTACATACCCTTTCTTTTCAACTCTCTTTGGTTTAAAAGCGTTTAGCTATTTAGTTCTCGTAAAAGAACAAATCAACTTTACTTCCTTTATGCTATTTCATTTGCTACTTAGTTATCAGTCTTTAGAGAAACTTAAGACCTTATCGAACTTGACATCTAGTCCAACAAACCAGAGCCCTGGATCACTCCACTCCCTTTTCTAGTTTTCATGATTAAGGGCAACTCCAATTCCTGTCCAAACACTCAAGCTTAGGCCTTCCACCTAGTGTTACCATAGTGCTTCATCGGAAACATCACACTATATTTTCCGCTGAGCTTACCTGTACTTTGGCTTACACTAGGTTTTGATTTTGATTTTGGCTTTGTATGTATTTTGAATAGTGTTTATCACTTCACCCAAATTTTCAACTCATGGCTCCGAATAAAATCATCCATGTTAACGAAATTTTGCATTTGCATTCTGAAATCCCAACTGATCCAAGTCCCAAAAACATGAACTGCCTGCTAAATTCGAAAATGCAAAGTTTCAAGTTCAAGTTCACAGTCGTGTTATAGTATTTTCATCAAATAGGATGTAAATATTTGGCTTAAGCAGATGTTGTTTATCTTTTCTATTATGTTTTATTTGAAAAATGTGTTAATAATAAATTTGAATTGATTTGCAAGTTTGTGTATTGAATAATATATTGAGAGGCAAAATCACTTCCTTGTGTAGGCAAAACAAGCCAACTTCATGGGCACATCAAATAAACAAAATGATTTGGTCCTTTGCAACAATGAACTCGCCAGCAAAACAATATCAACCAACTTGATTTTGGTTTTCAATATCTTTACAGTTGTTTGTTATATGAATAGTAGGACCTCAAATTTGAACAATTGAAATGGATGGAGACCTCACTCTTAGTCTCTTACAATTGAATTAAAGATTGCAATAAATTGTATACAAGGCGTATTGTGATACTAACTGGACCACATTTGCTTCATGTTGTCAAACGCATCCAAGGTGCATACAGATCCACTGCCAATTCCTGATGCCTTGACAGAGCACCATGCTAAATGTGAAAATCGATTTTGTGATTCTTCCAACAATTCATTCTGTCGGGGGCCTGATATCCTTGAGACCTGTTAATGATTTATATCACTTCTGTGATGGTCTTGTATCACGCATTTATCTTTTGCTTTTCATAACAAGGCAGGGATTCCTCCAAGAAGCTGCCTAGCTGAGCATTATACAGATCTGGGAATTTTCGAAAATGGTCCACATGGAGTGACAATACAAAATTACAAGCCCTAACTTTGTATCCTGCTTTCTTTTGCTGTGCAATGAATGCCTCTACAGAGTCAGCAGGAATAACCCTATCAGCAGAACTGTAAATGTATAGCTGAGGGCACTGTGGTTGTTGATGTGATAAAATTTTGAACACATCGGAAAGCCTCCTATTATGGACAAGAAACAGAACGAGTTAAATATAAAAAACAGAACGAATTAAATATAACAATTGTTGCTTTCTTTAAGCCCCTTGTTTTTTGTCGGCATGAATGTAACGAAAACTGCAAACCAAATCCTGAATTAGCCAAAACGTATCTATCTGAAATGTCCTCTCAAGCGTTTTCCTAAAACACAAATTATTCAGATTTGCGGACACGAAAACTTATACAATCAAGCTTTCTCTCAACGATTTCTCATTTACAAACTTTCCGGCAAAGAATGCTAACATTTAAAAAACAAAAGCTAAAATATTCTCTTCGAGCGTATGCGCGAGTAGACATAAAATTTTACGAAATGCAGGCTTACCGTGACTCCTGTAGTTTCTATTAAGAGGATGACTTAAACTATCAACATAGACATCCTGCAGCTTCGATTACCGAATGAAATGCCACACAACACGAGCAGTGAAAAGCGGTCGACTCCCTAGGAAGTATTCAACCTGAATCGTCAACTAATGCCAGAGCGATATCTCTCTGACTTAAAGGATTAAACGATTAACAACTCTTAATTTTTCAATTTCCACAGCGTTTAACGCATAAACGCGTTTTTCACCCACAATCAAACCGCAAAACGTCCTGAAATAAAAAAATCAGAAACTAATTTGTGACCTTTAAGACACCAGGCCTAAAATCCTCACGTCTGCACACATCCAACCAGAGAAATGACGAAATCGACCACAGATATCCGACCTTGTCGAGCTTCAAAGCGAAACGTTCCGTGTAGATCGCGGAAATTAAAATGCAAATAATCAACTTCTTAATATGGTCAGAATATGGCTCAGCGCCTTCAATGTAAGGGTTGTTTGATAGCAAATTGAAAGAATAAAGCGACCCAGTCATGTAATGGTGTAGAAAACGGAGAATCGAAGAAGAACCTGCTCCAGAGCTTTGTCTACCTGGGCTGTAGAATGGCCCATTTTCCGGCACCGGCCATCTCTGCATATTTAGTTTTTCAGCGAAATTGCGGGAAGGCGACGACGAGCAGGGTGCGTTGTTCTAATCACAATTAAAAATAAGCCGAGGGATACTTGAACGAGCGAGCTGAAGAGTACCTGGGTGGCGAGCTGCAGAGCGGAATCGCAGAGCGAGAAGCGCCGGGTCGAAGAGTAATGTGAGTGAGCAGCGCGCGGGTGACCATTTTGAACCAGCCATAATACTTTTGTCAGGGAATGGCAGGGAATGTCAGGACTGTCAGGGGAGGGTGGCGGAGAGGGAGGGTGGCGGAGCTAGGGGATGGTGGCAGAGGGCGGAGAGATTGCCGGTGACCGGTTCTGGCCAGTGCCGGAAAGCGGGCCATTCTACAGCCTAGGTAGACTACTCCATTGTGAATGTAATGTATGATGTGATGGTTGTCAGCGCCTCTGACAAAATATTAATGTAATAAAAGAGGGCCCCATTTCGCTTCTCTCTGGAACTAGCCCCTCCCTCAAGGTATTTATGGGAATAGGTACCATCCATATCACTATGAAAACAAAAACTTTTCATGTAAGGAATTTTTTTTTAGTTATAATAATGTGCTCAGTTTAATGAAAAGAAAAAAAAATTATTTTAACGTTTATTAGGGTAAAGATAGTTTATGAAACAAAAATAGTTTATGAAACAGAGAGTTTCTTCATCTCCTTGGTGTATTTGGCTTTTTTCCTGTAAAGCTTCACAGTAAATACTCTTGAGATTTAAATGCTCTTAACTTTTATGATTAAACAGAGCACAGAGATAAGTTATTCGACCCCATCAGAAATACCTAATTCAGCGCTGAATTTTACAATTTTTTATTTATTTATTTAAGTAATAATAAATAGCTTTAATAATAATGATAACAGATAACAGCCAACCCAAAACATTTTGGAAACGCGAGACCAAGGTCCTCAGATTGAGGAATCAAACCTTGCCAACCAACGTCCAGATTCTTTCATTCCAGTCGTGGGCGGGACGGAATGCTGAAAGCGGATATGCCTTCAAAGATTGTGTGTCGGGGAAGCAGACCAACCACAGCTCCTCCCCACTGCAAACCCTTCTGACTATGAAGCCACGCCGCCAACAATTTCTGTCGTAGGCTTCTATGACTAATCTTTCTGGTAAAGGAACAGGCAATTGCGTCTGTGGCGGAATAGGTCTCAAATTGTCCACGTCAACCTTCTCAACCAGCGGCTCTCCATTATTCATTACAAACTTGTCGCACTGTATATTGCAAAACCCGCAATTATTCATTACAAACTTGTCGCACTGTATATTGCAAAACCCGCAACCTCCGCTAAGAGCTTTTACTGTTCCTTCAATCCAAGCTCCCTCGTATCCCAGCCCGTCGCTTCGGAACTCCACTTTTTTTCCTTCGATCCATTCCATTCTCTTCTGCCAAACCAACCGAAACCCTCGATAATTTCAGATCTCTGTAACGCGCACACATACCCATACACTGTATGGATTTCGCACTTGATATTTTAAGTATTTTTATCCCTTTTTATCCTATTTATTATTCACTTGAGAGGAAGCCTCAAGTGAATGGGAATAGACAGGATGGAAGTAGACATGAGAAGCCGAAGAGCTTTTTGGGAGATGAAAATTGAGGAATAATAAAAAAATATCTATTAAGCTAATAACTTAATTAGGAAATTAAGGGGAGGGAAGGATTTATCCTCCTCATAATATTTAAGAATATTCTTAACAATATACCTATTAAAAGTTGATATTTTCAAAGTTGTTATGTTTTGTTTAAAATAATATATGAATTATTTATATGTTTTTTGCACTTTGGATGATTCATGTCTCCCTAAAAGTTTCTTTACTTCTTTTTTTTGGAGAGACTTAGGGAGACTCAAAGGGACATTTCTAGTGTGGGGGACACTACTCCCAAAAAAGAATGAGTCTTGGCATCCCCTTCACAAAGGGTGAGGCATCCCCTCTTAAGTTTGATTGAAAACAATAATTTATGAGTGAGAAACCTTAATAGTCAACTTTAGAGCTCAACTAATGCTATGTCATTAATGGTAATGTTAGGAAGGTGACATTGTCCTTTATCTTTCATTTTCATCATTTTATTTAAATTTTTAACATTACCATGAAATGACTCAGGGTGTTTGAGAGTGGTTCCAACCTCAGGAGACTTCATATAGAGAAAATATAATTTCATATCTCATTCAAAATTCAGCTTCATGATTTCAAGATTCGATTCCAACTTTTCCATTGGATTCTATCAATTATGAGGGCCTCAAACTTAATCAAGAACACCAAGCCGAGAATCACCCCTTTTGAGGGAGGTCATGCCCGGCTCAATTTTGTCTAATAACCATTGAAATTTAAAACAACATAAAAAAAAAAAGATAAAACTAAAAAGAAAAATGCATAACAAATATCAAAACCTAAATTAATTTGCAATCCCTAACTCACTCATTCAACTTAACAAGGTTACCTCTACTTGGCTTATCACGCAATTCTATCTAGCTTGCCAATTAATTGTTTCCTATTCTTCCCCATGACGCTCCTTCAATGCTCATTCTCCACTTTTAATTTTCAGTTTAACTCTCGAGTCTTGACTCTAGAAATTGATGACCTTAGACTGATTTGTAACTTGTCACTCTTTACTATTTTGACTTTTAGTTATACCAATTTTCCATTCTAGTCTTCAAACTCCAATTTCTACTATAGTCTATTTTGCTTAATACTAATCAGATTCTAGAATGGTGAATGATGAGTTTAAATTTTAAATCAATTTAGAATCTAGAATGATGAATGTTGATTTAATTTTTAAATCAATGTACATTCTAGAATGATGAATATGTATCAATGTATTTCATTATTTAATTCAATTGTGTATGGATCAATATATTTATACTTTCATTATTGAATACACACACACACACACACCCCTCTTTGTCCCCCACCCCCACTAAATTTCCTTAAAATTTGAGGGTACTTCCACAAGTCCCCGCTTGTTTGTCTCTCCCCAAGCCCCATCCCCCGTCACGAAATCTTGGTGGAACATTGATTTTTTAAGTATTTGGTGTTGATAGGCCATGGTATTAGCACATCCTATTGTAACAATCCCTATTTACAAATTAATAATCTTCATGGAATAGATGAGAATCTCTTTCCATATTTTTGAAATGTATATATGCATAATATATATATTAATATTTATAATAATAATAATAATAATAATAAGATTGGATGGTATAACTTTCCACAATTTTAATTTAATTATTATTAATTATTAGATGCATGGTCGAGATTTTACATTCATGAATTTTTCTTAATTCATAGTAGTATTCACTAAACAAGAATTGAGCTTCACAGTACTATTTTATCTCAAATTAATTAATATTGATATGTCATAATGAAAAAGTATCCTTGGTTGATGGTATTGAGGCATTTACAAGTTAACCATTGTTGTAGTAAGTTGGGATATTTGAAATTAATGGAGAAAGTGCTTTAGTTTAAATTTAGTTCCTTTTTTTTAAGAGATAGTTTTTATCTGCATAAATTGAATGTAATATTATTTATTTCGGATTCAGTGGATAATGGAATACACTAGTACTGCTTAGGCAGTGTCCAGGTATAGCTCGTCTCACTTGTGAGTTGCAAGTTTTATTTCTAGTTTGTCTTCCCATTTTCATCTTGGTATCAGAATGTAGAGAAGGAACTCTGTGTGAGCTAGGTCTGTGGTGAGTTGAGCCTTTTTGGCTAAAGAACTAGTAGCTGAGAATGGAGAGTGAGTAAGCCTCCTTTGCTAGTGAATGCAGGTGTGTAGATCTTCACAAAGATGTGCAGCATTGAATCCTCATGTGGATTGGAGGAGGTTCCATCAGAGATCATTGGAGCAGCATAGCCAAGTTGGGGATCTTTTTTCTAGATGAAATCTTATCTGCAAAGTTATAGGTTTGCTTCAGAGGGTAGAGATGGAGTCTCCACAATTTTATTAAAGGAAAATTGTGCAGAACTGCGCAAGAAGTAAGAAGGAAAAATTGACAAATCAAGGTGACTCAGAGAAAACTTTCTCCTACGCGCTCTATCTGAGGTAAGACTATGCAGACGATTGTTTATGTGAAATTATTGTTTTTTCCTATGAAACTCTTGGCTGGATCGGTTGAATGGATCCATAGATATTTTGACTGGATTAGTGGATGTGGTGTTGGTTCCATAGAGCTATTGAGGGGATTAGTGGATCTATTGATCATAAGAGTTACTGCTCGTGCTCGATAGTTAAAAAGAAAGGTGTTGTTGAAATTGTTTTGTCACAAAGAATAATCACATTTCAGAGACATGCTTTAATGAGACGAGTAAGCTCGATGGGTCAAATTATGTGAATTGGAAGTTTAAGTTGAAAACATTACTCAAGGGTTCTAGTGCATGGAAAATTTCAAACAAAGATTGACCAAAGCCGATTGCAGCCGTTGGTGCCACAACCGCATCAGTTCAAGGTTGTGAAAAGAGGGAAAATAAAGAGAAGGTGTTGTTTAAAATGTCAGTAAAAGACAACATAATCCATCATATCCAAGACTGCAAAACCTCCAATCAGATTTGGGTGACACTCAAGGATTTTTATGAAACGAAAAATAAAAATCCTGTGTTGTTTCTTAAGAGAAATATTCTCTTCATTAGGATGGAAGAGAATGAATGTTGATGCATCCATCTCACGAATTAAAGAACTGAAAGACAAATTAGGTGACAAGGGGGGGAAGTATCTAGCAGTGATCTTGTCATGATTACCTTAAATAACACAACAGAGGATTATCAAATGTTCATTAAAGGGCTTGCAACAAGGGAGAAAGCTCCCTCCTTTGAAGAGTTGACCGAGATTTTGATGCAGGAAGAAGAGAGACGTAAGAATCTAATCAGAATGTAGATATGACATTGGTGGCAAAGAAGAAGTTCTTCAAAGGGAAATGAGGAGGAGGAAATAAAAGTAGTGGTCCATATAAGAAAAATTCATTTCAAGCTATTTCATCTTCTAAAAATGATTTAGGAATTAAGTGTTTTTACTATGGCATAACTAGTCATATTGCTAGAGACTGTTATAAGAAAAAGAATGATGAAAACAAACATAGACACAAGAGACATACAAGGCATTTTGCTGGTGAAGATTTGAATCATGATCTTAAATTATTTGTGTTTGATGTTGCTACTTCTACTGAGACTGATGAGGCTGGAACATGGTTTGTGGATTCCAGAGCATCCACTCACATGAGATGTAATAAACACTGGTATGAAAATTTTAAGGAGACGAGCAATGGTGCTAACATCTACCTCGGGGATGACATAACATATTAGATTAAAGGGCATGGACATATTCCTATGATACTGCCTAATGGTAATATGAGGCACATCCAAAATTTCATGTATGTGCATAGTTAAAAAAAATGGATATTTGTATCCATAATTGCAGATCAAAATTTAAAGGTAGAAAATTTCAAAACTTATTGTGTTGTAAAGGTTTTGTTGGATAATTAGAAGTCGGTCGCATTAGGATTAAGAGTTGGAGTCCTATATAATTTGAATGTTAGAAGCATACCACATAAAGCTTTAACCTTAATGACTATGAGTTTGGCATCAAAGGTTTGGTCACATCAACCTTCATGATTTATTGTTGCTATAGAAAAAACGTATGCTTGATGGACTTCCTATTTTAAGAAATGAACATATTTATTGTGAATGTTGTGCACTTGGAAAAATGCACAAGGATTAATTTCCCTCTAACTTAAATAGGAGAAAGAAATATATACTTGAACTTGTGCATAGTGATATTTGTGGACCTTCACAGATAAGGTCCTTAGGTGGAGCTTACTATTTCTTGCTATTTATTGATGATTACACAAGGTATACCTGGGTACACTTTCTTAGAAGGAAAAGTTAAACATACATAGAATGTAAACAACGAATGTGAAAGAAAAGCATTAGATTTCATATATTATTGACATGATATACATTTATAGTACATGGTGTGACCCTTGGATTCATATTCCAAGTGGTCTCTTGGACTCCAGTGGTTGTTCACATTCCACACCAACCCATAGAGGATTAGGTGTCCAACATTGCCCCCCTTAATCCACAAGGGGTATGTATATGTCCAAGAAGAGTGTTGTAATAAAAAATGTGCAAAAAATGCATGGGAGCACTAGGTTGAATGTTATCTCTTAAATGTTGGTATAAGGGGGGTGGTTTAAGGATGACCACCAAAACTAGAATGCTTAGTGCACTTCTTGGAACTCTTCCAAATCTGACATGAAGCTGACATCTTCTTCTAGAGGAAGTGCTCCTAATGTTTTGAAGAGGGAAATATTCAACCTTGAAAGGGAGGTCTCACCCCACATAAAAAGGGAGAACCTCAACCTAGAAAGTGAGGTCTCAACCATTGATGGTTTAAAAATGACCAACAACTCTAGAATGCTTAATGCAATTACTAGAACTCTTCCATGACTTGCAAGAAGTTGAAGTCTTATGCTAGAGGAATTGTCCCCAATTTTTTGAAGAGATGTCTCAACCCCACATAGATGGTTTAACGATGATTATCAATTGAAGGCATGATGAGGGGCATATTTTTCTATGGCTACAACTCTAAATGTGGTATGGAAGGTTTTGGTTGAGGCTCTCTTGATGTGGCTTTGAAACTTGTAGACGACCACCACATACCCTCGTCAGATACAAGGTGAGAAAATAGAGAAAACTCAACTGCAAGACCTTTTAATATTATAGAAGAAACTCTGACATATGAATGAAATATATCCTTAGTTGTTGAAGCTCATTGCCAAGAACTAATCCATCCAAGATGAATCTTTTTTCTTACAGGAGGCTTCTTTTTGAAGCATTTGTGTGAAGAATGAGTACGTTGACCACAATGCTTGCATGGATGAAGATCAAAGCAATGATATTTCACATGGCCAACTCTATCACAATATTGGGATTTAACAATATGTTGTGTCTGCTATGGAAGAGGACTCGAATCTGAAACAACTGAAGGTGAATTGTCATGAATAAATCCAACACTCTGAAACTGGATGGGATTTGAGTAATCTGGAATGTGAAAGGAATCATTCTTATCATATCCAAGAAATGTTCTATGTTTGTTATGGAAAAGCTATTCCCAAGGTCTCATGATCGACTTGGGAAGTACGGGTTGAATTTCTGCACTTGCATGCAAATCTGCTCTTGAACTGGGCATTGAATCAACCTCAACTTCATATTCTTGCTACTGATGGGAATGTGTCTCAATATTGAACAGAGGATTTTTTTGAAGCTCATCTCGCTGGAACTCAGATTCTAGTTGCAAAAATCAATCTTCTCTTGTGCATTTTGTAGACAGATTCTAATGTCACCAAGAGATGATTTGTTGATTTTCATCGTGCCATTAGTTGTACAGTGTATTATAGTTTTCAAAAAATCCAATATTTCATAAAATTTGGCCATTCTCGATAAGATCGATGATCTGATATGGATTATAGTAATGATAGATGCAAATGAGAGAAAAAAACCTTGGTGTAAATAAGAGAAAATGACAACCGAAAAGAGTTTCAACTCAACACAAAGTTGAGAGGAATATCATGCATTTGAATGTATAGTCCAAATTGACAATACAAAGGTAGAGAGACAATCTCTCAGTATCATAAATATTGAAGGCCCAAATTTTAAATCCAAAGGCATATAGACAATCCAAAGGCTAGTGATTGCAATTTTCAAACCTCAGAGACATTGATCTTCATAGTGGGTGACAAATATTCGGTTTTTTGTTGCAGCTGTCCATCACTTGATATATTTAAGTTCGGTAAGTTCATTTCCATATTTGTGGAGCAGAATATGCAACAACAATCCCTGCTAATATATAAATTATAGAAACCTCAATTAATATGTTGGTCATCAAGAACAAACCAAACCAAAATTACTAGATTGCCTCTTCCTCCGTCAAGAGATAGGAAGTCGTGGGTAGTGTTTGAATCCAGTGCTTTCAATAGAAGGAGCGCTCTCCTTTTCCTGGAAAAACAACCACCAGTGCGAGCAATGCAAAATATATGCCTCTTATTTTCCATAGAGCGACCTTCCTAAGAGAAGAGGTTGTTTCCTCTACTATTTGGAGAATGTAGAATGCCTTGTTCCATGAAATTTGTTTTCAAATATCACGAGGAGATGCGTTTAAGGGACTCGGGATAACCATTTGATACATATCGGCCATTTTAAGAACTCATCGAATATATTCACCCTTTTTCTAACATGTTTTCATATCATAGAACCAACACACCACATATGCCTCTAGTATATATGCACACAATTTCTGAGAAAGAATTATGGCATACTAGTACTTGAATGCTCTGCTCATATTTATAAACGTGGCACATTACATGATCTTTCAACGCATATACACCTACAATTAATTTTCCATCACATATAGGCTTGCTTTCATGGATGATCACTCATATTCCATGGCAGCACTAGGCTGACTGTGCTCTCTAAAATGTCGGTATAAGGGTGGTGCTTTAAGGATGACCACCAACACTGGAACACTTAGTGCAGTTCCCAAAACTCTTCCAAATCTGGCATGAAGCTTAGGTCTTTTGCTAGAGGAAGTGATCTTAATGTTTTTAAGAGGGAAACCTTCAACCTTGAAATGGAGGTCTCACCTCGCATAAAAAGGGAGAACCTCAACTTCAAAATGGAGGTCTCAATTTGTGATGGTTTAAGGATGATCACCAACTCTGGAATGCTTAATGTAATTCATCAAACTCTTCCAAAACTGGCAAGAAGTTGAAGTCTCCTACTAGAAAGATGAATTGATGGAGGAAGAGGCAATACATTAAAGAGATGACAATACTCAACGCATTTGATGCACATAAATGAATTAATGCACGACCAACCTTCCATTCAACTTTGTGTATGAATCACCAGGGATAATGCATAGAAATCAAATATTTAACACATTGTTCATTCATCCTAAAAGGCTATCACAAGCCTGCTTCACAACCAGCATTCTGATACCATGTTAAACATACGTGGAATGCAAACAACGAATGTGAACAATAATAATTAGATTGAAGATATTATTAACATGATATACATTTATAGTACATGATGTGACCCTTGGATTCATATTTCAAGTGGTCTCTTGGACTCCAGTGGCTATTCACATTCCACACCAACCCATAAAGGATTAGGTGTCCAATAGGAAAAGTGATGCTTTTGAGTATCTTAAATAATTTAGATACATGGTTGAAAAGAAGATAGGGAAATTCATTGAAATCCTCCACTCAAATAAAGGGGGGGGGGGGGGGGGGGGAATACAGGCTTGTAAACTTCATCAAATGTTGCAGAGATCATGGAATAGTACAATAGTTTATGATACCCCACACTCCACAACAGAATGGGGTTGCAAAAAGAAAGAACAGAACTCTCGTGGAGTGTGCACATAATAGGATTAAAGGTAAGAACCTCTCCAATTGTTTTTGGACATAAGCTATTAGTACTGGAGTTTACTTAAAGAATAGAAGTCCAACTAGGAGTCTTGATCTCAAGACTCCATTTGAGGCTTTGTATGGTTTTAAACCTATAGTTCATCACTTGAGAGTAGTGGGTTATAGAGTGTTTACACACATTCCAAAGGAAAATAGGAAGAAATTGGATGCTAAAGCTATACAATTTGTATTTGTAGGGTATTGTTATGATTTCAAAGCATATAAGAACTTTAATCCATCAACTCACAAGGTATTTACGAGGAGAGATGTTATCTTGCATGAACAGGTTAATGAAGGGAATACGGATAGACGTTATGAAGAGTGGCACATGCCTTTAATGATTGATGAAAGTAATGATGAAGCCAATGATAATAATTTACAACAAAACATCAGAAAGAGGAATCTAGTGATGTGGACACATTCAAGAGTCGAAGTCCACTCAGAGGTGACTAAGAAATCACACTGAATAGAATTGAGGTAAGTATGCTACCAATGAGATCAAGATGACATTCTCACTTACAAAAAGGGTACAAAGATTATGCTCTTATGGCTAGTGTTTTAAATGTTGTTGAGCGCATGAATTATAACGAAGAAAATTGGTATGAAAAATGGAGGCCAACTATGAAAGAAGAGTATGAGTATATAATTAAAAATAAAACTTGGGAACTAATTGAACCACCAAAATGAAAAGATCCCATAGGTTGTAAATGGCTATATAAAACTAAGTTCAAAGAAGATGTTAGTGTAGACAAGTATAAAGCTAGATTGGTGGCCGAAGGGTACTCATAGAAAGAAGGAACTGATTATGAAGAGACTTTTGCTACTGTAGCTAAGTTATATACTATTAGGATGTTAATAGATCTAGCTACAAAGTACCATTGGAGTTTACACCAGATAGATGTAAAATATGCTATTCTAAATGGAGATTTCAAAGAAGAAGTATATCTAACCCAACATGAAGGGTTCATTAAAAAGGGGGAGGAACACTTTGTCTTTAAATTAAAAAAGGCATTTCATGGATTAAAAAAGGCTCTTGGATCTTGGTATGAGAAAATAGACTCTTTCTTCTTACAACATCGTTATAAGAGAAGAAAATATGATCCAAATCCTTATACCACATTTGATTCAAAGGGGCAGATTGTGTTGATTTCCTTATATGTTGATGATTTAATAGTTACTCGAAATTATGAGGAATTTATTGAAGAAATTAAAGTGCAGATGTCACGGGTATTTGAAATGAAGGACCTTGAAGAACTGCATTATTTTTTTAGGTCTTGAAGTATGGAGGGATGTTGGTGAGATTTTTGTTACTCAAGGAAAGTATGTTATGGAATTGTTGAAGAAATTTAAAATGGATCAATGTAAATCTGTGTGAGTACCTATAGAACAAAATGTTAAATTTTAGAGTGATGATGGTTCTAAGGAGGTGGATGCTACAACTAATTGTACAAACAATTAGTTGGAATTTTGATTTATTTGACTACAACTAGGTATGACTTAGCATATTCATTCAATGCGTTGAGTTAGTTTATGAAAAAACCTCTTGAAAACCATTGGATGTCAAGAAAAGGTGTCTTATGGTATCTTAAAGGAGCCATAACTTTTGGCATTAAATATACTCATTCTTTTCATGTTGAAGTGACAGGATATTCAGATTCACATTGGGCTGGAAATTTGGATGATAGAAGATCTATAACTCGGTATGCTTTAAATATTGGGTTCGGGGTCATTTGTTGGAGTAGTAAAAGAAAATTACTTTATCTTTATCATTAGTAGAAGCAGAGTATCAAGATGTATGTGCAGGCACTTGTAAAGCAATTTGGTTAAGAAGACTTCTTCAAGATGAAGGAGAAGAAAAAATGATGCTATGGTGATTAAATGTGACAACGAAAGTCCAATCAAGTTGGGAAATAATCATGTTTTTCATAAAAACTTAGTTTCATTTTATTAGAGAAAAGGTTCAGTCCAATGAGAATTTTTATTGAATATTGTTGAATATTGTAACACCTGTGAAAATGCAACTATGCACACCTCATATCTTTACCAAACCTTTTGGGAAGATCAAATTTGAATTGTTTAGAGAGATGTTAGTAGTGCAAGTGAATCCTTTCTTCATTAAGAGGGAGACTTGAAATTAATGGAGAAAGTTTTTTTAGGGTTGTGTTTGTACCTTAGTATAGATTTAGTTCCTATTTTTTAGGAGATACTTTTGATCTCCCTAAATTGAATGTAATCTTATTTATTTCGGATTCAATGGATAATGGAATAGAGTAATACTACTTGCGCAGTCTCTAGGTGTAGCTTGTCTCACTTGTTAGCTGTAAGTTTCATTTCTAATTTATCGTACAATTTTTATCTGGAACTGAATATCCATGGTTGAAAATGTTGTTACATGTTTAGAAATATTAAGTATATCACACCATAAGTGTTTGGACATTTATCATGGAAACATTTTTGTAGTATGTTGGGAGTAAATATCTATGGTTGATAATATTGTTAGATGTTTGGAAATGTGAAATATATCATGAGATAAGTGTTTGAGAATATTCTTAAATGTTTGGAAATGTGAAATATATCATGACATAAGTGTTTGGATGCTTATCATGGGTTGTTCCTTATTAAGATTTACAATTTAATTTATATGGCTGCACTAATGTACATGCATCTTTTGAATGAAAATACAATTCATGTTTATCTAATTATAATATATTTGTGTGAATTAAAAAAACACACTTGTCTTCTTAGTTACAATTTGGGAACCAAATTTTTTGTAGTGTTTCTTATATGGGTACTCTTTCACCTTTCCCGTTGCCCCTTTGTTGCATTTCATTATGCCTAATTTTCTTCAGTTCTCTCCATTCCTTATAACCTAAATTACTATTGTGACTTATGAGTGGGACCCCTAATGCTCTTTTGTTGGTGTGTATCTAGTGCTTTCTTAGGGTTTTCGTAAAAAACATGCATCCCGTATGTGAATGATGGTGCTAGAATGAAAGAATTTTATTCTCGCACTTGGAAGAGCTATGTAGCCTTGCCCCATTTTAACGTACTTGACCATCACCTCCAAGGCAAGATCATATAATCTTGTAGCCACTTCAACTATTCCAATCAAATTTTAGTTATGAGTTTAATTTCTTTTGCATCTCCTTGCGTTTAGCATTTCCACATTCTGTAAAGCAATTATCATCTACGCAAATAGTCGTTGGAAATAACTTGGCCTCGCATGGTCATTTATGGCAAAAGACAAATGAATTTGGATGGTTGGTGATGAAGTGTGTTACATTGTTCCTCCTCTAAAACAAGTACTTTCTGCTTTAAGAAATTATTGACCTAGATATTGCTCAAGATAACATTAGTCTCGTCAAAATGCATATAAAAAGAATAAGACAAAACTTCAATAGACATTTGTTCTTGGGAAATACGTTGAGATTCTTCTTCAGGTTGACGATCAGATGCTAAAAGTCATCACATTTCCCAGGATTACACTTGTAAAAACACATTTCCACCTCACTACAAGAAACAAACATCAATGGGTTGATTTTAATCTTCTACCATGGTCAGACTCTACAACATGGGAAGATATTTATTCTAATTTATGATAGATGGGCTAATTTACAATGCTTTTCTCAAGAAAAAATATTTTCCAATTTTAGTTATTTATAAAAATCTTTTGACCAAATTTGGTAGAGTCAAATTACCCTTTTTTTCATGAGGAAAAACACAAGTGTCTTCCATTAAAAATAACAAAAGTAGTTATATGATTAAAATGTCTAATATCCCAGCACATGACGTGCATGGTGTAATGGTAGGGGCGGAGGTTGTCACTCCCCCCACCCAGGTTCGAGTCCTGCCGAGGCAGGTGATTGATGTTGTATTGAGATTGATGTAAAGGTCCCACCCCAGCTTACAAAAAAAAAAAATGTCTAATATCCCCAATTTCCAGGATTAGCCAAAAGACTTGAAAGCCAATGAAATAGAGCATTCAAAAAATATATAATTTCCCAATTTCCAGGATGAGCCAAAAGATTGGACAGTTCATGAAGTAGATGATTCAAAAAATACATAATTTCTGAGAAAGATACAAATGAATAACTGAAACTAACGATCTAATTACTAGACACGGCATAGGAGAGATTGTCTTAAGAAAAATCACAGGCTGTCAAGCATGATGCATTCGAATCGGGAAAGACCAAAAAATTGTAGGGGCAACTAGGAGGACCTAAACAAGTAGGAGACAAAAAAAACCAACGCCATCACTAGAAAGTAAAGACCCCTCACAAGGAAATTATATCTCATAACACCGGACATGACAGATTTTCCTCCTTTTGATAGACTATCGACATTCTAGTTTTTCTCTCTAGTGGGTGAAGGAGTTGTTTTTGAAAATTAAAAATCACCAGAAATAACATATAAAATCATTAAACATGTCCAATAGGCTGAGAAACATAGCAACGCAGTCTTCCATATGCCATAAATATGCAAGAAATCGTAAATATGTCACAGGGGAGCGTTGTACAACTAGGTTTTGAATTTGGGAGGAAATTGCTATTAATAGCATCCATCTAAGTATTACAACGGGGCTGAGGTTATTTTACAAGCATGGAGATGGAGATGGAGATGGAGACGAATCAGGACATGTGCAACTAAGTGGAAGAAAAGTTGCTGTGAATAATTGAGCCTAATCACTTAGGCAAAAATTGTTAAAAATGCAATGTTGTGTATTAAATAAAATGTTTGAATGAGGAGAGTCTGACTCTGTAGAACACTCTGCATTGTTCATGTACATTACACAATATATAGTAATCACAGATTCATTGCTTCATTAGGAGTATCAAGTTCTGTGATATGGAATCTAGGGTATGGAGAAATAGACATCCCTATCAACCCACATGCTTGATCTTGCCTATTTTCCCATTTGGCTGCCTTATCTTCATCTTGAGGTTGGTTTCTTGGCCTGAGGCTGTTCTGTAAAGACCTTTACTTCTAAGTAAATCCACAATGTAGGACCACCATTGGAAGTAGTTGGTGCTGTCAAGAATAACTTAGCATGGACTTTCCATTTTAACATAAACTGAAGTTGTAGATTCTGAGACTAAGTGTTCCAATAGAAAGATCTTGAAAAATTAGGCTGATTCAAAAAAGACGGCTCTGAAAATGGCTTCTGGATGAAGAAGTTATGGCTTTTTGAAGAAAAGTTGTTGAAGATGTCGACGACGTGCATGAATGTGTAGAAATGAATGATAATGTTATATTTAAAAAAATCCCCTCCCCCTCCAAACTTAATCTAATTAGCTCACTTTAAAAAAATATTTTATGTGACTCACTTTTATAAATAAGTGAAAGCCACTTTTACAATGGTAATTTATTAGTTATCCACTAAATTGTAACTTAAATAAAAGATAAAGAGACTTTGGAATTATAAGTGACTCAGTTTTTATAATGGATGAGAACGCTTTTACATAAAGTAACTTTAAAACATAAGTTACATGTGCTTTTTGAAAAAGTAACTCAACTAAAAGAAAGACTTGAACTCAAGACCTCTATTCTCATAAAGTAACTTTGGACCAAGTGAGCTAGTTTAAAAGGTTAGTAATTTTTGGAAAAGAGGAAGAGGATTTTTTTAGTCACTGAAGCTTTGTGGTGTGTGCTTACTTGAAAAAAACTCTTTTTTGGCCTACAAAACAAAAACCACAAAACCCAACACAGACATACAAAAAAGACAAACCTTACGGCTTGAAGTTAGCTTTAGCTGGAAACTAAATATTTTCCTCAATGTTTCTGATTTTCCGAGATCACATTAAGGCACGATGGAAAAGAGCATACGCATGAGAAAAATCCTTCCTTTCTATTTCTGATTTGCCCAGATCGCACAGAGTCGCGGGGCAAAGAGCATACACAGAAATGAAAGGTATAGATCCGGTAATAAAAAACAGAGAGATAAATAAACCGAAATAAACAGAGAGATGAATAGCTAGAGCTGCGAATAAACACTGCATACCTCCAGATCTTAAAAATTATGTAGCTAGGGCTACCAAAAACCTTTTCACGTGAACTGAAAGGGGTTCCTCACTGGAATAGATGCTCTTAACACAATAGAGCAGTCCTCTCGGTCCGAAAGCAGTAAAAAATAATAGATCTAGGAAATGACAGTCGGATGTAGTTGTACCAGCTTCAGATTTGGATCACCAACGGATGCAGTCCTCAAATAGCTCTGATACCATGTAGGAATTTACAGGGTAATTTCCTCAGACAGAAAACCAAAGGACACTGCTCACAAACAGATCACAGATCAATACACCAGTATTCTTGACGTGGTTAAAATCCTCAAAGAGGGAAACAGTCCACAACCTGAGCCAACGCGGCCACCTCATGCAATTTATTAATAAAAGAAGGAAAATTTACATAATCTTCTCTCATGAACGGGTACCCTACAAATGACCCTCCATGCTCTTTAAATAGAGATCACCGACTAATTGGGGGTTAAGCCATGGATCAAGTGTCGGTAATACCGAGGAGAGAATGAACCGTCAGATCACTTCATGTCTAGAACATATTGTGATTGTTGGATTGTAAGTTACAAAAGCATATAGTAAAGAAACACACTTTACCTAACTCTACACTAGGCCAACTTATACTTAACTATTTCCTATTTGTCGGAATATCCTAACAAAGCTGAGAGAGTTGAGAATACTTGTGTGGAATTGTTCTAGTGAGAACAAGATTTGTATATTCACTCATATTTATGATATATGAAATAAAGATAGGCAAGGTTTTGAGTAGTGGCTTTCCCCAGATACATCTTGTGTTATGTGCCATTGATTTATCTTCCTCTTGTTCATATTGTTTTTATCGATCTATTGGCTTCTCCTGGATGAGTGCAGATGTAGATTCTTGTCATGTGCTTTAGTAAATTGCATGATTTTGTGAATCTACTGTAGGTTTTAACCCTGTACAGAGATTACCTGCATACGAATTCTTAAACAAAGAAAATAAACAATGCGAGAGCATAACCCATAAAACACATATGCACAGAGATTTTTCCCTGGATCCCAAAACCGGGACTACCAGCTTGATTTTTCATTATGTTCCTTTCAATGTTACAATACATATTTATACATGCCGAAGCATCCAATACCATGGACCGAAAACAATCGCATCCAATACCATGGACTGAAAACCATCGCGTCCAAAAAACATGTGCGAAAAACATGCACAAAACCATAGGTGGGTCTGCCCAACCTAACATATGGTCCAAAACCAAAATTTTCTGGGGCGCTGCCCCAGACCCCATAAAGTGGGGTTACGGGTGCCCTTCAAACCCCCTATTAACTACGTGGAAAGAATATAACACAACCCAACATCTACAAGATTTTCTATAATAGGCACCTAGAGGTCCTTCTCCTCCAAGTCACTAACGAACTCTTTATTGTCGTTCATATGGAATGAGGCTCCAATATCTAGGTAACAGACATTACCCATCACTGATGTCACCATGCAAGGGATGAGGGTAAAATCTAGTTTGAATTGTGAAGCAAGAGCTTCACCTATTGGTCCTCCTAAGGGTGTCTTATCAACCTTCTTATGCAGACCCTTTGTGCCATAGTGTCCGAGCTCCTGAAATTGAAAAAATTTAATCTTCAACATGTTCCTCTTCTTACCACCCTGACTCGAATATGATTTGGAATGGGATGAATTCCCCTTCCCTTTCTTTTCCTTTCCATCTAAGGCATATTTCTCCTCATCATCATGCTTGGATGAGGATCCATCTTTGGTGTTCCACTGAATCTCTTCCTGTTCCAGTTCGGAGAAGAATTGCTCTCACTATGGTAGATTTTCCTCAGATTAACTGATTCCTAGTAGCCATGCCATCTCTTGGGAAGTCCTAGAGGTGTTAGACTCACCATATCTTCTTCAGTAATAGTAACACTGACACTTCCAACCTCATCATGACATTGGGTGAACTTGGTCATGTATTTTGGTATTGAGTCACCCTTCTCCATCTTGATATTTCTGAGCTTGTCCTTCAGGGATAGCTTCTTGTGGTCAATGATATTTTGAAACAGGTTTGTCAAGTCCTTCCACATTGTAAATGGATTTTTCTTACTGTGGAGGTTCAAGACAATATGATCTCAAACTCCTTCTAGAATAATCCTTCTTGTCTTTGCCACACACTTTTTCCACTCTGCCAGATCTTTAGCATCAGATGTTGGAGGCTTCGTGATATCATGATATATGAATTTCTTCATTTCGTTGTCTTCCAACATTGCCACCATCCTGTACTTCCAAGCAATATAGTTCGAACTAACCTTAAGGGCATATTCGAGTCTAAATCTGTAGAACAACATCGTGCTAGCTCTGAAGTATGATACTACAAATTCGGTTTCTCCTACAAAACAAACTTGTATTCTCCTCTTCTATAGTGATTTCACCTCTCATACCATGTAGAAATTCCTTTTAGATTCAAACTGCAGATTGGAATATGGTAAAAAAATTGACTTGAATCTACTCTACTCATCAACATAAACAAAAATTGATTAATGAAATCATGAAGAAAAAAATGAAGAATTTCAATCACACAAAACACAATAAATTTTTGGGGAAATAAACAACTAAAAACCCATGCTATCTGTATAATGCATTAATTAGAAAATTTGAAAAGAAAATACAATTCTTGTTCAACTCGAACAATCTTTGCACAAGTACAATCTATCTCACTACTTCACAAATCAGCTCAAGCCAATACTTAGCCAAATTTTCAACCTGCTAAGCTCCTATTTCCTTGCACAATTTCTCAGGGAATTAGCCCATATTTAATTGGGAGATTACTCATCCATAACTGTGCAATCCATCAATAGGCCTTCCTTTAAGTGCATGCACCCCCTGTTTAATTTAGATGATTTGACAACTGATAGTATACTATCCTTGAACTCTAATCTCAAATGGGTATTTCTCTAATATGACATGCATGAGTTATTTATGAGTGAATCTTCAATTTACAGGTCGAGTAGTGTTGGTTACACCCCACTACTGCAGGTTACACCCCACTATTGGATCTCCCACTAATTCTACCATCAATTGGAAGAAGTTTAACTAAATTTAACTAAGTTAAACTGAATTAAATAATTACAACTCTATCATAACTCAACCCGAGACTCTAAAATTTAGGGATCACTCTACATGAATCTAGATAGACTCGCAACTCAAATTTACTGAGCTAACTATGTCAACTTAACTTAGTTAACTATTACAAGTTGCTATGAAAATTATAATTACAATTTAATTCCTAATTTAATTCAAGGAAAAATTAGATTAGAATTTTTTTGCTGCAATTTTTCTACACGTACCTTCATGTGTCTACTACTGCATCATATTGATTATACTACCACTTTTCATTCCACTTAGCACCTTAGAATCCATGTGCATGCTCACCACTCATCATTATTTTTATATCTCCTTTGTCCTCTTACTAGTGATGGTTAATATGCCTCTTAGATATTTGGCCCTTCAACACATGAGACTCTCAGCCAAAACCAACCAATTAATCCTTAGAGTGGTTATCGAGTCATTGCTCACCACTAGATTAAGCATACACCCATAGGTTCATGACCAGTGATAGGAGATGTGCTATGAGCGGTGGGTGATTAACAAGCATTAACTACATAGAATTCGTTTGTCTATTGTGTTACCTTTACTACTTTCTACACTACTATTTTCCACCACATCACTTTCTCCCTTATTGATTGGATGATGGGAGATGGGCGACAACATGATCCTGTGAGGAGGGGTGAGGCTAGAAGCCTAACTAGTCTTCAATTGAAGGTTCCTTCTCATCCCTTAGTAGTTAGATCAAGTTCCATATATTTTGGAAATGCCTTGATGGGGGTTATTCAACAAGATTATTTTCATATTCTTTACAAATTATCACCTACATAAAAAATGCATTCAAATATAGGCTACACACCAATGACAAGGGCATCATAGACTTAGCACACGGTTAATAGAAACAACCAAGATAAAAAAAATATCACAAAATTATTGCATGAAAACATCAGCAAGCACAATAAAATCCCATTGAACCTCACATCACTTAACATCAGTGACTGGACTTGCCATCAATGAAAACAATTCCCATCAAGTTCAATAGTTCCTACAAACAATAGAGGTGATTAGTGTCTCATGTAGGTAGGTTCCTAGAAAGAAACATAGGGGATTGGTGTATGTTGTAGGTTGGTGCCTACAAAGTAATAGAGATAAGTGTCTCCTATAGCTTGGTTCATATAGATTAATGTAATAGTAGGTTGGTTCCTACAAGATCTCTCATATAATGAAGCTTTATGGTTTTCACGCAAAAGGCTTTCCATGTATATTTTATGTTACTAGTTTAGTTTATGACATTGATCTTTTATGATGCTCAAATACTGTAACAAGCAAAAATTCTCATTGGACTGATTAACCCTCCCCCCTCTTAGTATAATTATGAGTACAATAATTGGTATCAGTGTGGGTTCCTTGGAATGCAGTCCAACAACTACAAGGAAGATTTCAAAAGATTCTGGAAAATCATGGTGGTTCATTCAAAGTCCTTTTGTTTTGTGCAATAAACTATGCTCTATCAAAGGAAAGAACAAATTCTTATGTAATGACTCTTGTACCTACCATTTGGTAGGTTGTAGTAAATGATCTTGGACCTCTAGAAACTCTACCAATAAATCATGATGTAGAAAGAACCTATGAACATAATGTAAAATCCATGAATGACATCTTATATGGTCTATCATAAAAGTAGAAAAATAAATATGGGATAAGATCCAAAACACATAAGAAGGAGGTGGAATTGAAGAAATGAAAGATACAGGGAATTTGATGATCAATATTGTGTATGAAATGAGAACAAACAATTCAAATTATAAGTAAGAAGATCTGAAAGCTTCAAAGAAGATAGAAAATCTCAAAACCTGTGATTGTTCTAAAGATATAGTATATTTAGAAGAAGTAAAATGGATCTCAAGAGGAAATAACATGTAGGTTTTAACCCCATAAATAAATTACCTGCATACGAATTCTAAAAAGTAAAAATGAACAATGGCGAGAGAAAAAAACATAAAACAGATATACACAGAGATTTTCCCCTGGATCCCAAAATCGTGATTACTAGATCGATTTTTCATTATATTCATTTCAATGTTACAATACATATATATATGTCGAAGCATCCATAAACCCCAATCCATTAACCTTGGGTTAGAACATAACCATAGTTCCCTTGATCGGATCTACAAAATACCATCGATAGAAAACCATCATGCCAAAAACCATGTGCGAAATCCATGCACAAATCTATAGGTAGGTCTGCCCACCTAATATAGTGTCCAAAAAAAAATTCCTAGGGCACTGCACTAGACTCTGTGCAGGGGGGTGTCACCCCCCCTGTCACCCCCTAGCAGCACCCGAAACAACATCAAGGGAGGTCATTCTCCCCCCCTGTGCCCCCCTGGCAGTGCCTCACGCAATATATAGGGAGGCCCTTCTCCCCCCCCTCCCCCGGCATGTGGGGTAGTCGTAGAAAGAATATAATACAACCCAACATTCTCCCACTTGTTTTCTTTCCACAGGGGGCTACAAGAGAGCTTAGTCATTGATCCAGCCCTATAACGCCCATGGTTTCTCTACACCAAGATAACTTCTAAGTGCTCATAGAATTTGTCAATGTATCTGCAGTATTCTTCAAAGTCTCCATCTTTACGAGCAACACCTTTTTTTCCTCAACCATATCCCTCACAAAGTGATACTGAACATCAATATGCTTTGTGTTTGAATGATAAGAAGGGTTCTTTTCCAAGAAAATTGCGCTTTGGTTGTCACAGTCTATCCTTATAGCTCATTGTACTAACCCCATATTTGAACACAATATCTCCAACCAAACTACTTCATTTATTGCATGATTGTCTACCATGTATTTTGCCTCTATAGTTGAAAGTGCCACTACAGACTGTCTCTTACTCATCCAACTAACGACACCTCCAAATAGGTTAAACACATACCCACTTGTAGATCTTCTCTGATCTAGATCTCCAGCCCATTCTACATCAACAAAGCCACAGATGTCCAAAACTCTGTCCAATCATGGTCTTGCTTGGTAACCCAAACCATAATCACTAGTGCCACACAAATACCTGAAAACCTGCTTCACTGTTGTCCAATGCTCCTTCCCTAGATTTGACATAAACTTGCCCAATACTCCCACTGCATGTGCAATTTTTGGTCTAGTACATACCATTGGATACATCAGGCTACCGACTTCACTTGCATATGGAACACGGGGCATGTCCTCTTCCTCTTCTTGTGTATTGAGACACTGTTCAACAGATAACTTTACACCTACAGGAATAGGAACCTTCACCAATTTACTATCCTTGATATTAAACCTCTACAGTATTGTCTCGACATACTTCCTCTGGTTTAACCAGAGCTTCCTCTTTACCTGATCTCATTTAATTTATATGCCCAAAATATAGGTTGCAACACCAAGATCATTCATGTTGAATTTGGAACACAATTAGGTCTTCAAATCTTCGATAATTTCTTTGTCATTTCCAACCAACAACATATCATCCACATATAAGACCAGATAAATAACATAATCACCAATTAATTTAAAATACACACAGTGATCTGTTTTGCTTCTAGTGAAGCCAAGTCCCCGTATAAATGTATCAAATTTCTGATACCACATCCTTTGTGACTGTTTTAATGCATACAAAGACTTTTTTAACTTGCATACCAGTTCTTTCTTACCCTTGGCCGCAAATCCTTTAGGTTGCTTCATGTAGATCTATTCTTCTAGATCCCCTTGAAGAAATGTTGTTTTCACATCCATCTTCTCTACCTCAAAATCAAAAGTAGCAGCAATAGATAAAAGTAATCTAATTGAAGCTACCTTGGAAACAGGAGAAAAAATATCACCAAAATCAATTCCCAACACCTGGGAATAACCTTTTGCTACCAACCAAGCTTTGTATTTCTCCACCTTTCCTTATGCATTCATATTCTTCTTAAACACCCATTTTCTACCAATGGATTTCCTTCCATCCAGAAACTCCACCAGATCCAAAGCCTCATTTTTGTGCAAAGATGTCATTTCATCAACCATGGCCTCTTTCTAGAGTTTTCCATCCTCTAAATCTACTACTTCCCTCACAATTTTGAGATCATCATGAGCAATAGATAAAACAAAATTTGAACATAAAGCAGATGGAATATACCTTTTTGGCTATCTTCTTTCTCCAACTGATCTTCTCACACTTGAAGTTTGTGGCTCTTCATCTTATGATTCCTTTTTTGTTGTAGAGTTTGATTCTTCCTAATTTAGTTCAAACTCTATCTTTTGAGGTTCCTTTGGTAGGACTTCATGTTTAATAACATCTTTCACCTCTCTAAACACCACATCTCGGCTATACACAACCTTCCTTGTTTCTAGGTTCCAAAGCTTATAACCTTTTAAGCCATCCTTATACCCAATAAAGATGCATTTTTCAGATTTACTATCCAACTTTGTTCTTCTCTCCTTGGGAACATGTACATATGCATCACATCCAAATACCCTCAGATGAGAAAGAGAAGGTTTCTTACCAGTCCATACTTCTTGTGGAGTCTTATCCTCTAATGCTGATGAAGGTGATCTATTGACTAGGTAATATGCAGTCTCCACTGCCTCTGCTCAGAATTCTTATCCTAACTCGACACCACTCAGCATGCTTCTTGCCCTTTTCATCAACGTCTTGTTCCTTCTTTCTGCAACCCCATTTTTCTTAGATGTGTATGCAGTAGTCTTATGTCGTGCTATATAACACTTCTTACAGAACTCTTCAATTTTTTTCTTGCAAAACTCTCCACCATTATATGTCATTGGCACCTTTATCTTCTTCTCTGTCTAGTTTTTCACCAAAGCCTTCAATTCTTTTAACCTGTCAAAGACTTCAAATTTCTTCCTAAGGAAATATATCCATGTATTCCTTAATAAGTCATCTATAAATGATACATAGTACACATAATTTGCCAGTGATGGAACCGACATAGGTCCAAACACATCATTGTGCACAAGCTCTAATATTTGTTTCGCCCTCTTACCACCAGAGGGGAAACTCACCGAATTTTTCTTTCCATATACACAATTTTCATAGAAATCAAAATCTAGAGAGCTATTTGATCCAAAAATGGATCTTGGATAAACCTCTAAGTCTAAAAGACTTCATATAAGAGGTAAAAGGTTCCAAATGACACAAATCCTTTGTAAATCAGAGGAAAATGAAAATCACAGGTTTCTCTTGGAAATAGTCTCATTGTAGAGATTTCCTCATTCTGGATCTAACACAACTTGAATGGGTGAAAACAAACTTCAGATGCAAAAGTTATCGCATGCAGAAGATGCCTAGTTTCTTTGGAAAAAGAGGCAAATCTTCTAAAAATAGCCTAAAAGGCTTTATGAAGAAAATAACATTGGAGGAGGACTTAAGGTCTGGCAAAAGGCACCCTTGATCAGTGACCTCTGATGATCATATCGGCGGGTTAGATTGGAGGTAGGTAGTGTATACCCAAGGCAAAGGTCCCGGGCCAATGCGATGGTGAGATCGCCAAAATTGGCGATACCACAAGGCAAAGGCCCCGGGCTGATGCGTTAGTGCGACTACGATTTTCGATATTAGTGGATCGTTGTCAGCGATCCCAAAAGGGAAGGACCTCGGGCCATTTGACTTGCGACTACGATCGGGACTGGACCTGATGGGGTTTAAAAGCCCGATTCCATAAAGTTTCAAATCCAAGAATTTGGATTTTCCTTTGTATTTCCCGTTTAATGGATTTTTGGCCAATTGCCATTCTGCCGAAGAAATTGCGATATGCGATGAAAGGTGGACCTGATAGGGATTTTAGGGGTGATTTAATGGACTTTCACGTCTGGATTTCATGCCCGATAGTGCTTTTCCTGTGTATTTCCATTTCAAGCCCGAAACACAGATTTCATGGATTTTCACTTGAAAAGAGGCCGCTGGTTCATTTTCCATGGGAAAACAACTATCATTCCCTGTGCCACACTGTAGGCGGGCGTTGCTACAACAGGGATGTGTTTTGAAGTGCGAAGAGGCAGGGCTGGGAAGAGGAATGATTCCTCATGAACACTGTTGACAAAGGAACGGTTGAGGAAGCCAAAAAACCAGAAATGCCTTAAAGAAAGCTTGAGAGCTAAAACAGTAGAAGTTGGCAGTTTTTGTTGGAGTCGTTGCTGAAAGCAAACCCAAAGCAGGAAGCTAAGGCGTAAGAGAGCAGCGCAAAAAGGCAGCAACAAAACGAGCAATGCAGAAAGCAAAGCTGAAGTGCACACAACCAAGGGAGTCACTTGGGGTTCAAGTGAAAAGCCAGAGGGCTGTACATTGCAAAGAGCCTGAGCTAAAGGCCAGAGTTAGAGCCAAGAGCTAGAGCCAAGAGCTAGAACCAAGAGCCAAAGAGCTAGAGTTAGAGCTAAGAGCCATAACCAAGAGCTAAGAGCCAGAGCCAAGAGCCAAAGCTTCAAAAGCCAGGAGATAAAATGGTTTCTGAACCCACTGTTTCGGTGTAAAACAACAGGATTTGAGCCAAGAGCTTGTAAAAAGGACTTATACCATAATCCCAGAGAGCCTAGTTGAATTAACTAGAGCTTATAAAGATGTAGCCCAAGAGTCGTGGGTGAACTCCTAATTAATTTGTTGTCTTATGTGTTTGTTTTTACTGCTACATTATTCACTGTTATATTTATTTATACACCAGTTTCAGCAAATTAATTTACAGCACATGAACAGTTAAAAATAAATACCATCATACACCATTGTTTTCAAGCATTTTTAATTCCGCATTGGTTAATCAATAAGACTTGGGAATATTCAAGCTTTGGAAGTGGGAGAGGTTCTTGTAAGTTGGACAAAAAGCCTAAGAGCCCCATTTTTAGATCGGGTGGTATTAGAGCTTAAGATTGATTAACCACACCTTTAAGAAGGTTATATCAGAATTCTTAATTGACAGAGCAACTATTGCTTGTCTGAAAGGTGTTTGGGCAGTCAAGGATTGATTGTCTGATTGATGTATGCTTGTCTGCAAATTGACTATTTTCTGAGTTTGCAGAGGTGAAGGGAAAGCTATTGATAGCTCAGTCCAGGAAGGACAAGAAGGAAGAAGGGCTGAAGGCATTCTTCTATCCAAAATGACCTCAAGGCAATTCAACACAAGAGGTTTGTTGCAAGAGGTTGCTTAAATAAGCTCTTATCTTGTTAAAGTTTTTTTTTGTTCTTTAGCATAATGACAACTTCTACAAGTTGGTCCTCAAATTCTGCTCCCTTCACAAGATTCTTTGATGAAGAGATGAAGCAAGAATTGTCCACCATGATGGATATGGTGAGAGAAATGTATGAGGATGGAAGGAAGAGCAACATGCTTAGAAAGCAGCTGAATTCCATGAAGGAAGAGAAGAAGTTGCTTGCCGAGAAATTGCAGGAAATGGAGAGGCAACTTCATATTGCAAATATGAACCTGAAGAGGATGCATGAGTTGGAGACACAACTCTTTGTTTCCCAAGAAGCCTTAGTCAAGTATTAGCTTGAAGAAGAGGTAAGCCATTCCAGTTTTTCTTCAAATTCTTCTGAGAATTCTTGTATTGGTTCTTTTGAAAAAAATACTAAAGCCATAGGTTCCAAACTAATGTCTAAGATGGGCTATGAAGGAAAGGGCTTGGAAAAGCATGCACAAGGTATTGTTGAAACAATAATGGTTGAGGAAAGGCCTAATTATTTGGGTCTTGGCTATGGACAGTCTTATGGAGAGAATTCCAAAGCTGCCATGAATGCCATTGAAACAGTGCATGTTCTCTACCTCAAGAGTGTGAAGGTTGTATTCAAGAGGAATGCGATGGCTTAAAACATCAATTGTAGGATGCAGGTGTTCAGAAGCACACACTTGAACCAGAGAGTTGGGAAACTTTGATGACCTTGAAAAGATTGATAGTGTTCCAAAGGGAGCTACTTCTTCACTCAATTCACCTCCTCATGAAGGCAATAAAGGTGAAAGAAAAAGGTATAAATCTGGTTCTAAACATATTCCTTTTGATTTTGCAGAGCATGATAAATTTCCACATAAGTATGGGGAAAGAGTTGCATGTTCCTTTTGTGGTTTGGATAACCATAATGTTTCTAGATGTTGGAATAGAATGGCCACATACAGGAAGCAAAAGAAGGAAAGGAAGCAAGAAGCCAAAGGTCCATTGGACAGGGCAAATCATGTTGTCAAGAGGATGGAAATGCAGTGCACTTACTGCCATAAGCAAGGACATATTGCTGCAAAATGTTGGACTTTGAATCCAGCAATGCTTCCACAAAAGTTGAAGAAAGTGGAAATAGAAGATGGTAGAAATGGAAGTGAAGATTCCATGAATGACGTGTCTCAGAATGATTCACATGATGATGCTAATGCGCAGACAAAGGTAGTACCTTTGAAAGGGATTGGTAAGGAATGGTTAGAGTTCTTATCCGATTGAGATTGCATGTCTATTGATGAATCTACATTATATTTTCTTTTAGCTTCGAAAGTACAGTGTGCTTAAGTGAAAGTTGAAGGATGAAACACATGCATGAGCATGAGATGCATGAACACAGGGATGCTAATGATTTCCTTGTTTTTGAACATGTATGTGTAATTAACTTGCAGGGTTGATTTCTTTGGCATGCATGTGATGCCATGTTGACTTGGGAGAAGTTAACTTGGTCTCCAAATGGAGATAGTGATGAAAAGTTTCATCTTTTGAAAAAGAGTCCAAATGGTCTTTTTCTACATGCTTGACTTGAAGGGTCATTTGTTTAAGGCATTTTTTGTGGGATTGTTACCTAGTCCATCATTTGTATGCAGATTTAAGACATGGAGGTGTTCACAAGATGTGAAAATCTGTTTCTTTTGTTGAAGCAGGAGTTTAGTCCATCTAGTTGTTGTCTGTATGCTTGTTATTGTTAACAGTTGTTGTTGGCAGTCTTTCAAATAGGTACAAATGAAAGTTTTGTGGAAAAGATGTACTTCACATTTGTTTGAGCCACCTTGGATCAATGATCAAGGCAAAGAAGTTCAAACCACCTTCTATGACCATTTTAGCAGAAGTTCTGCACGAAGGCAAGGAGGAAGACAGTTCTTCCCAAGGAGACCAACATATCCAAAAAGGGAAGTGGTTAGAAACTTTGGTTTAGAGGAACTATGCAAAGGCAAGTGTAGGGAGGTTGAAAAGAAGAGGGTGAGTCACTCTCATTTACTGTTTAGATCAATATATCAGTCTTTTGGAGACCAAAATTTCTCTTAGTGGGAAGGTGTGATCCAAAAAGGGATCCTGGATAAACCTCTAAGTCTAAAAGACTTCATATAAGAGGTAAAAGGTGCCAAATGGCACAAATCCTTTGTAAATCATAGGAAAATGAAAATCGCAGGCTACTCTTAGAAATAGTCTTATTGCAGAGATATCCTCATTCTAAATCCAACGTAACTTGAATGGGTGAAAATGAACTTTAGATGCAAAAGTTATCGCATGTAGAAGACGCCCAGTTTCTTTGGAAAAAGAGGCAAATCTTCTAAAAATAGCCTAAAAGGCTTTATGAAGAAAATCGCATCGGAGGAGGACTTAAAGTCAGGTGGAAGGCACCCCTGATCAGCGACCTCCAATGATCGGATTGGCGAATTGGATCAGAGGTAGGCAGTGTATACCAAGGCAAAGGTCCCGGGCCAATGCAATGGTGCGATTGCTGAAATTGGTGGATCACAATCGGCGATACCACAAGGCAAAGGCCCCGGGATGATGCAATAGTGCGACTGCGATCGCCAATATCGGTGGATCGTTGTCGCCGATCCCAAAAGGGAAGGACCTCGGGCCGTGCGACTTGCGACTGCGATCGGGATTAGACCCGATGGGGTTTAAAAGCCCGATTCGATAAAGTTTCAAATCTGGGAATTCAGATTTTCCTTTGTATTTCCCATTTAATGGATTTTTGGCCATTTGCCATGCCGCCAAAGCGATTGCGATATGCGATGAAAGGTGGACTTGATAGGGATTTTAGGGGCGATTTAATGGACTTTTATGTCTGGATTTCGCGCCCAATAGTGCTTTACCTGTGTATTTCCATTTCAATCCCAAAATGTAGATTTCATGGATTTTGGCTTGAAAGGAGGCCACCGGTTCATTTTCCATGGGAAAAAAGCCATCATTCCGTGTGCCACGTTGTAGGCCAGGGTTACTACAATAGGGATGTGTTTTGAAGCACGAAGAGGCAGGGCCAGGAAGAGGAATGATTCCTCATGAACAAGGTTGACAGAGGAATGACTAAGGAAGCCGAAAAGCTGGAAATGGATCAAAGAAATCCTGAGAGCTAAAACAGTAGGAGTTGGCAATTGTTGTTGGAGTCATTGCTAAAAGCAAAGCCAAAGCAGGAAGCTAAGGTGTAAGAGAGTAATGGAAAAAGGCAACAACAAAACAAGCAGCACAGAAAGCAAAGCTGAAGCGCACACAGCCAAGGGAGTCACTTGGGGTCCAAATGAAAAGCCAAAGAGCTATACATTGCAATGAGCCTGAGCCAAAGAGCCAGAGTCAGAGCCAAGAGTCAAAGAGCCAGAGTCAAAGCCAAGAGCCAAGAGCCAGAGCTTCAAGAGCTAGGGGATAAAATGGTGTCTGAACCCACTATTTCGGTGTAAAACAACAAGAGTTGAGCCAAGAGCTTGTAAAAAGGACTTATACTATAATCCCAGAGAGCCTAGTTGAATTAACTAGAGCTCACGGAGACATAACCCAAGAGTCGTGGGTGAAATCCTAATTAATTTGTTGTCTTATGTGTTTGTTTTGATTGCTGCATTATTCACTGTTATATGTATTTATACATCAGTTTTAGCACATTAATTTACAACACATGAACAATTAAAAATAAATACCAGCATACACCATTGTTTTCAAGCATTTTTAATTTCGCATTGGTTAATCAATAAGACTTGGGAATATTCAAGCTTTGGAAATGGGAGAGGTTCTTGTAAGTTGGATAAGAAGTCTAAGAGCCCCATTTTCAGATCACTATTAGACATACCTTCTACCATACCATTACTATGAAGTATTCGAAGGCTCTTCTCTCCAATATATCCAAGCCTTTGATGTCATAGCATGGTCTTTTCTCCAGAGATCACTAGATTTTCTGCTCCACATTCAGGAACCACAAAACTGTTGAACCCGGCAATAACAGTGCTACCTTGAAGCTTGTACAGAGTTCCAATCCTAACTCCGCACATCAGTACCAGTGCTCCTTGAACCATTTGCAGGTTTCTTTCTCAAACACTGTTTTTACACCTGCATCATTGAGCTTGCTTACAGAAATCATATTTATGGCCAATGCAGGAATATACAGAATACTCGGAAGTGTTCTAATCCATCCACCTTGCAACTTCAACTTGACTTTTCCAAGACCAATGATTCTAGCCTTCCTGTCATCCCCTAAAAGGACATTACCACCATCATATTTCTCATAACTCGCAGAACCACTCTCTATGGGGAGTGAAGTGAAAGGATGCACTTGAGTAAATCAACCATACTTCACGATCTACATGTGTACTTGAAGAAGAAGCCAAGTACATATCCTCACCTTCATCTAAGGTGGTTTTCACTTCTGCAGAAGGAGCATCATCAGATCCTTTCCATTTTTGAGGAGCTTTAGATTTACAGTCCCTTTTGAAATTTCATTCCTTTTCGCATTTCCAGGACACCATTATAGGTTTTCATGGAGATGCAAATATCCCTCTAGATTTAGATCTCCCACTCGAGGAATTACTTTTATTTCTATTCTAGGACTATCCTCGTATAGACAAGGCATCACCATTCTTACCCTCTATATTTTTCTGTCTCATTTCCTCCGACAACAAGGATGAGACTATTTCATCAAACTGTAAGGCAATTGCATTACTACCTATTGCAACAACGAGACTATCCCACGAATCTGGTAGAGAACAAAACAAACTGACGTACTTATCTTTATCTAAAATTTTAATATCCGTGGATCCCAAAACTAGGACTACCATATTGATTTTTCATTATATTCCTTTCAAAGTTACAATACATATATATACATGCCGAAGTATCCATAAACCACAATCCATTAACACTAGATTAGAACATAACCGTAGCTCCCTTGACCAAATCTACAAAATACCATGGGTAAAAGGCCATCATGTCCAAAACCATATATGAAATCCATGCACAAAACTATAGGTAGGTCAGCGCACCTAATATAAAATCCAAAAAAAATTTCACCCTAAAATATAACATAGTCCCACATAGAAAATACTTCTAATATATATAAACACAATGTTCAACTTCCAATAACTAACAATATTAGGAAAGGTTTTATTGGAGGATTTATGTAGTGTTTTATGCCAAAATTAGAAATTTCAATATGCTCTGTGTATTAGTTTATGTTCTTTTTCTATTTTCATTTATTTATCCTATAAAAACTATTTGTACATGGGAGTTCATGATATTTAAGGGCACATGTATAAAAGAAATAACAAAAGAAAAGTGAAAATATTGAGATTGTGTGCGCTGCCATGTTGGCGTTTAATACATTTTATGAAGAAAGTTAAATATATTATAAGAGAATATTTGCAATTATTAAGAGTTTAAAGGCAACAAAAAGTGAATTTTAATGATCTGTGCTCATTTCAATTTATTATAAATAAATATTTTAAATTAAAAGATTAATTTCTACGGATAATTTAAAACGAAAAAATTGTTAAAGCTGCGAATTTTTTTTAATAAAAGTTAGTAATATTCTGTCCTTTTAATATAAATGATTACAACAAATTTAAGTGACTTTCGAAGAAGCAAGCAGGATAAATTATTCATCACATATTAAAGGGTGATAATGCAATTATCAATAAAATACTCATATCGTTAAAAAAAAAAATGGAAAATAAACACTCGAACCAAGATACATCCATCGATCAATTTATCAAGCGATATAATCACAAAGGTGACTAAACATTTAATTATGAAATAAGCAGCGTGAAGGGCAGGGAGAGCGGAGCACAGGTTTTTTTGCCGAGTGACAATTGGCACATGCAATACTTTCAACGGATTCTCGGGATCTTATTTCTGGCGGTGAGGCTGTGGGCTGTCTCGTTTTTAGATTTATGTTGGTTGTATAGTGAATGTTTGATGTAATTTATTGTGAATGTAATGTATGATGTGATGGTTGTCGGTGCGTTTGATGGTTGTCAACATATTTGATAAAATATAAATGTAATAAAAGAGGGCCTCATTCCACTTCTCTTAGGAACTAGTCCCTCCCTTAAAAAAAAGGACTTCTGTATTTTATATATCAATGGGTCTAAATAGTCAAGGTATTTATGGGAATAGGTACCATCCATATCACTAGGAAAACAAGAACTTTTCGTGTAAGGAATTTTTTTTTTATAGTTATGATAATGTGCTCAGTTTAACAAGTTTATTAAAGTAAAAATAGTTTATGAGACAAAAATAGTTTATGGGACAGAGTGCTTCTTCATCTGCTAAGTATATTTAACTTTTTTTCTGTAAAACTTCACAATCAATATACTTAGTTTTATGATTAAACAGAGCACAGAGATAAGTTATTCGACCCCATCAGAAATACCTAATTCAGCGCTGAATTTTACAGATTTTTTTATTTAAGTAATAATAAATAGCTTTAAACAAAATTTTTATTTAAGTAATAATAAATAGCTTTAATAATAATGATAACAGATAACCGCCAACCCAAAACATTTTGGGAACGTGAGACCAAGGTCCTCAGATTGAGGAATCAAACCTTGCTAACCAACGTCCAGATTCCTTCATTCCAGTCGTGGGCGGGACGGAATGCTGAAAGCGGATATGCCTTCAAAGATTGTGTGTCGGGTAAGGAGACCAACCACAGCTCCTCCCCACAGCAAACCCTTCTGACTATGAAGCCACGCCGCCAACAATTTCTGTCGTAGGCTTCTATGACTAATTTTTCTGGTAAAGGAACAGGCAATTGCGTCTGTGGCGGAATAGGTCTCAAATTGTCCACGTCAACCTTCTCAACCAGCGGCTCTCCATTATTCATTACAAACTTGTCGCACTGTATATTGCAAAACCCGCGACCTCCGCTAAGAGCTTTTACTGTTCCTTCAATCCAAGCTCCCTCGTATCCCAGCCCGTCGCTTCGGAACTCCACTTTTTCTCCTTCGATCCATTCCATTCTCTTCTTCCAAACCAACCGAAACCCTCGATAATTTCAGATCTCTGTAACGCGCACACATACCCAAACACTAGTATGGATTTCGCACTTGATATTTTAAGTATTTTTATCCCTTTTTATCCTATTTATTATTCACTTGAGAGGAAGCCTCAAGTGAATGGGAATAGACATGAGAAGCCGAAGAGATTTTTGGGAGATGAAAATTAAGGAATAATAAAAAATATCTATTAATTTTGAATAATTAAGGGGAGGAAAGGATTTAGCCTCCTCTTAATATTTAAGAATATTTTTAACAATATACATATTAAAAGTTGATATTATTTTCAAAGTTGTTATATTTTGTTTAAAATAATATATGAATTATATATATGTTTTTTTGGGTCTCCCAAGGTGGGAGTGCACATACTTATGGCACTCCAAGCACTTTGGATGATTCATGTCTCCCTAAAAGTTTCTTTACTTCTTCTTTTTGGAGAGACTTAGGGAGACTCAAAGGGACATTTTTAGTGTGGGGGACACCACTCCCCAAAAAGAATGAGTCTTACCATCCCCTTCACAAAGGGTGAGGCATCCCTTCTTAAGTTTGATTGAAAACAATAATTTATGAGTGAGAAACCTTAATATTCAACTTTAGAGCTCAACTAATGCTATGTCATTAATGGTAATGTTAACAAGGTGACATTGTCCTTTATCTTTCATTTTCATCCTTTTATTTAAATTTTTAACATTACCATGAAATGACTCAGGATGTTTGAAAGTGGTTCCAACCTCATGAGACTTCATATAGAGAAAATATAATTTCATATCCCATTCAGAATTCAGCTTCATGATTTCAAGATTCAGAGATTCCAACTTTTCCATTGGATTCTATCAAGTATGAGGGCCTCAAACTTAATGAAGAACACCAAGCCGAGAATCTCAATTTTGTCTAATAACCATTGAAATTTAAAACAACATAAAAAAAAGATAAAACTAAAAAGAAAAATGCATAACAAATATCAAAACCTAAATTAATTTGCAATCCCTAACTCACTCATTCAACTTAACAAGGTTACCTCTACTTGGCTTATCACGCAATTCTATCTAGCTTGCCAATTAATTGTTTCTTATTCTTCCCCATGACGCTCCTTCAATGCTCATTCTCCACTTGTAATTTTCAATTTAACTCTAGAGTCTTGACTCTAGAAATTGATGACCTTAGACTGATTTGTAACTTGTCACTCTTTACTATTTTGAGAGTTTTAGTTATAACAATTTTCCATTCTAGTCTTCAAACTCCAATTTCTACTATAGTCTATTTTGATTAATACTAATCAGATTCTAAAATGGTGAATGATGAGTTTAAATTTTAAATCAATTTACAATCTAGAATGATGAATGTTGAATTTAATTTTTAAATCAATGTACATTCTAGAATGATGAATATGTATCAATGTATTTCATTATTTAATTTAATTATGTATGGATCAATATATTTAGACTTTCATTATTGACACACACACACACACCCCTCTTTGTCCCCCACCCCCACTAAATTTCGTTAAAATTTGACGGTACTTCCACAAGTCCCCCTTGTGTGTCTCTCCCCAAGCCCCATCCCCCGTCACGAAATCTTGGTGGAACATTGATTTTTTAAGTATTTGGTGTTGATAAGCCATGGTATTGGCACATGCTATTGTAACAATCCCTATTTACAAATTAATAATCTTCATGGAATAGATGATAATCTCTTTCCATGTTTTTGAAATGTATATATGCATAACATATATATTAATATTTATAATAATAATAATAATAAGATTGGATGGTAGAACTTTACACAATTTTAATTTAATTATTATTAATTATTAGATGAATGGTCGAGATTTTAGAATTCATGAATTTTTCTTAATTCATAGTAGTATTCACTAAACAAGAATTGAGCTTCAAAGTACTATTTTATCTCAAATTAATTAATATTGATATGTCATAATGAAAAAGTATCCTTGGTTGATGGTATTGAGGCGTTTACAAGTTAACCATTGTTGTAGTAAGTTGGGATATTTGAAATTAATGGAGAAAGTGCTTTAGTTTAAATTTAGTTCCTTTTTTTAAGAGATAGTTTTGATTTGCATAAATTGAATGTAATCTTATTTATTTCAGATTTAGTGGATAATGGAATACACTAGTATTGCATAGGCAGTGTCCAAGTACAACTGTCTCACTTGTGAGTTGCAAGTTTTATTTCTAATTTGTCTTCCGAGAGAAGGAACTGTGTGTGAGCTAGGTCTGTGGTGAGTTGAGCCTTTTTGGCTAAAGAACTAGTAGCTAAGATTGGAGCGTGAGTAAGCCTCCTTTGCTAGTGAATGCAGGTGTGTAGATCTTCACAAAGATGTGCAGCATTGAATCCTCATGTGGATTAGAGGAGGTTCCATCAAAGATCACTCGAGCAGCACAACCAAGTTGGCGATCTTTTTTTTTTTCTAGATGAAATCTTATCTGCTAAGTTATAGGGTTTGCTTCAGAGGGTAGAGATGGAGTCTCCGCAATTTTATTAAAGGAAAATTGTGTAGAACCGCGCAAGAAGTAAGAATGAAAAATGGATAGATCAAGGTGACTTAGAGAAAACTTTCTCCTACCTGCTCTATGTGAGGTAAGACTATGCAGATGATTGTTTATGTGAAATTATTGTTTTTTCTATGAAATTCTTGGCTGGATCGGTTGAATGGATCCATAGATATTTTGACTGCATTAGTTGATGTGGTGTTGGTTCCATAGAGCTAGCTCAGTGGATCTATTGATCAGAAGAGTTACTCCTTGTGCTCGAGAGTTAAAAAGAAAGGTGTTGTTGAAATTGTTTTGTCACAAAGAATAATCACATTTCAGAGACATGCCTTAATGAGACGAATAAGCTTGATGGGTCAAATTATGTGAACTCCAAGTTCAAGTTGAAAACATGACTCGAGGGTTCTAATGCATGGAAAATTTCAAACAGAGATTGACCAAAGCAGATTGCAGTCGTTGGTGCCACAATCACATCAGTTCAAGGTTGCGAAAAGAGGGAAAATAAAGAGAAGGTGTTGTTTAAAATGTCAATAAAAGACAACATAATCCCTCATATCCAAGACTGCAAAACCTCCAATTAGATTTCGGTGACACTCAAGGACTTTTATGAAATAAAAAATAAAAATCGTGTATTTCTTAAGAGCAATATTCTCTTCATTAGGATGGAAGAGAATGAATGTTATTGCATCCATCTCACGAATTAAAGAACTGAAAGACAAATTAGGTGACATGGGGGCGAAAGTATCTAGCAGTGATCTTGTCATGATTACCTTAAATAGCATGATAGAGGATTATCAAATGTTCATTACAGGGCTTGCAATTAGTGAGAAAGCTCCCTCCTTTGAAGAGTTGACCGGGATTTTGATGCAGGAAGAAGAGAGACATAAGAATCTAAAGCCTCAGAATGCAGATATGGCATTGGTGGCAAAGCAGAAGTTCTTCAAAGGGAAAGGAGGAGGAGGAAATAAAAGTAGTGGTCAATCTAAGAAAAATTCATTTCAAGCTATTTCATCTTCTAAAAACAATTTAGGAATTAATTGTTTTTACTATGGCATAACTAGTCATATTGCTAGAGACTGCTATAAGAAAAAGAATGATGAAAACAAACATAGACACAAGAGGCATAAAGGGCATTTTGCTGGTGAAGATTTGAATCATGATCATAAATTATTTGTGTCTGATGTTGCTATTTGTGCTGAGATGATGAAGCTCGAACATGGTTTGTGGATTCCCGAGCATCCACTCACATGACATGTAATAAACACTGGTATGAAAATTTTAAGGAGACTAGCAATGGTGCTAACATCTACCTCGGGGATGACATAACATATCACATTAAAGGGCATGGACATATTCGTGTGATACTGCCTAATGGTAATATGAGGCGCATCCAAAATTTCATGTATGTGCATAGTTAAAAAAAATGGATCTTTGTATCCATAGTTACAGATCAGAATTTAAAGGTAGAAAAATTCAAAACTTATTGTGTTGTAAAGGATTTGTTGGATAATTAGAATTCGGTCGCATTAGGATTAAGATTTGGAGTCCTATATAATTTGAATGTTAGAAGCATACTACATAAAGCTTTAACCTCAATGACTATGACAAAAGAGAATGTTCGGCATCAAAGGTTTGGTCACATCAACCTTCATGATTTATTGTCGCTATAGAAAAAACGTATGCTTGATGGACTTCCTATTTAAAGAAATGAACATATTTATTGTGAATGTTGTGCACTTGGAAAAATGCACAAGGATGAATTTCCCTCTAACTTAAATAGGAGAAAGAAATATATACTTGAACTTGTGCATAGTGATATTTGTGGACCTTCGTAGATAAGGTCTTTAGGTGGAGCTTACTATTTCTTGCTATTTATTGATGATTGTACAAGGTATACTTGGGTATACTTTCTTAGAAGGAAAAGTTAAACATACATAGAATGTAAACAACGAATGTGAAAGATAAGCATTAGATTTCATATATTATTCACATGATATACATTTATAGTACATGGTGTGACCCTTGGATTCATATTCCAAGTGGTCTCTTGGACTCCAGTGGTTGTTCACATTCCACACCAACCCATAGAGGATTAGGTGTCCAACATTGACCCCCTTAATCTAAAGGGGTATGTATGAGTCCACGAAGAGTGTTGTAATAAAAAATGTGCAAAAAATGCATGGCAGCACTAGGTTGAATGTTATCTCTTAAATGTTGGTATAATGGGGGCGGTTTAAGGATGACCACCAAAACTGGAACGCTTAGTGGACTTCTTGGAACTCTTCCAAATTTGACATGAAGTTGACATCTTCTTCTAGAGGAAGTGCTCCTAATGTTTTGAAGAGGGAAATATTCAACCTTGAAAGGGAGGTCTCACCCCACATAAAAAGGGAGAACCTCAACCTAGAAAGTGAGGTCTCAACCTTTGATGGTTTAAGAATGACCAACAACTCTAGAATGATTAATGCAATTACTGGAACTCTTCCATGACTCGCAAGAAGTTGAAGTCTTATGCTAGAGGAATTGTCCCCAATTCTTTTAAGAGATGTCTCAACCCCACATAGATGGTTTAACGTTGATTATCAACTAAAGGCATGATGAGGTGCATATTTGTCTATGGTTACAACTCTAAATGTGGTATGGAAGGTTGTGGCTGAGGCTCACTTGATGTGGCTTTGAAACTTGTAGATGACCACCACATACCCTCGTTAGATACAAGGTGAGAAAATGGAGAAAACTCAACTGCAAGACCTTTTAATATTATAGAAGAAACTTTGACATATGACTGAAATATATTCTTAGTTGTTGAAGCCCATTGCCAAGAACTAATCCATCCAAGATGAATCTTTTTTCTTACAGGAGGCTTGTTTTTGAAGCATCTGTGTGAAGAATGAGTACGCTGACCACAATGTTTGCATGGATGAATATCAAAACAATGATCTTTCACATGGCCAATTCTGTCACAATATTGGGATTTAACAATATGTTGTGGCTGTTATGGAAGAGGACCCGAATCTGAAACAACTGAAGGTGAATGGTCATGAATAAATCCAACACTCTAAAATTGGATGGGATTTGAGTAATCTGGAATGTGAAAGGAATCATTCTTATCATATCCAATAAATGTTCTATGTTTGTTATGGACAAGCTATTCCCAAGGTCTCATGACCGACTTGGGAAGTAGGGGCTGAATTTCTGCACCTGCATGCAAATTTGCTCCTGAACTGGGCACTGAATCAACCTCAACTTCAAATTCTTGCCGCTGATGGGAATATGTCTTAATATTGAATAGAGGATTGTTCTGAAGCTCATCTCGTTGGAACTCAGATTCTAGTTGCAAAAAATCAATCTTCTGTTGTGCATTTTGTAGACAGATTCTAATGTCACCAAGAGATGATTTGTTGATTTTCATCGCGCCATTAGTTGTATAGTGTATTATAGTTTTCAAAAAATCTAATATTTCATAAAATTTGGCCATTATCGATAAGATCGATGATCTGATATGGATTATAGTAATGACAGAGATGCAAATGAGAGAAAAAAACCTTGGTGTAAATAAGAGAAAATGGCAACCGAAAAGAGTTTCAACCCAACACAAAGTTGAGAGGAATATAATGCATTTAAATGTATAGTCCAAATTGACAATACGAAGGTAGAGAGACAATCTATTAGTATCACAAATATTGAAGGCCCAAATTGGAAATCCAAAGGCATAGAGACAATCCGAAGGCTAGTGGTTGTAATTTTCAAACCTCAGAGACATTCATCTTCATAGTGGGTGACAAATATTCGGTGTTTTGTTGCAGCTGTCCATCGCTCGATATATTTATGTTCAGTAAGTTCATTTCCATATTTGTGGAGCAGAATATGCAACAACAATCCATGCTAATATATAACTTATAGAAACCTCAATTTATATGTTGGTCAGCAAGAACAAACCAAACCAAAATTACTAGATTGCCTCTTCCTCCGTCAAGAGATAGGAAGTCATGGGTAGTGCCTGAATCCAATGCTTTTAATAGAAGGAGCGCTCTCCTTTTCCTGGAAAAACAACCACCAGTGTGAGCAATGCAAAATATATGCCTCTTATTTTCTAGAGAGCGACCTTCCTAAGAGAAGAGGTTGTTTCCTCTGCTATTTGGAGAAAGTAGAATGCCTTGTTCCATGAAATTTGTTTTCAAATATCACGAGGAGATGTGTTTAAGGGACTCGGGACAACCATTTGATATATATCGGCCATTTTAAAAACTCATCGAATATATCAACCCTTTTTTTAACATGTTTTCATATCATAGAACCAACGCACCACATATTCCTCCAGTATATACAAACATGATTTCCGAGAAAGAATTATGGCATACCAGTACTTGAATGCTCTGCTCATATTTATAAACGTTGCACATTACATGAGCTTTCAATGCATATATACGTACACTTAATTTTCCATTGCATATAGTCTTGCTTTCATGGATGATCACTCATATTCCATGGGAGCACTAGGCTGACTGTGCTCTCTAAAATGTTGGTATAAGGGTGGTTCTTTAAGGATGACCACCAACACTGGAACACTTAGTGTAGTTCCCAAAACTCTTACAAATCTAGCATGAAGCTCAGGTCTTCTCCCAGAGGAAGTGATCCTAATGTTTTGAAGAGGGAAAACTACAACCTTGAAATGGAGGTCTCACCCCGCATAAAAGGGAGAACCTCAAATTGAAAATGGAGGTCTCAATTTGTGATGGTTTAAGGATGACCACCAACTCTGGAATGCTTAATGTAATTCCTTGAACTCTTCCAAAACTGGCAAGAAGTTGAAGTCTTCTACTAGAAAGATGAATTGATGGAGGAAGACGCAATACATTAAAGAGATGACAATACTCAACACATTCGATGCACATAAATGAATTAATGCGCAACCAACCTTCCATTCAACTTTGTGTATGAATCACCAAGGATAATGCATAGAAATGACATATTTAACACATTGTTCATTCATCCTAAAAGGCTATCACAATCCTGCTTCACAACCAACATTCTGATACCATGTTAAACATACATGGAATCTAAACAATGAATGTGAACGATAATAATTAGATTGAAGATATTATTGACATGATATACATTTATAGTACATGGTGTGACCCTTGGATTGATATTTCAAGGGGTCTCTTGGACTCCGGTGGCTATTCACATTCCACACCAACCCATAGAGGATTAGGTGTCCAATAGGAACAATGATGCTTTTGAGTACTTTAAATAATTTAGATACATGGTTGAAAAGAAGATAGGGAAATTCATTGAAATCCTCCACTCAAATAAGGGGAGGGGGGGGGGGGGGGGGGGGGGTTAATGCAGGCTTGGAAACTTCATCAAATATCGCAGAGATATGGAATAGTACAATAGTTTACAATACCCCACACTCCACAAAAGAATGAGGTTGCAAAAAGAAAGAACAAAAATCTCATGGAGTGTGCACATAATAGGATTAAAGGAAAGAACCTCTCCAATTGTTTTTGGACATAAGCTATTAGTACTTGAGTTTACTTAAAGAATAGAAGTCAAACTAGGAGTCTTGATCTCAAGACTCCATTTGAGCCTTTGTATGGTTTTAAACCTACAGATCATCACTTGAGAGTAGTTGGTTCTAGAGTGTTTACACACATTCCAAAGGAAAATAGGAAGAAATTGGATGCTAAAGCTATATAATTCGTATTTGTAGGGTATTGTTCTGATTTCAAAGCATATAAGATCTTTAATCCATCAACTCACAACGTATTTACGAGGAGAGATGTTATCTTGCATGAACAGGTTAATGAAGGGAATAAGGATAGACATTATGAGGAGTGGCACATGCCTTTAGTGATTGATGAAAGTAATGATGAAGCCAATGATAATCATTTACAACAAAAACATGAGAAAGAGGAATCTAGTGATGTGGACACATTCAAGAGTCGAAGTCCACTCAGAGGTGACCAAGAAATCACACTGAACAGAATTGAGGTAAGTATGCTACCAACGAGATTAGGACGACATGCTCACTTACCAAAAAGGTACAAAGATTATGCTCTTAGGGATAGTGTTTTAAATGTTGTTGAGCCCATGAATTATAACGAAGAAAATTGGTATGAAAAATGGAGGGCAACTATGAAAGAAGAGTATGAGTATATAATTAAAAATAAAACTTAGGAACTAATTGAACCACCAAAACGAAAAGAGCCCATAGGTTGTAAATGGCTATATAAATCTAAGTTCAAAGAATATGTTAGTGTAGACAAGTATAAAGCTAGATTGGTGGCCAAAGGGTACTCATAGAAAGAAGGAACTGATTATGAAGATACTTTTGCTGTTGTAGCTAAGTTATATACTATTAGGATGTTAGTAGCTCTAGCTACAAAGTACCATTGGAGTTTACACGAGATAGATGTAAAATATGCTATTCTAAATGGAGATTTAAAAGAAGAAGTATATCTAACACAACGTGAAGGGTTCATTAAAAAGGGGGAGGAACACTTTGTATTTAAATTAAAAAAGGCATTGTATGGATTGAAAAAGGCTCCTGGATCTTGGTATGAGAAAATAGACTCTTTCTTCTTACAACATGGTTATAAGAGAAGAAAATATGATCCAAATCCTTATACCACATTTGATTCAAAGGGGCATATTGTGTTGATTTCCTTATATGTTGATGATTTAATTCTTACTCGAAATTATGTGAAATTTATTGAAGAAATTAAAGTGCAGATGTCATAGGTATTTGAAATGAAGGACCTTGAAGAACTGCATTATTTTTTTAGGTCTTGAAGTATGGAGGGATGTTGGTGAGATTTTTGTTACTCACGGAAAGTATGTTAGGGAATTGTTGAAGAAATTTAAAATGGATCAATGTAAATCTGTGTGAGTACCTATAGAACAAAATGTTAAATTTTAGAGTGATGATGGTTCTAAAGAGGTGGATGCTACAACTAATTGTACAAACAATTAGTTGGAAGTTTGATTTATTTGACTACAACTAGGCATGACTTAGCATATTCATTCAATGTGTTGAGTTAGTTTATGAAAAAACCTCTTGAAAACCATTGGACGTCAACAAAAGGTGTCTTATGGTATCTTAAAGGAACCATAAATTTTGGCATTAAATGAACTCATTCTTTTCATGTTAAAGTGATAGGATATTCAGAATCACATTGGGCTGGAAATTTGGATGATAGAAGATCTATAACTCGGTATGCTTTAAATATTGGGTTCGGGGTCATTTGTTGGAGTAGTAAAAGAAAATTACTTTATCTTTATCATTAGTAGAAGTAGAGTATCAAGATGTATGTGCAGGCACTTGTAAAGCAATTTGGTTGAGAAGACTTCTTCAAGATGAAGGAGAAGAAAAAAATGATGCTATGGTGATTAAATGTGACAACGAAAGTCCAATCAAGTTGGGAAATAATCATGTTTTTCATAAAAACTTAGTTTCATTTTATTAGAGAAAAGGTTTAGTCCAATGAGAATTTTTCTTGAATATTGTTGAATATTTTAACACTTGTGAAAATGTAACTATGCACCTCATATCTTTACCAAGCCTGTTGGGAAGATCAAATTTGAATTGTTTAGAGAGATGTTAGTAGTGCAAGTGAATCCTTTCTCCATTAAGAGGGAGACTTGAAATTAACGGAGAAAGTTTGTTTAGGGTTGTGTTTGTATCTTAGTTTAGATTTAAGTTTGTTTAGGGTTGTGTTTGTATCTTAGTTTAGATTTAATTCCTATTTTTTAGGAGATACTTTTGATCTCCCTAAATTAAATGTAATCTTATTTATTTCGGATTCAATGGATAATGGAATAGAGTAATACTACTTGCGCACTGTCTAGGTGTAGCTTGTCTCACTTGTTAGCTGAAAGTTTCATTTCTAATATGTCGTACAATTTTTATCTCGGAGTGAATATCCATGGTTTAAAATGTTGTTACATGTTTAGAAATATTAAATATATCACAACATAAGTGTTTGGACATTTATCATGGAAACATTTTTGTAGTATCTTGGGAGTAAATATCTATGGTTGAGAATATTGTTAGATGTTTGGAAATGTGAAATATATCATGAGATAAGTGTTTGAGAATATTCTTAAATGTTTGGAAATGTGAAATATATCATGAGATAAGTGTTTGGATGTTTATCATGAGTTGTTCCTTATTAAGATTTACAATTTAATTTATATGGCTACACTAATGTACATGCATCTTTTGGATGAAAATACAATTCATGTTTATTTAATTATAATATATTTGTGTGAATTAAAAAAACACACTTGTCTTCTTAGTTACAATTTGGGAACCACATTTTTATAGTGTTTCTTATATGGGTACTCTTTCACCTTTCCCCTTGCCCCTCCCCCTTTTTTGCATTTCATTATGCCTAACTTTCTTCAGTTCTGTCCATTCCTTATAACCCAGATTACTATTGTGACTTCGGAGTGGGACCCCTAATGCTCTTTCGTTGCTGTAGATCTAGTGCTTTCTTAGGGTTTTCGTAAAAGACATGCATCCCGTATGTGAATGATGGTGCTGGAATGAAAGAATTTTATTCTCCCACTCGGAAGAGCTATGTAGCCTTGCCCCATTTTAACGTACTTGACCATCACCTCCAAGGCAAGATCATATAATCTTGTAGCCACTTCAACTATTCCAATCAAATTTTAGTTAATTTTAGTTATTAGTTTAATTTCTTTTGCATCTCCTTGCGTTTAGCATTTCCACATTCTGTAAAGCAATTATCATCTCCGCAAATAGTCGTTGGAAATAACCTGGCCCCGCATGGTCATTTATGGCAAAAGACAAGTGAATTTGGATGGTTGGTGATGAAGTGTGTTACATTGTTCCTCCTCTGAAACAAGTACTTTCGGCTTTAAGAAATTATTGACCTAGATTTTGCTCAAGATAACATTAGTCTCGTCAAAATGCATATAAAAAAGAATAAGACAGCACTTCAATAGACATTTGTTCTTGGGAAATACGTTGAGCTTCTTATTCAGGTTGACGATCAGATGCTAAAAGTCATCACATTTCGAGGATTCCACTTTCAGGTTGACGATCAGATGCTAAAAGTCATCACATTTCCGAGGATTCCACTTGTAAAAACACATTTCCACCTGACTGCAAGAAACAAACATCAATGGGTTGATTTAAATCTTCTACCATGGTCAGACTCTGCCACATGGGAAGATATTTGATTCTAATTTATGATATATGGGCTAATTTACAATGCTTTTCAGAAAAAATATTTTCCAATTTTCTTTATTTATAAAAATCTTTTGACCAAATTTTGTCTAGTTTTTCTCTTTTGATAGACTATCGGCATTCTAGTTTTTCTTTGAAAATAAAAAATGACCAAAAATAACATATAAAATCATTAAACATGTCCAATAGGCTGAGAAACATAGCAACGCAGTCTTCCACATGCCATAAATATGCAAGAAATCGTAAATATGTCACACGGGAGCGTTGTACAACTGGGTTTTGAATTTGGGAGGAAATTGCTATTAATAGCATCCATCTAAGTATTACAACGGGGCTGAGGTTATTGTACAAGCATGGAGATGGAGATGGAGACGAATCGGGACATGTGCAACTTAGTGGAAGAAAAGTTAGGCAAAAATTGCTAAAAATGCAATGTTGTGTATTAAATAAAATGTTTGAACAATGAGAGTTTGGCTTTGTAGAATGCTCTACATTGTTCATGTATATTACACAATAAAAAATAGAAACTAATTCTTATCCTGAGGTCAGATATTCTGCATTATCTCTAACACTCCCCTTTAATGGAGAAGGGGTTCACAAATATGCCTAACATCTTCCTAAACATTTCAAACTTGATTTTTACAAGAGGCTTAGTCTGCAACATTATCACATGTATTACAATATACCAAATGGATTTATTTTGATTGCACTTTCTCCATGACAAAGTGGAACTATGTATCAATGTGTTTAGTGTTTTTGTGAAACACCGGATTATTGGCAAGTTTGATTGAACTTTCATTGTCGCACTTGATCGTTGTTGCCTCTTTCTGTTCTTCCCCAACATCCTGGAGAAGTATTCACAACCAAACTGCCTACACACATAGCTCGATACTCTACTTCCACTGAAGACAAGGAAACTGTGTTTTGTTTCTTGCTACTCCATGTAATCACCCTGGATCCAATGCTGAATGCATAGCTATTATGGATCTGTGATTGTCCACATTTCCAGCTTAATATGAATCTGTAAATCCTGTCACAGAGGAATCAGTGTAAATAATACCATAATCTACAGTACCTTGTAGATATCTCAAAACACTTTTCGCTTCATTCCAATGAATTTCAAGTGGCTTGGACATATATTGGCTTAGCACAGTGACTGCATAAGCCAAATGTGGTCTAGTAGTGGTCAGGTAGATTAGGCTCCCAACCAGCTGTATGTAAAGTGTCGCATCTGTCTCTTTAGAGCCATCTTCACTCTGCAGTTTGATGTTCTGCTGTAATGGTACTGCTACAGGCTTACATTGATCCATCCTAAATATTTTTAATGGTCCTTTGACATACTTTCCCTCGGAAAAAATGTTTTTCTTGAATCTCTCTAGATCTCAAGACCCGAACAATATCTTAATTCACCAAGGTGTTTCATTTCGAACACCTGTGACATCTGTTGCTTGATTTCTTTGATCAAATATGTAGCATCGCCTGTAATAATCAAATCATCTACATACAAAGAAATCAACACTATGCGCCCTTGTTCATCATGCATGGTATAAAGATTATGGTCATTTTTGCTTTTATTGTATCCAAATTGTAGAAAAAATGAATCAATCTTTTCATACCAAGACCTGGGTGCTTGCTTTAGTCCATAAAGTGTATTCTTTAACCTACAGACTAAATGTTCTTTCCATTTCTGGACAAACCCTTCGGTTTGCTTTAAATAAACCTCTTCTTTCAATTCTCCATTTAAAAATGCAGACTTTACATCTAGTTGATGAATCGTCCAATGTTTCTTAGTAGCTAAAACAATCAACATTGTGATGGTATTAAGTTTAGCTACAGGGGAAAAAGTTTATTCATAGTCAATGCCTTCTTTTGGTGAATACCCCTTTGCTACCAATCTAGCTTTTAATTTGTCTATAGTTCCATCTGCATTAATATTTGGTTTATACAACCATTTACAACCTATGGTTTGTTTCCCTCTAGGAAGTTAAACCAGTTCCCAGGTGTTGTTTCTAATTATTGATTCATATTCCTGTTCCATCGTTGTTTTCCATTTGCTACATTCATTTTCTTCCTTATAACTAGAAGGTTCAACAATATTTTTCATACTAGTTATAAAAGCATTTTCCTATATCTTGGAGGCAATTGAGTTTTCCTACCCGATCTCCTAAGTGGTGGGGTAGCCTCAAACCTTGTCCTATCATCATTCTCTTTTTCTTCACGTTGTTGCTGCTGTTATTGTTGTTGTTGCTATTGTATATGATTCTGTTGTTGCTACTGTTCATCTTTTGCCTTTGTCTACTGCTGATGCTGATTGTTTCCTGTTTCTTCACTTTATTCTTCCAACAAGTACGGAATATCCCATTCCTCATTGTGCTTCTCGGATTCTTCACGGTCATGTTCATGGAATATGACATCTCTAATAACAAAAATCTTGTGAGTAGAGGGATTAAATAATCTATAAGCTTTATACTGTCAACAATACCCTATAAAGGTACATCTGATGGCTTTTGAATCTAGTTTTATTCTGTCTTCCTTTGGAATATGGGCAAATGCTTTACACCCAAATACTCTTAAATGTTTTACTGTAGGCTTAAATCCATATAGTGCTTCATAAGGAGTTTTAAACTCAAGACTCTTTGTAGGACTCCTATTCTTTAAGTAAACTGCAATATTCAATGCTTTAGCCCAAAAACCATTCCACAGATTCTTACCTTTCAACATGCTTCTAGTGCATTCCACTAGTGTTCTATTCTTTCTTTCTGTTACTCCATTCCGATGAAGAGTATGGGGTACTATGAATTGCTGTAATATTCCATGATCTTTACAACACTTGATAAGCTCATCCTTCCTGTATTCTCCCCCTTGATTGGAGCGGAGAATTTTTATCTGCTTCCTTTTTTTCTTTTCAATCATATTTTTAAATTGCTTAAAGTATCAAATGTGTGAATTTTCTTACTTAAGAAATATACCCAAGAAAACTTTGTGCAGTCATCAATAAATAGTAAAAAATATAGTGCACCTCCTAATGACTTTGTTTGCATGGGTCCACAAAGATCTGTGTGCACTAATTCAAGTATATCTTTCTGTTTCTTCTCTACTCGAAAAAAGAATTATTCTCTATGCATCTTTCCTAATGTACAGGCATCATAATCATTATGCACTTGTTTTAACATAGGAAGATCTCTTACCATTTCCTTTTTTTGAAGTAACAACAAATCATTGTAGTTGATATGACCAAATCTTTAATGCCACAACTCTTCTGTAGTCAAACCTGCTGTTGTTAAAGCTCGAACTAGTGCTGGTCTTACATCCAATTTGTACAGATCCCCTGTTTGAATTCCTGTAGCAATTGTCTTCATGCCATCTAGAAGATATTTAATATAACAATTAGATTTAAAAAAATCAACTTTAATATCTTGATCTGTAATCATGGATACAGAAAGCAAGTTATTTATTATACGGGCACATACATAACATTATAAATTTGTCTTACATTACCATTAGGTAAAATGACAAAAAATTTCCCACATCCTTTGATCTGATGACTTCTATCATCACCTAGGTAGATTTGTGCTCCGTTGTTGATTTCTTTAAAATCTTCAAACCATTGCTTGTTTCCTGTCATATGTGTTGATGTTCCTGAATCTACATACCATATGTCTGCATCAACATTCTCGTCACGATCTACCATGAGCAATCTGAAATTTCGCTCATGATTATCATTCATGAGATGACCTGCATGTCTTTTCTGCCTCTGTTTTTCTTCATGATATTTCTTCTTCCTGCACTCTCTAGCTATATGACCAAGTTTTCCGCAATAAAAACACTTAATTATAGAGTTGTTTCTATTCGGATTCATAACTTGGGTTGGATTTGGTCTTTTCTATGAGCTTCCTCCATTTTGCTGTTGCGGATTTCCTTTTCCTTTATAGAAGTTCGTTTTTGCCATCAATGCAAGATCGACACTCTAGGGCTTCAGAGTTGATCTTCTTTCTTCTTCTTGCATCAGTATTCCTGTCAGTTCTTCAAACTTTGGGATTTTCTCTCTCGCATTTATCCTAGTGATGAACATTTGGTAGTCATCAGTCACACCATTCATGGTAATTGTTACAAGATCTATATCTTCAACTGTAAGACCAATGTCTGCCAATTTGTTCTTCAGATCTTTGATACTTGCTATGAAGGCAACAACTGTTTCATTCTCCTCCATCTTCAGGGATAAGATCTTGCTATTTAGGAACAAAAGATGATTTGTATTCCTGATCTCATATAGATCTTTCAAAATTCCCCAAATTTCGCTTGCTGATTTACATTCTCTGATATGTGGTATGATGTAGTCTTTCACTGACATCTTCAGCAACGTCCTTGCTTTACCCTCATGCTTCTCATAATCGGGGACTGTTTCTGATCCAACTACTGGCTTCTCCTCATCCCCATTTGCAATTTCCCATGCACTCTGCACTTCTAGCAGAGTCTGCATCTTGAATTTCTAATTCGCATGATTAGAGCCATCAAGGTTGTTATGCTCATTCAAGCATGCTTCAAACATCTGATTATTCATCTTGGTGATTAAAACAAATTTGACAAGCGAAAAGAATGTTAGATTTACCCCAGATCTGTATCAAATACAGAGATCGCTGATCTTCAATGTTGTTTTCAATGACCTTCTTCTAGTGTTCTTTAGGTAGATCTCGGCCTCCACGCAGCCTTATCTTGGCCTCTATGCAGCCTTCTCTTGGAAACCATTGCCAAAATGCAACCCCTCTTTTTGTTGTGTTGTTTCCCTGACCTCGCAACCTTCTCTCGGCTTCTCTCACCATGGTTGTTGCACTTATCCACCACGGAGTCACGAAGATCTTTGCACATGTACACTTGATATCTACACCGATCGAAAAAATGAAAATGCACATAAGGTCTATAGTGTGATCTTCACGGTTTTTCCTCAAAGATATGCGACAATTTTGCATTAGGCACACCTGGCAAGTTCCTCGCTCAGTGAATAGGTTTTCTCAACCTTGTCGCTCTGATACCATAATAAAAATGCAATGTTGTGTATTAAATAAAATGAAACCCACTCGTAATCTCTACGAAAGAGAGTCTGAACCAGAAGAGTCTGGCTCTTCAAAACACTCTACATTGTTCATGTACATTACACAATATAGTAATCACAAATTTAGGGAACTTAGAACCATAACCTAAAAAATATAAACTAATTCCTATCCTGAGGTCTCGTGAACCAACTCACTATTCTAAGATATTCTCCATTATCTCTAACAAAAATCATTGGAGTTGGAGCTCTTATACATTACAAATATTTGAGGTTATGCATCAAAAGATACTTAGAGGCAGCGGAAACCTCAGGTTAAGGAACAGGGGCTTAAATGTAAATTTCTAGAGGGATCCAAGAATCTACGCTAATTTCTCCTATGGCTAGCTCCACGTCATTTCCAATACTTTGGCTCTCGTGGTGGTTCAGTAAATAATTGCATCAATTTTTTAATGTTACTATTATTTCTAGGGAACATTGTCAATTTTCATGGATTGCTAAAAAAATGGTCAAGTTTATTAATTTATTCATTTGATAAAATATTTGGAGTGTAGTCCAGATAGAGTAGTGAATATAGAGTGTCGGGGCTAGTTTTGGAAGGCAACAGAAGGGGAGAGACTCAGACTCAGTGCAAATTGGATGATAAACACTTGGGTGTAGGAAGTTGTTCTCTCTAGTGTAACTCAGGTGGTGCTGGAAGATCTACGAACGAGTGTAGGTGCAATATAGGAGTTGATAGGTGGAAAGCAGGGGCTCAGGAGGTAACTTTTATAACAAATAAAGGTGTAGAATGCCACATAGTCCATCATTCCATAATGTTAGTTGGAGGGGGAAATGACTCTATCTTAATGAAGCTCATAGGGTTAACAGAGAAAAGGGCTAGAGGGACCAAAAATATGATGTGAAGCTTGGTTGGTACAAAAATTAGTTGAATACCAACAAAAGAGTTCATAGTTTGGAAATAGTGGGAGGTAGATAGGAAAAAGGTACTGTAGTGTTATATTAATCAATCCTAATTTACCAACAATGCAACCATTTAATTGTCAACCCATAGTAAATATGTTATTTCAATGGAGTTTGCACTATCTATGCTGATACACTACATCCAAGAGTGAAAATGGAAAACAATGAAGAATGTCATTGAATCAATTACAGAAACTAAATCATTCATGGTGAAATTAAAACAGTCTATAGAGATGGAATCACACTTCACAATTATTAGAGAAAATGTGCGCCACACACTGTACTCATAACTACACCAGTTGGTCAACTCCCATTCTATTAATCAAATTTGTGTAACAGCATAATATAATTCTAGAACTGAAGCAGATATATTCTATATATTATATAGTGACAATATAAAACCATACATATAGTAAAAGAGAGAAACAATAATATACAACTACTCTACCTTTGCAGTTCCCGCTAAAGACAAGGGCCCTTCCTTCCTCGCAGGGGTGCAGGAATGAACACGAGGTTAGTCAAGGAGTCAAGTTGGAAACAAAAACATCACCGCAAAGTCTTTGATATTAAAAAAAATTAAAAGTTGCAAGATCAAAATAACAGTGCTTTCTATCCATCCCCCATGCCTAAGGGATTAATTTTTTCTTATAGAAATTGCATACCCAAAAATTAGGAAGATATCAATCATGAGAATCTCACAGTTCTCATGCTCATCCTAAAATATAAATTGTTATAATAGTTCTTAAATACGAATGTTATTCAAATACATTGGTTAAAATCATAATCGTTTAGATCTGTCACTTTCTAAATAGACAGTTCATAACTTCCAATAGTTGTTGCATGGAATAGTACCCACGACTTTTCCAGCTACGGTGTAATAGCATCCTGCAGTCAAGTAACAGTTTGGGATGTAACAAAATTGGATAACAACAACTTTGTAATGACACGCAGGGTGTAACAACAGTAATCTGTAACACCAACGCGGTGTAGCATCAATGTCTGTAACAACACATAGAGTGTAACAATAATTTTTTTCATCCTTCTCTTAGACCGATCGGCACGATTGTTCATTCCATAACCTCATTCTTGCAGCAAATACCTGAAAATGAGGGATGGATCCAAAACACTTCTCCAATGCTTACTCGGGTTAGCCATAAAAATGAATATTGCATCGTCATATTTAGGAAAAATGGAAAAATAACATGATGGAAAAATATGTTTTTCACAATAAGGAAAAAGGTGGTTAACATGTAAAGTTTTATTGGTCTCGAGGAAAAATGTTCAAAACTGGGGAAAGAAAGTATAGGAAATAGGTACAAAAGCTACACCCAACATCTCCCCCCAACTGAAGCAATTGCATGCCCTCATGCAAAACCTCAGTTTCTCCTGTTATATCTTTGGTCCAATTCTGTAAAATTATAAGCACCAGTAGTGTCTTCAGCAATAGACTTGTATCCCTGAGTAGCCATCAATTTTTGCATCCATGACTCTTCTTCATAATTACATAAGTGGTAATATGACTGGTATTTCTCCATCGGTAACTAGATTAGAGGATATTTGAACCTAAGCGCAATCTAGAAGGCTTTTAGTGTTTGCACCACCCAAACATATTCTGGTACTCATGTAACAACAACCACAAAATTCAGGAACTTGGAAGGACCTCCTTCTTGTAATCCGACACTATGGGCGTCGGTGCGCTTAAGGCACCCTATTAGTGCTCGAATTTTCATTTGTGCATAAAGATTAAGGCAAAACCCCACAATACTTTTTTTATAAGTGGCTAAATGTTCTCTAATTTCTAAGGTACTCAAGAACAACTTGAGCTCATGTCTTAATTTGACAACCATTCTGGGTTCTTCCTTGATCCACAATGTTGCTCTTTCTTCATTACTTTTGGGCCGACTTCATGGGCAAATGCCATTCGATTTGATTCCTCATAAAATAAATGAAGGCTCTCAAATTGAAAATACCCAATATAAGAGAAAATACTTGCCACCATCTTTGTAATGGCATATTTACACATCATATTATGCAAAAAAGCTCACAAAGTAAGCTTTGTTCATCAAAATCGCAAGTACGAAAAACTTCAAGAAAAGTGTGAGTAAAAGAACCCAAATAAGGTATCTTTTCAAAAATTGATTTTAATTTAAACAAATAATGTTCACATAGGAACACTAGATATGATGGGGAAGGCCTCCTGCAGCCTAACAGGTTCAAGGCAAGCTCTTGAAGCTTCGTCTTATCGTTTGTTAGGTCTAGAACTTGTTGTTGTAACAACTGCAGTTGTTCGTCTTTCTTCTTCATAGCTTCTTTATTTCTCTGCTCTTCCTATTCTCTCGCCCATTCTTACTTTAACCACTTCTCTGAGAGTGAATTCATCATTTTCTGATGTGCCTTGAGTGATATTGTTCCCTCTTATAGAGAGAGCACCTTGTGTTTCCATTTTTGTAATTCTAGTATCAACAAAATTATTTGAGAACACCATCCTTCATCAGGACTCGATGTTCTCTCACATGCACTAACAACTGAAGGTGTAACAACGTCTCAAGGGTGAAACTTCTCCATTTTGGCTCCCGATTCTTGTGTAACAACAACGTCATCAATGGGTTCTTGTGTAATAAATTCTTTATCTCCTTGGTTAGATTCCACTTCCACTACTGGTTCTTGTGTAACATCAGCGCCATCCACAGGTTCTTGTGTATCATTTTCCCCTTGGTTAGCTTATCTTTCCACCACTGGTTCTTGTGTAACAGTAGTGTCAACTAGAGGTTCGTGTATATCATCTTCTTCTTTTTCCCCTTGGTTAGCTTATGCTTCCACTGCTAGTTCTTGTGTAATAGCAGTGTCATCCAAGGGTTCCTATGTATCAGCTACCAAATTAATCTCTATGGGATGCTCCATTTCAGGTGCCACTTCTTGTGTAATAGAAATATCTTCAAGGGTTTTTTGTGCGTCAGCTTCCCAGGAATTAGCTTGTGTTTCGATCTAAAAGGTGTCCACTGCACAGACTCTATACCCCACTGCTACTAGCTCTTTAGCACAGGTCGTGCACAAAGAACCCGGAACATCTTCCTCCCTGGCCCTATCTATAGCCTCAGCCAAAGTATCTAACCCCGAGAAATTTCTCCTACCTTATCCTTTACTAACTTCTTTCTTAAATCTTCATTTTCTCTTTCTAAACTTTCAATTTTAAGCAGGAAGGATTCTAGGTCTCATTCTTACTTAGTGAGGGAGGTTCCTCTCGCTGAGCCTTCTCTTCATCTTCCTACCTTGTCACCTCCTTGTTCTTTTTAGATGTGGATAGGGACTCTGGGTCCCCTCTAACCCTTACTCTCTGCTTCAGCCGCTTACACCTATTGACTTGTCAATTGGTCTGTTTTCAACCTTTATTTTTGAGGGATGGGACTGCTACTTGGTTTCCACCAGATCTTCCTCAGAAGTCCCAACTTGCTTCCTTTGGGTAGTCCTAGCCTTCTTGCTCATCAATCCATCCCAGCTCTTTCCCTGGTGACTTAGGGCATCTAACACATTTAGCTTGATGATGCCGCGGTTTTTAATGCAGTTCTCTAGGTGCGTATATGTCTTCACGGTCGCAGCCATATGCCTGATATTCTCCAACAAAAAATACGATAGGTGTATCATCTATTGATGTTGGAGGTGATTTAACAATGGGGAGTGGTAATTAAATACAATTCTTTCCCTTCCCTCACAGGTGATATACTTACTAAGGTAATGGGAGACATCTTCCCATGGTTGGGGAAGCGACAACCAGTCAATTACTCTCCCTTTCTTCACCAGTCGTTCTTCCCCTTGGAGAAAATCATCCTTCAAAGAGGGGTCATTGATTTTTCTATTAAACCCTCGTTTTCTCTCTGTTGGCAATGCCGTCACGCGAGAAATTATCTCCTCTGTAACTTCCAGCTGCAATCCCCTGACCTCTATTTGATTCTTCTTCAAATTATTACCGAATTCCATAGAAATTGCTTGGTCTGTTCCCTCCAACCTTTTGAAAAACTCAAACCAACCTACATATTTGAAATTTTGCATGCTTTGGGGTAGTTTTTCAATGCCCCAGTTGATCCTGGTTCATGTTGAATTATTTCCCCACCCATTTCTATGTTGTTACAACACTATTCTCCTCTCTTCTTCTCCTAAGATTTTTCGAAGTAGTCGGCACAATGCTGAGTTATTCTGGCTCTATAAATTGGTTTCCTCTTCTTCTATCTGAGAGTTCTAAATGAGGATGCAACACTTTAGCAGTGGGTAATGGTAGGGTGATGTAGTGATATTAAAGGCAAGGATTTCAAATCAGGGTTCGTACTATGCAATATCATTTCCTTATTAATGCTAAGTTATGGAAGGCATGGTCTTAGGTACAATTCCCTTTTTAGCATTATCTATCATTAAGTGATAATGATTGCAAGATCACCATACTTTGATTTTGGTTTAAATGCTCACAGGTCATGCACAGGTCATGTCATGATGTAATTCATCCTCCCCTTGGCTTAAGTGTGACAACCCTCCTCAACTATCAAAAGGATATCACATTCAATTTCCATAATTACTAAATAAAAGAGGATAGTGATATTACATTTCATGGCATATCTGGTATGACGTGGAGAGAAGAGATTGGTGATGAGGTGCGAAAAATTAATTTCGGGAGTCATGGCGATTGCTCCTGAGTCATGGCGATGCATGCTGTATATCACAATGGATAATTCACTTAGATCATTTCTAGAAGTCACCAGTTGTTATAGCTATAACAACAAAGATGACTATCATGTATTATTGGTTTCAACAAAACATAAAATTAAAGAACTAAAAATAGTCGTGTAACAACATTATTGTAAAATATGCTTGAAATAACAAATGTTATTTAAAAGTGTGTAACAATTGCCACAGAGTGGTTTTCAACTGTTACAATTTTTTTTTGTCTGCGTGCAAAAGAGGTTTTAATAGCCATATTATTTTCATTAATTATTTAGTATGTGTAACAGCTACCAATAGAGGTTGGTTTTCAGTGCTTACACCTATTGAAAAATTAGAATTTTGACAGCACAGGGGGGTTTTCCCCTTCTCATGTAATCTGAAGGTCCGAATTCTTGATAATGTTAACAAATGAATCCCTTGAAGCAAGTTTATGATATAACCAAAGACGGTGCCCATTTTCAAGAAATGGTGTCCTTGCACTGTCAATGGTAACCAAACTAGTGTCAAAGATGACATCTACGTCATAGGGATGTAGCCATCTGGTGTTGATCTTACCCTTGAAGTCATTGAATATCGAGTCATATAAGAGAGCCTAATCTCCTTTCTGAAATTTCTTCTTTTTGATAAACCTATCATGTCACTTAGCTCTCTGCTACTGGATAATCTTTGTTTACTAGATAGAATCCAACCATTTCTCCTCCAATTCATTGAGCTAGTTCAATCGTTACTTTTATGCTATACCTAGATCCATATTTCCCTGCAATGTTGTTCTCAGTGTCTTGATTTCAAACTGAATAGGGAACAAGGGATTTTTATCTTACACAAGTTCGTATGGTGAGAATCTCGTAGTCTTCCTCCATGTGGTTCTACAGGCCCATAACACTTCTGGAAGTTAATTAGCCCAATTCATTCAGTGACTAGCCACAGTCTTAGTAAGAATCCCCTCAATGAATTTGTTGGTGCTTTCCACTTGGCCATTTTCTTGTGGGTGATATGGTGACGTGATTATACGATGTATTTTATATTTTTCAACCAACTTTCAAATCATATGAGATGTAAATTGGGGCCCTTCGTGTGTCACTATCTCCCTAGGTATCCCAAAACAGATGAGGATGTATTCAAACAGGAAGTCTGAAATAGCTTTCTCCATAGCCCTAGTTAGTTCTTTTTCCTCAACCCATTTTGTGACATAGTTGGTAAAGACCAAGATGTAGGAACTCTCTCTAGATGAAGGATTAATTGGTCCCACAAAATCCAAGGCCCGTTTCTCAAATGGTTCTAAGACTAATTGAGGTTGTAATGACATCTCATCTGATTGCAGCAATGGGCTCATCCTTTGGCAGTTATCATATCCTTTCATGAACTTCTTAGCATACTGAAATATTGCTAGCCAAAAATATTGTGTCGAAAGGAATTTGTATCATCCACAAGGTTCCTCGTGACAAGCCTTAAGGATGTCAAAGATCTCATATTCCCTAACACAAAGTCTGATCTGAAAATATGGTCCAGTTTGATAGAGATTCCCATCTATCTAGGAATAAGTAGCACTTTGCTGCATGATTTTTCTCTTTTCCTTTGAGGATAAGTATTGTGGAAACTTCCATGTAGCAAGATAATTGCTTATATATGCATACCATGGTGAGTGAGTAGAAATAGCAAAGAGATACTCATCATGGAAAGAATCCTTAGTAGGAATACAGTTGTCATCAATAGTTAACCTAGAAAGAAAATCAACTACTACATTATCTTTTCGAGGTTTATCTACAATTGTGATAGCAAATTCCTATAACAAAAATAGCCAGCATGTAATTCTACCGTTGGTAATTGGTTTATTCATTAAAAAATGAATGGTAGAGTGGTCAGTGCATGCAAATACTTGATACCCAGTAATATAATGTCGAAACTTCTTGATGGCATGCACTACTGCTAGGAATTCCTTCTCGGTCACTGTGTAGTTGAGATCAGCCGGAGTCAAATTCTTGCTTATGTAATAAATAGCGTAAGGTTTCCTATCCTCTAGCTGGGCCAAAACAACACCTACAACAATATAAGACGCATCTATATCTATGTGAAATGATAGTTCCCAATTAGGTCCACATAAAATCGGAGTTGCTGATACACACCATTTTAGCTTCAAAAAGGCTTGCTCACACTTTCCTTCCATAAAAATTCCAAATATTCCATAAGTAAGGAGAATAATGGTGATGAAATTTTTGAAAAATTCTCTATAAACCTTTGGTGATACCCTGCATGTCGCAAGAAACTATGTACCTCTTTTTGCATCTTAGGAGTTGTAATTTTCAAAATTACCTCTATTTTAGCAGGGTCCACCTTTATCCCATCAACATAAATGTAGTTTCTGAGAATGATTCCTTTAGTAATCATCATGTGACATTTTTCGGTGCTCAAAGCAACATTAGTTTGTATAAAACATTCCAACACTTTTTCTAAATTAGCTAATTTTGTTTCAAAAGCATCACCATAAGGTGTAAAGTCGTCCATGAATATTTCAAGGTAGTCATTCAACAAATTAGAAAGAAATATTAGTATTTCCCTATGAAAAGCTACTAGCACATTGAAAAGTCCATAGGGGAGTACTCTGCATGTGAAAGTTCCCCAATGGAAAGTAAAGGTTTTTTTATCTTGATCCTCTAGGGCAATGTGTATTTGGATGTAGCCACTAAACCCATCTAAAAATGAATTTTTTTTTTTGCTAAAAAGGGTGTCAAGGACTTGATCTATAAATGGTAAAGGAAAATGATCATTTTGAGTGGCTTTATTCAGTTCTCTCTAATCAACATAGACTTTCCACTTGCCATTCTTCTTAGGGACAATGAAAAGCAAAGACACCCACTGACTTTCAAATATCAGATAGATAAAGTTAACATTTAGGAGTTTTTGTGATTCTTCTTTCACTACCTCCTTCAGTGCAGGGTTCATGCATCACTGTGGTTGTCTAATTGGTTTACAACCATCTTTTAAATAAATGTGGTGAGTGCATAGGTTGGGATGAATCCATTTCATATCCTTGTAGTCCCATGCAAATGCCTTTTTGTATTTTCGTAACAGTTGTAACAACATTTTATTTTGCTCAGTAGTCAGGTTGGGATTAAGATTCAAATACTTTCCTGGTTCTACTTTGACTGGACTGCTATCAGTATGAAGAGTGGTTCTCATTTTTTCAAAGTTTATATCTTCTACCCCCTCTTCCTCCCTTGAATTTTCAGTAGAAGCGACATAAAGTGAGTTACTAATAAAGCCATTAATGATATCATCTTCTATCTCATCCTTGAGATACCGGGCTTTCCCAAGAGTGAGGAGTGGTAGGGAAAGATCTGATTCAGGTTCAAATTCATCCCACCAGGGATTGTTCAAATCCATATTTGGTTTTGGGGGGTAAAGGTTGAGGTTCTTTGTAGCCTAGCCATCTGAAATCGTCATAGATCTGGATATGCACCGTATAAATGCATCTGCAGTGGCCAGTTAGGGTCTCCCTAGAATCAAAGGATGTCCCCCTAGGTTGGATTGGTTTGTAAGATAAGAAAGTTGGTCGGATACCTCCAAGAAGCTATTGTGATTACTATGTCTTATAATACCCCCTCGGCTTTAACATGGAACCTATGTGCTAATTCAAGTACAATAGGCATATGTCTAAGTCCATGTAGCCCCAGGGTGGTAAAGAGGTCCTTCATGATTACATTATTGGTTGCCCCAAGGTTAATCAATGTATTAATTATCGATTGGTCATCAATATAAACAGTAACCGTAGGGTTTCCTAGATCATTATACTTGGTTAAGAAAAGATGAGCAGTCATTAATTACAACAATTTCCCCATCATGTGTATGGTAGCAGGATCCTTAGGCTTCCTTCCAGGTTTCTTAATGCACACGTCTCGTACTGTTTTGGCATAAATAGGTACTTCTTTAAGAGCTTGTAGTAAAGGAATTCATATGTGCATGTCTTGCAACTCCCTACTAAAATCAAATTTGGGTTGTGAGGTCATTCCAGTCTTAGTTAATCTCTGAGGACACAGAGGATCCTAAGTCATAACAGTCGATTTGGCTACTATAGGTGTATCATCCTTACTCGAGTTGGTTGTTACAGGAGTAACAATTATTCTCGGGTTGGTTGTTATAGGCATAATAGTCCATTATGTGTCGATTGTTACAGGTGTAACAGTCGCTTACAGGGGTAACAGTCACCTCGAGATCTATTGTACCTTCTCTAGAAGGATTGCATTCCTCCTCAATGATGATAGGGGAGTGGTTTGGTTTAATCGCCTTACCTCACCATAGTGGAATTTCATTAAGTCCAACGTAAGTGATAAGGTAAGTTAGGAATGTAGTTGGAGCCTCTATGCTCTGGGCTAATTTATTATTCAAGTTAGGGTTAGGTTGCACAGGTAATTGGGGTCACACAGGTGGTGTAGGAACATGAGGTTGGAAATGCGGAAATTGTAGTTGTTGCTACATTGGTAATCCATATGGAACTGGACTTTGGGCATTCTCCCTCTAGTTATGATTGAGATGGAGGATATTGAATAGATGGAGAGGGGGGCCACCGGTTCCAGGGTGAAGGAAATTGTGCTGGAGAGGGAGTGGAGTATTGCCATGGATATTGTTGAGCGTTATATGCATTATTACACAAATTAAAAGAAGACAAATCTTGGGACATACTTGGAGGTCATCGCTGCCATGGTCTCCTTAGCACGATGAAATAAGAGGACTAAACTTATTCACTCAACTCTCTAAGAACTTATTTTAGTTTGGGAAGCTCTAGGCATTGACCTGTAAAATGTTCCAGCTCACAAATATTGCATAAGCTGATGTTGTTCATTTCACACTCCCTCAAGGGATGTTTCTTTCTGAAATTCAGATAGAACACAGGTAGAGTTATATCAGCTTCTCCTTGTGTCTTCTTGATTTGTGCTGTCGTTATCTGGGAAGATAGAGTACTAAGGATGTCGGTTTTTGAATTTTCAAATAAATTACCGATCTCTGCTCTCATTACCTCTCCACTTACATAATTTCGGTATTCGAGTAGAAGCATCTCAGATTATGCTTCTCCCTTTCGATGATCCTCTAGAGAATTTCAAATAGACCTTTATGATTTCGGCGAATGGTTCATGAGATATGTCCCCCTTTCTTAAGAGATTCAGGGTATCAAGGAAGTCATCCCTCATTCCTCTTATGAATATGGTATTCAACATCTCATAATCTAAATACTGTGTTTAGACCTAAGAAAATTGTAATGGAACCGCTCCACATAGTCCTCCAAGCTCTCATCCTTCTTCTGTGTCATCCTAAATGATTCCTCTTTTAAGTCCTTGGTTCTACAATAGTATTGATTTTTTGATAGAAATATTGTCTCCATGTCGCTTCATGTTTGAATAGAAGCAAAGCCTAACCCCAAGAACCATCTCAAGGCTGCTCCTTTTAGAGTAGCAAGAAATAATTTTAATTTTTGAGCATCTAAAACATAGTCATAGCTCCTTCACAAGACATCAAATTCAAATAAGAAGGTGTCAGGATCTTCTACTGTCATTTCCTAAAAATAACGTAAATATGATAAAGGAATATTTTTCATGGGATCCTCACCTCTATTATCCCCAATTGGGAACTCAAAGGTTGTGATAGTAGCTTTGTTTTAGTGTTTTTGTTATTGTTGGCCCCCATTGTTAACCCTGCTGATCCATGCTCTAACATGTGTTCCTCAAACTGTTCTTGTGGTTGTCTTGCAGGTGAAATTGGCAGCTTAGGCTGCTTAAGGGCTAGTTGTTTCACTGTGCTGCTTGAATCTGGATATTAATAAACCAATAAATGCTCTCATGTTTCAGGCTTCTAATGTTCCCCTTTAGTTTCCCCTTATCCCCCAGTCCTAAGGTTCTGGTTACTATCTTACTCCTGCTGCTCTTGAATTGGATGCTTAGTCTTGTAGGTGTTCTCACTAGCTTTAGAATGGTATGGTACTGAGATAGAGGAATCAGAGGCTTCTGTTCTTGTTATGGGAGTAACATCTTTTTGTGGCCTTGTTTACCTTGTGTCCTTTTGAGAACTTGGCTATTTTTTTCTGCCCTTGATATCAGTTCATGGATAAATGTTTTCCTTCCCAAATATACACTCTTCTTTTCCTTTTTACGACCCATTTTTCCTATGACTAATTAGAGTTGGGGGTGTTTTTGGTATCTTTATAATTCCTACAGTTGCACACATGGACCCTATGTGTATTAATTCACACCCTAAGTGTCTCAGTCTTTGATAGTGGTGAGCCTGCCCATGTATGTTAGAGCGATGCGCAGGTTCTTACCTCTCATCTTACTACTCAACAAACAAAGAGTTGAAGACACACTTTAAGAAAACATCAAAATGCCACACCCTAAGTGCCCTAGTGATCATAGCGGTGGGCCTGCCAAGGTATGTTACCTCTCATCTTACTGCTGAACAACTGAAGAGTTGAAGACACACTTTAAGAAAACATCAAAATGACACACCCTAAGTGCCTTAGTGATCATATCGGTGGGCCAGCCGAGGTATGTTAGAGCGATGCATAGGTTCTCACCTCTCTTCTTACTGCCCAGTGATTGTGGACTAGGAACAATATATCATCAAACAAAAAACTCGGCTGACTGTATCGTCAACTGCCATCCCTAGAAACAACGCCAAAATGTAGTGTTGTTTTAATCAATCCTAATTGACCAAGACTACAACCATTTAATTGTCAACCCAGGGTAGGTTTGTTATTTCAATCGAGTTTGCACTATCTGTGCCAATACACTACAACTAAGAGTGAAAATAGAAAATAGTAAAAAATGACGTTGAATCAATTGCAGAAACTAAATCATTCATGTAGAAATTAAACCACTCTACAAGAATAGAATCACACTTCATAATTACAAGAGAAAAAATGCGCCACACACTTTACTCATAACTACACCAACTATTCAAATACCATACTACTAATCAAATATGTCTAACATCATAACATAATTCCAGAACTCAAGCACATATATTCTACAAATTATACAATGACAACAAAAAACCATACAAATAATAAAAGAGAGCAACAACAATATACAACTACTCTACCGATTCAACCCTTGCTAAAGAGGAGGGCCCTTCCTCCCTTGGGGGGGCGTAGGAATGAACATGAGATTAGTTAAGGAGTCAACTTGGAAAGAACAACGACATCACCGCAGAGTCTTTGATATTAAAAACAATTAATAGTTACAAGATCAAAATAACGGTACTCTCTATCTGTCCCCCATGCCTGAGGGATTACGTTTTTCTTATAGAAATTAAATACCCAAAAATTAGGAACATATAAGTCATGAGAATCTCATGATTCTCATGCTAATCATAAAATGGAAATTTTTATAACAGTTCCTAAATACAAATGTTATTCAAATACATCAGTTAAATCATAACCTCTTGGATCTGTCACTTTCTAAATAGACAGTTCATAACTTTCAATAGCTGTTTCGTGGAATAGTACCCACGACTTTGCCAACTGTAGTCTAACAACATCCTGCAGTCAATTAATGGTTTGGTATGTAACAACAACACTATATTACGACAACTTTGTAATGACACCCAGGGTGTAACAACAATGTCTGTAACAACACAGAATATAAAAACAATTTGTTTCATCCTACTCTTAGAACGATCAGTATGACTGTTGATTCCATAACCTCTTCTTACGAGAAACACATGAAAAATATGAAAGGATCCAAAATATTTCTCCAATTCTTATCTCGGTTAGCCATAAAAATGAATATTGCATCGTCGTATTTAGCAAAAATGGAAAAATAACATGATGGAAAAATATGTTGTTCACAATAAGGAAAAAGGTGGATAAAATGTAAATTTTTGTTGGTCTGGAGGGAGAAGGGTCAAAACTATGGAAATAAAATATAGGAAATAGGTACAAAAGCTACACACAACAGGTACAATTACTGGTGTCAGTTGTAGGAGACATAGTCCCCCTAGGGAAAGACTTCAGATCACTTGTCTAACAACTTCTAAGATCTCACATGGGAAAATATGCGATGATTATGAATTAGGTACAAGGCATCATAATTCACATTCATTGGCTCATCCTTATAGGGGAAATTACAATGTTAAGAAAGACAAAGGCCAAAGAGAGGTGTGACATGATATGAGGAAATATGCCACATAGGAAACTCTAAAATACCAAACAAGGTGGCAATATTTGTAGGAAACGTTTGGGAGAAAATACCATTACAGGTGTATGCAGTGATAACCAAATCTGAAGGGGAGACATTTTTCGAAAGGACCTCCCCTTTAGACCAAGAATTTCATGCAGAATGGTTAAATTGGCTAGACAAAGGAAACAGTCCTAGTAGGGCCAACTAATACATGAGTTCGTGGCTCTATACTGGAATATGTAATATCTATTGGGGGGAACATTACAGGATATCTAGGAGCATCATTAGGATTTGTTTAAACTCTAGAACACACTTGTGGCCATTATGACTACTGGATGGAAGTGATGGATCACATACTAGCATGAATTGTTAAGAATCTCAAAATTCATCTAGCCACAATGATACCTTCAATATAGCCTATAGACCTAATCCCCTTGCTAGTTCAAACTCAGAACCTCCCTCATGTCTCTTCAAAGAATCAATATAATGTTTTTCTTTCCGTAGGTTATATTTTATATGTCCAAATCGGCCAATGTCCTAGTGTAGGCATGCACGAAGTTTCTGATTTTTTTCTTAGCTATCAATGGAATCCCTATGAAGGGTGCATTTTTTTGTTTATGGTCTGTTATTCAGTGCTAAAGAAGGGTAGGAGCTATGTAGTATTTTTATGTAAATACTTTATTTTATAGTTTAATGATGTTCACCTTACATAAAAGGAAAACAAAATCTCCAAGCTGTTGGACACAGATTGTCGTTGATGTCAATATGGCAATATTCGAGGAGCAGATAGAGACGAGAGGAGCAGATAGAGCCGAAGAAGAGGAGCGAAGAGCAGAGGTGATGATGGGAACGAGAGATCAAGTCTATGGGAGTGTTAGTAGTCTGGTGGTCAGACCCTCAAACAATGAAGGAGGAGGAGGGAACAATTATGAGCCCGGAGAGATCAAGCGCGAGGAGCCATGCCATGCCAACAGTCATGGCCGTGCATACGATCGTGCTGTTGTTGGTGACAGATTACCTCCGTCCTCAGGATACGACATGAAAGGATACAAAACATCAGGTACTACAGGTTCTGATTCACCATTGAGACATAGGAAGGTAGAACCATATGCACATGACTTTGATTGCAATGGACGGTAGATACAGCACGATAGGCAGATCCAAAAGTCGCAGGCGATAAAAATGTACATAGGTTAACGAGAGGGATGCAGGCCATTGGATCAAGGCACGATGGATCCAACGGTGATCAGGAGAGGAAGTCGTGCGAAGGTTAACGGTCGAGGGACAGGCGGTTTCACGGGCGGGCGTTATTCCCCGCACTGCCTTTGGGCCCAAGGCGGTTTCCGTATATGGCCACGCGATCTAGTTAATGCGCGACATGTGGCTGAAGTGACAAGCGTGAAACTACCACGATCGCGCGTTCACGCGTGAGCACTTAACAAAAGCGGGAGGCGCAAACACCATTAGATCAAGCGGTGAATGTAATCAACGGCAAGGATACGAACATGATTTAACATGTGATAGAAGTAGCGGAGATCGTCAGACCGTAATGCGATCGATGGTGGGGGTCAGGTGGAGGATTAAATGAGATCACCGAGTCATATGGTCGGGTCACATGGAGATTTAGAGTTAGCACTCAGGGCCTAAAGCACATAGGCTTATGCAGTGAAGCAAAGGCGGAATAGAGTGTTTGATCAGGGAACAAAGAGGTTTTGGGGAAAGAGAAACAGAGAAGGCAGAGCTAACACTGCCAAAACTGCTTCTTACCCATCAAAAGCTTAATCTTATAGCAGAGCTAACAGTCACAATGATCAAGGAGGGAATCTAAAAGATCAAGTGAGTCAGAGGAAATGACAACGACTGAGGAGGAAGCCTAAGAGACAGTGTAAGCGGAAACGAATGGACAAAGGCATGGGAATGTGTAAAACAGTAGAAACAGAGAAATATTGGTGTGGTTATGATGGTGAAGAACTCGAGGGTGAGATAGTAGAAGCAACATAGGAAAAAGAGGCAAAAAAAGCAGCGGAGGCTATAGAGGCAGCAGAAGCAGCAGAGGCAGGAGAGCAGGAGTGAGACAACCTTAGTTGAATAGAGTGCAACAACATACCTATTTATACCAAGGTTGGGTTGGAACCTAAGAGGTTGGAGCCTTAGAACTGAACAGGACTGAAGTCATTAGGGTAGGTGCTCCTAAGTGTAGAACCACTACAAAACAGAGTTAGTGCTCTGGAGGTTGGAGCCTCACTGAAGTCCAAGTTGGAGCTTGGCAACTGTTCATAGTCAGATATATATTTATATTGTATTTATTTCATTGTACTGTCTTGAGTTTTTTAATAAAAGCATTTATTCTAGCTAGTGGTTTCTATGTTCTATGTATACATATACATATCTATATATGCTTTTGGCAATCACTAGAATAAAAATTGTAAGAAACGCTGATTCACCCCCCCTCTCAGTATCTCCAACAATTGGTATCAGAGCAGGCTTCTTCATACTAGCCTAATAGCTTGAAGAAGGATCCGCAGCCATGATGAGAAATCACGAAGCATCAGGAAGACCTCCTTTGTTCGATGGCACTAACTTTGGTTTTTGGAAGAAAAGAATGACCTACTACTTAATGTCCCTTGGACTTGAAGTCTAGCATTTTGTTCAAAATGAATACAAGAATACTTCCACTCTTCCAACAGACCAAGATGAGAGGAAAGCCTACATCGCAAATGCAAAGGCCATGAACTCCATCACTAGTGGAATCACTGATTCCGAGTTTACAAAAATCATGCACTGTACCTCTGCCAAAGAAATGTGGGAGAATCTAGTTGGCTTGTACGATGGAGACTCAAAGGTCAAAAAGGAAAAGCTTCAAAATCACAAAAGACATTTTGAAAGTTTGAGTATGGAAGATGAAGAAGATATTGCAGCATACCTCCTCCAAGTAGCTGAAGTGGTAAATTCCCTGAAAGGATTGGATGAAAAAGCTGAAGAAAGTACCATTGTTCAAAAGGTATTAAGGTCTCTTCCAGACAGGTCCGACTCCAAAATAAATGCTATAGAAGAAGCAAAGGATCTAGATACCCTCAAAATGGATGAACTCCATGGAATTCTCACTGCCTATGAAATGAGGAAAGGTGGCCCAAGCTCCAAAGATGCAGCATTCAAGGCCTCAAGGTCAAAGAATGGGAAAGAAAGGAATGACTGTAGTGATGAGTCAGATGTGGAATCCGAATTGGCTCAATTTGTACGAAAACTGAAGAAAGGATCTAAGCTTAAAGGCAAGTATCCCCTTATCTGTTTTAAATGTGGTAAAATAGGTCATTATGCAGCAAAATGTCCTCATAAACATGACAGTGATGATGAAGGAAATTCTAAAAGAATGGCACATAAAAAGAAAGGGTTCAATAAGAAAAACTTCTTCTCCAAGAAAGATGAGTCTGATGAGGATGAGTTTATGGTCATCAAAAGGAAATCAGATGAGGAAAGCGATCATGATGATAGCCAAGAGGCATTATTCATGGCACTCACAGACGATGATGACTCAGGGCTGGAAGGAAATGTAGATGAACTATTAATAAGTGCCATTGAAGAAAATGAGAAACTATGGAATAAAATCATTTCTCTCAAAGTAGAAAACGAGGAAATAAGAAGGAGAGAAGATCTCCTGGAAGCAAAGCTTAAAGAAAAGGAAGAGACTTGTGAAGAACGTGAGACCGAAATAGTGTCTCTGAGAAAGGAGTTGGAGCAAATTAAAAAGGGCTGTAAAAGCTCTAAAATACTTGAGACTATTATGAAAAATCAAAAACCTCAACATGACAAGTCTGGAATAGGTTTCAAAGGAGAATCCTCAAGCACTGAGAATAATGCAAAAAGCTATGCTGATGCACTTTCCTGTAATCCAAAAGATGAAAAAATATGTTATCAAAAGTGCATCCTAGATCCCAAGAATGAAGAGAGAGTTGCTTCAAAGAAGAATGTGAAGTCCAATCATGGACACTACAGCCAATACAAACCTATACTCCACCAAAGGCCCATCACAAATCCAAAGAACGAGGGAGGAGTAATTCCCAGGATGGAAATGAACTCAAATCGTGGTTGCTTCAACAAGTACAAAACCATCTTTCTTGGACACTGCTTTCACTGTAAAAACTTCGGTCATCAAGCCAGACATTGTATGGCTCGCAGAAGTGAAAAGACAAATATAAAGGACCGAATAATCAAGTCATATGCCCCCAAAAGGCAGTGACAAATCAAAACCTTTAATTCATTTGATCCCTCGACCAAATTTGATTTGATTTGCTACAATAATGGGCACTATGAACAAGACTGCCCACTCAAAGGAATAAAGACGAGTAGTAAGAACTCCAGCATGGACAAATGCAGCCTGGCTCTATATGATCAAAATAATGGAAACCAATGGTTTATAGATAGTGGGTGCTCCAGACACATGATAGGAGACAGAAGGAAGTTTGTCTCACTGAGCAAAAAGGAAGGGAATGTGTCCTTTGGAAGCGGATCTGGCAGAATTGCAAGAAAAGGAACAGTTACTCTGATCAATGGAAAAGGAAAAAGTCAAGATGCTCTATTGGTTGATGGAATCAAACAAAACCTCTTGAGTGATAGCCAAATCAGTGATCAAGGACATAAGGTTATTTTCAACTCTGCCTCAGGGAAAATTGTGGCAAAAGGGGTGAGGAAACCAGACAACATTTACATTTTGAACAAGATTCAAGAAAATAAATGCTACCTGAGTCAGATAGATGAGAGTTGGCTGTGGCACAAGTGACTTGGACATACAAGCTTCGAAAATTTGATCAATGTTAGCAAGATAAAAGCCGTACGAGACATCCCAAGGCTGTTTAAACCAAATAAAGCAGTATGTGGTCCATGTCAACATGGAAAGCAGACCAAAATCAACCACAAGACAAAGGAACACTCTACGTCAAAGCTCTTAGAGGCCATCCATGCTGATGTATGTGGGTCAACTAGAAATCAAGCACTCCAAGGAGAAAGGTACTTTGTGTTATTTTTTGATGATTATACTAGAATGATGTGGATATATTTCATAAATTATAAATCTAAAACTTTTGAGTGTTTTAAGAATCTAAAAGCCCTTGTAGCAAAAGAAAAAGATTAAAAAATTAAGTGCCTCAGAATAGACAAAGGAGGAGAATTCACATCAAATGAGTTTAGTGAGTTCTGTAGTATTCATGGAGTTAAAAGGGAATTCTCGACTGCCAGAACACCTCAGCAAAATGGGGTAGTTGAAAGAAGAAACCGCACAGTCCAAGAAATGGCAAGAACTATGCTATTAGCAGCAGAATTACATCCTAAATTCTGGAGAGAAGTAGTAGGAACAACTGTCTATACACTGAATCGAACCCAATTAAGACCAAATTGTGAAAAAACTCCCTATGAGCTATGGAAAGGAAGACCTACTTCGGTGAATCACTTCAAGATCTTTGGAAGCAAGTGATTCATAAAAATAAGTGATGGATCACCTGGAAAGTTTGATTCTTGGGTTGATGAAGGAATATTTCTTGGATACTCTACATGGAGCAAGGCTTACAAGTGCTACAATTATCGACAAAAGAAAATAGTGGAAAGCATTGATGTAAAGGTTGATGAAGATCTTCCAAAAAGGGAAATTGAAGAACATGAAGATGACTCTCTCATTGAAGAAGAAGAACCTAAAGAAGAAGTAATAGATGCAGAATAAGAAGAAGAAGAAGAGGAAAGAGAACCACCTAATACCCCTTCAAAGATGAAATATGTCCAAATACATCATCCAAAAGAGCAGATCATTGGCGATAGAGATGAACATGTGCAGACCTAAAGAAGGAGATAAATCACACCCAAGAGAATAGTCGTTGCCCTACTCTCTATGATAGAACTAGAAACATTTGCAGAAGCAAGTAAGGATCCTCATTGGGTAAAAGCCATGGAAGAAGAAATGACCCAAATTGAGAAGAACAAGACATGGGAGCTGGTACCTCATCCAAAGGAAAAAAACATAATAGGAACCAAATGGGTGTTCAAAAATAAAATGAATGAGGAAGGATAGGTTATCAGAAGCAAGGCAAGACTTGTCTGCAAAGGCTATTCACAAATTGAAGGAATTGACTTTGAATAGACATTTGCACCAGTGGCCTATATGGAAGCTATCAGGATGTTCTTGGCATTTTCTTGCTCAAAAGGATTCAAAGTCTATCGAATGGACATGAAATCAACATTTCTAAATGGGGAACTCAAGGAGGAAGTCTACATGGAGCAACCAGAAGGTTTTGATCTAACAGTAGGAAAGGACTTAGTTTCTAAGTTGAAAAAGGCCTTATATGGGTTGAAACAAGCTCCTACAGCTTGGTATGCAAGACTGGATCACTATCTACAACAACAAGGCTTCAAAAAGGGAGTGGCTGGAAGTAATCTATACATAAAGACAGATCAAGGTAAGTTACTAGTTTCTCTTGTTTATGTTGATGATCTGATTTTGCTAGTAATAATGATGAATTGAGCCATGAATTTTCTCAAAACATGTCAAAAGAGTTTGAGATGTCAATGATAGGAGAGCTGTCCCACTTCCTTGGACTTCAAATATCTCAAACTAGAGCAGGATTGTGTATATCTCAAACCAAATATCTAAAAGACATCCTCAAAAAATATGGAATGGAGGATTGTGCACCCATAAGCACACCTATGACCACAAACTGCAAACTGATCAAGGATGATGACTCCCCTCTAGTAGATGCAACTCATTATAGGTCAATGATTGGAGCCCTTCTATACTTAATAGCTACACGACCAGACATAATGCAAGTAGTAGGAATGGTGGTAAGATTTCAATCTGTTCCCAAACAATCCCATTTATTAGATGTAAAAATAATTCTCAAATATCTGAAGGGAACTTCTGATTTCGGTCTTTGGTACCCAAAGGACTCAACACTGATTGTAACTACATACACCAACGCTGATTGGGCCGAAAGTATAGATGGTTGGAAAAGCACTAGTGAAAATGTATTCTTCCTAGGAGACTGTTTGGTATACTGGCTCAGCAAAAAACAGTCATCCATATCATTATCCACAGTTGAAGCTGAGTATATTGCTGCAGCAGACTATTGTTCTTAGAAACTATGGATGAAGGAAGCTCTAAAAGATCTCGACATATGTACAGATCAACCAATTTCCGTCTATTGTGACAAAACAAGTGCTATCAATCTCAGCAAAAATCCTATGATTCACTCAAGAACCAAACACATACCAATCAATTATCATTTCCTCTGTGAACAAGTAGCTGAACAAAACATCGTCCTAGAATATATCAATACTAAGGAGCAAATAGCTAATATTTTCACAAAACCTCTTCCTCGAGAAGCATTCGAACATCTGCGTCAAAAGATGGGGGTTATTTCTTTATCATCACTCAAGTTCATTCATAAAGATGTAGCAGGATAGGGGGAGCATGTTGACAGGGGGAGTCCATATGCATCCCTTTGCCATTGATGCCAAAGGGGGAGAAAGCAGAAGAATATTGCCATCAATAACAAAGGGGGATATTGTTGGACATAGATTGTCATTGATGTCAATATGGCAATATTCGAGGAGTAGATAGAGATGAGAGGAGAAGATAGAGCCGAAGAGCAGAGGTGACGATGGGAACGAGAGATCAATTCTACGGGAGTGTTAGCAGTCTTGTGGTGAGACCCTCAGACAGCGAAGGAGGAGGAGGGAATGATTACGAGCCCGGAGAGATCAGGCGCGAGGAGCCATGCCGCACCAACGGTCATGGCCATGGATACGATCGTGTTGCTGCTGGTGACAGATTACCTTTTTCCTCAGGATACAACATGAAAGGATACAAAACTTTAGGTACTACAGGTTCTGATTCACCATTGAGACATAGGAAGATAGAACCATATGCACATGACTTTGATTGCAATGGACGACCGATATAGCACGACGAGCAGATCCAATGTTTGCAAGCGATAAAGATGCACGCAGGTTAACGAGAGGGATGCGGGCCATCGGATCAGGGCGCGGTGGATCCAACGGTGATCAGGAGTGGAAGTCGTGCGGAGGTTAGCGGCCGGGGGACAGGCGATTTTGCAGGTGGGTTGTATTCCTCGCATTGCCTTTGGGCCCAAGGTTGTTTCCGTATATGGCCATGCGATCCAGTTAATGCGCGACACGTGGCTGAAGTGACGGGCGCGAAACTACCACGATCGCGTGTAATGCGTGAGCACTTAACAAAAGTGGGAGGTGCGATCACCGTTAGATCAAGCGGTGAATGTAATCAATGGCAGGGATACAAACAGGGTTTAAAGTGAGATAGAAGTAACAGAGACCATCGAATCGTAATGCGATCGAAGGTGGGGGTTAGGCGGAGGATTAAATGAGAGCGCCGAGTCATATGGTCAGGTCACATGGTGATTTACATTTAGCGCTCAAGGCCTAAAGCACATAGGCTTATGCAGCGAAGCAAAGGCAGAATAGAGTGTTTGATCAGGGAACAAAGAGGTTTCGGGGAAAGAGCAACAGAGAAGGCAGAGCTAAAACTACCAAACCTGCTTCTTACCCATCAAAAGCTTAATCTTATAGCAAAGCTAATAGTCACAACGATCAAGGAGGGAAGTTGAAAGATCAAGCGAGTCAGAGGAAACGACAACGACTAAGGAGGAAGCCTAAGAGATGATGTAAGTGGAAACAAATGGACAAAGGCATGGGAATGTATAAAATAGTAGAAACAGAGAACTGTTGGTGTGGTTATTATGGTGAGGAACCCGAGGCTGAGATAGTAGAAGCAGCAGAGGCAAAACAGGCAGAAAAGGCAGCGGAGGCTGTAGAGGCAGCAGAGGCATGAGAGTAGGAGTGAGACAACCTTAGCTAAATAGTGCAGTAGCATACCTGTTTATACCAAGGTTGGGTTGGAGCCCAAGTGGTTGGAGCCTCAGAATTGAATGGGACTGAAGTCATTGGGGTAGGTGCTCCTAAGTGCAGAACCACTGCAAAACAGAGTTGGTGCTCTGGAGGTTGGAGCCTCACTGAAGTCCAAGTTGGAGCTTGGAAACTGTCCACAATCAGATATATATTTATATTGTATTTATTTCATTGTATTGTCTTGAGTTTTTTAATAAAAGAATTTATTCCAACTCTTGGTTTCTGTGTTCTGTGTATACATATACATATCTATATATGCTTTTGGCAATCACTAGAATAAAAATTGTGAGAAATACTAATTCACCCCCCCTCAGTATTTCCAACTCAATATTTTTAAATTTGAGAATAAATTTCCATTGTTCAAAATTTCTTTGGCCATCTTCTTATATAACAAGGTGTAGTCTCTGAATGGTAGTGTGATGAGTGGTAGTTCAAAATGTTAGTCACTTGAGCCGAGTACACAAAAATAATATATTTGAATCACACTAAGTAAAAGAAGCACAAGAAAAAGAGAAACACAATTAGTTATTGTATCTCAGCTTAGAATGTGCTCTTGAGCGATCTAGGTTATATTCAAGATTGTGGTGCCTCTTTCTATCATTGCCTCTACAACAGATAACACTATGGGTATATATTTTAATGTTTGATTTGTTCATTTTTTAATGTGTTATTATGTTTTGAATTGTGTGGAGCATACCATGCAATTAAACCAAAACTCTGCATGTGTCATGACGCTATGTTGTGGTTTTCGAAACACCACTGTGGGTGACATATGACACGAATGATATTTTTGCGTAGTTATACAATTACTCTAATCCGAACTACACCTAACTTTTTTCCAATTCAACATTGAGTCAATTTTCCAAGTTAAACTTACTTCTTAGTTACTTGTGAATTATACAATGTCGCGATTTAAATTATAAATAGTGGAAACCAAAACTTCAATAACAGTTTAACCAATGACACATTTGTAACAACCCTGGTTAAAAAATCTTGTAAAAATATATATGACCACTATTGATGGGACATGTATTACAAGCTAAATGGTGGGAAAGACATCGTAATGGGTGTTCATTTCGGTTATTATGGCTAAAGGAATTTGGCAAAGGAAATGGAGAAGGATTTGGAAATAGAAAATTACATTTTGGCACATCTATTTATAAAAATAATGGAAATTAGGAGAAAAGGAAGGTGATAGGTCACAGGTTGCATGTGAGGATGAAATTGAAGGAAAATAACGGAAATTGAAGAAAATAGAGGTCTCATTGATAAAAAGGCTTTTAAGGATCAGTTGACAAGATTTTGCTCAGTTTTGGAACTCTCTCATTATTCTCTCTCTCTCTCACTCTTGGAATCTTAGAGTTTTCTTGGAGCATTTTGGCATTGGAGCAAAAAAGGCAAAAGAAGGAAAGAAGAAGGAAGAAGCAATCAAGGAATAACAGGATCAAGGAGCTACAACAAGATTTTTGCAGGTATTGATTTACATGTGTGATTTCCTTGCTATATTTGGCATGCATGGTATTGCATGTGGTTCTTTTCTATCATTGAATGGGTTTTGCCAGGTGTGACAGTGTTTTCAGCCTAGCCTTTCCATTTTCAAATAACCTTGATAAGATGGGTTCTCATACTCTGGTTGAGCTGGATTGCCAAATGGATTTGAAGCTCAGTGAGGTGGATCTATGAAATCACAAACACATGGCCTAGTGGTCCCTAAACCAATATGTGGACCATGGTAAAGCCACTGGTGTTATAGACATTTTTGTGCCTTACAGTATGAAGCATGAAATGTCAATAATCTGAGGGATCCAAAGTCCCTAAACATGTTGTTCCTACCCCTAGAGGAACAAGGTCAACAAACCACAGCACTGAAAATCAGTTCTCCACCTGAAAACACTCAAAAACAAGCTATTTCTGGATCATGTCAACTGCTCCACTGAGCATCTGCGCTGAATGTCAACTGCTCCACTCTGTACCTGTGCTGAATGTCAAAAGCAATGAAGGTTACCTGCGCTGGGCGAGATTGGCCAAGTGGCACAGTCATTCCTCAATGTGTCAAATGCCCAGGAAGCTTCCAAAATGACACTTGGATCAGGGAATTCGCATATTGATGAGTAAGAGGGTCTTGATCTCCAAGTGGAAGCAAGAACCTCCAAGTGGACTTAAGAACTGAAGAATAACTGAAGTGGGAGAGGACACTAGTCAGCTTCATGCCAGCCTCAAGCTGACTCATCCTTTCTCCAAATCTCCTATATATAGAGCTCTCTCATGAGGTCTAGGGAGGCTGGAATCTTGTGACTGTAAGGAAGTGCTGTTGGTTTGAGTATAGAACTATTGGGTGATTTGCTTGAAGGAGGTGAAGAGGAGATTTCTTTCTGCTGGGAGGTGTTGCTGGATTGGGCCTCTTATGGTTGTAACACTCTCAGAACTTTACTTCTTCCATTAATAAAGCATTTGAGGTTCTTCTATATGCATGTGTCTCAATGGCGTATTGATGCTTGTATATGTGATTTATTCTAATCCTTGAATCAATTATGAATGTATGTTGCTTGTAGTTTCCCTCTCCTGCCATTTTGCAGGATCTTGGTGTAGCTGGGCCAGTGAAAGAGCAAGGAGCTGGGAGCAAGCAGCAAAGAGAGAAGATTGGATCAATCATTAGCGGAAGACATCGGTTAGTGGATCTCTTCCTCCTCTCTCTTACATCTCATAAAGAAGTAATCTTGAATAGCTTTGCATTCGGTTGTTGCTGAGGTACTATCACCCTTAGAGTGGGATAGGGTCATTCCGTATTGGATACTTTTCCCAACAACAAATTGGCGACTCGACTGGGGAGCATGGGTATATTATAGTCGCTGTTGACTATTTTACCAAATGGGCCGAGGCGATGCCTACATTGGATAACACTGGTGAAACAACTGCCCTTTCACTGGATAACTGAACTAGTTCCATCCGTAACCGGTCCAGAGAGTTTTGTTCCTCAAACAAATGTCACTGTCGAAACAACCGCTTCTTCGGCACCAGAAATATTTTACGGACCTGACGGTCTTCCTCTTCCACCGGGTTTGATTGCGATAGAGGAAATTGCAGAGGATCCGCAAGCAAATACTCCAACTCATTTTGGAGTCGGGGTCACTCTATTTCCTTCATCAGAAGTTGATCCACCACAAGTGGAAGTTCCTGTAGAATCGCTAGGCAATCTATTGGATAGACTTAAAATGTCTGAACAACCGTCATCATCTAGGACTGTGTCAAATGACACAGCGACATCAGAAGCCCCTGTCATCACTCCGACGATGTTTTCCGGCATACCAGCTGTCCTGACTAGCTCTCAACCGCTAGAAGGAGTCCACCAAGGGACTATTTCGACAGTGTGGTCTGTTCCAGTTTTTTCATCCGGAGTAATACCTGGCAACTCTTATGTTGAGACTCGATAGATTGATCCTCATGGAGGTCAATTTGGGCCATATAGTCCCCAAGGACTAACAATCCCTCTGAGTTCCGGATTGCTACTGTATGGGGGGCAGTATGCCCTTTCATTACCTCCTTCGGGAGGATATCCATACGACAGTTCTCAACAGTATTCAGGTTATACTGGAATTACATCAAGTAGTTGGGTACCTATGCTACCTCAGCAACCAAGGGTTGTATATTTTATGCAACAGTGTGTACCTGTGACGAACATCCCAACCACACCGGCTATTGTAACAGTGTCACAAGTTCAAGCGATACCTGTTGCATGTCAACCTCAGATTTCTCAGGTTGTAATGCAACAGCCACTTGACCATGGGTCACAACCACAATCGCCAACTGGTGGGGCAACACAAGTACAAACGGGTACAATTACCCCACACCTCGGTCCAACGGTTAGCATAGCGCAACAGAACATGGCTTCACAACCATGGCTTGTGCAATACCAACAACCGCAATTCCAGCAAGTGTACCAAGGTTCTGAGCAGCAGATCTTTGCGAATAGTGGACAACCGTATATCCAAAACGGTCAAAACCAACCACTTTACAGTGATCAAGTTCACCAACCGTATCAGTCATACCAACATCAATTACATTATGCTGGTATGCAAAGGCCCACTGCTCAAGCGATTCCATCGTACCCTGGTTACGCTTCGCCTAACCTGAATCAACAGTTACCATTCGTGGCAACTTTAGAGTTACCCGATTTACACCGATTAACCAACGATCCGATTGCTTATGCCCCTTGGTGGCCAGTGATTCCTCATAAACTTCCATCTGACATTCCTAAATTCAATGGAAATCCAGGTGAAGACCCTTCAAATCACGTGATGACTTTTCATCTGTGGTGTTCGTCGAACACCCTAAACGACGATTCGATAAGGCTTCGCCTTTTCCAGAGGACATTGATAGGTCCAGTGGCTAAATGGTATATTGAATTGCCAAGGGCCTCTTTCGACAATTTTAGTTCCCTAGCCACGACTTTCTTAACCCATTTTCAATTACCGATAAGGTATGAAACGGGAACAGAAATATTAACCAACTTCAAGCAGACGACTGCCACCCATATATCTGATCATATACATGAGTGGCGTCGTCGTCGTAGGATGGTGAAAACATATGTTCCCGATCAGCTATTAGCTGAATGGTTCATAAAGTCATTACTTCCGGCTATTACGGAAGATGTGGCCAAAGGGGGAGTCGTAACAGAGGAGCAAGTTATTGCCCGTGCACAGTATTTGGACTTAGTTTATACTCAGTCCGGCACGCTCTACGACAAAATACCCGACGACCCTAGACCAGAATTCTCAATTCCTCCCCCTCCTAAATCAAATAGTGACTCTCATGCCGGTGACGGTGTGATTGGCACAGCAAACGCGAAATCGATAAAGGCTTCATCAAAGAAAGCCCGTAAGAATTCAGATCAAAATGCAAAAGAAGAAATTCTTGCTTCGGAAGTAAATGTCGTATCAGAAGATAAGGGAAAAGAAACCAATCAACCAGGAAGAAAGAAGAAACAAAACAAAGGGAAGAAGAAGAAACAGGGTGAGTCATCCCCTGGAAAAAATTCTTCAAACCCTCCTGGGAAAGGGAAACAAAATTATCCATGTCTAATATGTGATGATAAGGATCATGGCACAAAGAATTGTCCATTCAAAGCTGAGTTAAAGAGGTTCTTTAAAAGTTCCCAAACCTCAGCTGTGTTAACTGATCCATTTCCCAACCCAGGTCAAAATCTGGTTGATAGTGGAAATGCTTCCCTGTCGCAAGTACTTATGTTGTCGGTTTCAAAACAGCAGAATGATGCTTTGATCTCGACAAGGAACAAAGATTATGGGAATCCTCAGCTGTCAAACGAAAAAGGTAAAGATCAACCAAGTAGTTCGACAACAACTTCGACAGAAGTTGTACCACCCATCATCCCTAAATTAACAATAAAACCACCAAAGGGTGTAGTACAAAAATCGACATTTAATCCTCGCGCCAGAGCGGCGCAGCATTATAACATAGTGGAAGATTTGGCACAATCGCCATCCGCTATGTCGACTCTTGAAGTACTACAAAATTGTCCAACCCAAAGGCAGGCCTTGTTATCAGCAAATTGGTGGGGTTGACCCTAAGGATTCCAATCTTGTATCCTTTGATCACAAAGGATATGATCCTCAGTTACCAGCTCAACTAGCTTTCCTTATTCAAGTGAAAGCCCTCAACAAAACGGTTCACAGAACGATTATTGATGAGGGGGCATCGACATGTATTATGTCGATGAGCTGCTGGAAAACTTTAGGATCTCCAACCTTGTCTCGATCATCGACAACATTAAAAGCTTTCAACGGAAGGACTTATACCCCATACGGTATCCTTAATAACTTGAAAGTTGAACTAGGAGGAAAAACAGTAGAAATTGATGTTGAGGTCATTGATGGAAATCTTAACTATAACATCCTACTGGGTAGACCATGGATTTATGCCATGGCGGCTGTTGTGTCGACTTATTTTAGGAAGATCGCATTCCCGTTTGAAGGAGGGATTAGGATCGTCGACCAACAGAATTTCCTCCCTAATGGTTCACAAGTTACAGGAAGCATTCCCATGATCCATGAGAGCAACTATTCAATTCAAGATATCGGAGTAGGATTATTGAAAGACCCCACATTGATGGGAACTTTCGCGCTACCACATCCTATTTATATGGAAAATATACCGTTTGTAGCGACCTGCAACATGATATCTTCCACGAAGGTCGACATGGATCGGTCAATGGTCTTGCCCCCAAGCCATTTAGAAATATTGTAGCAATCAATGTTTCAAGCACGGGAGGCGAGCCCAAATCAACGCTCGTCAAGCGTTTGGGTAGATAGGTCTAGAGAATATGGAAACCCATTAGATCCTTGGTCGAAAGTACATGGGACTGACGAAGGAATCTTACAATCAATGATGATTGAGGGGGCACCATGGAATGATCACCACCATCGTTCCCATCTTCCGGAATATGAAGAAGATACTCAAAGTGACCTTTATCACCCTTCAGTTTTTGAATTCCTAACAAACACTGTGAAAATGGTGGATTCTGAGCGAAACCTATCCAATATTGAAGAGACTATAGCCATAAATATCTCGACTAAAACAGATGTTGTAGAGAATATTTATGTCGGCAAAGGTTGTTCCCCTTCAGAACTGGAAATATATAACGCTCTTTTTCGCGAATTTAGAGATGTCTTTGCTTGGTCATATGATGAAATGCCAGGCATTGACTCGAGTATAGTTGAACATGAAATTAAAATGTATCCTGATGTCAAACCAGTAAGGCAACGACTTCGGCAAGTGCACCCGAAGAAAGCCGCTGCCATTAAGGCAGAAGTTGAAAAACTTCTCCATGCTGGATTCATCTACCCGGTTCCTCTAACCGATTGGGTATCGAATATTGTCCCTGTTATGAAAAAACAAGGGACAATTAGAGTGTGTGTTGATTATAGGGATGTAAACCAAGCTTGTCCGAAGGACAACTACCCTACACCCTTCATCGACCAGATAATTGATGAATGCGCCGGATGTGAAATCTTTTCATTTATGGATGGATTTTCCGGGTATAATCAAATAAATATCCGCCCACAGGACCAGTCAAAGACTGCATTTATTTGTCTGTGGGGCACATTCGCTTATCGAAAATTACCCTTTGGTTTAAAGAACGCAGGGGCGACGTTTCAGAGGGCAATGAATTATGCCTTCCATGACATCAAGAACATTGTTCAACCTTATCTCGACGATCTTTCGACTCATTCACGAAAGCGGACTGATCATCCGCAGCATTTAAGAGCGATATTTCTACGTTTCCGACACTACAAGATAAGACTCAATCCACACAAATGTGTGTTTTGCGTCAGTTCTGGTCGTTTACTTGGCTTTGTAGTCTCTAAGGATGGGATTCGTCTCGATCCCTGCAAGGTTCAAACAATCACTAATTTGCCTCCACCTTCGAATTTGCTTCAGATTCAGAAATTCCAAGGGAAAGAAAACTTTCTGAGGATGTTCATTCCAAATTACGCAGAACTTGTTAAGGGTTATACTCGTCTTTTGAAAAAGGATGTACCTTTTGTCTGGGACCAGGTGGCGCAAGCTTCCTTTGATGCTCTGAAAGATTGTCTAGTAAAAGCATCATTAATGTACGCCCCGGACTATCAAAGAGATTTTAACCTGTATCTGGCTGCAGCGGATACGACCATTGCGATGGTTTTAGTTCAAGAAGTCGATGGAATTGAACATCCTATCTATTATTTAAGTAAAAACTTAAACGATACAGAAAGTAAATATTCTTATGTTGAAAAACTAGCGCTTGGAGCTGTTCAAGCGATTCAAAGGTTTCGACATTATGTCCCCTTTCAGAAAACTACCATCTTGTCAGATTGCAACCCCATGACTTATATACTGTCGCGACAGTTGCTGGGGGGCAAGTATTCAAAATGGATAGCGATCCTTCAAGAGTTTGATCTGGAATTTGTAAAATCCAAATCAAAGAAAGCTCTAGTTTTCGAAGAATTATTGTCCGATCTCCCATCATCATCCAACGATGAAACATCGGAAGAGTCAATCGTGGACAAAAGTTTGTTTCTGATATCTATAAGCGATGAGTGGTATGGAGATATCATAGTTTATCTCCAAACCTAAAAGTTTAGGCCTAACACCTCTCTCTCCGAACAAAAACGTATACGATACCAAGCAAAAGACTACATGATCGTCGGTGATACACTTTACCGTCGTGGTGTCGATACAGTTCTGAGGAGGTGCCTTACCCATGAGGAGGCCGAAAAAGCCCTGAATGAGTGTCATTCAGGCGCGTGTGGGGGGCATCAGTCTGGATATGCAACAACACAAATAATCTTACGAGCAGGATACTTCTGGCCAAACATGTTCAAAGATTGCATAACCGCAGCAGAAGTTGCCATGCCTGTCAAATTTTTGATAGCAAAACCAGACGACCACCCGCACCTTTACAGCCGATAGTCGCTGTTGGGCCCTTCGCCAAGTGGGGCATCGATTTCATGCAATGTAACCCCACCTCGACCGGGGGGCATGGGTATATTATAGTCGCTGTTGACTATTTTACCAAATGGACCGAGGCGATGCCTACATTGGATAACACTGGTGAAACAGCTGCCCTTTTCTTTTTCAATCATGTAGTCGCCAGGTCCGGCGTACCACAGGCTATAGTTACAGATCATGGGTCACATTTTCGCAATCACATGATGGTAGAATTAGCTGCCAAGCTAGGGCTATCTCACGACAGCTCTACCCCATATTATCCGCAAGCCAACGGACAAGTTGAGACAATCAACAAGGTCCTGAAGCGTACGTTGCAAAGGATGATCGGGGTTCATAAAAGAAGATGGCACCTAATCCTGTACTCAGCTTTGTGGGCTTATCGAACCTCGGTAAAGAACGCAACCGGGTTCACACCTTTTCAACTGGTGTATGGCCTGGAAGCAGTCTTGCCAATCCAGTGCGAAATTTCGTCGCTTAAACTCGCAATCGATCTTCTCCCCGGAACTTCAGAAGAAGAGGCTCGTTTCTTGGAATTAATCCATTTGGATGAAACCCGTCGTGATGCCGCTTTGGCTAACGAGGCCCATAAGAAACGAGTCAAGGCTCAGTTCGACAAAAGTGTCAAACCCCGTGTCTTCTCAGAAGGTGATTTGGTCTTGCTTTATGACCAAGAATCCGATAAATTAGGAGCAGGTAAATTCAAGTCCTTATGGATGGGCCCCTATATTTTTAAAAGGGTGTTAGCAAAAGGAGCCTACGAGTTAATGGATTACGACGGGATTCCACTGGCGCAGCCCCGCAACGGGTTGTACCTCAAGCATTACTATGCTTAAATAGTAACCTGCATGCTTTTGTTGTATTTTGTTTTCGCTAAAGTGTTTGTTCTGGTCAAGTGATCCACCATTTTTGTCCGTTGCAGATGTCGAACCTTCTGGAGACATGTGTTGGATATGCCGACGGAGCGAGTCGTAGTTCGCGGAACCTATCCTCCGAAGCCTGGGCCATTTTTGATCCAAGCGACGAGTTAGTAAGTTTCAGAGGTGTATGTATTGGGCAATCAATGAATAACATCGCTGAGTATAGCGCGTTGATAGAAATACTCTCTGATGCCATCACACGTGGCATACGCTGACTAATTGTTAGGCTAGACTCACAACTCGTAATACTACAACTCAATGGTATATATTCTGTTCGCAATCCAGCTATTTATCGCATGTTCCTAAGGGTTAAGATCTTGGAAAGACGATTTGATTCAATTCAATATCAACATATTTCAAGAAACCTAAGCACATTAACTGACTCATTAGCAAACTATGTGTTAGATAGACATTTGCAACATTTATAAAAGGACACACCATCAAAGATTGTACATATGGATCATATAACTCAAACAGAATAAAACCCGAAAATCAAAATATATAAGCTGTTTATATAAGTTCATACATAATGTTCTGTAACCAAGACAAAATTGGTCATATGACCTAAAAACTCAAAAAGATGCTAGGGGGCACCCTAGCCTAGTGGTGCTCATGATAGTACGTCACGGCCTGTGCAATCATGCGCAAGAGACGAGTCCATCGTCTGGGCACACCAATAGTATGCCGCTGCAGCTGTAAAGGTAACTCGTCAATCTGTACATCCGGAAGACCACGAGTAAGGCTCTCAACCTGCTCCTGCACAGTTGTAAGGGTCTCAGTATCATCAAGGTCGCGGATAACAACTCTCCTAGTAGGCTCCATTGCCGGGGCAGCGGCTGGCGATCTCGGACAAACTGCTGGACGAACAGGAACAATATCTGCATGCACCCAAGAGTACAATTAAAAGTCTTGATAGAATAAAGCACAACAAAATTATGAATAAAAACAGTAAACAGTAATATGGTCAAGGAGTTTACCAATGGCGCCCCACTTCTCGCCATCCGGTAGCACCAAATCCGGATCACCTCGGAAATCCATACCCACATATGGATACTCGGAAAACGCCATCTCCTGGCGCTTGAACCACCTAAAGAAGGCCTCAATGAAAGTAATCTGAGGTTGACCAGCATGCCTAGACATGTGGTCGACCCACCTCTGCATGCGTGGCTCGGTCGGAGAAAGCAAGTCGAGTATGATGTACTGAGGTTGCATCAGTGGGATGTTCTCCAAGGCGAAGGCAGTCAGAATAGAACCGAATCCAAAGTTCTTCAGCTTCCCGTCTTTTACCTTGGTCAATTGACTTTTCATCTGAGCAAGTACTGCATCACACCAGTTGAATACTTTCGGTTGGAGACACTCCAAGGCATGCTGCATATAAGACATGTTGGCAACATGTAAAGCTGCACTATCTGCCATCCTACCAATAGTGAACAGAATGGACCTGAGAGCCCGATCAGTAATCTCACAGATAACAATCTTGCCGTCTCTACTCAGCTGAGAACCTTCCCTGCAATACTGGCGGACATAATCTCTGGTGGAATCAGTCCCCCGGGCCGTACCTGACAAGGAAATGCGGGCACCTCGTCTTGACAGTCCAGTCAAGAAGTACATGTCCTCTATGGTCAAGGGGATGGCTTTTCCCCTAATCTGGAACACTTGGTTAACAGGATCCCAAGCATCAAGCATGTACTGCAACAAAGAAATCTGTGCTCTCATACTAGAGATACGGAAGAACTTCAGCAGGCCACAGTTCCGCAGCGCGTTCACCGTGACCAGGTCATGGAGGGCAATCATGTCCTCCTCTTCATGTTCTCGTTCTCGCCATCTAAGGGACATTTTGTTCAAGGTTCCCTGCAAAGCAAACAAGAGAAGGAGTAAATTCCTGATTTTGATGAAAAACTGGCGAAAAAATCATCAAAAAATGACCTTAAAACTCAGTTTTTTGAGCCCAGCGCAGGCAGAGAGTCCCCCACCTGCGCTGAGGGTCAGGCTGCCTTAAGGCAACCTGACCTTCAGCGCAGGTGTTATAGACATTTTTGTGCCTTACAGCGTGAAGCATGAAATGTCGATAATCTAAGGGATCCAAAGTCCCTAAACATGTTGTTCCTACCCCTAGAGGAACAAGGTCATCAAACCACAGCACTAAAAATTAGTTCTCCACCTGAAAACACTAAAAAACAAGCTAATTCTAGATCATGTCAACTGCTCCACTGAGCATCTACGCTGAATGTCAACTGCTCCACTCTGTACCTGCGCTGAATGTCAAAAGAAATGAAGGCTACCTGCGCTGGGCGAGATTGGCCAAGTGGCACAGTCATTCTACAAGGTGTCAAATGCCCAGGAAGCTTCCAAAATGACACTTGGATCAGGGAATTCGCCTTGTGATGAGTAAGAGGATCTAGATCTCCAAGTGGAAGCAAGGATCTCCAAGTGGACTCAAGAATTGAAGTATAACTGAAGTGGGAGAGGACACTAGTCAGCTTCATGCCAAGCTCAAGATGACTCATCCTTTCTCCAAAACTCCTATATATAGAGCTCTCTCATGAGGTCTAGGGAGGCTGGAATCTTGTGAATGTAAGGAAGTGCTGTTGGTTTGTGCATAGAACTATTGGGTAATTTGCTTGAAGGAGGTGAAGAGGAGATTTCTTTCTGCTGGGAGGTGTTGCTGGATTGGGCCTATTATGGTTGTAACACTCTCAAAACTTTACTTCTTCCATTGATAAAGCATTTGAGGTTCTTCTATATGCATGTGTCTCTGTGGCGTATTGATACTTGTATATTTGATTTATTCTAATCCTTGAATCAATTATGGATGTATGCTTCTTGTAGTTTCCCTTTCTTGTGCTTTTGCAGGATCTTCGTGTAGCTGGGCCAGTGAAAGAGCAAGGAGCTGGGAGCAAGCAGAAAAGAGGGAAGATTGGATCAACCATTAGCGGAAGATAATGGTTAGTGGATCCCTTTCTCCTCTCTCTTACATCTCATAAAGAAGTAATCTTGAATAGCTTTACATTCAGTTGTTGCTGAGGTACTATCACCCTTAGAGTGGGATAGGGTCATTCCGTATTGGATAGTTTTCCCAACAACAAATTGGCGACTCCACTGGGGATCGTATCTTGTTGGTTGTTTGTGTTTTTTGCTATTCATTTCATAAACAAAGGGAGTACTGAATCGAACTGTATTTGGATCTTTCAAATGCAAAGTAGAGGGCAGCTACTCTAGCTCAGTTTCTGGGCAAGTTTATGATTTGAAGAGCTGATCCATAAGGACTCTAATAAGCTCTTAGTGATAGATTTTCATCCTCCTTGTCATCCCTTAGTGTGTCCTTGACTGATAGCTTCTGATTTGGCCAAAAACTGTGAATTTTTGAGCAATCTGTGACCCGGAAACCAAGAGAAACGAAAGTTTCGTTCTTCAGTGCAGGCTGTGTGAAGGCTGTCTGCATTTCAGCACAGTTCCCGAAGGGGCTACCTGCACTGAAGGTCAAACTGCCTGTGTACCACCTGCACTAGACCAATCTTGCCTTGTGCTACTGGGGTTTCCTGCTGTTTCTTGCCCTGTTTTCACTCTTGTTTTTTGCTACCTGTTACCAGTCAATGTGCCTATCTGAAACCAACTTTCCTTGCCACTATTCCACCTCGGTTGTATAAAGAAACTGTGTTTGTTCTTTGTGTATTTCTTATATCATTTACAATTTCCCATAACGAAAGTGAACTAGTCTTGCTGTGGCCTCTTAGATCTAGACCTGTGATAAAGTGTCGTTTTGATCTTAAGAGTTAGTTTGTTTGTTGTTCATAGCTGATTGAGCTTTTGCTTTCATCATATGGTTTGAATTCATATATTTTTGGTATCGAAACAAGTAAATCTTAAGGTGTCTTTTGATTTTGGACAAGCTTGTTTGCTTTCGCTTGAAATTGAATTCGAAATTATACAACAGCTTTCTTTTTGTGTCGCACAAACATTAAGAAAGAGAAAAGAAATACCTACATTTTTTGCATTTTGCATATAAGTTTGTATGTTGATTTAGGGAAAAAGTGCATTAGCGAGTGCTCTTTGATCTGTGTAAAAAGATTTTCTCTCTTTTCCCTCAGTAGTTAAGATTTTCATAAGTCGAAAAGATTGAAAAAGCTTGCTTCTCATCTTAGACTGCATTTAGGAATTTGTATCAAAACATCTCGTGGTGAACCTTGAAAGGAAAACTTTAAAAAAGATTAACTTAAAATATATTGAATGAACCTAACAACGCTTTGAAACATAACGTAAACATCTAGAGGTCTAAGCTAGAGACGTGTTCCGGCGTCGTTAAACGTAGTGACTGTCGATCTCGACGAAGGTGGGTGATTCCTCCTGAGAGTCGGTGGCACTAATACGGACTTATGCTCCCATGTACCGTCGCGTATATATTGGGAGACCCCTATAGGAACAAAGCCTTTATCCATAGGAAGCCGTGTCGGCCGCCCTACTGATCGCAATGCAGTGAACACAGCATTCACGAAGATCGACCACTCGTACCGTAAAATGTATTCTGTGGTTTTGCGAAAGGTTTGGCACACCGTCTGCCTAGATCTCCAGAGCAGTTTCTTTTGGCCTTTTTCAAACTCTATAACTGAAAAAGTCCAACCGAGCATTTGTCACTTCGGGCTCCTTAATACATCGAAGGAGACTAGAGTCATCTTTAGCTTTTTCTCGACTCTTAAAAAGTGAAAAAGAAAGTTGTGTCTAAAAGCGTCTAATAAAATTCATTCAATTCGGAAACACAAATTTCCCCTTTTAATATTTTAGTTGATCGAGTAATCCACAATCGTGGAAGAAAGTCAATTGAAACCCCGTCGTTCGCGGAGGCTTACGATTCAACCGTCTTTGTCTCCGAAATCGAAAACAGTACGGGCAAAGCGAACTCGTTTAACTGGTTCAAAATCTCCTTTGAAAGTTAGAACAAGTGTTCCAACTGCATCTGAGGTTCCGGTTACTCCTAACATTTCTGGAAACCCTGCCTCTATAGAAGAAGTTCAACAACCACAGAAGGACAGTAATACTGATCCTAGTCTGGGGGCAAATACTTGTGTAACTGAACCAGTTCCATCTGTAACCGGTCCAGAAAGTTTTGTTCCTCAAAGAACTGTCGCTGTCGAAGCAACCACTTCTTCGGCACCAGAAATATTTTACGGACCTGACGGTCTTCCTCTTCCACCGGGTTTGATTGCGATAGAGGAAATTGCAGAGGATCCGCAAGCAAGTACTCCAACTCATTTTGGAGTCGGGGTCACTCTCTTTCCTTCATCAGAGGTTAATCCACCACAAGTGGAAGTCCCTGTAGAATCGCTAGGCAATCTATTGGATAGACTTAAAATGTCTGAACAACCGTCATCATCTACGACTGTGTCAAATGACACAGCGACAGCAGAAACCCCTGCCATCACTCCGACGATGTTTTTCGGCATACCAGCTGTCCCGACTAGCTCACAATAGCTAGAAGGAGTCCACCAAGGGAATATTTCGACAGTATGGTTTGTTCCAGTTTGTTCATCCGGAGTAATACTCGGCAACTCTTATGTTGAAACTCGCCAAATTGATCCATTTGGAGGTCAATCTGGGCAATCAATCCCCTTGAGTTCGGGATTGATACCGTATGGGGGGCAATATGCCCTTTCATTACCCCCTCCGGGAGGGTACCCATACGTGAGTTCACAACAGTATCCAGGTTATACTGGAATTGCATCAAGTAGTTGGGTACCTATGCTACCTCAACAACCAAGGGTTGTATATTCTATGCAACAGTGTGTACCTATGACGAACATCCCAACCACACCGGCTATTGTAACAGTGTCACAAGTTCAAGCGATACCTGTTGCATGCCAACCTCAGATTTCTCAGGTTGTAATGTAACAGCCACTTGATCATGGGTCACAATCACAATCGCCAACTGGTGGGGCGACACAGGTCCAAACGGGCACAATTACCCCACACCTTGGTCCAACGGTTAGCATAGCACAACAAAACATGGCTTCACAACCATGGCTTGTGCAATACCAACAACCGCAATTCCAACAAGTGTACCAAGGTTCTGAGCAGCAGATCTTTGCGAACAGTGGACAACCGTATATCTAAAACGGTCAAAACCAACCACTTTACAGTGGTCAAGTCCACTAACCGTATCAGTCATACCAACATCAATTACATTATGCTGGTATGCAAAGGCCCACTGCTCAAACGATTCCATCGTACCCTGGTTATGCTTCGCCTAACCTGAATCAACAGTTACCATTCGTGGCAACTTTAGACTTACCCGATCTACACCGGTTAACCAACGATCCGATTTCTTATGCCCCTTGGTGGCCAACGATTCCTCATAAACTTCCATCTGACATTCCTAAATTCAATGGAAATCCAGGTGAAGACCCATCGAATCACGTGATGACTTTTCATCTGTGGTGTTCGTCGAACACCCTTAACGATGATTCGATAAGACTTCGCCTTTTTTAGAGGACATTGACAGGACCAGCGGCTAAATGGTATATTGAATTGCCAAGAGCCTCTTTTGACAATTTTAGTTCCCTAGCCACGACTTTCTTAACCCATTTTCAATTACCGATAAGGTATGAAATGGGAACAGAAATATTAACCAACTTCAAGCAGACAACTGCCACCCATATATTTGATCATATACATGAGTGGCGTCGTCGTCGTAGGATGGTGAAAACATATGTTCCCGATCAGCTGTTAGCTGAATGGTTTATAAAGTCATTACTTCCTGCTATTACGGAAGATGTGGCCAAAGGGGGAGTCGTAACAGAGGAGCAAGTAATTGCTCGTGCACAGTATTTGGACTTAGTTTATACTCAGTCCGGCACACTCTACGACAAGATACCTGACGCCCCTAGACCAGAGTTTTCAATTCCTCCTCCTCCTAAATCAAATAGTGACTCTCATGCCGGTGACGGCGTGATTGGCACGACAAACACGAAATCGATAAAGGCTTCGTCAAAGAAAGCCCGTAAGAATTCGGATCAAAATGCAAAAGAAGAAATTCTTGCTTCGGAAGTAAATGCCGTATCAGAAGATAAAGGCAAAGAAACCAATCAACCAGGAAGCAAGAAAAAGCAAAACAGAGAGAAGAAGAAGAAACAGGGTGAGTCATCTCCTGGAAAAAATTCTTCGAACTCTCCCAGGAAAGGAAAACCAAGAAGTCCATGTTTTATATGTGACGAGGATCATTGGACAGCAGACTGTCCATACAAAGCTGAGATAAAAAGATTCTTTAAGAGTCCGAAAAATCCAGCTGTGTTGACTGATCCGTTTCCCAATCCAGGTCAAAATCTGGTTGATAGTGGAAATGCTTCCCGGTGTCAGGTGCTAATGTTGTCGACCTCTGAGCAACAGGATGATGCTTTGATTTCGACAAGAAGCAAAGATTGCGGGAATCCGCAGTTGTCGAACGGCAAAGGAAAAGATCAACCAAGAAGTTCGACGACAACTTCGGCAGAAGCTGTGCCACCTTTCATAACAGGAAGCATTCCAAAGATCCATAGAAGCAATCATCCTCTCCAAAATATCGGAGTCATTTTCCTAAAAGACCCTACTTTAATGGGTACTTTTGCCTTACCGCCTCCAAGTAATCTAGCGGAAATGGCCACAGTGGAATATGAAACCTTCTATTTCTAATGGATCTAAAGCTTTGAGGATAGTTCCTATCTCAGGTCAACCTCATTAAAAAATGAAGAGTCAAGAGGATAGTTCTTTATTGTGTCGACCTCATTAAAAATGAAACGACCCCCTGAAGTCTAGGGGGCATGCGCCTCGTTTGCATTATTATGCTGGGGGCATGTAAGCATCGAGCAATTTTACCGCGGAATTTATGCTCGTTAAAAAATAGAAAAGCGAAGATCTGAGCAGTTTTAGCACATAGTTCATGCTCGTTAAAAAATAAACATAAGATCGAGCAGTTTTACCGTGGAATCTATGCTCGTTAAAAAATAGAAAAGCATGAGCAAGAGTTTTCCCCAGAGTTTAAGCTCATTAAAAAATGAACCTATCCCGGTAAATAACCATTGTGATCGTAAATTTATTAGCCATAAAAAGCCTTGGTCGTGTTTGCACCTGCCACCTCCATTCCATTTGGCCAATCGTTCACCCCCATATGATTGTTTACCTATTTTGAGGAACAGCTGCGAAGAGTGATTTCACTTAGCCATCCTTCTGACACTGTCGTGATTAGAAAATTCCAACCTGTACCTGGAATCTGCTGCTATCCCTGTTTATCACTCGTTCCTCAAAAGACGAGTCTTCTTTGAGCTCTTTTCATCTGTCTCATAAAATATGAAAAGTTTGCCGAGTTTTGGCCTTCCAGCTCGTTAAAATGACCGGAAGAGCTATCCCTCCTCTAGATTTTAATCTTTTTGGGCCTGAGGGATTATTACACAAAAAGGTCGAGCGCTTGTTTTATTCGGCTCATTAAAGTTATCGAAAACTCATCCCTTCTGTATTGCTTTATACTTTTTCGGACTTAAGGGATTATATGACGAAAAAGGAATTTTGGAGTTAACTTTCTGTACCGTTTTAGACTCTCTAAAAATGAAAAGGACCGAGTTTTCCTTGTCGTTAGACTCGTTAAAATGATTAAATAGCGACAAACTTGTCTTTAGACGAGAACGAGTTTCCCTATCGCTAAGCTCGTTAAAACATAGCGATGGGCTTGCCCGAAGGGTAGGTTATAGAACAAGCATATGTTATCCTCCTCAAGCTTGACAAAATTAAAGAGGTACTGGTCAGAAATGACTGGGGAAAAATTGGGAGAACCTCAAAGCTTTAATGGTAGCGAGTCGCTCTTGAACATGACACTTTGTCCTCCGTATCACATCGGGTTGGGTTGTTTCATTCACCGGTCTCATCACCATGGTCCTCGCCAAACCATCCACATTTGGGGTAATGCTACCGACCCATCACATCAGTGTCGTTATATGTTCAAGAGATGTTGTTCAGAAAGAGTCAACCGTGTCCCATCCACTGCCATACATTATCCTTCATCCACCCATGATCGCCACCCTGAATCATATTTCACAGATTGTTTTCACCTCCACTAAAATCATTAGCTCCATTCCGTGTCATTGATGTGGGATTCATTAAGGCCCTCCTTTGACGGATCGCTTCTTGTCGACTTCAGCTCATCATCCAAGAAGTTGATCTAGGAACACCCCCTTCAGTACTTTGAAGCTTGCATGGCTCAAGGGCAAGTTTCTCACTTTCGGCGTCAGGTATACATTAATGACCTTCGACCAGAAGATTTTGCATGGTGTTCGACGCCAAGTCCTTTATTCACACCACGTGAATTGTACTGCAGTACCTTGAGGGTCATTGTCAGGATTGGTGATTCCTCTCGCGCTTGCTAACGGTTTACATTATTGACCGGTAATCAAGCGATGTCTTTCCATGTTCGACTTCAGCGCAATTCTCACATGGATCGACTTGTACTTAGAGTGAAGATCGAACGAGTTTTGAAGACCCCGGATCTAGTTTCATCCATCCAGGTTGCGATATATATTCAGGAAATATAAAGACATTTGTTATGTACATCATTGCAGCAGATGATCATCCTACTCAAAGGATGATAATTTCAGCAGAGAATTATCAGTCTAACATCAGACGATCGTCTGTTCTATGTACCAAAATGAATTTATAAAGCTGAGCATGGGAATGCCCGCCTCAGCTAGATCATGAAAGCAGAATGAAAAATAATGTATTGCATTGTATTTTATTACAGGGCGCCTCTTAGCGATTGAATGAACTCCGGATCCTCCTGATAAAGCATTTCACACGATAAACGACCTCATACTTTAGGGGGCAACTGTTATAGACATTTTTGTGCCTTACAGCGTGAAGCATGAAATGACAATAATCTAAGGGATCCAAAGTCCCTAAACATGTTGTTCCTACCCCTAGAGGAACAAGGTCAGCAAACCACAGCACTAAAAATTAGTTCTCCACCTGAAAACACTAAAAAACAAGCTAATTCTGGATCATGTCAACTGCTCCACTGAGCATCTGCGCTGAATGTCAACTGCTCCACTCTGTACCTGCGCTGAATATCAAAAGCAATGAAGGCTACCTGCGCTGGGCGAGATTGGCCAAGTGGCACAGTCATTCTACAAGGTGTCAAATGCCCAGGAAGCTTCCAAAATGACACTTGGATCAGGGAATTCGCCTTGTGATGAGTAAGAGGATCTAGATCTCCAAGTGGAAGCAAGGATCTCCAAGTGGACTCAAGAACTGAAGTATAACTGAAGTGGGAGAGGACACTAGTCAGCTTCATGCCAAGCTCAAGCTGACTCATCCTTTCTCCAAAACTCCTATATATAGAGCTATCTCATGAGGTCTAGGGAGGCTGGAATCTTGTGAATGTAAGGAAGTGCTGTTGGTTTGTGCATAGAACTATTGGGTGATTTTCTTGAAGGAGGTGAAGAGGAGATTTCTTTCTTCTGGGAGGTGTTGCTGGATTGGGCCTATTATGGTTGTAACACTCTCAGAACTTTACTTCTTCCATTAATAAAGCATTTGAGGTTCTTCTATATGCATGTGTCTCTGTGGCGTATTGATACTTGTATATTTGATTTATTCTAATCCTTGAATCAATTATGGATCTATGCTTCTTGTAGTTTCCCTTTCTTGTGCTTTTGCAGGATCTTCGTGTAGTTGGGCCAGTGAAAGAGCAAGGAGCTGGGAGCAAGCAGCAAAGAGGGAAGATTGGATCAACCATTAGCGGAAGATAACGGTTAGTGGATCCCTTTCTCCTCTCTCTTACATCTCATAAAGAAGTAATCTTGAATAGCTTTGCATTCAGTTGTTGCTGAGGTACTATCACCCTTAGAGTGGGATAGGGTCATTCTGTATTGGATACTTTTCCCAACAACAACAGGTTTCGAATGGGGAACCTACACTGAACCTAGGGCGCCCTGGCAAAACCCCAGGGGCTTAGAAAGACCGGAAAACAGGCATGAAACTGGAAAAGAAAACCATGAAAAGAAAGAGCTAGGGTTTAGCTCCTACCTGGTCTAGACGACGCCGAAAATCGTCCACAGAATCTCCCGGAATCAGCTGGTGAAAATCAAGGGGGAAGAGGCACCTCCAGAGCTCCAACAAACCAAATGCAAATGGAATGGTAAATGAGAGGTAAAAACACCTTTTAATGGCTTTTTACGTAGTTCAAAGTGAAATATTAGGGTTATAATCTCATTTTCATGCAAATATTATTCATTTCTAACAAAGTTTGTTGTAGCAATTGAAAATGCAGTACTATATTTGAAAAGAGAAAAGCTAGTAACGATAAAAAATCAAAAATTTGACCATATAACCGAGCAGTTTTATACATAGTTCATGCTCGTTAAAAAATAAACATAAGATCGATCAGTTTTACCGTGGAATTTATGCTCGTTAAAAAATAGAAAAGCGTGAGCAAGAGTTTCCTCCAGAGTTTAAGCTCATTAAAAAATGAACCTATTTCAGTAAATAACCATTGTGATCGTAAATTTATTAGCCATAAAAAGCCTTGGTCATGTTTGCACCTGTCACCTCCATTCCATTTGGCCGATCGTTCACCCCCATATGATTGTTTACCCATTTTGAGGAACAACTGCGAAGAGTGATTTCACTTAGCCATCCTTGTGACACTGCCGTGATTAGAAAATTCCAACCTGTACCTAGAATTTGCTGATATCCCTGTTTATCACGCGTTCCTCAAAAGACGAGTCTTCTTTGAGCTCTTTTCAACTGACTCGTAAAATATGAAAATTTTGCCGAGTTTTGGCCTTCCAGCTCGTTAAAGTGACCGGAAGAGCTATCCCTCCTCTAGATTTTAATCTTTTTGGACCCGAGGGATTATTACACAAAAAGGTCGAGTGCTTGTTTTATTTGGCTCGTTAAAGTTATCGAAAACTCATCCCTTCTGTATTGTTTTATACTTTTTCGGACTTAAGGGATTAGATGATGAAAAAGGAATTTTGGAGTTAACTTTCTGTACCTTTTCAGACTCTCTAAAAATGAAAAGGACCGAGTTTTCCTTGTCGTTAGACTCGTTAAAATGATTAAATAGCGACAAACTTGTCTTTAGACGAGAACGAGTTTCCCTATCGCTAGGCTCGTTAAAACATAGCGATGGGCTTGCCCGAAGGGCAGGTTATAGAACAAGCATATGTTATCCTCCTCAAGCTTGACAAAAATAAAGAGGTACTGGTCAGAAATGACTGGGGAAAAATTGGGAGAACCTCAAAGCTTTAATGATAGCAAGTCGCTCTTGAACATGACACTTTGTCCTCCATATCACATCGAGTTGGGTTGTTTCATTCACCGGTCTCATCACCATGGTCTTCGCCAAACCATCCACATTTGGGGTAATGCTACCGATCCATCACATCAGTGTCGTTATATGTTCAAGAGATGTTGTTCAGAAAGAGTCAACCGTGTCCCATCCACTGCCATACATTATCCTTCATCCACCCATGATCGTCACCCTGAATCATATCTCACAGATTGTTTTCACCTCCACTAAAATCATTAGCTCCGTTCCGCGTCATTGATGTGGGATTCATTAAGGCCCTCCTTTGACGGATCGCTTCTTGTCGACTTCAGCTCATTATCCAAGAAGTTGATCTAGGAACACCCCCCTCAGTACTTTGAAGCTTGCATGCCTCAATGGCAAGTTTCTCACTTCCGGCGACAGGAATACATCAATGACCTTCGACCAGAAGATTTTGCGTGGTGTTCGACGCCAAGTCCTTTATTCACACCACATGAATTGTACTGCAGTACCTTGAGGGTCATTATCATTATCAGTGATTCCTCTCGCGCTTGTTAACGGTTTACATTATTGACCGGTAATCAAGCGATGTCTTTCCATGTTCGACTTCAGCGCAATTCTCACATGGATCGACTTGTACTTAGAGTGAAGATCGAACGAGTTTGAAGACCCCGGATCTAGTTTCATCCATCCGGGCTGCGATATATATTTAGGAAACATAAAGACATTTGACATGTGCATCATTGCAGCAGATGATCATCCTACTCAAAGGATGATAATTTCAGTAGAGAATTATCAGTCTATCATTAGACGATCGTCTGTTCTATGTACTAAAATGAATTTATAAAGCTGAGCATGGGAATGCCCGCCTCAGCTAGATCATGAAAGCAGAATGAAAAATAATGTATTGTATTGTATTTTATTACAGGGCGCCTCTCAGCGATTGAATGAACTTCGGATCCTCCTGATAAAGCACTTCACCCGATGAACGACCTCATACTTTAGGGGGCAACTGTTATAGACATTTTTGTGCCTTACAGTATGAAGCATGAAATGTCAATAATCTGAGGGATCCAAAGTCCCTAAACATGTTTTTCCTACCCCTATAGGAACAAGGTCAGCAAACCACAACACTGAAAATCAGTTCTCCACCTGAAAACACTCAAAAACAAGCTATTTCTGGATCATGTCAACTGCTCCACTGAGCATCTGCGCTGAATGTCAACTGCTCCACTCTGTACCTGCACTGAATGTCAAAAGCAATGAAGGCTACCTGTGCTGGGCGAGATTGGCCAAGTGGCACAGCCGTTCCTCAATGTGTCAAATGCCCAGGAAGCTTCCAAAATGACACTTGGATCAGGGAATTCGCCTATTGAGGAGTAAGAGGGTCTTGATCTCCAAGTGGAAGCAAGAACCTCCAAGTGGACTTAAGAATTGAAGAATAACTGAAGTGGGAGAGGACACTAGTCAGCTTCATGCCAGCCTCTAGCTGACTCATCCTTTCTCCAAATCTCCTATATATACAGCTCTCTCATGAGGTCTAGGGAGGCTGGAATCTTGTGACTGTAAGGAAGTGCTGTTGGTTTGAGTATAGAACTATTGGGTGATTTGCTTGAAGGAGGTGAAGAGGAGAATTCTTTCTGCTGGGAGGTGTTGCTGGATTGGGCCTCTTATGGTTGTAACACTCTCAGAACTTTACTTCTTCCATTAATAAAGAATTTGAGGTTCTTCTATATGCATGTGTCTCAATGGCGTATTGATGCTTGTATATTTGATTTATTCTAATCCTTGAATCAATTATGAATTTATGTTGCTTGTAGTTTCCCTCTCTTGCCATTTTGCAGGATCTTGGTGTAGCTGGGCCAGTGAAAGAGCAAGGAGCTGGGAGCAAGCAGCAAAGAGAGAAGATTGGATCAATCATTAGCGGAAGACATCGGTTAGTGGATCTCTTCCTCCTCTCTCTTACATCTCATAAAGAAGTAATCTTGAATAGCTTTGCATTCGGTTGTTACTGAGGTACTATCACCCTTAGAGTGGGATAGGGTCATTCCGTATTGGATACTTTTCCCAACAACAACTCGCCTAGTAACCCCTGAGCCAGACTGTGGGTTGTGGTAAAGCCAGGATTGTGTGCCTTAGTGGGCCTAGGAATCCTTGTTGGTGAATGTCGATATATATAATAAATCCAAGAGGTGGGTTTATCTCCATTGGGCCTAGTAGTACTGGGATGGGATGTATGGTAAAGTCTGGAGAGTGGGTCTCATTTTACGGCCTAGTGATCCCTAGATTAGACTGCGGACTACGGTAAAGCCTAAGAGACTAGGAGGAACTAAAATTCCTCACAGTGTAGGTGGAGAAGTATAGTAGCATCCATACTTATTTGGTTCTTTTTCATTGGTTATGAGTCCCACACTCATGCTTGGAATATGAAATGGGGGTAATTGGCTGAAGATGGATTTGGCCTAGCCAATCTATGGTTGGGTGGAACATGGTAGACCCATCCCTAATTGTTTTATAGATTCATTAATGAAAAATTAATTCCCTCGGATTTTCATGTGTAAATGTACTAGTTTATATGTGGATTTTGTCACTCATGTATTCATGGTATTTCTTCTATTATGTTGTTGGTTATCAGCATGTATTCTGACAGTGATGATATATGTCTCTCCTCATGTTTCTAATTGTAAACGAATAAACAATGTGTCTATTGTTGGAAATAATACTGAGAGGGGGCAGTGAATTAGTATTATCAAATCAATATAGATTTTTCATTACCATATTAAGATTCATATACGCTACCTCAGGAAAACCGCGTGTATATGTAACTGTGTGTAATGCAACAAGCGTATATCCAGTAAACCTATGATTCAGTTAGTTGATCCTTAATGAGTGCATCAGAACATTATTAACCATATGAACAGTAAACAGGAGAAGTAAAACAAAACATATCATCACACATAAGCAACACACATGAACACCATGATATAAGGTGGAAACCCAATGTGGGTGAAAACCACCTGCTGCAATTCGTCTCTATCTTCTTTAATAGGAAACTTCTTTTTACAATGGTTCTGTACTAGTATAGTCTTATACCAGTACGCAGGCTTCTACTTGTAGAAGGCTACAACCTTCTCTCGTTCTCCAGACTCTCTTGGAAGGGACCTACAACCCCCTTAGCTCTTGTACTAGCTGAGGTACTAGTATGTAGGTGCTAACCTACAGAAGGCTACAACCTTCTATTTTCTTCTAGGGACCATGTTTCATAAATTTGCAGACTGGATCCATAAATACAAAACAATCACCACTGCAATACACTCATCAACTTATACCTGCATCATCAATCTTTGAATCACCCAATACTAAATCACTGAAACCCTGTCATCAAAATATAGTTACTTGAACACAGACTAGAGCCCAAAACTCTGCAAAAACCATTAGAACCAACAACAACCTGAAACATCAAATCTCATAATGTATACGCTACTTGACTGTGTTAAAACTGCGTGCACACGTGATTTCACCAGAGAGAACCTGCGTACATATCTAAATATAATTACTTATACCTTCGTCGCCATTTCCAACTTGATTCAGATCAAGCCAAGCATCAAAAACCCATAACCAGCATACTAGATCCTCATACTTCATCAGACATTCATTACTTCAACTTCCACCCCTTGGCCTAATGATCTTCTTCTTATATAGGTTTAGCCCTCTTTCAATACCATGGTCCAAAACCACTTAGAACCAATAACTTGGACCCAATACTTGGGGTAAACACTTCAGACCAAATACCATGGACCAATACCAAAATACCATGGACCAAATACCATGGACCAAAAATTAGTTTTCCGACATGTACGTGCCTTTCCTCCTGTGAACCCGCATATGTACGTATATGCACCTTTTGTTCTTCTCACGCATATGTATACGCACCTTCATCAAGGTTAACCTGCGTATATCTTTCTCTTGACCTACTGTACTAAGATCTATCCTCTGATTGAGTTGCCACCTGTATCATACCTCTGAGCGAGTTGCCATCAAGGACAACACTTGTATCATAATGTCAACAATCTCCCCCTTTGGACTTGATGGCAACCACCACACCAAGTCACTGGTTGAAGGGAAAGTACCCCTAGGGTCCTTTGGGCTAAGACTCTACTAGACTGAAAATTGCTTATTCAAAGAAACACACACACACAGCCATCATTTTTACTTTTAAGCAAATTCTAATGTTTAGGGCACATACCTAAGGTCCTACGTTCGAGAAGACCGTTAGGGTGCAAACCCTTCTTGGAGTTCCCTTCTTCTTTCTTTGACCTGCAAGACAAACAAATCAAAGAACACAACAGTACCTGTACAAATACTTATGTATAAATCATCTTCATGCTATAAAGTTAGTTATAAAAGATCTTTAAGTAACCACTTTCATAAGAATTCAACACAAGAATCTCATAAGCATAAAGAAAGATTATTCGGGAACAAAGACGTGTTTCTTTATATATAAAGGCAAATAAAGTACATATATCGGAAAGATATCACCTGAACACCTTCAGCAGGCTCCAAGCAAGCTTCCTCCCGGATTCGTTCCAGCCTCAAGCCTCCGACAAGAGCTCCTTCCAAGTCCTACTCCAATGATGGTATCAAGGATGAATGATCACCAATACACATGGAAACAAGGGTTTCCTATGCAAGATGGGGGAAGTGCAGAAAGCACCAAGGACTTTAGACCTAGTCTAAGGGGAAAATCTCAGCATAATAATCTTGCTCTCCTTTCTCTCTCTCCTTTTGGCCTTCCCTTTGATGTCTTTTTATACCCTCTCCAAAGTAGTTTTTTAGTTAGGAGTTAGTTGGGAACAGTTGGGCCACGGGCAATAACAGGTGATCCAGCAGGTAAACCCCGCGATCTCCACCCGAAAAAGAGGAATTTATTATTTTTTAAGTGTTTTAATAGATACACGCGGGTTGGGTATAACAGACCCGCGTGTACACGCGTTTAACTCAGGGCAATGTCGCGTATAGGGAATAAAACACTATTTTTTAAATTTTTGGACCAGGTCTGGAAGGAGGGGTTGCCCTAGGCCATGAGTGCAGCATCACAAACCATAAGAGTGAGACTTGGAGCTATAACAGATGCCCCCTAATGTATGAGGTCAGAAGGGGAACATGATGGCCGAAATATATTAAGTAAGTACAAGGAAAGGAACTCTGCCGAAAAATCGAGGAGGACTTCACCAGAATTCAGCCTGCCAAGCCACCGAAAGGAGATCAGAAAGAAACACTGTCTGAGGCGGGCATACCCATGCTCAGGAAAAGTAAAGCATGTCCGCATATCAAGTACAAGCGGATCCACTAAGTATACAAGTAGAACTGACTGGAAAATACATAATGGATCATCTGATCACAATGAGAAAGTACATGTCTGAATATCACATATAAGACTGTCAATGATGCTGAAAGATGCAACGGATCACTGAAATCAAAGATTGATCCCATAAGGTACCAACTGAACATGATGGAATAGGATGGTACTACACTGCAAACTCAGGTGCCAGCATATAGAATGTCGCCATGACTGACTGCAACATATAAGGGGGAGTGGTATCAACTAGCAGCAACAGGAGCAACTGTCAAGTGAACCAATGAATGCTGATACAACCTGAGGTCTTCACCGACCGCCGTGGTACATTTCTACATCATGGGAATAAATGATCTGAAGTCGACCATGTGAGAAATCGTTTGATTACCGGTCATTTATGTATACCGTTAACAAACGCGAGACTACCCACCGATAATGATAATGAGCGTCAAGGTACCCAGTACAATCTAACAAGTGTGAATAGATGAGCTGAAGTCGAACACCTGTAAGAATCTATCAATCAGGAGACAATGATGGTTTCCCACTGTCGATAGCGAGGAATCTGCCACTAATGACTGCAAACCCCAAGGTACTGCCAAATGGACTCTAGATCTTTGCCCCAGAGCAATGAGTCGGAGTCGACAGGGAAAGATCCGCTAGAAGGAAGGCATTAAGGCATCCTTCATCAATCTAGCACGAGTGTAACCCGTAGGCCAATAATGTGGAAGGAATCGGACGAAAAAAGATGTAGTAACCCAACCGAAGTACGTTTCCGGCGTACACAAGATGTGGCTAGCGCACGGCAGAAACCCTCTGAACCAACCAATAATGAAAGCCGACACAGAGGCGAGGTATCCACCAATAGGGTCAAATGGAAACCAAGGTACTGCATGAATCCCAATGTGTGATAATGTATGCTGATGTCGAACACAAGGGAAACCACTCAGTCAAAGACCCATGATACTGATCGATGCTGAGCACAAGGTGACCTATCAATAATGAAAATAGGGCCAGGGTGCGGCTCTAGGCCTGTCCTCAGAGCAATGTGTCGTCGTCGATAAGGACAAGACCCGCCAGCAAGAAGTCAATGGGGACCTTCTCAAACCGGCACGAGTAAAGGACCAATATAACTGATGTGATGATAGACATGACACTGACAATCAGGGATGGCCGACTGAAAAATGAGTCAAGAGACACCGCAGAAAGGCCGACTCAGGCTAACTTCCCTTGAACAAAAGCACGACTCAATGTGACTATGTGGCAGCATATGATGAATCTGTATAAGTTCGTCATGCAGGAGGCACGAACGAACCCTCCATATGATTGGAAGAGATAACCAATCGGGGGAGAACTGACTCGATAACAAGGTTATGGCGTACCTAAGTCAAACTAAATCCCACCCATGCGGAGGAGACTTTGTTTTGAGTGCTTTGTTCAAGGGCGACACGACTGACTCTAGCTGCCAACAATAAATGGAAATAATGTCCCTGTTCCCGCTCTTTTTGGAATATTACATTTTTTTGTCTTTTTCTGATAAGCCGGAAAAAGAATAAAAGAATGCTATAGTACAGTGGAAAGAACGAGTGTCGGTGAAACAGATGATCTAGTTCCTGGGAAAGGAACATTACTATGCTCAATGCAGGGAGGTGAAAAAACTGGTCAGTGACACTCAGAGGTATGTTCCTTCCACGGATCAAGGTATGTCAAGCTGCAGAAGTCAAGGGTATGCAAGGTTGATTTTGCAGATGTCATGGTCAAAAGTAGGCTTAAACACGAGTCCAAGTGAAGCCGGCTATAGGCCGAAAGGTGCAAATAGTCAACATGCAATGCAGAAGTACAACTCAACACACATAGGAGCCTCTAGGGTATAAGGCCAGAACTAAACGAAGAAGCACAGAGGAATGAGTCTTCAACGCATAAGTCATGGCGGGACTACAGAGGACTCCCGAGCCTAGGGATGAAAAGTCTGCATGAGTGCCAAGCGACAATAAGGTACTAACTGGGGCACCCATGATAAGGTAGGCTCTACCACACAAGTCATGATACTTCTAAGCAATGAGAAGGTTCCGCACCATAACTTGGTGGGGTCGATCCTAAGGCAAAATGGTAAAGGAAACTGATAAGTGCACAATGCAGGCGGAAAAACCTAACCTATATGCCAGTTTTGAGAACCAATACCTGTCAGAACGGACCAACCATAAACTTCCAAAGGAGAAATCTTCCAAGTTCTGTAAACATAAATAGGAACACTAGACACGAAGTTAATACATCCCACATATAAACTTCATATAAGATCTTTGTGTTATAGAATACAAAACTTGAAAATGCGTACCTCATATATACAATATGGTACAGGGAACCACGCAACCTTTCGGCTTACGTATAATAGCTCTTCGGAATAAACCCCTTGCAGGGCTCAAACCAAGGACTCCTTTGGTAGTCATAACTCATGGCTTCAAAGAGTTCCTCCTGTGAAGGCAAAACAAGATCTGAGAAATCATGAGAACTACAAGGATCAAAAGAGGGAATTAAAGGGTCCCATGTCTCTATAGGAAGAATCTCTCGGTCAACTGCCGGGACCAAGTCCCAAGAAGGAGAATAATAAGTCAAAGGATCCTTCTTAGAAGCAATTGAACATTGAGGATTCAATGCCACATAATTCACCCGTGGCGGGGTAGAGTCTACTTGAACACTTGGAACAAACCAAGGGGCATTCTGCAGTAAAGTCGAATTAGGGTGGTGATTATCAGATGCAAGCTGATCAATAGTGACAATATTCCCGTTATGAGGAAAGCACATTACTCGAAAGAGTGAAGACACCACAGCATTCATAGCATAGACATAATCACGCCCAAGTAGCATATTAAAGTCTAAAGGGCTATCAACCACCATCATATCGATTAAGACAGTCTTCCCACCTAAAGTGATAGGCAATTGAGGAAGAACACCCATAGATTCACCAGGTCTTCTATCATAGGCTAACAACTGACTCTGAGCTGTCAACAACTTTGGGGAACCCAAAGCTTTCCAAGTCAAAGAGGATATAATACTTGTAGAGGATCCTTCATCCACCATACATCGATAGACATTTGTGGAATTAACTCTGACCTTTATTTGGAAAGGTACAGTGGAAGGAAGACGAGGCTCAACAAGACTATCCCAATCAAAGGAAACACTCTTAGCACTTGGAGGGGGAACATTCGAAGAAACCGGAATGTCCCCTATACCAGAAGACTCTGTACTAGAGATCAAACAGACTCTTTTGTTAGGCGCTTCACCCCCCAAAAGAGGAGTGTAATCGGCCAGCGATTGCACTGACTCTACCACATTTTCAACCGATGGTTGATGGGATTGATGAGAAACCATATCAGGTCTAGGAGTAGAAGTACTTTCAGACTCGGACCATATCCTTTGAACCTCTGGAATACCAGGGCATAAATGAGTAAGATGGTCTCCCTTGCATATCTTGCAAGGGAACTTAGGTTTAAAACTTCTACATCCAGGTTTATTATCAACCTCCATTCCACCAACATAACTAGCAGTGGTTTACGAAGAGTCCTGAACATGACTTGCAGAGGTCGGTGACTCATTGCTAGTATGACTCGCAGTGACTAGACTCGTGCCCCCAGCATGACTCGCAGCGGCTGAAGACTCATCTCCAACATGACTCGCAGAGGTTGAAGATGAAGTGCTAGTATGACTTGCAGTGACTAGACTTGTGCCCCCAGCATGACTTGCAGCGGCTGAAGACTCATCTCCAACATGACTCGCAGAGGTTGAAGATGAAGGGATAGAATTATTCTTCTTCTTTGACTTCCTTTTTCTCCTCTTTTTAGATCTCTTATTACAAGAAGGAGAAGAAGAAGGAATCCCAGATTTCTCTTTGAAAGAAGATGAACAATTAGCACCCATATGATGCCCCTGAAATAAAGCATTCATCTGAGAAGCTTCAAGAGCATTCGAAATATTCAGAGTGGACCACAGCCAAATGGGTAGTCCAACATTCAACCCAGGAATATTCAAAGTGGCCATCAAGGGAGTACCAACGTTTCCAAAGAAAGGAAAAGCACAAGGATCCCCTTTTGGAAGGGTACCTTGGTTGGTTTCCACAGGAATATTAGCCATATCTAACTGATCCAAAGACCCTTTCCCTTGCGGGAACATAGAAATAACTCTTCAAAGAATATGGATAAGCAATCAAAACCTTTTCCCTTGAGGAGGCAACTCCACAACTTCCGAAAGAACGACCAAAAGCCTTTCAAGATCGGTAGAGCGGTAAGCCAGTCACTCAGACCACAAAGTCCAAATGTGACTAGACAAAAATACCTAAAGCCAACTATATACAAGGAGCAAAGAGAACTCACTATAAAGTCCCTAAAGATACAGCCAGTCAAACAACTTTCAAGTATTTCCACTCCGGGTGATGAGAACCAGACACCAAAATACAAGAAAGCGGAGTCAGGGGCCTTCCGAAGATAGTCTGGGATAATGACGGCCCAGTCCTATCAGCGAAGGTAACAGAGGAAGTTACGCTGACCTCCTAACAACAGCCTGCGCCGGTGCAAGCCCCCAAGCTTCGCAAGGGTGCCCTTCGGAAGTACTGTCGAGAGTGATACAACGTCGACCTCAGGTGCCACGGGATTCCCCTCCGCAGCCACCTATGCAGATTCCTAGGAGAGGCAACTATGGGTACCAACTCGTCGCAGAAGCCAGGCGGAACAGTTGTGAGGTAAGTTCGGACAAGTAGGAGAGGGGGTATCTCTCTTCCCTGTCTTCACAGACCCTCGTGCTTAACTCCCAGATCCGGAGCTTTCCTGGTCTTCCTAACGCTATTGGATTTACTCTCTTTAATCAGACTCTTATGTTTGACGTTTTATGTGGCCTTGGAGAGTTAACTCTCCACTCGCCTATTCCAAGGCCCTAAAATCCTAAACTTGTTGGTGTAATAACTAAAACAAAAATTTCTAGTGGATTTTAATTAAGCGCTTGATTTTATTAGGCTGTTCTTTAAGTCACAGGGTTATGGAGATGAAACTTGTGGTGTTTTTATGACGCAAAAGAAGTTAATAAAAACTTAACTATATGCACATGCACTTTTTCGTTCGATGAAAAGTAATCTCTAGAGGGTTCAGAGGAACTTCAAATTAAACAAAATTTTTGCTTTCTTTTCAAACTCCACACTCACAAAAGCTAACAAAGCTATGTATGCATAAAAAGGGATGCAAATCTTAGCCTAATGCAAGAACTAAATGTGGATGCAAGATTCAAAGACTACTCTAAAAACAAAGAAGGAAAGTTGCTGCTTTACCAAATTTTGTCTTGCCACTAAAATGCTTAGATAGAAGATGATGTGTTACCAATCATTTCGTCCAAACAATAAAAACAAGTTCTAAGATAAAAACAAAGCACTTTCACTTCGCAAAAAAAAGGAAATCAAATGAGAAGCAAGTTTAAGAAAGCGAAACTCAAAAACTTTCAAGAGATTTTCTTTCAATCAAACCAAAAAGTCTTTTTCAAGGGAAAGCTCTCAAAAACTGACACCAATGATTGATAAAAAAGCAACCAAACACTTTTGTGAATTGACACCTTTCAAATGATGAAAACTTAACAAAAATAAAATGTGTTCGAAATCGCTTTTGACAATCAAAAGCAGCAATGAAAGTCCAAAATATCAAAAGACAAGTTTCAAGAAAAATGGTAACAAACAAATTTCCCGAAACGAAGGAGCAAATGGTGACAAAAATGATTTCGTTAAGCAAACACAAATGTCACGAAAACAAGATGGACACAAAGATTGAAGACAATCTTCCCACTCTGCCGAAACAGAGCAATCAAGATTCTTAAACAGAAATCTTGTGTGTCAAAAATCAATGACGCTTGCAATCAACGAAAAACAAGACTAGCACTCCGTATAACTAAAGAGAGTTCAGAACAAGACGCCCCTGTGAAACAGAGAACTGTTACTAGAGAAATAACTGCTTGACACTGACCCAAACCACCAGACAAACATTCAGCAAAAAGAAAATTTATCAATCTTGAAATTTATGTAGTATATGCGTCTGCAATTAAGTGCAGAATGCGTGTATACGCGACTGAAACTAAGGAAACCCGCGTATACGTGGGTTCACTTAGTGCAACTAGCGTATATACGCTTCTGTAATCCAGAAAAAGAGCGTATCTGAAGTCTTTCAAGAAAAATAAAAAACACAGACTGAAAAACTGGAAAAGCTTGGATTTCAGGAAAAGATCAGACAGTCAGAGCCAACAAACAGAGGGGCTGAGCCTTGATTGGCTTGAGGACTACCCAAACTAGGAACAACAAGAGTGTTGTCCCCAGCGGAGTCGCCAATTCTGGTTGAAGGGAAAGTACCCCTAGGGTCCTTTGGGCTAAGACTCTACCAGACTGAAAATTGCTTATTCAAAGAAACACACACACACAACCATCATTTTTACTTTTAAGCAAATTCTAATGTTTAGGGCACATACCTAAGGTCCTACGTTCGAGAAGACCGTTAGGGTGAAAACCCTTCTTGGAGTTCCCTTCTTCTTTCTTTGACCTGCAAGACAAACAAATCAAAGAACACAACAGTACCTGTACAAATACTTATGTATAAATCATCTTCATGCTATAAAGTTAGTTATAAAAGATCTTTAAGTAACCACTTTCATAAGAATTCAACACAAGAATCTCATAAGCATAAAGAAAGATTATTCGGGAACAAAGACGTGTTTCTTTATATATAAAGGCAAATAAAGTACATATATCGAAAAGATATCACCTGAACACCTTCAGCAGGCTCCAAGCAAGCTTCCTCCCGGATTCGTTCCAGCCTCAAGCCTCCGACAAGAGTGTTGTAGGGAAAAGTATCCGACTCGGATGACCCTAACCCACTCTAATGGTGACAGTTCCTTAGCAACAACTGTAAAACAAACTACTGAAGGTTTACTTCTTTATGAAAGCAAAAGAGGATGGAGAAAGCACTAACCATTGCCTTGCGCTTAATGTCGAATCCAAACTCTCCTCTTTGGCCGCTTGCTCCTAGCTCTTTGTCCTTCTGCTCACCCAGCTGCAATGAGATCCTGCACAATGACAAAGAAGGAAACTACAAGAGGCATGCAATCATAACTGGTTCATGGATTAGTGTAAACCAAACATGCAATCATCACAATACATAATTGAAACAAGAGCACATAGAAGAACCTCAATAGCTTTTATTAATGAAGAAATAAAGGTTCTGAGAGGATTACAACCATTGCAGGCTCCAACCCAGCAACACCTCCCAGCAGAAAGAATTTCTCTTCTTCACCTCTCTCAAACAATCACCCAATAACTCAAGAATGAAACCAACAGCATATCATTACTTTGCACAAAATTCCAGCCTCTTGAGCTCATAGGAGAGAGCTCAATATATAGATGAATTGAGAAAGGATGAGTCAGCTTGCAACTGATGTGTAGCTGCCTTGTGTCCCCTCTCTCTTCAGTTAATCTTCAGTTCTTGAGTCCACTTGGTGAACCTTGCTTCCACTTGGAGAAACAAAGCCTCTGACTCATCACAAGGCGAAATACCTGATCCAAGTGTCATTTTTGGAAGATTCCAAAGCAATGACTCACTGTGCCACATGTCCAAACTTGCCCAACGCAGGTGGGCTTTGTTCTACATGCTTTACAACGCAGGTATACCATGGAGCAGTTGTGTTTCAGCGCAGAAGCCTAGTGGAGCACCTACTTTGATTTCAGGATTGCTTGTTTTTGAGTGTTTTCAGGTGGAGAACTGATCTGAGAGCTGCTGGTTTGCTGACCTTGTTCCTCTAGGGGTAGGAACATCATGTTTAGGGAACTTTGGATCCCTTGGATTATTGACAATTCATGCTTATTGCTGTAAGGCACAAAATTGTCTATAACAGATGCCCCCTAAAGTATGAGGTCGTTTATCGGGTGAAATGCTTTATTGAGAGGATCCGAAGTTCATTCAATCTGTTGAGAAGTGTCCTGTAATAAGATACAATACAATACATTATTTTTCATACATTTTTCATGATCTAGTTGAGGCGGGCATTCCCATGCTCAGCTTTATAAATACATTTTGGTACATAGAACAGACGATCGTCTGATGCTAGACTGATAATTCTCTGCCGAATTTATCATCCTTTGAAAAGGATGATCATCTGTTGCAATGATGTACATATCAAATGTCTTTATGTCCTGAATATATATCGCAGCCCAGATGGATGAAACTAGATCCGGGGTCTTCAGTCTCTTCCGATCTTCACTCGATGTACAAGTCGATCCATGTGAGAATTTCTTGAAGTCGAACATGGAAAGACATCGCTTGATTACCGGTCAATGATGTAAACCGTTAACAAGCGCGAGAGGAATCACCGATAAGGATGATGACCCTCAAGGTACGGCAGTACAATCTACATGGTGGGAATAAAGGACTTGGCGTCGACCACCATGCAAAATCTTCTGGTCGAAGGTCATTGATGTATACCTGTCGCCGGAAGTGAGAAACTTGCCATTGAGGCATGCAAGCTTCAAAGTACTGAGGGGGGTGTTCCTAGATCAACTCCTTGGATAATGAGCTGATGTCGACAAGGAGCGATCCATCAAAGGAGGGCCTTAATGAATCCCACATCAGTGACACGGAACGGAGCTAGTGATTATGATGAGGTGAAAACAAACTGTGATGTATGATTCAGGGTGGCGGTCATGAAGTGGATGAAGGATAATGTATGGCAGTGGGTGGAACACGGTTGACTCTTTACAGAACCACATCTCTTGAACATATAACGACACTGATGTGATGGATTGGTAGCATTACCCCAATTGTGGACGGTGTGGCGAGGACCATGGTTCTGCGACCGGTGAATGAAACAACCCAACCCGATGCGGTACGGAGGACAAAGTGTCATGTTCAAGAGCGACTTGCTACCATTAATACTGTGAGGTTCTCCCAATTTTTCCCCAGTCATTGCTGACCAGTACCTCTTTATTTTTGTCAAGCTTGAGGAGGATAACATATGCTTGTTCTATAACCTGCCCTTCGGGCAAGCCCATCGCTATGTTTTAACGAGCCTAGCGATAGGGAAACTCGTTCTCGTCTAAAGACAAGTTTGTCGCTATTTAATCATTTTAACGAGTCTAACGACAAGGAAAAGTCGATCCTTTTCATTTTTAGAGAGTCTGAAAAGGTACGAAAAGTTAACTCCAAAATTCCTTTTTCGTCATCTAATCCCTTAAGTCCGAAAAAGTTTAAAACAATACAGAAGGGATGAATTTTCGGTTGCTTTAACGAGCCGAACAAACAAGCGCTCGATCTTTTTGTGCAATAATCCCTCAAGTCCAAAAAGATTAAAATCTAGAGGAGGGATAGCTTTCCGGTCGCTTTAACGAGCTGGAAGGCCAAAACTCGGCAAACTTTTCATATTTTACGAGTCAGTGAAAAGAGCTCAAAGAAGACTCGTCTTTTGAGAAACGAGTGATGAACAGGGATAGCAGCAGATTCCAGGTACAGGTTGGAATTCTCTAATCATGGCAGTGTCACAAGGATGGCTAAGTGAAATCACTCTTCGCAGCTGTTCCTCAAAATGGGTAAACAAACATATGGAGGTGAACGATTGGCCAAATGAACAGATGGAGGTGATGGCATATAAACATGACCAAGGGCTTTTAATATGGCTTTCAAAGGTTACATTTCTCGAGGTTGTTTACCGGTTCATTTTTCTGGATGAGCTTGAACTGCTAGGGAAAGATTGCTCACAATTTACGTTTATTTTTTAACGAGCATGAACTTCTGCACAAAAACTGCTCGATGATTGCTTTTATTTTTTAACGAGCATGAACATTGCTAAAACTGCTCGAATTATACCAGTCTTAATATAAGGAATGCTTTAGGTGAGGTAATCTTATTTAAGGAGCGATACCTCACTAATTACTCCAAATTGGCAGGTTTTAACTTTTGCCCTTCATCCTTTCTTTATGCAAGCTAGAAACGGCTAATCCTACGAGTTTAACGGGTTAGACCTACAGGTTTAAAGGGAGGACCTAAAAATTTAAAAAAAATAAATAGTCGTCCCGTGCTTGCACTCCAAAAGGTTTGCATGCCCCTAGGTATAAAGTATAATTTCGAGATTCTGCCATCTCTTACTTATTATCCGAAAAATGGTTTTGTTTGCTGCCGCAAACTAAACTCTCTTTTCGGTGATGTCTATCATTAGGTTGCTAAGGATGGTGACTACTTGTTGCAGCAATTTCATCTCTTTCTTTGAAGACTGCCCCTACTTATCCTTCAAAACAGCTTGTTTTAATGGGTGAGGCTTGACATTCAAAGATGGTGGCTTCTTGCTGCCACAAATAGACCCCCTCCTTAGGAGAGCCCACTTCTTTAGACAAAGGGAGCGATTGCTTCGCTCACATAACTTTGACAAAAGAATTTTATCCTAGAACAACCCACTCTTCCTCTGCCGGACGGGGTACGGACTAGTCCATCCTTCTGCGGAAATTAACTTTATACCTAAGGTTTTCTCTGCCCGAGGCAGGCCAGGGTGCATGCCCCCTGGGTCCCAGTTCTTTCTTTCCGAATTACTCGCATTCATTGGGAAGTAGAACCAGGGGAGGTGGCATTCCTTGAGCGAATAAACCGTTAAGGGATGGTATTTGACTATTTGCAATGCGTGATCCTGGAAATGAAAGTTGGTCTACTAGCTGGACCATTCTTCCTTCGTGTGGAAAACACATGACTCTAAAGAGTGAGGACACTATTGCCTCCATGCAATATATATAGTCTCGTCCAAGGAGTAAGTTATATGCCAGGGGTCCCTGGACGACCATGATGTTCATGCGAACTGCTTTCCCTTTCAATGTAACCGGAACATTGGGGAGAATCCCTAACGGGTGACTGGTTCCTTTATCAAAACCTGATAGATTTCTCATCTCAGGTAAAAGCGCCGGGAAACCCAGTGCTTTCCAAGCAACAGAGGAAAGGATACTCACAGATGCCCCTTCATCAATGATAGTTCCGGCCATCACGATTATGTAGATTTGGACTATGATTCTGAATGGGATACTGGCTGGTAACCGGGGTCTGCCTAGTTGATTCCAATCAAAGGATACAACTAGGTTGCTTGGTGGTGGGACTGAATATACGGCCGGATACGACCCTGACGATGTTCCTTCCTGCGATAAAGGAATGGGTGCATTGCCCTGATGCTCATCAGAGTCTGTGTTGATGAAAAGAATATGGACGGTGTCATCCTTATCCTCTTCAGTGAGGGTGTCATTTGAAGATGGGTCTTCAATGACGGAGTCATTGGACGATGAAACCTCTGAAGGAAGAACCGGGTCAACTGCCATTTCGACCTTTAGACTTTCGTCTGGTCTGGATTCAGTAAGTTCATTCTCAATGACCAACACTTCAGCTGACCACTTGGGCGGGTCAGCTGGATTTTCAACTATCGAGGGATTAGGCGCGAGTTTTTGGTATCCAGGAGGAAGTCGTAACGGCGAAACCGGACGATCTTCCAAAACTCTCTTTGCCTCATCTAAGAATGGACATCTGTGGATGGCATGCTCGCCTTCACACAATATACAGGGTGATCTTGGTCTCCCTCTTCGTCCTTCACTCTCGCTAGTTGACGGACTGCACTCAACATGACTGCCAGAGGTTGATGCTACCGGATTGTGCAATCTTGGGGACTAGTCCCTTAGTATCCGGGGAATACAAGAACAATCACGATGGAAGTGGGCCCCTTCGCAAATGACACACGGCGATTTAGGCCCGGTCGGTGCAGTGTGTGGGTTTTTGTCAGCTGTCTTTTGCTTGCCCCCAGTCGCCTTTGCCATAGGCTCCTTCTGCTTCTTTTCTCTCTTCTTCCTTTCCTTCTTCTCCTTGGGAGGCTGAGTTTTGCCAGCTCTACCTTGCGAAGATGAAGGATCAGAGGAAGTATTGTAAGAAGTGGAAGGCTAGTGGGTAGTCCTAGACTGGTCTGACTGTTGATTCGACTGCTCAGGATTAGTGGCGATCTGGACTACATTAGTTGAAAAGAGCCATACAGGTAGGCCAATTGTCAATCCTGGAAGTGACAATGTTGCCATATGAGGCACACCAACATCTCCCCAAGAGGAGAAGGGATTTGGACTTCCGCCAAGGTTGCCTCCTTGGTTGGTGGGCTCCATACTTTTCAACTGAAAGATCAACGTGGGAATAACAGGTGATTTTGTTCCGCTTAAAATAAATTTTATTAACGATGCTTTTAGACACAAACTTGCTTTTTCATGTTTTAAGAGTCGAGAAAAAGCTAAAGATGACTCTAGTCGCCTTCGATGTTTTAACGAGCCCGAAGTGACAAATGCTCGGATGGACTTTTTCAGTTATAGAGTTTGAAAAAGGCCAAAAGAAACTGCTCTGGAGTTCTAGGCAGAGGGTGTGCCAAACTTTTCGCGAAACCACAGAATACGTTTTACGGTACGGGTGGTCGATCTTCGTGAATGCTGTGTTCACTGCATCGCGATCAGTAGGGCGGCCGACACGGCTTCCTATGGATAAAGGATAATTGCCTATAGGGGTCTCCCAATATATACTCGACGGTACGTGGGAGCACAAGTCCGTATTAGTGCCACCGACTCTCAGGAGGAATCACCCACCTTCGTAGAGATCGACAGTCACTATGTTTAACGACGCCGGAACACGTCTCTACCTAGACCTCTAGATGTTTGCATTATGTTACAAAGCGTTGTTATGTAAATTGGATTTATTTTAATGTTGATCTTGCTTATCAGTTTGCCTTTAAGGATCACCACGAGATGTATATAACAAATTCCTGAATGCAGTCTAAGATGAGAAGCAAACTTTTCAATCTTTCAACTTTGAAAACCTTAACTACTGAGGGAAAAGAAAGGCAAATCTTTTCACACAGATCATAGAGCACACACTAAAATGCAAATTTTTCTAAATCGTCAAGCACACAGTCAAATGCAAAATGCACAATGCATGTATTTTCTTTTCCCTTTCTTAATGTGGATGGATACAAAAAGAAAGTGGTTATATAACTTTGATTTCGATTTAAAGCGAAAGTAAACAAGCTTGTCCAAAATCAAAAGACACCTTAAGATTCACTTGCTTAATCACTGGAAATACATGAAATCAAACCATACGAACGAAAGTAAAACGACTAACCAGCTATGGACAGCAAACAAGCTAACTCTTTAGACCAGCAAAACGCCTAACACAGGTTCAGATCTAAGAGGCCTGAAGCATGACTAGTTTACTTTTCGTTATGGGAAATTGTAAATGAGTAAGAAATACAAAGAACAAGTACAATTTCGTTATATAACAGAGGCGGAATGATGGCAAGTAATATTGGTTTCAAAACAGGCACAAGACTGACACCTAGCAGCAAAACTAAGTGAAAACAGGCAAGAGAAAGGAGGACACCCCAAATGCACTAAGCAAATTTGGGTCAACGCAGGCTCTGCACAGTCAAACTGGCTCTCAGCGCAGGTAGCTAGTTCGGGATCTGCGTTGCAAAGCAGGTAGCCTGTGTACTACCTGCTTTGGAAAACGAGAGTTGCGTTTTCACAGTTTCCGGGTCATAATTTTCTCAAAAATGCACGGTTTTTGCTCAAATCAGAAGCAATCAGTCAAGCACAATCAAAGGGATGATTTAGAAGGTGCAAAGCTATCACTAAGAGCTTACAAGGATCTTTGTAGATCAGCTCTTCAAATCATGAATCTGCTCAGAAAATGAGCAAGAGTAGCTGCCCTCTACTTCGCTTTTGATATAGTCAAAAGCTTTTCGATTTGGTACTCTTTTCTTCAGGAAATGAATAGCAAAGATACTACAAACACAATCAAATGGATACGGTCCCCAGCGGAGTCGCCAGTTTGTTGTAGGGAAAAGTATCCGACTCGGATGACCCTAACCCACTCTAAGGGTGACAGTTCCTTAGCAACAACTGTAAAACAAACTACTGAAGGTTTACTTCTTTATGAAAGCAAAAGAGGATGGAGAAAGCACTAACTGTTTCCTTGCGCTTAATGTCGAATCCAAACTCTCCTCTTTGGCCGCTTGCTCCTAGCTCTTTGTCCTTCTGCTCACCCAGCTGCAATGAGATCCTGCACAATGACAAAGAAGGAAACTACAAGAGGCATGCAATCATAACTGGTTCATGGATTAGTGTAAACCAAACATGCAATCATCACAATACATAATTGAAACAAGAGCACATAGAAGAACCTCAATAGCTTTTATTAATGAAGAAATAAAGGTTCTAAGAGGATTACAACCATTGCAGGCTCCAACCCAGCAACACCTCCCAGCAGAAAGAATTGCTCTTCTTCACCTCTCTCAAACAATCACCCAATAACTCAAGAATGAAACCAACAGCATATCATTACTTTGCACAAAATTCCAGCCTCTTGAGCTCATAGGAGAGAGCTCAATATATAGATGAATTGAGAAAGGATGAGTCAGCTTGCAACTGATGTGTAGCTGCCTTGTGTCCCCTCTCTCTTCAGTTAATCTTCAGTTCTTGAGTCCACTTGGTGAACCTTGCTTCCACTTGGAGAAACAAAGCCTCTGACTCATCACAAGGCGAAATACCTGATCCAAGTGTCATTTTTGGAAGATTCCAAAGCAATGACTCACTGTGCCACATGTCCGAACTCGCCCAACGCAGGTGGGCTTTGTTCTACCTGCTTTGCAACGCAGGTACACCATGGAGCAGTTGTGTTTCAGCGCAGAAGCCTAGTGGAGCACCTGCTTTGATTTCAGGATTGCTTGTTTTTGAGTGTTTTCAGGTGGAGAACTGATCTGAGAGCTGCTGGTTTGCTGACCTTGTTCCTCTAGGGGTAGGAACATCATGTTTAGGGAACTTTGGATCCCTTGGATTATTGACAATTCATGCTTATTGCTGTAAGGCACAAAATTGTCTATAACAAAGAGCTCCTTCCAAGTCCTACTCCAATGATGGTATCAAGGATGAATGATCACCAATACACATGGAAACAAGGGTTTCCTATGCAAGATGGGGGAAGTGCAGAAAGCACCAAGGACTTCAGACCTGGTCTAGGGGGAAAATCTCAGCATAATAATCTTGCTCTCCTTTCTCTCTCTCCTTTTGGCCTTCCCTTTGATGTCTTTTTATACCCTCTCCCAAGTAGTTTTTTAGTTAGGAGTTAGTTGGGAACAGTTGGGCCACGGGCAATAACAGGTGATCCAGCAGGTAAACCCCGCGATCTCCGCCCGAAAAAGAGGAATTTATTATTTTTTACGTGTTTTAATAGATACACGCGGGTTGGGTATAACAGACCCGCGTGTACACGTGTTTAACTCAGGGCAATGTCGCGTATAGGGAATAAAACACTGTTTTTTAAATTTTTGGACCAGGTCTGGAAGGAGGGGTTGCCCTAGGCCATGAGTGCAGCATCACAAACCATAAGAGTGAGATTTGGAGCTATAACAGTCACTCTCCCCCTTTGACATCAAGGGCAAAGGGTAGACCAAGAAGTTCTCTCGCTCTGTTGTCCATACTCCCCCTGAGTACCTGCTGAAATCTCTGATTGAGCTCCCCCTTTGTATATGCCAAGATGTACCAATCCATTCATGATCCCCCTTTGCATATGCACGGTCTACAAAAGCATAACATGACTCTATACATCAATCTCCCAACCAAGTGGGAATACACCATTCTTAGACTCATCCACCCAACCAAGTGGGGATATACCAAATGTTTATACATGACTCAACAACAAGAACCATTACATCATCCATCCCATGCATAGTGGGGTAACAAAATACATCATATGAACTCACAAGGACCAAGGACCTAAACGTGACGATGATAGTTATCAACAACTATCATACACCATATGATCTACACCATGTTATCACTCAGGTTGTTCCCTTTGACTCCCAAGGGAATACGGCCGAGGTAACCACTAACCAATCTTTGGGTCATAGGTTCTAGCCTACCTATGACCAGAGAGGGCTCTCTCTTTATGTTTTAACTTTGTTTGTATAATATTTTAGGCTAGTTATGATGCTCAAGTTTTTGTTTTGAAATTTGCTGGATGATGACTTCAGTCAAGATATATATATATATATATGTTTACCAGGGTGTTCTAGGCCATTGGGCATGGAGTCAGTGATGTTTAATTTGCTTGATATGTCTGTGCTGATACAATAGTGATGCTGCAGAGCCAGATAGGTGTCTAAGAAACAATTCTTTAAATCTGAGATTGAGTGTGATGTAATTAGGGTATGAAAGGCAATTAAGGATCTTTCAACAAACTGATATGGATAATCATGGGAATATTATTTAGAAGCAGTGAAGAATTCCTATATAACATTCATATTTATAGAATTAATGAAAACATGAGAAATTAAGAATTCATGTTCATGATCAATTCTGAAGAAAACATTTTCAGCAATAGAGATTGAGCACAAGGTGTAACCAAACATTTCCTGTACTATTCCTTTTCTCTACTGTTCGATTAGTGAAACATGTGTATGATTCAAACAAACATAAGAAAACAAAACATAGATTGAGAAAACTTATTGTTCCATTAGACAACACAGGAATTATGCAACAGCACGCATAGCATCACCAAGACATCAAATATTCAGGAAATCGCTGAGCTTTTCCAGCCTCTTGCATTAGATTATCTGAAAATATACAATACATTTGCCTCAAAATGAAAATCACCAACCCCTCATACATTGCTAGCGGAGGTATTTATATATAATTTACATCAGAAAATATCTAGCTGATGAGTAAATGTTTCATTAATATCGTGCCAACTCCTGGAGCATTGTAGCTGAGAAAGTAAATGCTGTAGTAACTCCCAGATGTATTAGCTGTCCAAAATGGTTAGAGAATGTTGACTTTGTGACTGTTGGAGTCGGCTGAAGATGCGCTGCCCAAAATTTGCATATTTTTTATATTTCGCTTGCTTTCGCTGTCTTTTGCTGAGTCACCTTTATCGGCTGACTTGTATGCTGTCTTAATTCTGCTTTTTGCTCTTTGCTGAGTGGATGCTGACTAGGATTGATCAACTGAGATCATTGAGGCAAAATTTGCAGCATTGCCTACCACCAATCCTCTTTGGGGAGCTGGTGCCTTCGAATTTTCACCAATGTTTCATCTGCCTCTGTATATCTGTAGAAATTAGGAGGAACCTAAAAAAGGTGATTGACTTCATTTTCTATGAAAAATAGATTTTCAAGTTTATCATATAGGCTCTGCCCTATTGGTGGCCCCATTTCCTCAGAGGTGCTGGCAGATGCAGTAATTTGATTTTCAACAAAATTTGTCAACCTGGTAGCATATTGCTCACGAGGGAGCAGTCTTCCTGTGCTAGTTAGTAGGCTGGGCAGTCCTTTTGCTTCCAGTGTTCCTATTTTGAGCTTGTACTCATCTACCTCAGCCTGTATTTCATGGCATTTTCTCTCTACAGTCTGTACAAAATTCCTGAGAGTTAGCACCTTTTTAGTTGTAAGGACATCCTCTGTTCTGTTAACAATGTTGATGGCTGCTAGTTCCTCCTTAGTCTGATTGTTCAGAAAATTTATCATTCTATTGGCCTGCTCAGGCCAGTTTCCTAGTACTGTTCTGGCCTTCTAAATCTCAATCTGTGCTTGGCCAATTGAATCCATTTGTTCATGCACAGTCTTGATTGACTTCCATTGTCTAGTAATGGATTGGTCAATCCAGGTCCACAAAATTCTCTTTATTTCTGCTAGAGCACTTTCTAGTTTGAGCTCCTTTTCTAAGGCCTTGATTTTGTCTTTGAGGGCCTTAATTTCTCTAGACTGCTCTGCTACAGTCATCTTTGACTTGTCATATTTGGCCTCTAGTTTTGCTAATTTTTCCTTGGCCTCCTTGATCTCAGTGGCTTGGAGCTCCATCTCTTTGATAGCCTTTGTCAAATCTTCCATGTTTAAGCTGGACTCTGGAGCTGTGGTTGTTGTTGTTGCTGCTGCTGCTTCTGTTGTTGTTGTTGTAGTTGCAGGGGCTACTGCTGCAGGGGCTACCACTGCCTCTGTAGTGGTGGCAGTGGTTGAAGTAGTTGGAGGAGCTTGGGATGTAGATTCTCCCTGCTTGTCTTGCAGTGCTCCTTCTAGTTCCTTTTCTAAATCAATGACCTTTTGATTGAGCTGCATGATTAGGTAAAGTTGCTCATCAGCCTCCTTTTCCTTCTGCAATTCTGCTGTTTGGGGGTGCTCGGTGGGCAGCAGTTTCAACCTTTTCTTTAATGCATTAAGATCATCTTCGTTCTTCTTCATGAGGGCCCTCACGCCCTTTGGGTCCTTAGGATCATGTCCTAGGTCTATGATGATGTCCTCTAGTGATTTAATCCTTTTGTCCTTGGCCATAGAGGACATTCTCTCAAAATCCAACTGAATGTTGGTATTCTTCAGTGATTCTTTCAGTTCATGGGCCATTGTGGCCCTCTCTACCAAGGTAGCATAGACCATTTCCCCCGTTTGTTTGTGCAGCTCTATTTGGTCCATGGGGTGAATGTCCTTTGCCATGACCTCCACCCTTGTTCTTACAAAATCTGCAGCTGATTTAGGCTGCGGTACCTTGGGCTTGAAGTGACTGAGGATCATCTTCTCCTCTTGTATGTCATACACTGATATCAACCTTTCTTGCTTGGCTGGTGTCGCTTTGAGGAATTACTTATACACCTCTATTATTAATAGCTCATTTTGTGCTTTTATTTCTTTGAAGGAAGCCTTGGTGCTTGAAGTCTTCTTGCTCTGTTGGGAGGAGGAGGACACCTCCATGCCAAGCTGTAATCCTTGCTCTTGTTGTAAAGAGCTTGTGTCCGTTTTCTGACTGTCTCCCCCTTCTTTCCTTGGACTGTCAAGGACTTCTTCACTTATTTCTTCTATCACTGGGGAGTCAACCTTTTTCCTCTTAGCCTCAGGTTGCTGGGAGGATCCACTAGCAGGAGTGGACTCTTCTCTGTCTCTCTTCTTGCCCCTTTTCTGATGTGCAGGAGTCTGCAATGTAGGTGCTGTTGGTGGCTCTGTTTGAGGTGGAGGGGTCTGCTCTTGTTGTTGCCCAATTGAGGAGGCAGGTTGTTCTTTTACTGTTTCTTCTTCAGCACCCATTATTCCTTTACCCTTATCTGTACCTGATGCTGCTGTAGATGGCGCCTGGGTGGTCGGTGCAGTTGTTGTAGCTGAAGTCCCTTCTCCCACTGGATGTGGTTGCTTGAAGATTACTTGCTGCACAGAATCCAAGTCAAGAGTTTTTTCAAAATCCTTGACATTCTTTTGCATAATCTCTTCTTCAGTTAGTTTCTCAATTAATGTATCTTGCAGCCATTCTTGCTAATTGGCATACTACTCAATATGTGGATATTTACAATGCTCATAGCCTAGCAGCCTGTACTTAACCCTCCTAGCACAGATGAAACCTTCAGGGTCATAAGGGACCCACCAGAAGCTTTTTGATAGCTTGTACTTGTCTTTGAGGATTTTCTCAACATCTTGCCATCCCTTTTTTTTTTTCATGATGAAGGGGCCCAGGTGGTGCTTAAACTTGAGATGGGCTTTCTTTTTGGCACTATGAAAGTGGGTGAGGTCAAAGTGAATGAGCTGCCTATAGTACTCCAAGGCAAACAGTCTCATTGGTACATATCTTGGGAGCCTGTATGGACAGAGCTCACAACGATAAATTCTGATGACTGTATGATCTTGATATAGGTACCAATCACCTATTTTATAGTTTTTGGACAGCCGCAGAGTTTTCTAGATTTCAAATGAGACTCTGGGAGGAGGGAACCTCATTAATAAGCAAGAGACTGGGTAGACAAACTCATCAATAAATTCACAGTATGAGTATGGTGAATCTTGGACTTGGTGATAAACTGATGTCCAGAAGATGACAGACCTTCTTTCCCCCTTAGAATCCAGCTTTTTGATGGAGCATTGAAAGGCCTTGGACTCGTAATACATGAACAAATGGTAGATGTATGATGAGTATTTGAAAATTCCCTCCCTGTCTACTTTGAACAGTTGGTCATGTATCTTGTTGGCTATGAATTTGGCAAAATTATATTTGTAGGCAGGGGGTTGGCCTGGGCTATAAGCAGCTAAAAACACCAGCACAATCTCATCAACATATTCACTGGTTTTATAGCCCAACACATATGCAATCATGTCCAGCAGAAGTTTGCTTACATCAGTAAAATGAACATATAAGAAGGGAGGTGGCCCTGTGGGCTGGCGGTCAGCTCTCATAAATGTCTGGGTGAACTTCTTAATGTTAGCAGTGGAAAGCTTGGCACCTATATCCAGCAGATAGTTCATGGAGAAGGGAAACAGTAGCTGAGTTTGTTTGAAGTTGAGCATCTGGTTGATGGACTCAGCATTAATGTGAAAGAGGATGCTCCCAGATGGAGACTTGACAGCTCTGTGATTTGCATCATAATTCTCAGCACATAGGCGAATAATCTCTGGGAAAATGTTGACAGATGGGAGGAAGTAATAAGGCAGATTAGATTCCCATATCCCATATGTATCATTGTTGTTCAAATAGTTATCCCTTAATTCCCTGAAGGTCTGCAAATGGTTCCTGTCACCCACAAAGTCTTGGATGAGGTAATCCCTGTCAGCAAGAGGTAGGGACTCCAGCTCTTTATTTGGTGGATTCATGGGGGCAACACTGAGGGCTGTGGGTGCAGGAGCAGCCATTATGTAGTTTCTGAATGGAACAAGGTAAGTGCAATAGCTTGCAAGGTTTCTCAAAGGTCAGGTGGCAGACTGAATGCAGATGATGCTGGATATATTCTTCAAAGAGGAACAGGCAGGATAGGCAGGCTTGCCTCTGCTCTGCTTAGGTAAATTCACAGGGATTGTGGATAATGGAGATGAATTGCAGAGGAGGGGTATAATTATAATTTGGTACAATTCGGTCCTTCAAGTATGTACCCGGCAAAAGGGAACAATGCCGGGCGATTGAGAGGTCAATTTGCAAATTTATGGCCGCGAATTATTCTTGTAACATCAAATTTTAGAGCAGGGGGCAATGCAGGTTGTTTTAGTCCAGAATTGACTAAGAGACAATGTTTAATTTGGGAATAACCAGGTGTTTAATGGACAATATTGCAGAGAAAGGCATAAACATGGGTAAAATAGGTGAATTCTGGCAAATACCTGGATAAACGATGCCGAGAGCCTCCGGGTTGAACAGTGGGTGCAGAACACAGTTGAATTGGTGAATGATGGCGTCCGGAGCTTTGAATTTCGCGGCTTGGAGGCAATTTTCGGAGCGAACAACACACAACGGCTCTTTCTCTTTTCAAATGAAAATGACACAAAACGGCTTGTTTGCGCGTTTTTAACGACAAATTTGGAAAATATGGGTCATTGGCGCTTTTCCGCCAATGACATCAGCATGACGTCATGGCGGGCCCAGGTACGGAAGGTGACGTGGGTGCTGAGCTGGAGGCCAGCATGGCAGGACACGGTGGCGGATGTGTGGGCGGCAAAATGGCGTGGAGGGTGACGAGGCATGGTAGCGGGGGGCCGATAGCATGACGTCACGATGACGCGGAGGTGACGTGACAGGGGAGGTGGGTTGAGGGAGGGCGGTAAGCGGTCTCCCCGCACCGCTTTTGGGAGGAGGGCTCCGAACACCTCCGCCGGCTGCCACGCGTCCAGCGTACGGGAGCAAAACCACCTGCTCCCCGGACGCTAAACCGCGGCAGGTTTAAAACTCAAATCGCCCGCCCACCGTTGGATTGAGGGAGGCGGGAGATCAAGGGCTGGCGGGCGCCCCGACCCATCGTGCAAGTTAGGGTGGGGACCCGCCAGCGAATATAATATTCGTTTAAAATATTTCGGGTTGAAACTTTAGGTTAGGGGGGTTTTCCGTGGGTTTTGGGGTATGCGGGTTAATCTGCTGGGTTTAGAAAAACATATGAATATTAGGTTTGAGAGGGGGAGAAGGGGTTTCTTATGAATTTTTTCGGAAAAAAGGGTAAATGAGGGTTTAGCATAGGTTATTACTCTGACCAGAGGTTAGAGTAATCCCAAAGCAGGGTTGACTATAGTCCCTGGTGGACTAATGTCTCCCTTAGAAGTGTTATTTAGCTATAATGCTAAAGGGGGGATATTTATACATTGTTTGGGGTTTATACACCATGGTGTTATAGTAATAGGGACAGGGGAACATAGGGGATTTAGTGTAGATACAGTTAGTAGTTAGTATTGGAGGGAAATGTGAATGGGAAGTGAAAGATACTAAGCTTTTTAGGAAATAAACTTAGTTAGGGAGTAGATAAAAATGAAAAGAATTTTTACACAAGAAATGTGGCTGTTCTTCAAAGAGAGAAGTCATTTCTGTCATGAAATTTTTACAAATGAGGAGTATAAGGAGGACTGATCAGGCAGATCCTACAGTGCTCATGGGGAGGTTAGTAAGAAACTTTTGAAGGGGATGAGGGAAGTTAGTGATGGTTTAGTAGTTTGCCAAATAGGCCATTGCTCTTGCCTTTCTCCTGCTGGTGACATCATTGTGATTTTTTCCAAGTGATATGCTTCGATCTTGCTTTCTGCAACCTTCAACTGCCTACCCTGCCTAATATGCCTAACATTTTTTCTTCCTTTGGATGGGTGCACTTAGCCTTGCAAACCCTGATAATTCTCTTTTCTTTTTGCTGCCCTCCTATCTAAGTCTACCCTTATGACTTCCAAGGGCCCAGATTAAGCAGTTGGGCCCCTTTCTTTCTCTATCCACCTACTCATCTGTCAAGCTTGAACTGTTTGAATAGGTACTTCCTCTCTAGTCTACAACATGCAATTTAAAACATGGTGAGGCCCAGCTCGAGCTGTTGGACCACCCATCAAAGTAGTAGCGGAAATTTGGACTAGCGACTTTCATGGTCTTTGTTTGGGGTTCATTTCTTTATTTTTCTTTGACCAATTCATTTTCTTGCCCTTTGATTTTTCTTTTAAGGCATACCCTCTTTACATTTTTTAATTGTCTGCTTCTTTCACAAAAATGGAACCTTAGTAGCATGGAAGGTGAACATTTTTGGCACTTCCACTGTCAATCATGAGAGATGAAAACCTATTGGTATAGGAGGCTAACACACCATAAGCATCATAACTTGCAATCCATTCTCTTGTTCAATCAACAATCAGTAGCAAGATGTGTCAATAAGCATCATCACCAAGGACTTCTAACCATAATGCCAAAAATGCATTATTCAAAGCATATGCTCCCCCTGAGCCTGTGCCAACCATCATATACTATGACTGAACCATTTCCTGAGTCTATTCTGTTGCTTTTCTTCAGAGCTCCATATACACGAATATGTAACCTATGATTCACATATATACGCGACTTACATTTGTTATATCAGCGTATGCAAGATGGAATACTTAAGGTCTACACTTTCAGTTTCCCCTATGTCTGTTATGTCAGCTAACTGAGTTATGTCACACCTTTCTGTCTCTAATTCTGTCTTCTTCAATACCTAGAATTGTGATGATATATAAGCCTCTTGTTTTGGAGTTTGAATTTTGCTCCTGCATTCCCTTGCTTTATTCATTCATCCATCCTTTCTAAGCGGCCAATGCAAGTATTAATCTGATGGTGTTCCATTTAGCTGTAGGAGAAAAACTTTCCTCATAATCAATGCCTTCCTGCTACGCAAAGCCTTCTGGGACAAGTCGTGCTTTATACTTTTCAAGTTCTCACTTTTGATTATACTTAATTTTGTAAAACCATTTTCATCCTATGGGTTTAACATTTGCTGGACAATCAACAAGTTTCCAAGTGTTGTTATCAATTACTGCATGATATTCTTCAACCATAGCCTGTTGCCATTCTTTATGTTTTACTGCTTCTTTGTATGTGGAAGGTTTAGTAAAATCATTTGCTATCAAGGCCAAATTGCCTTCACTTCTATGTGCCCTTCTGTGCCTGTTTTATTTTGCTTATTAGGCTTTACATCTTTCAAAAGTTGAACTGCCCATTTCGGTAGTTGGTGCTCACTTGTTTGCGCTTTTGTAAAATCTCCATCATTGTAAAGAGGATTAATATAAACTGATGTTCGTCGTTTAGGTGAAGAATCTGGAGAATCAATGTCAGAAGAACTACTATTGCTTAGTGATGAGGATGCACTGCTAGAAGACCTAGATGATTTTGTTGATGTAGATGGACTGGATGACTCATCTTCAAAGGAATAAAATCAAGTTCATACCAATTTGGTGAAGTTGGTTGACTTTGCATTTTTCCATTTCTTTTACTTCCCTTAGTTTCTAACTTGTAAAGAAGATTTTCAATTTCTTCAGCACTCTTACTCTCAGTTTCATAAAAAAAGGCATCCTTGCTCACAATGAATTTTCCATTGGTCAAAAGACAATACCCTTTCTTCTGATCAGAATAGCCAATCATTTTGCATTTTAAACTTCTTGAGTCAAGCTTAGTTCATTTTTCTTTCGGAACTAAGGCATAACATACTGATCCAAAAACTCTAAGATGTTTAACTTGAGGTTTGAAACCAAACCAGGCTTCATAAGGTGTGATTCCGTCTAAAGAAGCAGTTGGATATCTGTTTCTTAAGTAGACAGCTGTATGTATTGCTTCTGCCAAATATGTTGGACTTAACCTCTTGAAAGTTAACATGGATCTCGCCATTCCTAACAAGGTATGATTCATTCTTTCAACTAATCCATTTTGCTGTGGAGTGTAACCATTAGTAAGATGTCGTCTTATGCCACTTTCATTGCAATAAGTTTTGAATTCATTTGAAGTGAATTCTGCCCCATTATCTGTCCTGAGAGTACCTATCTTTTCTTTGACTTCATTTTCAACAAGTTGGCGAAAAATTTTAAACTTATCAAATGCTTCTGACTTGTTCTTAAAGAAGTAAACCCAAGTCATTATGCTAAAATCATCAATGAATAGTAAGAAATATTTGCAACCACCAAATGAAGTTTGTAGTGGACCACAAGCATCATTGTGAACTAGCTGTAGCCGCCGATTTGCACGCCATGAACTTGTTGGAAAACTTTCTCGACTTTGTTTGCCATAAATGCAACCTTCACATTTTGCATTTTCCCTTTTGAAAGTGGGAATTCCTTTAACCATTCCTTGTTTCTGCAATTGAGAAAGACTGTCAAAATTTAAATGTCCATATCTTACATGCCATAGTCTTACAGGTGAAATACCTGTAGTCACTGCCCCTGCAAATCAGAATGCCTTGGAATAATTTTCCCTTTCATCCGTAACAGTTTCCCATCTTCATAACCTGTCATGACAGTTTTCAAGTTCTATTTGACTGAACTGGTCTTCACTAAACCATCTTCCATAATCACCTGATGTCCTGCTTGTCAAATCGTGACTAAAGAGAGCAAATTTTTCTTAAAACTTGGTACATACCATATATTGGAAATCATTTTTCTCCAATGCTTGGGAGAAAAACTTTAACTGCTCCTTTTCCATAAGGAGTATGTTTTGTATCATCAGCAAGAAAAATGGAATTAAGTTGGCAATATTGAAAGTTCCAAAAAAAATCACGTCGACAAGTCATGTGCTGAGTTGCCCCTAAATCCAAGATCCAGGCATCTTCATAGTCACTTCTAAGATGGGATGAAAGTTGTGATGCTGGTGAGGAATTAAAAACATATTTTGAGTTATCATCATCTTGATCATTTGCAAATTGCGCTGAATGCTGCTGAAACTTGGGAATTTTATTAAGTGAAGTTCGACAATCTTCAGCATAATGGCCAACTTTGTTACATCTTCGGCACACAGTTTGACTTATGTCTCTTCCTCTTCCTGAATATTGTCCTCTGCCTCTGATTTGACTTGTATGTTGAGATTGTCCTCTACCTTGATTATTATTTCCTTGTCCTTGAAAATGACCTCTTCCTTGGTTGTTTCCTCTACCTTGAAAATTACTCCTTCCTGAGTTGTTGCCTCTGTTAAAGTCTGGAATTTGTACATTATGTGCTGCTTGATTCTGATTCCCTCTTCCTCTGTCTCGAGAACTGTCTGCTGATCATTTACTAATGTTGGCCTCTGTGAGAAAAACATCTTCACCTACTTTCTGCTTCTTCCAAAAAGTTTTATCATGTTGGGTCAACATTTCACAGATCTCATCAAACTTTAGTTTCTCTAATTTCCCAGTTAATTGTAGAGTCTCCAAAAAATGCGTGTAGGAAGAAGGAAGTCCAACAATTACAATTGTTACCATAAAGCTATCATCAATTGCTGGAAAACAAGCATTAATGATTTCCTACCCAATATTCTTAAGTCTTGAGATATATTCAAGTACATCACCTCCTTTAGTCAATTTTTGGTGTAACAATTTTAATTGTAGATCAACTTTCTTTGATTCAGGCTGAGTATCAAAGAGATCTTTAAAATTTTTCAAAGTAGACCTTGCATCTGTAGCATTTTCTATATGGACATGCATTTCTTCATTCACAAAAGATTTAATAAGAGCTAAGGCTTTGGCATTCTTAACTTCCCATTTTTCCAGAGCATTTGCATTTATGGGTTTATTCGGCTTAATATCTCCATCACATATACCCTGCCATAATTCATTGTAAATGAGGGTTCTTTCGATGAGATGGTGCCATGTTTTGTGAGATTTTGTGCCTTCAAGTTTGTCGGTATCAAAAAACAAATTAATCAACTTAGACGTTGTAGCGTTGAAGCTTCGTACCAAGAATCAGAATATAAATGACAAGATGGACAACACAACACACCACACAAAAAAAAATGATCTATCAGGGCTTGACCTTGACCCTCGTATAGTTGTTGAAGCAGGAGAAAAATGACTGAGCTTTGCACTTGGCTCTAGTCAATTTCTCAAAAATTATAGGGCAACTTTCAAAATTTGACTTTTATAATGGTGCTCTTGCAAAACTTTGTAAAAAAGGTTATCCCCCTCAAAGTAAAATTACTTTGAGTTACAATGCCACACTTATCTCTCCAACAATAAAATACAAATAAAAAAAAACCCTTGAATACTCAAAAAAAAATAAAATTACAAATCACCTTATTACTCCACAAATATTACAAAATCCTTATTACTCCAATAATAGAACATTACAAAAAATTACATACCGTATCTCACCAAATTACAAATTACATACAATAGAAAAATCCATAATTGTTTGCACTTAGAAGAGGTCCTTCAAGAAGCTGGCAACCAGTTTCATCGTGATCATTATCTCTAAATAATTTAATGAAAACTGAGAATAGGAAGACGTATATATAAAAAACATAATCCAATCACTGGATCTGTAGCGATCACATTCAAGCGTTAAAACTTCAATTCCACGATGTTAATCCACTTCCACATTTAAAGGCTTAGGCTGAGTCAATTTTGCCTTGCTTCAGTTTATCCCCTTCATTCCACCTCTTGTTTAGACCTGACCTTCAATATGATCTAGATTCCCTTGAACTCTGCCTTAAAATCTCTAGTTACGCAACATTTTTACATTTTTCTGGCTTGTTCTTGTCTGATTCAGCTATTTAATGGCTAAAAACTGCTACAGACGGCTGTTCCGCTCCAAATTGGTACAATCCGAAAGATATTAGAAAAGCTAGGATGCATCCATGTAGAACGAATAAAATCTCCTCCTTTCAAAACAGTCTTTGTCATTGTAGCACGTATTCATTCTCCTTCCCTACAAAGAATTGCAAGAAATCATTCAATTCAAGAAACCAGCAATGATCTATGTTAAAAATTGAGTAGTGGTTAGATCATAAATTGTTCAGAGGTGCTGGCACAAAAATCCATATTCATCAAGGAACATAAAACAAAGATGATCAATCACGAAAAAAAGAACAAGTGATTAGTGAAGAGCCCCCAACAGATTTCAAATAAACAACATACTATGTCCCAAAATGCCGTTATGATTTGAAACTCAGGAAATAGAACACAATAGTACGCTCATCTCATACACTGCAAGCAAAAAGATAAAAAAAAATCCGAGCATACTTCCCACTAGAGAGGAGACTCTACGTGTGAGATTTTGCCATTTCTGTTATATTCTTGATGCAAGTCACAATGGGATCCCTCAATAGACAAAATCTAAATTTCATCGCTGACATGGGTAGCTATTTGACTTGGACGCAGCGCCTTCCCTCTCAATCTTGTATTACATTGAATTACTCGCTGTATGATCCTTGCTACGCCTCGGATAATAAGAATATTTTTTTTCTTTTTAAAAAATCTAAAATCAATAAAAAATTTCTTTTTCTTTTAAAAAAAACTGGACAAATTCCATACCAATCATTTGTTGATCAATTCCGTGGAGTTTTCCAAGAACTTAAACAACTGGAATCTCCTCCTCACATCGACTGTAGCATTACTGGAGCTCACATACCACAATAATGACAGAAGTGTCCTCGGACACGTAATTTTATTAATTAGAAAAAAATAATTACATAATTGATTTTGCAAGAGTTTACACCCGAACATCCAAACACTCTTGCAATGAACTATTTATAAGCTCCATGTCCTAATTACCTCTAATTATGGATCACTTATTAAATAATAATACAACAATACCTTGTTACAAGAAAACACTAATTCTAAATGTCTTCATTAAATAATTAAACATTCTAGAATAATAATTATTAATTTAATATCTTAAATTAATAATTATTTTATTCCAATTTTATAACCTATGATAAAATTGTATTTTTGGATCATCTAACAATGGAGTGAACTCAGTCTGCTCTAGTGGACACACTCTGCTCGGTATAGGAAAGAATTTGAAGATCACCTCGAAATTGTTGAAAGAGGTGATCTAAACTTTTCTTCCACTCTCTACATTCTCTAGAGAGCTTGGGGTTGCAGAGAATGCAACAACTAAAACACCGCGTTCGCTATTGGGCTTCGACAACATTCTGTGTTAATCTTGGAAACAACATCTTTGATCTGCCTAATGATTACACGAAGAATGGTGTTTGTCATTTCTTTGGCCACATCGATCACAATCTCAGTGGCCATGGAATGAATAAAACCAGAAATGAAGGGGCAACAAGAATTAAAAACCTAAGAAAAGAAAAAATTATGTGTATCACAAGAGAGGGCAGAAAAACGGTGCAAGGCAGTGAGGCAAATGTGTGTCTGTAATGAGCAGAGAGGCCAAGTTGAGGTGTTATTGAATTTTCAATGAAGAAACCACCAAGTTTGTGACTGGAAAGACACCAAAATCTAAAGACGTAAGAGATGTGAGAATAGAGAGTCAAGCCACTGTATCTGTGTTTATTCCAGTCTCTCAAATGCTCAAGATTTTCAAGTTCGGAAGAGAGAGAAGATTCTCTAAACCTGCATTAGTAACCCTAGAACACCTTGACCAATCCAATTCTTCCAAGGTTATATAATTCCAATGAGATTCGATACTGTATAATTAATCACTGCCTTGCAGTCTGCTAAGATTAGTAGGCGCAAATGGTGATAACCTCCAAAATATGCCAACCATTCTGTTTCAACAAAGATTTCTCCCTTCAAATTCACCTTCTCCACACTCTGCTGAAAGACCACGAGTAGCGGCGGTGAAACTCCGCTGAAAGACCTATGAGTAGCGGCATTTGATTAGGCAATTGAAAATCAGGCACAAATATGCCTTGCAATTTGAAGATAGAGTAATTTACAATCAACGACGTTTAGTGTAATTTAGTGTAGTGGAGACAGATATGCCTTATAATTCACAACTTCTCAAAATGTTACGTAATAAATCAACACAACATTAATTTTATGTTGCCAGATGTCGACCGCCCTATAAAATAAAATAGGAATAACGGGATGCTCAGAAAATAGAGTAGTTCATGAGGCAAGCCCTTCGGGGAAGATGATGATTACAAACACTTTTGACATGTACTGTATTGCTAGATGCTTGTATTTGCATAATTATTGAGTACCACTAATCAACACTTCTATGATATTGATTGCTATGAGCTAGTGTTTACAGGCCATATGATTTTGAAATATGAACACCAGCAAGAACGCTACTAATTGAAATAATGGTATAGCGGCTGCATCTGCACTGCACTTGATAACCACCCTCTTTGGCACAACAACAGTTCCAACGTTTGAATGATTTTATATGCTTCGCTCCTGTTCTCAGGATACCAGATCTATAACTTCCTTTTGAAATAGAAGTTGATGCTTCTCAGTATGCTATTGGGGTTGTTCTATCTCACACGTTACCACCTACCCTACGACATCCATCCCAACTAGCAACACTCTTCCCACCCCATTATCCTCTTAGTACCCCATCCTAATTTACGCATTATGTATTGTATCAACAGGTTCATTAACAGTGCTTTCGAACCCTAAAAAGACTCAACCTCATTTTTTCCTGCCTCCATTCCTGTTGAAATAATAATTTCAACTGCAGCACTATTTTTTCCTTTGCGATGCGATCTTATCGCATATCGCATATCGCATACACATCCTGTTACCCTTCGCTACGTCCTGTGATTTCTGCGATTGAGATGTTGCGATGCGATCCGATCGCAAATCGTAGATCACACCCATATGTTTGTGCTCCATTTTTCCTTCTTCCACTGAATGCGATTTTGCGATGCGATCAAATCACAAATCGCAAATCGCATAATTCAATGGTTGAAGTACAGGCCTGCAACATGAAATTGACATGGAGTAAAAGTTTCATTTATTGCCAGTTTTGTCAGTAAAATAGTAAATGTCAGTAAAATAGTAAATGTAATTTACTGTGAGTCGGTAAACGTTGGTAAGATTTTAATTTTATTGTTTTTTATTATTCACGGGAGTATGGTATAGTTAAAAATGTATTATGTTTTTTTTTAGTAGAGTGAAGAATGCAACAACATGCATATGAAAAAATTACACAGCAGTGTAAATGTAATTTTTATCTAAGCAATGCATAGTAGTGCAAAAAGTTTTTTTTGTAGAAATGAAATATGCAGCAGTGTGAATGAAATGAGGAGATTCTTTTACAGCAGTAAATGCATGCAATCTTTACACAACAGTGTGTTAAAATTTGCAATTGAAACTGAGTAAATTTTTAGGAGAAGACAGAGTAATTTTTTTTTTGGAACTGCATTTGAAGTAGTGTATGGTTGTAATCCGTCTTAGAGAGGAAGATCCTTTTGTATCAGCAGTTTTATTAATGAATAGAAATATTTTATGTGTGTGTGGAAACTCTCTTCTCCAGCCAACATTTTTTTTGGCTTCCCTATGCATAAACAGAGCATTGTTCTTTGTTCATTATTTTGTTTTGGAATTAAACAGAAAATTCCCAATAGTGGTATCAGAGCTTGTCTAGGCTCTTTGAAGGTGTCAAAGACGCTGAAGGAAGGGTTTCCTTGCTGAAGCAGCTTCTCCAGCAGAGTGAAGACTCAGTCAAGAAAGATTCAAAGGTATTTCTCAAGCCAATCATTTAAATACTTGACTGTATTTTGAAGCATAGCTGAGAGAGTGCAAGAATGGCTGGCTCCAGCACTAGCACTAGCATGGGTATTTTTAATACTCAACTCCCATAGTTCAATGGGAAAAACTATGACTATTGGGAAATAACCATGAAAGCTTTGCTTGCCTCACAAGATTTATGGGAATTTTTTGAGGATGGATTTGAAGAACCAATAGATGAAAATGAGTTTAATAGGTTAACTCAGGCAGAGAAAGATCTGTTGAAAATCTATAAGAAGAAGGACTCAAAAGCCCCCGTATTTTTGTATCAAGCAGTGCATGAGAGTGTATTTCCAAGGATAGCAAGAGCCAAGACATCCAAAGAAGCATGGCAAACTCTCAAGACAACCTATCAAGGCATGGAGAAAGTGAAGACAACAAAAATACAGTTGTCGAGGAGAGATTTTGAGAATCTTTGCATTAAGGATTCAGATAACATTAACTCATTCTTCACACATGCGATTGGTCTAGTCACACAAATAAGGTCTCATGGAGAGATTCTTGAAGAAAGGAGGATTGTGGAGAAACTGTTGAGGGTCCTACCCTCAAAGTTCGATGTGATTGTCACCACCATAGAGGAGACAAAGGATCTCACAAACTTCACAGTTGATGAACTACATGCATCACTGATAACACATGAGCAGAGATTGAGTAGAAATGAAAACTCATCTCTAGAGCATGCCTTCAAGATCCAGATGTCTTTCGGAAGAGGAAGAGGTCAAGGCAGAGGAAACAAGAGAGGAAGAGGCAGAAGCCAAAACAGAGGTGGAAGAAACAGTCCATCAAATGCTCAAGGAAGAGGTAGCAACCCAAATCAGAACCAAGGCCAAGGTAGCACCCAACAAAGTGGACAACATCATGCTCAAGGACAAAGGTATGAAAAATCCAATGTCCAATGTTATTATTGTAAAAAATATGGGCATTATGCAAATGAATGTAGGAAGAAGCAACAGGATATAAATAATAGAACTAATGCAAATCTCACTAAAGAAAATATTAGCCAAAATAATTTTTTTGTAGCTTGTAATATGGCTGAAGAAAAGAGTGAAGATGTATGATTTCTAGACTCCGGTTACAGCAACCATATGATAGGAAACATAGCCCTGTTTTCTAAGTTAGATCAGACTGTGAAGTCACAAGTCACACTTGGGATTGATAACAAAGTTTCTGTTATGGGAAAAGGAGAAGTAAAAGTTTTAACAAAGAAAGGTGAAAAGAAAACCATATCAGATGTTTATTATGTTCCTAGAATGAAGTGTAACCTCTTAAGTATTGGACAACTTGTTCAAAAGGGTTACAATGTTTTATTTGTGAATAATGTATGTACCATCATGGATAGAGCACCCAACAAACAATGTATTGCTGAAGTGAAGATGACAAGGAAAATGATGTTCCCTCTCAGGATGAAGGCAGATTTAAAAAATAAAGAAGTAATTGCAGCAGTGACTCAAGAGGCTTACCAAAGCAAACCAAAAGATGAAAATTGGTTGTGGCACTTGAGATTTGGACATCTCAACTTTGGAGGTCTTAATTTGTTGAGTAGAAAAGGAATGGTAAGAGGATTACCATTGATAGAGAAACCAGACATCCTTTGTGAAGGTTGCATCTTGGGGAAACAACACAGAGAAAGTTTTCCATCAGGGAAAAGCATAAGGACAAAAGCACCCTTAGAAATTGTCTGCTCAGATTTATGTCGACCAATGCAAACTCCATCACTTGCAGGAAGCCAATATATTCTAACATTCATTGATGATTTTAGTAGAAAAACTTTGGTTTATTTCTTGAAGAACAAAAGTGAAGTGTTTGAAAGATTTTGTAATTTCAAGGCACTTGTGGAAAACCAAAGCGGGCTGCATATCAAAGTTCTGAGAAATGATAGAGGAGGTGAGTATATCTCCAAGGAATTTCTACGTTTTTGTAAAGAAAATGGAATTCATAAGCAGTTTACAGCTAGGTACACCCCGCAGCAAAATGGATTTGCCGAAAGGAAGAATAGAACAATCATGGATATGGCAAGGAGTATGCTAAAGGCAAAGCATTTTCCAAATGATTATTGGGCTGAAGCTGTACATTTTGCAGCGTACATTTTGAATAGGTGTCCTACAAAAGCAGTCATGAACAGAGTGCTAGAAGAAGCATGGAGTGGGAGAAAGCAAGGAGTCACCCACATGAAAGTTTTTGGATGTGTGCCTATGCACACATTCCAGATCAGCTAAGGAAGAAGTTGGACAACAAAGGGGAGAAATGTATTTTCATTGGATACAGTGAGGAATCCAAAGCTTACAGGTTGTATAACCCATCCACCAAGAAGCTTATTGTGAGTAGAGATGTTCAGTTCATTGAGGAGGAAGCTTGGGATGGAAGCATAGAGAAGATAGTGAATGTTAAAAACTCTTTGTCACATAATGAAAATGATGAAGAGATGGCTAAAATACATCCCCAAACAGCATCACCAACACAAGGACAGCAAGGGCAACCTTGAGGAGAAATGAAAGTGCTTCTACAAGAACACCACAAGGAGGAAATTCAAGTGCTTCTTCAAGCACTTGCACACCAAATGAAAGAGGTAAGAAGTTCAGAAAGTTAAGTGATATTTATGAACAAGAGGCAGCAAATGAAGGTATGAATTCTTTCTTTGCATTATATTGTCATGTTGATGACCCTATTCATTTCCAAGAGGAAATTAAGGATAAGAAATGGATAGAAGATATGGATGAGAAAATCAATGCCATAGAAAGAAACAAGACATGGGATTTAGTTGAACTACGAAAAGGAAACGAAGTCATTGGAGTTAAATGGGTCTACAAGACCAAGAGCAATGCTGAAGGCAAAATAGAAAGACACAAGGCAAGACTTGTTGTCAAAGGATATAAGTAGCAATATGGAAGATATTATGAGGAAAATTTCGCACCGGTTACTAGAATGGAAACAATGAGAGTAGTGTTGTCCATAACAGCACAAAACAAGTGGAAAGTTTACCAAATGGATGTGAAGTCAACATTCCTAAATGGAGTGTTAATGGAAGAGGTCTACATTGAACAACCTCTAGGCTATGAAAAGAAAGGCCAAGAGCACAAAGTGTGCAAATTGAAGAAAGCTCTTTATGGGCTGAAGCAAGCACCAAGAGCATGGTACAGTAGGATAGATTCCTATCTACTGGAAAATGGATTTGATAAGTGTGGGGGAGAACCCACCCTATACATAGAAGAAAAGGATGGTAAATTACTAATTGTTGTGTTATATGTTGATGATGTTATTTTCACAGGTAATGATGATTACCTTATTGAAAATTTCAAAACAGTCATGAAAGAAGAATTTGAAATGACTGACATGGGTTGGATGAGATACTTCTTAGGAATAGAAGTAGAACAAAGTGGAAATGCGATTTTTATCTCACAGGTGAAATATGTTAATGAAGTGTTGGAAAGATTTAACATGCAGGAGAGCAAAGCAACAATCACTCTCACAGTGATGGGATTAAAACTCAGCAAAGAGGACAGGAGCAAGGATTTTGATCCTAGTTTGTACAAGAGCATAGTTGGCAACCTCATGTATTTGACTGCAACTAGGCCGGACATAATGTTTGTTGTTTGTTTAATTTCTAGATTCATGGAGAGGCCAAAAGAAGCACATTGGCAGGCAGCAAAAAGGATTCTGATGTATGTTAAAGGTACAAAAAGGTTTGGCATTTTATATACTACTTCAGAATGTTCAGATTTAATTGGATACAATGATAGTGATTGGGCTGGAAGTGTAGATGACCGGAAAAGCACATCTTCTTATGTTTTTCACATGGGTTCAGGAGCCATTTCACGGGCTTCTAAAAAACAACCTATTTTAGTGTTGTCTGTTAACACCCAGGTTGTTCCCTATGACTCCCAAGGGAATACGGCCGGGGTAACCACTAACCAATCTTTGGACGACAGTTTCTAGCCAAACTGTAGTCAGAGAGGGCTCTCTCTTTATAATTTATCTCTGTTTGTAATGATTTTAGGCTAGCTATAAGTCCAGGTCTGTTTTGAGTTTTTTGCTTGGATGATAATTTCAGTCAAGGTGCTTATGTATTTTCAAAAGAGTTCTAGTCCATTGGGCTATGGAGTCAGTGGTCCTTTAGATGCTTGATGTGCTGCTGTGATACTGTAGTGATGCTGCAGAGCCAGATTAGTGTCTGAGAAATAAATTTTGTAATAATGATGGAATGGAGTGTATCCAGTTAGTGCAAGGCAATTAAGAATCTTACAGTTTAACTGTTGGAGTAAGACAGTGAGAATATTGACCCAGGAGCATTTAAGAATTTCTAGGTGATATTCGTACACATAGATTTAACATACACATGAGCAATTAAGAATTCATGTACATATTTAACCCTGGAGACAAACATTTACAGTAGCAAAAATTGAGCACAAGGTGTAATAAAACAGATCTTGTACTATTATTTTTCTTCACTGCTAGCTTGGTATGAGATAAGTATAATTTGATAAACATAAGAAAAACAATAACAGAGTTTTGAAGAAAACTTGTTATTTCGTCAGACAGCACAGGAATTCTGCATCAACACAGGGAGCATCCTCCAGACATCAAATAATTTCAGGAAATCACTGAGCTCATCCAGCCCTTTGTATTAGATAATTCTGAAAGTGTACAATACAAGTGTTCTCATAGAGAAAATTACCAGCCCCTTATGAGTTACTCAGGGTAGTTTATATACAAAATTTACATCAAAAATATCAACGAAATGAGTTAATATCTCATTTATGATATGCTAATCTCCGGAATGCAGTAGCTGAAGGAGTGAATGCAGCCGAAATTCCTTTATGCTTCAGCTGTCAAATAGTCAGAAGATATTTGGTCTTTATGGCTGTTAGAGTCAGTTGGAGATGCGCTGTTCAAAACTTGGCTAGCTGTCATCGTCTTATGTGATGAGTCACTTCTTAGCTGTTTTTAAATGCTAACCCTTTTCCGCTGTTTGTCTTCTAGTGACCTGGAGCTGGCAGTGACCAAACAACTGGAATTACCGTGGCAAAATCTGAAGCATAAACTGCCACCAATCCTCCTTAGGCATTTGATGCCTGCGTATTTTTATCAATGTTTCCTCTGCCTCTGTATGTTTGTAAAGATTGGGAGGGGTCTCAAACAGGTGATTCACCTCATTCTCAATGAAGAACATGCCTTCAAGTTTTTCATATAAACTCTGTCCTGTGGGAGGCCCTGCTGGTTCAGATGTACTGCCAGATGCAATAATCTGATTTTCAATAGTGGTTGCCATTCTGTTGGCCATTTGATCTAGGGAGATCAGCTTTCCAGCACCACATAGCAAGCTGGGCAGGCCTTTTGCTTGCAGCACTCCCATTTTGGCCTTGTATTCCTCCACATCTGCTTGCATTTCAAAAAATTTCCTCTCTACTGTTTGTATATAGTTTCTTAGAGTTAGTGCCTTCTTGGCAGAGAGGATAGCTTCTGTTCCGTTGGGAATGCCTATGGCTGCCAATTCTTCCCTTTCCTGTCTATTCAGGAAGTCTATCATCCTGTTTGCCTGTTCTATTTTGTTTCCTAGTACTGTCTTGGCCTTCTGAATTTCCACTTGTGCTTGGCCCATCAAATCCATCTGCTTATGTATTACTTTTATTGACCTCCACTGTTGTTTGATGGATTGGCCAATTTTAGCCCATAGGATTCTCTTTATGTCAGCCATAGCTGTCTCTATATTCAGCTCCTTTTCTAAGGCCTTTATCTTGTCTCTTTGGGCCTTTATTTCTCTGCCCTGTTCTGCTACAGTCATTTTGGAGTTGGTATACTTGGAGTCCAGTTCTGCCAATTTTTCCTTGGCCTTCTTTATTTCGTCTGCTTGGAGCTCCATTACTTTGACGGCCTTGGTCAATTCTTCTATACTTGGACTGGCATCTGGGGCTGCTGCTGTTCCTGCTGCTTCTGCTGTAGGGGGAACTGCTGCCCCTGAAGTTGCTGCTGTTGTTGATGCAGTTGGAGGAGCTTGGGAAGTGGAATCTGCTTGTTTTTCCTGTAATATTCCTTCCAGCTCTTTCTCCAGTTCCCTAATCCTTTGGTCTTGCTGCATTAGGAGGTCTAGCTGGTCCTCAGCCCGTTTTTGCTTTTGAAGTTCTGCTGTTTGAGGGTGCTCTGTGGGCTGCAGCTTCAACCTCTTCTTTAATGCGTTCAAGTCATCATCCTTTTTCTTCATGAGGACCTTTACACCCGTTGGATCACTAGGATCATGTCCTAGATCGATGATGATCTCCTCCAGGGACTTTATTCTGTTGTCTTTGGCTTGGGATGACAATCTCTCAAAATCCAACTGGGTGTTGGTGTTTTTTAGGGACTCCTTTAGCTCATGGGCCAAGGTGGCCTTCTCTACTAGGGTTGCATAGACCATCTCTCCAGTTTGCTTGTGGAGTTCAATCTGGTCCATGGGATGTATATGCCTGGCTAGGACCTCCACCCTTGTCTTTATGAAATCTGCAGGTGTCTTGGGCTCCGGCCCCATTGGCTTGTAGTGGCTCAGGAGCAATTTCTCCTGCTGAATGTCATATACCGACAATAGTCTCTCTTGCTGGGCTGGTGTTGCATCTACGAATTGCTTGTAGACCTCGGCCCTTAGCAGCACATTCTGAGCTTTTATCTGTTTGAAAGAAGCCTTGGGGCTTTTGGGCTTCTTGGTCCGCTGGGAAGAGGAGGACACCTCTAAGCCGAGTTGTAAAGTTTGCTCCTGCTGAAAGGAGCTTGTACCTGTGTGTTGACTGCCCTCCTTGTCTTTTCTTTCACTCTCCAAGACATCATCAGTAATGTCTTCTACCTCTGGGGAGTCTGCTCTTTGCCTTTTGGCTTCTGGCTGGTGGGAGGATCCACTGAGAGGAGTGGACTCTTCTCTATCTCTTTTAGTTCCCCTTTCCTCATGTGCTGGGGTCTGTAAGATTGGGGCAGTTACTGGCTCTTTTTGTGGAGGTGGAATTTGCAGTGTTGGAGCTGCTGGTAGCTGAGTCTGTGGAGGGACATTTTGCCCTTGCTGCTGTTCTTGTTGCTGCCCTGTTTGCTGCTCTGCTTCAGGGGCAGGCTTTTCTTTTGTTACCTCCTATTCTGTACCCATTATACCCTTGCCTTTATCTAACACTGGTGCTGATGTAGAAGGTGCCTGTAGTGCAGTCTTTGTAGCCGAGGTCCCTTCTCCTATTGAATAAGGCGGTCTGAAAGGTACCTGTTGCACATAGTCTAGGTCAACAGTCTTTTCAAGCTCCCTCCTACTCTTTAGCATTCTCTCTTCCTCAGTTAGATTTTCAACTAGAGTGTCCATCTGCCATTCTTGCAGGTTGGCATATTTTTCAATGTGAGAGTACTGGCAATGTTTAATGCCTATCAGCCTATACTTGTTTCTTCTAGCAGTGATGAAACCTTGAGGGTCATAATGGACAGACCGAAAACTATAGGATAACTTGTATTTATCCTTGAGGATTAGGTCTGCCTCTTCCCACCATTCTTTTTTGTTCATGATGAAGGGGCCCAACTCGTGTTTGAACTTGAGGTGGGCCTTCTTTTTGGCGCTGTGGAAATGGGTGAGGTCTGACTGAATCAACTGCCTGTAATATTCCAAGGCAAATAACCTCATAGGTACATATTTTGGGAGCCTGTATGGATAGAGCTCACAGCCATAGATCCTAATGACAGTATGGTTCTCATATAGGTACCAGTCACCTATTTTATATTTTCTAGAAAGCTGCAGGGCTTTCTTTATCTCATTTGATACTCTGGGAAGAGGGGACTTCATCAACAGGCCAAAGACTGGGTATACAAATTGGTCAACAAATTCACAGTAGGTATAGGGTGAGTTTGTGACCTTATGAAAGACAGAGGTCCAGAAGATAATAGATCTTCTTTCCCCTTTGTGATCCAGCCTTCTGATGTAGCATGGGAAGGCTTCAGAGTGGTAGTACATGAATAGGTGGTAAATATAGGCTGAGTACCTGAAAACCCCCTGCCTGTCCACCTTGCTCAGCTGATCATGTATCTTATTGGCAATGAATTTAGCAAAGTTATATTTCCTGGCAGGGGGTTGGCGTGGGCTATATGCAGATAGCAATACCAGCATTGTTTTGTCCACATGCTCACTGTTTTTGTATCCCAGCACATAGGCAATCATGTCCAGTAAAAGCCTGCCTATATCATTGAAATGGATACCCAGGTAAGGAGGTGGCTCTGTAGGCTGGCACTCAGGTCTCATGAAATCTCTGGTGACCTTTTCAATCTCCTCACTGGTCATCTTTTCACCAGTCTCTAGCAAATAGCTTATGGAAATCGGGATTAGCAATTCTGTCTGATCAAAATGTAACATTTTGTTGATAGACTCAACATTAATGTAGAAAAGGATCCTTCCAGATGGAATGCTAACAGTTCTGTGCTGCACATTATAGTTTTCAGCACATAGGTGAATGACTTCAGGGAAGACATTTACAGCTGGGAGACAATAGTATGGTAGGTTTGACTCCCATATCCCATGTGTACCATGACCATCCTTATAGTCCTCTCTCAACTGACTGAAAGTCTGCAAGAAGTCCCTGTTGCCCTCAAAGTCTTCAATAAGACAGTCCTTGTCAACCAAAGGCAACGCCTCCAGCTCTCTATTTGTTGGATTCAATGGATGCAGAAGCAGCCATTTGTAAAAATTGATTTGAAATAAGGTGATGGCAATTGTTTACAAAGTCCTTTTCAAAGCTTGAGTAATAGGACCAATACAGACCCAGTCTGAAGTGTTTTTTCTCAGTGAAAATGCAAGCTGGTTTCTGTAGTTTGCTGCAACCTCTCAGGGACGTGAACTGCCAAGGGTAAGTTGCAGAGGTAATGAGGTTTCTTTTGGTAAAAATGCAGCTGGCTTGTACTCGGCAAAAGGGAACAATGCCGAGCACCTTGAGGACAATTTTATAGTTTCAGCCCGTGGAATGGCCGCTCTAATGTCAAATTATAGTTGAGGGGTGGTGCAAGTTGCTTGGGCTTACTTTAGGTAACAAGCAGAGTTGAATTTAGGATTTTTACCAGTTTTTTAATGGTGAATTTACAGAGAATTGGAATGCATGGGCAAAAGTGGGGAAAACTGGTGAAATACCTGGAAAAACTAGCTTGGAAGCTTGCGGGCCGGGCTGTGGAGGTTTAATGCCGTCGAATTCTGGACTTGTAGCGGTCGAAATGTTGAATTTGATGGCTGGGGACAAATTTCGCGGCAGCTGGTTGACAACGGCTACTTATTTTGTGCGTGCAAATGACCCAAAACGGCTCATTTGGTCGTTTATAACGTTAAATTTGGAAAAAGTATGCATTTGGCGCTTTTCCCCCGATGACGTCAGCATGACGTCATGGCGGGGCCCGGGTACGGAGGTGACGTGGCTGCTGAGGTGTGAGCCAGGGTGGCAGGACACGGTGGTGGGTGAATAAGGTGGCAGGAGTACGTGGAGGACCACATGGCGGGGGGGGGGGGGGGCGCGAAAGGTGCTATGTCAGGATGACGCAACGATGACATAAGGGACAGCGGTATCGGAATGGTGGTAAGTGGGTTCCCCGCACCACCTTTGCTGATGAGTGGTATTGGGGAGGGGGGCTCCGAACAACCCCAGCGTTTGACACGCGTCCCTGTACGGGGCGGAAAACCATTTTCCCCAGACACTAAAGGTCGGCAGGTCGGGGAACAGAAATGACCGCCCACCGTTGGATCATGGGTGGCGGAAGATCGACGGCTGGCGGGCCCTCCGATGGATCGTGCAGGTTTGGGGGTCCCGCCGGTCTTAATTAAATTTTCCTTTAAATATTTACAGCGGAGAACTATAGGAAAGGGGGTTTTTCTGCTTTTTCGGGATTTTCATGGGTTTTTTCATAATTTCAAAGGGGTTGTGGGTAGGAAGGGGTTTTTATAGGGTTTTCTTTGCAAATGACGGTTTAATGAGTGGAATGACTTGAAACAAGGGATAGAGATGAGGTACAGGCTCATCAAAGTGACCAGATGTCATTTTGATTCCTTTTTAGAGAACATATGGCTATAATGCCAAGGGGAGGGATATTTATACAAAATTTGGGGTTTATACACCATGGTGTTAGTACTAGTAGGGGAAAGGTAATATAGGGGATTTACATAGTAGAGTTAGAGTTAGTATGGGGGAAAATGAGAATGAAGGGGAAAATCACTAAGTTTATTTGAAACTTACTTAGTTTAGGGAGTAGATCAAAATGAAAATAATTTTACACAGGAAATGTGGCTTTTAAATGAACAAGAACCATCATAAAACCTTAGAAATTTCTCATCAATCTCCATGGATGAAGGGATGTTAGTAATAAGAGTGGAAGGGGCATTTGGGGAATTAGACATGCTCCTTTGCTTGCTGCAACTTGATGAAGAAGAACACCTTCTCAATTCATTTACTTTGCTTTGGTAAACAAAGTTAACACCTGCAATGGTAAAGATAACCTTTCTGCAACCCCAACTACTTACCCAGCTACTTGCCTAGCATTTTTTTATTTCTTCTTGGAGGGTACACTTGGACTTGCAGACCCTTACCTGCCTTTTCTTTTCTTTGGCTTTTTCTTTTGTTTTTTCTATCTACTTCTACCCTTATTTCTTCCAAGGTCCCAGATTAAGCTGTTGGGAGCCTTTTCTTCTCTACCTGAACTACTTGTCTGCCAAGATTAAACAGTTTGGACAGACTTCTTTCTCTAATCTACAACTGCAAATTTAAACCATGGAATGATCCAGATTAGACTGTTGGACCATCCATCAAAATTGGGACGCATTAAGCTATTTACACACCTTGTACTCCTTTGGAAATATGTGATCTTTGCATGATCAAAGCAGAGCATATTTGGAACTTCTATAGCCAATCATGAAATATGAAACCTATTGGTATAGGTAGCTAACAGTGGCTCCACATGGGGATGGTTTTTCATTTGAAAGACCAAGAACAGCAGGTCAGATTGCCTTGGCCCTTGACATGTTTTACCCAAAACTTGAAGTGTGCTGCTTTGATATGCCAAACTTGTGCGTTTCCTTCTTAGTAGATCTCTGAATATATGTGCCTTTTGCTGACAGTCAATAAACTTGGAAAACTGCATTTTTACAATCTAAACAGAAAATAATATATACATCTGCATATATACAAGGGAACCTCAGGCTGTACTCATGGGTAATAGTCAAAATAATGCTTCAGCATCCTGCCATTCACAAGACCTTCATCCAAGTCAGTTTCATTAAGACTTTTTAGGAAGTAAGTGTTGTTACCTTGCACTGCTTGGACAGAAAATGGTCCTCTCCATAAGGAATCAATTTTTCCATGTTTTCCTTTGTCTTCTCTTCTTGCATCTCACTTGAGGACTTTGTCTCCCACACTGAAATCTTCTGCCTTAGTTTTGCGGTCAAAAGCCTTCTTTAGCTTTTCTTGTAACACTTGGACTCTGCTGAAAACTTGATCTCTGGTTTGCTGCAGACATATGATTTGATTAATTCTTCTTTGCATATCATTTGGTTCAGCTTGGCTTTCTTGAAGAAGCTTCATAACAGGCACTCCTAGTGATGAGGGGCATTTGGCCTCTAATCCATAAACCAACTCATATGGGCTGGTCCCAATTGATCTTTTGGTTGTTAGTCTATCTGCCCATAGGGCATTCACAAGCTTCTTATGCCAATTCTTTTTGTTCTCTTCAAGTACTTTCTTTATGATATTTACCAGACTTTTATTTGATGACTCAGCAAGGCCATTTCCTTAGGGATAGTATGCAGTAGAATGGCCCAAAGTGATGTGAAATTTATGGCAGAAGTTCACCATTTTCTTGGATCTGAAAGCAACAGCATTGTCTGTTATTATCTTGTCAGGACAGCCAAATCTAGCCAATATATTGTTCTCCAAGAACTGAATGATAGTGGAATCATTTGCTTGTCTGCATGGAATAGCTTCAATCCACTTGGTGAAGTAGTCTGTGGCTGTTAAGATCCATCTATGTTGGCCTGAAGATGAGGGATGCATTTCCCCAATGAAGTCCAAGCCCCATTGCTGAAAAGGTCTTTCTGTTGCAATAGGCCTTAAGGGAAGTGGCAACAACTGTCTCTTTCCCTCAAACACTTGACATTTATGACATGAGGTGGTGAATTTCTTGACATCGGAGAACATGGTGGGTGAGTAGTACCCAACCCTTAATATTTTATCCACCGTGGACTTCCAGTACAAGTGCCCACCACAGTCACCTGCATGAAATTCCTTTATGATTTTGTCAGTTTCATTCTCAATTAGGCAGTTTAGCAATATTCCTTCATGGTTTTTCCATAATAAATTTCCATCCATAACACAAAATTTAGAATATTTCATTTTTAAAAACCTACATTTAGTTCTGGACAATCCTGGAGGAGCACACAGGTTTTTCAATACATAACATATATCAAAGTACCAAGGGGATTGTTCAAAGGCTACATTGATCTTTGGAGTCGCCAGCTCCGGTTCACTGTCCAGCTGGTTAATGTCTAAGGCTTGGAAATTTGTTTCTGTCATTAATTTGGCCAAGCCTTGCCCTTTTATTAGTTTTGTAGGTTTTATCTCAATGTCAAATTCCAAGATGTTGGCAATCCATTTTCCTCTTCTGCCCTCTAAATTTTCTTGGGTGAGAATGTCTTTGACAATAGGACTTGGCACATATGCTATAACATGGGAATAAAGGATATAAATCCTAAAGTCTTTAATGGCTTTGACTAAAGCGTAAGCTTGCTTTTCCATGATTTGATACTTTAAAGGTGCATCTCTAAGAGCTTTGCTAAAGAAAGCAATTGGCTTCTCATTTCCTTGGTCATCTTTTTGCAATAAAACAGCAGCAATAGTATGCTGGGAGGCAAAAGAGAAAATGATAAATTCTCTGTCAAACTGAGGATTGGTCAACACTGGGGTTTGGGTAAGGGCCAATTTTATACCTTCAAAGGCTTGATTGGCTTCAACAGTCCATTTGACTTTTGAATCTTTCTTTAGCATGTTATTTAATAATCTGATTAGTTCTGCTAAGTTTGGGATAAACCTTCTCAAGAAATTGATTTTTCCCAAGAATCCTTGCAACTCTTTGACATTTCTTGGGTGGGGCATTTGTAGGATAGCCTGTATCCTATCTGGGTCAATTCTAATGCCATCTTTAGAAATGATGTGGCCCAATAGCTTACCTTCCTCTAAACCAAACATGGATTTCTTGGGATTCAAGGAAATTCCATATTTTCTGCATTTTAGGAAGATCTGTCTCAGATGTTTTATATGTTCTTGGTCTGATTTTGAGAAAGGTGTAAGGTCATCTAGGTAAATGACTAAAAAGTCACGAATCTCCTTTGCAAAAGCAATGTCCATTGCTCTTTGAAAGGTTTCCCCTGCATTTTTCAATCCAAAAGGCATCTTTACATATTTGAAAGTTCCCCATGGAGTTGTAAATGTTGTTTTGTCCTGATCATCAGGGTGAACTAAGATCTGGTTGAAACCTGAGAATCCATCAAGTAGAGAAATTCTGGAAGCCTCCACCACTCTTTGGAGAATGTGATCCATCTTGGGTAAGGGATAGTTGTCTTTGAGGGATACTTGGTTCAGATTCCTTAAATCCACACACAACCTAATTTCACTAGTCTTCTTTCTTGTAGGGACTAAGTTGGAGATCCATTCAGAGAATCTGATTGGTGCTATGATGCCTGCCTTGAACATTTTTTGTACCTCTTGTTCCATTGCTGGGAGAAGCATAGGATTGATTCTCCTCAATTTTTGTTTAAAGGGCTTTTGATCAGGTTTGAGAGGGATTGTATGCTGGATAACAGAGGTGTCATATGACTTTAAGTCCTCATAACTCCATGCAAAGACATCCTAGAATTCTTTAAAGAGATCAATGTACTTAGGCTTTTGGTCAGGAGGTAAGGAAGCAGATAATTTAATTATTTTGGGCTTGTCAATTGTACCTATGTTGCATTCTTCAATGGCTGCATTTAAGGGCTGCATTTTTGGTTTTCTGGGGATATCATTTGAATCAAAGATGTCCTCTAGTGGAGTTAGGCCTGTTGGTAGAAAATTGTCTTTCAGCTCTATGATTTCAGTTTCAGCATTGGCCACCTCTTCATAGTTAATTTGTTGAATTTGCTGAATGTTTTCCTTGTTGAAAATGGTTGGATTGAGCATTTGTTTTGCTGTTCTAGGTGATATTGGGTAAACAACCTGTTGAAACTGTAGTTGTTATTGACTTGTTGTATCAAGTATTTGTGATTGACTTGCTGTATCAGGTATTTGTGATTGACTTGCTGTATCAGGTATTTGTGATTGACTTGCTGTATCAGTGTCAATATTTAATCCTGCAAATTCTTGTTGCAGAGTTAAAAAATGGTTTATTTGTTTTTCATCCTCAAATACTTGCCAATCATTAACATTGTTCGGGATGGAGGGCCTGTGTTTTACCTCAGCTGTAAAACAATGATGGGGCTCAAAAGGCAGCTTGCAGGTACTTGACAAGGTGGATAAACTATGAGCATGTAGATTGTGGGTTCTAGGAATTTTAGTGATTTGAAATTGAGAGAAGAAGTTTAGTACTTCAGCAACAGTAGACCTATAAGTCCTTAGTCTTTTGTCATTGGTGACAAAGTTTCCCTTCACTTGTTGAATAACCAAATCTGAATCACCCATGATTGAAACCCTGGCAGCTTGTAAGAACTTTACTAACTTGAGGCCTAGTAAAAGAGCTTCATATTCTGCCATGTTATTAGTACATCTGAAGTTCAATCTATAGGTTCTGCCTTCTGCATGACTATTCTCTTTATTGTGTACCCAAACTCCAGCTCCTGCCCCTAATTTGTTGACTGAGCCATCAAATTGAAGGAACCATAGAATATCTTGTTGTGGGGGAGATTTGATGATCGATTCATGGGCTGGCAATGTGAGTAGCAGTTGTGGTTTTTTCTCTAGCTTGTCTTCTAGGACAGTCTCATCGTTTGATTGGGTGTTCTTTGCATTTAGAACAGCAGCAGTATCTAGTGTTTGATTGACTGTTGTCTCATAGGTGATAATTCTTTCATTTGAGTCTTCGTCTTGTATGAGTATCTTGGTGTCAACCTTACCTTTTCAGGGAGTTGTGGTGTCATTGAAGAGAATGTATGAGTCTATGTCCGAATGGACAACATATATAGGAAAGTTTTGAGGCTTTTCTTCACTGCTGACCATGTATTTCATTAGTGTTTCTCTGTACAGTATTTTTGGTTGCCCAAAAACAGAGATGGTGGCATATGACATGTCTAATTGCAGGGAACCTTGGAGTTTAGCTCCCCATGATCTTGATAACAGCATCCCATACTTAGGTGGGATATCAGCAACTACCACATCCATTAGGATCATCTTGTTTGGGTATTGAACCAGAGACACACATAAGTCTTTTATGAGACCTAAACACTTGACTTGGCTGGAGTCAAAGGAAAACAGGTCCTTGTATGGTCTTGTTATGTCTAGATTCAATCTCTCCATGACCGCTTTTGGCATGAGATTGTGAGAGGCACCTGAGTCAAACATTGCGTTATGTAATATTTTATCATGAATATGTAAACTGACATAAAAAGGTAGTATCCCTGTGACTACTGTTTTTCCATCCACTTCTGGGCCAAACAGGAGTTCTGGGGTGTCATCCAGCACATTGACATCATCTTTGTTGCTAGTGAGTTGAAGGGACTTCTTAATTTGTAGTTTATAGATGTCATGCTTGGCTAGTTCTGAGAGAGGGATTGCTATCTTTAGTTTGCCGATTTCAGTTTCTAGGTCAAAAGGTTTTTCAGATTGGGTTTTAGGGTTATAGATAACAGTCCTTTCCCTGTTCATTAAATCTTCTTCTTGATTTTTATCTTGACTTTAGGACTTGCCTCTTTTACTCATCTCTTGGGGAGTAACATTTAAATTAGGATGAGAAGATGAAGTGGCTAGAGGCTGCTGTCTTAAGGACAGTGGTTCAGTGATCTCTTCAATAATCACTTCTTCTGCAGGTGAATTTGTTTTGTCATTAGGCTCTGTGACTATGATTCTTTCAGGCTGCTGATTGTCCTTTATCTTTTCAGGCTGGTTTACATTCACAGTTCTGCTCCTTAGCTTGTATTGTTTATGGACCTCATAAACAGCAGTGTCATAGCCTTGCTTAAAGTCAAAGGATTCACTTGATTTAGTTTGGAACAGTTTGGTTTCATCATCCTCATGATCTTCTTATGTTAAGAAAACCTGACTTTCACCATCTAGACCCATTAAATTAATCTCAGGATCTTCATTGGGCTCTGCTGATGTCGAAGTTTCTGCATAATTTTCTTGGAAAGGGGGTCTTATGTCTTGATCAGCACTGGTTTTGCCAATGCCTGGGTTTTGAGTTCTCCTAAAATTTGGATTCCTATGAGGGTTGTTTTGTGGTGCTTCCCATGATGATTTTCTCTCAACCGTTTCCACTCTATCCCCTAATCTTTTCATTCCATTGAGTATTGCATCCAGCTTCTGATCAAAGGCAGAGGGTTCCTCTTTGAAAGCAGTCCTCTTTTCCAACCTTGCCCTGTTCCTTTTGGCAATTAGGTTGGCTTCCACTGTGACAGCAACCCTTTGGGCCTCTGCAAGGGATTGAGGATCTCTTTCCTTCAATTGATAGGCCATGTCAGGGTCAAAACCATCAGGGAATTTGTACAAGGCTAAATCAGGAGGAGGTCTTAAATTTTGTGGAATTGCATTATATACATTGTTAAATCTTGCACAATACTCCAAAACAGTCTCTTGGGGACCTCTTTTGATAGTGCCATATTCCCCAAGTATGTGCAGAGGATCTTTCTTCTTCTCCCATCTAGTAGTAAAGACTTGATACAGTTCATCAGGAGTTGTGATGGAGTTTGCATTCAGGGATCTAAACCAAGTTCTAACATCCCCAGTTAGGCTTTGAACAAACATCCTCATTCTGACACTGTCATCATCTATTTCATAGGTCTCAAAATGGTCTTGCATCCTCTTAGCATGCTGGACAGCTGTCAAAGGGCCATTGGAGTCAAAATATGAGATTTTGGTTTGGTAATCTTGGGGTAGAGCTGCAGCATTAGCTGGTATCTGCAAGGGTGCATATCTGTTAGCCATATTTACAGGGTTTAGAGGATTAACAGGGGCAGCTGGGATAATAGGAACATTGGGTACCACAGGGGTGACAAGTAGGGGTGAACCTAGAGTGTTGGTCAAGGGGATATGTGCAGTGGATGAAGATGTGAGAGGGGGACTTTGAGATGTGGATGGTGAACTAGGGGAACTAGGGGTAGACCGGAAAAGGACCTTGCATGGGGTAGAGATAAGGCTAGGATGATCTGAATCTGAGGTTAAATTAGCAGGCTGCTCCTGCTTTTGCTGCCTCCTAATGTTTCTTGGGATGGTATTTGGATTATCAACAATGATGGGTGGATTAGGGTCAGGATTTGCCCTAGTATGCCGAGGATTTTTCTTGGGAGCCAGCTTCTAACTGTTTTTTAGGATTTTGTAGGAAATTTTTATATCTGTAAGGACTGGATAAAGATTTTGGAATGGCTATATATACTTCAAAGCTGAGATGAAGATTCTCTGAAAGAGCTCTTCCCTAAAACTGTCAATGTTACACCGAAACAGTTTTGAAGGCCTCCTGACTTGTTTCAGGCTTGATTTCAAGCTTTGAGGGATGTATAGAAATTGGAAAATCCTAAGAAGTCCCCAGTGGAGTCGCCAATTATGTTAACACCCAGGTTGTTCCCTATGACTCCCAAGGGAATACGACCGGGGTAACCACTAACCAATCTTTGGACGACAGTTTCTAGCCAAATTGTAGTCAGAGAGGGCTCTCTCTTTATAATTTATCTCCGTTTGTAATGATTTTAGGCTAGCTATAAGTCCATGTCTGTTTTGAGTTTTTTGCTTGGATGATAATTTCAGTCAAGGTGCTTATGTATTTTCAAAAGAGTTCTAGTCCATTGGGCTATGGAGTCAGTGGTCCTTTAGATGCTTGATGTGCTGCTGTGATACTGTAGTGATGCTGCAGAGCCAGATTAGTGTATGAGAAATAACTTTTGTAATAATGATGGAATGGAGTGTATCCAGTTAGTGCAAGGCAATTAAGAATCTTACAGTTTAACTGTTGGAGTAAGACAGTGAGAATATTGACCCAGGAGCATTTAAGAATTTCTAGGTGATATTCGTACACATAGAATTAACAGACACATGAGCAATTAAGAATTCATGTACATATTTAACCCTGAAGACAAACATTTACAGCAGCAAAAATTGAGCACAAGGTGTAATAAAACAGATCTTGTACTATTCTTTTTCTTCACTGCTAGCTTGGTATGAGATAAGTATAATTTGATAAACATAAGAAAAACAATAACAGAGTTTTGAAGAAAACTTGTTATTTCGTCAGACAACACAGGAATTCTGCATCAACATAGGGAGCATCCTCCAGACATCAAATAATTTCAGGAAATCACTGAGCTCATACAGCCCTTTGTATTAGATAATTCTGAAAGTGTACAATATGAGTGTTCTCATAGAGAAAATTACCAGCCCCTTATGAGTTACTCAGGGGAGTTTATATACAAAATTTACATCAAAAATATCAATGAAATGAGTTAATATCTCATTTATGATATGCTAATCTCCGGAATGTAGTAGCTGAAGGAGTGAATGCAGCCGAAATTCCTTTATGCTTCAGCTGTCAAATAGTCAGAAGATATTTGGTCTTTATGGCTGTTAGAGTCAGTTGGAGATGCGCTGTTCAAAACTTGGCTAGCTGTCATCGTCTTATGTGATGAGTCACTTCTTAGCTGTTTTTAAATGCTAACCCTTTTCCGCTGTTTGTCTTCTAGTGACCTGGAGCTAGCAGTGACCAAACAGCTGGAATTACCGTGGCAAAATCTGAAGCATAAACTGCCACCAATCCTCCTTAGGCATTTGATGCCTGCGTATTTTTATCAATGTTTCATCTGCCTATGTATGTTTGTAAAGATTGGGAGGGGTCTCAAACAGGTGATTCACCTCATTCTCAATGAAGAACATGCCTTCAAGTTTTTCATATAAACTTTGTCCTGTGGGAGGCCCTGCTGGTTCAGATGTACTGCCAGATGCAATAATCTGATTTTCAATAGTGGTTGCCATTCTGTTGGCCATTTGATCTAGGGAGATCAGCTTTCCAGCACCACATAGCAAGCTGGGCAGGCCTTTTGCTTGCAGCACTCCCATTTTGGCCTTGTATTCCTCCACATCTGCTTGCATTTCAAAAAAATTCCTCTCTACTATTTGTATATAGTTTCTTAGAGTTAGTGCCTTCTTGGCAGAGAGGACAGCTTCTGTTCTGTTGGGAATGCCTATGGCTGCCAATTCTTCCCTTTCCTGTCTATTCAGGAAGTCTATCATCCTGTTTGCCTGTTCTGTTTTGTTTCCTAGTACTGTCTTGGCCTTCTGAATTTCCGCTTGTGCTTGGCCCATCAAATCCATCTGCTCATGTATTATTTTTATTGACCTCCACTGCTGTTTGATGGATTGGCCAATTTTAGCCCATAGGATTCTCTTTATGTCAGCCATAGCTGTCTCTAGATTCAGCTCCTTTTCTAAGGCCTTTATCTTGTCTCTTTGGGCCTTTATTTCTCTGCCCTGTTCTGCTACAGTCATTTTGGAGTTGGTATACTTGGAGTCCAGTTCTGCCAATTTTTCCTTGGCCTTCTTTATTTCGTCTGCTTGGAGTTCCATTGCTTTGACGGCCTTGGTCAATTCTTCTATACTTGGACTGGCATCTGGGGCTGCTGTTGTTCCTGCTGCTTCTGCTGTAGGGGGCACTGCTGCCCCTGAAGTTGCTGTTGTTGTTGATGTAGTTGGAGGAGCTTGGGAAGTGGAATCTGCTTGTTTTTCCTATAATATTCTTTCCAGCTCTTTCTCCAGTTCCCTAATCCTTTGGTCTTGCTGCATTAGGAGGTCTAGCTGGTCCTCAGCCCATTTTTGCTTTTGAAGTTCTGCTGTTTGAGGGTGCTCTGTGGGTTGCAGCTTCAACCTCTTCTTTAATGCGTTCAAGTCATCATCCTTTTTCTTCATGATGGCCTTTACACCCATTGGATCACTAGGATCATGTCCTAGATCGATGATGATCTCCTCCAGGGACTTTATTCTGTTGTCTTTGGCTTGGGATGACAATCTCTCAAAATCCAACTGGGTGTTGGTGTTTTTTAGGGACTCCTTCAGCTCATGGGCCAAGGTGGCCTTCTCTACTAGGGTTGCATAGACCATCTCTCCAGTTTGCTTGTAGAGTTCAATCTGGTCCATGGGATGTATATCCCTGGCTAGGACCTCCACCCTTGTCTTTATGAAATCTGCAGGTGTCTTGGGCTCCGGCCCCATTGGCTTGTAGTGGCTCAGGAGCAATTTCTCCTGCTGAATGTCATATACCGACAATAGTCTCTCTTGCTGGGCTGGTGTTGCATCTACGAATTGCTTGTAGACCTCGGCCCTTAGCAGCTCATTCTGAGCTTTTATCTGTTTGAAAGAAGCCTTGGGGCTTTTGGGCTTCTTGGTCCGCTGGGAAGAGGAGGACACCTCTAAGCCAAGTTGTAAAGTTTGCTCCTGCTGTAAGGAGCTTGTACCTGTGTGTTGACTGCCCTCCTTGTCTTTTCTTTCACTCTCCAAGACATCATCAGTAATGTCTTCTACCTCTGGGGAGTCTGCTCTTTGCCTTTTGGCTTCTGGCTGGTGGGAGGATCCACTGAGAGGAGTGGACTCTTCTCTATCTCTTTTAGTTCCCCTTTCCTCATGTGCTGGGGTCTGTAAGATTGGGGCAGTTACTGGCTCTTTTTTTGGAGGTGGAATTTGCAGTGTTGGAGCTGCTGGTAGCTGAGTCTGTGGAGGGACATTTTGCCCTTGCTGCTGTTCCTGTTGCTGCCCTGTTTGCTGCTCTGCTTCAGGGGCAGGCTTTTCTTTTGTTACCTCCTCTTCTGTACCCATTATACCCTTGCCTTTATCTAACACTGGTGCTGATGTAGAAGGTGCCTGTGGTGCAGTCTTTTTGGCCGAGGTCCCTTCTCCTATTGAATAAGGCGGTCTGAAAGGTACCTGCTGCACATAGTCTAGGTCAATAGTCTTTTCAAGCTCCCTCCTACTCTTTAGCATTCTCTCTTCCTCAGTTAGATTTTCAACTAGAGTGTCCATCTGCCATTCTTGCAGGTTGGCATATTTTTCAATGTGAGAGTACTGGCAATGTTTAATGCCTATCAGCCTATACTTGTTTCTTCTAGCAGTGATGAAACCTTGAGGGTCATAATGGACCCACCGAAAACTATAGGATAACTTGTATTTATCCTTGAGGATTAGGTCTGCCTCTTCCCACCCTTCTTTTTTGTTCATGATGAAGGGGCCCAACTCGTGTTTGAACTTGAGGTGGGCCTTCTTTTTGGCGCTGTGGAAATGGATGAGGTCTGATTGAATCAACTGCCTGTAATATTCCAAGGCAAATAACCTCATAGGTACATATTTTGGGAGCCTGTATAGACAGAGCTCACAGCCATAGATCCTAATGACAGTATGGTTCTCATATAGGTACCAGTCACCTATTTTATATTTTCTAGAAAGCTGCAGGGCTTTCTTTATCTCATTTGATACTCTGGGAGGAGGGGACTTCATCAATAGGCAAGAGACTGGGTATACAAATTGGTCAACAAATTCACAGTAGGTATAGGGTGAGTTTGTGACCTTATGAAAGACAGAGGTCCAGAAGATAACAGATCTTCTTTCCCCTTTGTGATCCAGCCTTCTGATGTAGGATGGGAAGGCTTCAGAGTGGTAGTACATGAATAGGTGGTAAATATAGGCTGAGTACCTGACTGCCTGTCCACCTTGCTCAGCTGATCATGTATCTTATTGGCAATGAATTTAGCAAAGTTATATTTCCTGGCAGGGGGTTGGCGTGGGCTATATGCAGATAGCAATACCAGCATTGTTTTGTCCACATGCTCACTGTTTTTGTATCCCAGCACATAGGCAATCATGTCCAGTAAAAGCCTGCCTATATCATTGAAATGGATACCCAGGTAAGGAGGTGGCTCTGTAGGCTGGCATTCAGGTCTCATGAAATCTCTGGTGACCTTTTCAATCTCCTCACTGGTCATCTTTTCACCAGTCTCTAGCAAATAGCTTATGGAAAACGGGATTAGCAATTCTGTCTGATCAAAATGTAACATTTTGTTGATAGACTCAGCATTAATGTAGAAAAGGATCCTTCCAGATGGAGTGCTAACAGTTCTGTGCTGCACATTATAGTTTTCAGCACATAGGTGAATGACTTCAGGGAAGACATTTACAGCTGGGAGACAATAGTATGGTAGGTTTGACTCCCATATCCCATGTGTACCATGACCATCCTTATAGTCCTCTCTCAACTGACTGAAAGTCTGCAAGAAGTCCCTGTTGCCCTCAAAGTCTTCAATAAGACGGTCCTTGTCAACCAAAGGCAAGGCCGCCAGCTCTCTATTTGTTGGATTCAATGGAGCTACACTGAGGGATGAGGATGCAGAAGCAGCCATTTGTAAAACTTGATTTGAAATAAGGTGATGGAAATTGTTTACAAAGTCCTTTTCAAAGCTTGAGTAATAGGACCAATACAGACCCAGTCTGAAGTGTTTTTTCTCACTGAAAATGCAAGATGGTTTCTGCAGTTTGCTGCAACCTCTCAGGGACGTGAACTACCAAGGGTAAGTTGCAGAGGTAATGAGGTTTCTTTTGGTAAAAATGCAGCTGGCCTGTACTCGGCAAAAGGGAACAATGCCGAGCACCTTGAGGATAATTTTATAGTTTCAGCCCGTGGAATGGCCGCTCTAATGTCAAATTATAGTTGAGGGGTGGTGCAGGTTGCTTGGGCTTACTTTAGGTAACAAGCAGAGTTGAATTTAGGATTTTTACCAGTTTTTTAATGGTGAATTTACAGAGAATTGGAACGCATGGGCAAAAGTGGGGAAAACTGGTGAAATACCTGGAAAAACTAGCTTGGAAGCTTGCGGGCCAGGCTGTGGAGGTTTAATGCCGTCGAATTCTGGACTTGTAGCGGTCGAAATGTTGAATTTGATGGCTGGGGACAAATTTCGCGGCAGCTGGTTGACAACGGCTACTTCTTTTGCACGTGAAAATGACCCAAAACGGCTCATTTGGTCGTTTATAACGTTAAATTTGGAAAAAGTATGCATTTGGCGCTTTTTCGCCGATGACGTCAGCATGACGTCATGGCGGGGCACGGGTACGGAGGTGACGTGGCTGCTGAGGTGTGAGCCAGGGTGGCAGGACACGGTGGCGGGTGAATAAGGTGGCAGGAGTACGTGGAGGATCACATGGCACGGGGGGGGCGAAAGGTGCTATGTCAGGATGACGCAACGATGACATAAGGGACGGCGGTATTAGAATGGTGGTAAGTGGGTTCCCCGCACCGCCTTTGCTGATGAGTGGTATTGGGGAGGGGGGCTCCGAACAACCCCAGCGTTTGACACGCGTCCCTGTACGGGGCGGAAAACCATTTTCCTCGGACGCTAAAGGTCAGCAGGTCGGGGAACAGAAATGACCGCCCACCGTTGGATCATGGGTGGCAGAAGATCGACGGCTGGCGGGCCCTCCGACGGATCGTGCAGGTTTGGGGGTCCCGCCGGCCTTAATTAAATATTCCTTTAAATATTTACAGCGGAGAACTATAGGAAAGGGGGTTTTTCTGCTTTTTCGGGATTTTCATGGGTTTTTTTATAATTTCAAAGGGGTTGTGGGTAGGAAGGGGTTTTTATAGGGTTTTCTTTGCAAATGACGGTTTAATGAGTGGAATGACTTGAAACAAGGGATAGAGATGAGGTACAGGCTCATCAAAGTGACCAGATGTCATTTTGATTCCTTTTTAGAGAACATATGGCTATAATGCCAAGGGGAAGGATATTTATACAAAATTTGGGGTTTATACACCATGGAGTTAGCACTAGTAGGGGAAAGGTAATATAGGGGATTTACATAGTAGAGTTAGAGTTAGTATGTGGGAAAATGAGAATGAAGAGGAAAATCACTAAGTTTATTTGAAACTTACTTAGTTTAGGGAGTAGATCAAAATGAAAAGAATTTTACACAGGAAATGTGGCTTTTAAATGAACAAGAACCATCATAAAACCTTAGAAATTTCTCATCAATCTCCATGGATGAAGGGATGTTAGTAATAAGAGTGGAAGGGGAATTTGGGGAATTAGACATGCTCCTTTGCTTGCTGCAACTTGATGAAGAAGAACACCTTCTCAATTCATTGACTTTGCTTTGGTAAACAAAGTTAACACCTGCAATGGTAAAGATAACCTTTCTGCAACCCCAACTACTTACCCAGCTACTTGCCTAGCATTTTTTTATTTCTTCTTGGAGGGTGCACTTGGACTTGCAGACCCTTACCTGCCTTTTCTTTTCTTTGGCTTTTTCTTTTGTTTTTTCTATCTACTTCTACCCTTATTTCTTCCAAGGTCCCAGATTAAGCTGTTGGGAGCCTTTTCTTCTCTACCTGAACTACTTGTCTACCAAGATTAAACAGTTTGGACAGACTTCTTTCTCTAATCTACAACTGCAAATTTAAACCATGGAATGATCCAGATTAGACTGTTGGACCATCCATCAAAATTGGGACGCATTAAGCTATTTACACACCTTGTACTCCTTTGGAAATATGTGATCTTTGCATGATCAAAGCAGAGCATATTTGGAACTTCTATAGCCAATCATGAAATATGAAACCTATTGGTATAGGTAGCTAACATTGTCTACAACAGAGGGAGAATATGTGGCAGCTACAACAGCAGCATGTCAAGCAGTTTGGATGAGAAGGATGTTGAGGAGCTTATGCCAAGAGAAAACAAAATGAACTATGATTTTTTGTGACAATAGCTCAGCTATTGCATTATCCAAGAATTTTGTGTTTCATAAGAGAACAAAACACATTGACACAAAATTTCACTACATCAGGGAATTGGTAAACAATGGAGAAATCGTTTTAAAACATTGTAGGACTCAGGAGTAGGTTGTAGACATTCTGACCAAGCCATTGGGATAAAAAAGTTTTGAGTTTTTGAGGAAATGTCTGGGTATGATTGATAACCCAGCAGTTGAAATTAAAGGGGAGTGTTGAAATGATAATTTCAACTGCAACACTATTTTTTCCTTTGTGATGCGATCTTATCACATATCGCATATCGCATACACCTCCTGTTACCCTTCACTACGTCCTGTGATTTTTGCGATTGCAATGTTGTGATGTGATCCGATCGCAAATCGTAGATTGAACCCATATGTTTGTGCTCCATTTTTCCTTCATCCACCGAATGCGATTTCGTGATGCAATCAAATCGCAAATCACAAATCGCATAATTCAATGGTTGAAGTACAGGCCTGCAACATGAAATTGACGTGGAGTAAAAATTTCATTTACCGCCAGTTTTGTCAGTAAAACAGTAAATGTTAGTAAAACAGTAAATGTAATTCACTGTGAGTTGGTAAACGTTGGTAAGGTTTTAATTTTATTGTTTTTTATTATTCACGGGAGTATGGTATAGTTAAAAATGTATTATGTTTTTTTTTAGTAGAGTGAAGAATGCAGCAACATGCATATGAAAAAATTACACAGCAGTGTAAATGTAATTTTTCTCTAAGAAATGCACAACAGTGCAGAGAAAGTTTCTTTTTGTAGAAATGAAATATGTAGCAACGTGAATGAAATGAGGAGATTTCTTTTACAGCATTAAATGCATGCAATCTTTACACAACAGTGTGTTAAAATTTGTAGTTGAAACAGAGTAAATTTTCAGGAGAAGACAGAGTAATTTTTTTTTGGTACTGCATTTGAAGCAGTGTATGGTTGTAATCCCTCTGAGAGAGGAAGATCCTTTTGTATCAGCAATTTTATTAATGAATAGAAATATTTTATGTGTGTGTGGAAACTCTCTTCTCCAACAAACATTTTCTTCGCTTCCCTGTGCATAAACAGAGCATTGTTCTATGTTCATTATTTTTTTTTGGAATTAAATAGAAAATTCCCAACAATTCCCATCCTACCAGAACCGTTTTCTTGTCAGTTTTTCTATGCTCTTTTTATAAGTGCGCTCTCTCTCTCTCTCTCTCTCTCTCTCTCTCTGCCTTGGAAACCTTGAGGCTTTAATCCAGACAAAATGAGGTCCATCTTTCCGTCTGCCTGATATTTTCCATAGGAGATGATATGGCCATTGCGCTGACTTTCTCTCTTCTCTCTGTAGGTCAAAATAACTACCCATCAGGAAATCATCCTAGGCTTGACAGCTAAGACGCTTAACAGGACTAATGTTTTCTTAACCTCACAGCCACATTGTATGTACATGTCATTGGACTGCTATTAGATCAAGTACAAATACAAGATGGGCTAGGGAAATATTGAGATAAAGCTGATCGAGAATACCACAAAGTGGTAAGTGACATTTTCCAAGCATTGAAACAGATTGTTGAAGAAGGCATATGAACTCTTTGCGATGCGGAAGTGGCCCTGATCATCTTTTCGAGCCGTGGAAAACTGTATGATTTCACCGGTAAGAGGTATGCCACTTCCAAATTCCCTCTTACCTTCCCTCTTACAAATTGAAATGCAATAATAGACTTTCATAAAATGTTTAGGCATATTCCTAATGCCACGCCTAAATAATAGTAAGTTATAGATGTCTCTCCATAATAACAAGCTTAATATACCCATACTACTTTAGGTAACCCTCATTTTATTGGATTTCAATAAGTCCTAAGCCAAGATTTTCACACCCTTTATATGAAATAACCAAGACTCTAGAATTCACAGCCTTGTATCTATTTTTGGAGGTACTACACACCTAGGACCTTTTATGACACTTAGTTAGAGCATGGGACTACATGAAAGATTTTTTCTACATGATTTAGTCCCTGATTTGCTCTTCCTTTTACTCCGCAACTAGCTAGTTCTTCTGCATGATTTACTCCCCGATTAGCTCCTCCTTTCACTCTACAACCTGCTAGTTCCTCTGCACGATTTACTCCCTGAATTGCTCCTCCTTTCACTCTGCAGCTGGCTAGTTCTCTCTGAAACTCATTGTAGGTGTTAAGTCCTCTCATTGATCACCACTATGGCACATTACCTTGGGATCTTCATCCAGTAATGCTATACCATGAGCATTGTAACCTATTTTTTGAATCAATCATTCTTTTTTGTTCTTTCGATTCTTTGTGTTTTTGCTCTGTAAAGCTGTGTTCAACCTTTACTAGCTAGATTCATCTATGCAAGTTTTTTAACACATTTACATGGTATCAAAGCCCACAGGTTGCTAGATAAAAGGTGCATTAGTACTTTATTTTGCAGGTATTACAGCTTGGAGATCGAATATCGACAGAAAAATGGAGTTTCCCAAAGCATCGATCCTAACACCGTACAACTATCACAAATGGAAGGACCAAATGGCTCGATACCTTTGTCAGAAAGGGTTGTACAGGATTATCATGGCTACAGAAATGGAACCCACTTCAGCCATAAAGAAATCCAAGTACGTCAACCGAATGGATTAGGCCCATGGATCCATATGCATGTGCATCTCCCTAGAGCTACAGTTTCATCTATCTGCCAGTAATACTCCCAATGAGATTTGGAAAAAGGTTGAAGAACTCTACGGGAAACAAGATGAGATGAAAGGACAGCTGCTCGAAGTGGAGCTCCTCTCATTGGATCCACGGAACTATGACAGAATTCAAGACTTCTTCACCAAATATAATGATCTATTGCTGCAACTCAAGGGTTGTGGAATTGACAAATCCAAGGAGGAGAGTCATCAAGTTCTCTCTATTATGTCAAATCTCGGATCATAATATTCTGTCTTTATGTCTACAGTTCATTCAATAAGGCTCACAATAGGTAAATCCTACACTATGTCTTCTCTCAAAGAGTTCATAGAGTCCCTCACTTTTGAGCAAGATAAACTCATTGGCATGGGGAAAATCGAACCCCCAAAAGTGGATGCACTTGCTGTGCATGATGGCAGCCACAATAAAAATCACAAATCTAGTTCAAATCAGAAAAATCAACAACAAAAATACAAGGTAAAAGCACATTCCCATCCAAAGAAGGAAGGGTACAGCAAGCCCTTTAATGACTCGTTCGGCTCCAGAAATGAGAAAGGGAAGAAAGGAGAAAAATGCACCTACTGTCACCAAGGATTTCATCCGGAATCCTCCTGCATGAAAAAAAAATTGACCAAATGGCAGAAATCCTTTAGAAGCACAACCTTGGGGACCACATCCCTCAGGGTGCCAAGAAAAAAACTGAGGATCTGCCATACGGGAATGGTAACAAGTTTCATGATTTAGTTGCAATTAACTCTTCCCCTGATGCATGTATTATAGATTCGGGTGCATCACATCATATGGCTGCTGTAAAAGAAATCTATTCCTCTTTGGATGCATGCAAAGGACCTCCCATCCTCATGGGAGATGACTCACCTATTGAGGTCATCGGAAAAGGTAGAGTAAAACTTTTACACAGAAGCTTTGAAGATGTGCTTCGTGTTCCAAAACTTTCGGTAAACCTACTTTCAGTTTATCCGATCGCTCATTTTGGCACTGGAAAGAGAGTGGAATTCAATCCAAATGCAGCAGACATATATGATCTACATAGCAGCTCCAAAATTGCAACCGGTGAGGTAAACAATGGAGCTAGATTGTATGCATTTTCTGAATTTATTGAATATGAATCCTCCTTATTGCTTACACATGCTGATGATAGTAGTAGGCTTTGGCATGAGAGGTTTGGTCACTTAAATTACAGGTATATGCAGCAGCTAAGCAAGCATGAGATGGTGAAGGCTTGCTAAATATCAGTTTCTCCAAAGGAGTTTGTGAAGGGTGTGTCCTTGAAAAACATTCTAGAGAAATGTTTGACACCAGCAAGGCTCATAGAGCATCCTCTCCTCTAGATATGATCCATAGTGATCTCATGGTGCCTTTTCCTCATCCTTCCATAAACAAAGCAAGGTATTTTCTTACATTTATTGATGATTTCTCACGGTATACTTGGGTGTATCTTCTCAGGGCCAAATCTGAAGTTTTTGTACACTTTGAAGATTTCAAAGCACTAGTTGAGACACAGTCAGAGAAAAAGATCAAATCCCTCCGTACAGAGAATGGGGGGGGGGAATATGTTAACACAACACTTCAGAACCTTTCCTTGAGTCCAACATACAGGTGCAACAAACAGTTCCATACACTCCGCAGCAGAACGAAGTTGCTGAGAGAAAGAACTGATCTCTCAAAGAGATGGCTTCCTGCATGTTGCATGCTAAGTCACTACCTCATAAGCTATTGGTTTAAGCACTTAATTGTGCTAACTACATCCAGAACAGATCTCCTCATAAGTCTGTCAAGGATCAGACCCACTTTGAGGCTTGGAGCGACACTAAACCAGAGGTCACGCACTTCCGTGTTTTTAGCTCCCAAGCATGGGGTAGGATCCCATCTGAAAAGAGGAAAGCTCTTGATCCACAGAGCATTGAGTGCATATTTGTTGGATACCTTGATGGTGTGAAGGGATATTGACTCTTGATTTCCTCTACGGAAGAGCTCATCATTGAGAAAAGTGTCAAATTTGAGGAAAGTCTCTCGCATGCACCTCAATTGCCACATACAGACACCTTTTATCTACCTCATGTTCGAGATGATGACTCAATACACTCAGATGCAGATACAAAGCATGTAGATGCTGAGGTAGAGCATGCAGATACAGAGACAGAGTCTTTAGATACAAATATAGTGCATGCATATAATGATCCACATCCAAGCCCACATCGGGCTTCCAACAGTGAATCAACTTCCCCTATCATAAATCAGAGAACAAGGAGCTTAAGTGAGATATATGCACAAGACCACCGAGCTACTAGAAATGGTCTTGTGGGGGATAATTCTGATCCATGGAGGACTGACTCAGAGTTTATTGAGCCTCCTCTTGCCCTCAGTGCCACTGGACGAACGCCATCTTGGCATTTTCATTTGGTTCAGTCTTTTGATCTGCAGTCTTATGCTAAGGCTACTGGGCATCCCTCTTGGGAGTCTACCATGGAGGAGGAGTATAACTTCCTCCTCGAGAACCAGACCTAGGATTTGGTCCCCCTTCCTTCAGGAAGGAAACTTGTCCGATGGAAATGGGTATACAGGACCAAGAGTGTTGCAGATGGGCAAATCACTAGACATAAAGCTAGGCTAGTAGTTAAAGGCTTCGAGCAAGTGCATGGCATTGATTATGATGATACCTTTTATTTAGTAGCAAAGATGGATTCCATACGCCTTTCACTTGCCATTGCAGCTGCCTAGGGGTGGGAAGTACATCAGATGGATGTGAAGAATTCCTTTCTTCACGAAGACCTATCTAACGAGATCTACATGGAGCAACAACATGGTTTCATTCAGGGTTCATCTTTGGTATGTAGACTGAAGAAGTCTCTCTATGGCCTTAAGCAGGTCCCGAGAGTTTGGTATGCAAAGATGGATTCTTTTCTCTTATCACAAAACTTTGAAAGATGTAAGTCTGATCCGAATGTTTACATGCTCAAGACACATGATTCTCTTCTTATCTTATTTTTCTATGTGGATGATCTCTTGATCACAGGTAGCTCACCTTCAACCATTGCTACAGTCAAGAGGGCCTTACATGATAGGTTATTGACGACGGAGATGGGTCCATTACACTTCTTTCTTGGTCTTGAGATCAGCCAGGATGCCATAGGCATAAAACGCTCTCAGGCTAAGTATGCGCGGGATCTCCTCGAGAGATTTCACATGACTGACTACAAGCCAACACCGACTCCTTTTCTGTCTAGGGTCCACCTTTAGGATGGAGGTGACACTCCATTAGTTGATAGTACTCTCTACCGACAGCTAGTGGGGAGCTTAATGTTCCTCACCCACTCCAGACCAGATCTCTCATATGCAGTAGGGGCAGTTTCCAGATACATGCAGAAGCTGCATGAGCTACACTGGAATGCTGCCAAGCGCATCCTTCGATATGTGCAAGGAACCATCACCTTCAAGATTCACTATGCAACAGGCACTGCATTGAATCTCCTTAGCTTCACATATTCTGATTGGGTGGATGACAACATTGATCGCAATTCCACCTCTAGATATTCACTCAGTCTAGGGACTAGCCCTATCTGTTGGTCGAGAAAGGTGCAGGCTATTATTTCTCTCTCTTCAGCTGAGGCTGAGTACAGAGGAGTAGTCCACATCACCATTCAGGCTCTGTGGCTACAACAATTCCTCACTGAGTTAGGCGTCCTGTTCCACTAGCCCACTGTCATCTGGTGTGACAACCATAGCACTCCCAAATTTTGCAGGGATCTAGTACAGTGGCAACGAACGAAGCACATAGAGATTCATATGCACTACATCAGAGACTTAGTACATGATCGCATCATTGATTTGCAGTTCTTTCCTTCAGCAGAACATACTGCAAACATCTTCACCAAGACATTCATTAAGAAGAAGATTCACTCTCTGTGTGATTGTCTTAGAGTGAAGGACACAATTGCTTAGCAAATGTCTTTTCTTCCTCTTTTCTTTTGATTACGTTGTATTTTGAGGGGGGATTTCTCCCACAAGGTTTTCCCTCTTTCCTCAATTTTAGTAAAAGTTGCACTATATTTTGGGTGACCTTTTGCCTGAGTTGCCAAGGCCCATTTTCTATTTTTCCCCATAGTGGTGTTCAAGGGGGGTGTTGGAGGTACTACACACCTAATACCTTCATTACTGGCACATGCGGACACTTAGAGCATGGGACAACATACAAGATCCTTTCTACATGATTTACTCCCTGATTTTCTCCTCCTTTCACTCCGCAACTGGCTAGTTCTTCTACATGATTTACTCCTTGATTTTCTCCTCCTTTCACTCTGCAACTTGCTAGTTATTCTGCATGATTTACTCCCTGATTTTGTCCTCCTTTCACTACGCAACTGGCTAGTTCTCTCTGGAACTCGCTGTAGGTGTTGAGTCGTCTCATTGATCACCACTATGGCGCATTACCTTGGGATCTTCACCCAGTAATGCTATATCATGAGTATTGTAACCTATTTTTTGAATCAATCATTCTTTTCTGTTCTTTCGATTCTTTTAGTGTTTTTGCTTTGCAAAGCTATGTGTTCAACCTTTACTAGCTAGATTCATTTGTGTAGGTTTTCTAACACATTTACATCTATGCACATTTGCTGGAGAAAATAATGATGGGTCTCAAGGAAAGTGGACATTTCTTCCTCTCGGAGATTCGTCCAGACATAGTCTCTTCAACAGTCTCAGACTGCTTACCCCACGATTTTTTGGATGAGACCAAAGGGCAGGGCCTCGTTGTTCCATGGTACAATCCATTACAAATATATCCCATCCCTCCAATTGTAGGATTCAGTACGCACTATGGATGGAACTCAATTCTTGAAAGTTTGTCTCTTGGATTTCCGATCAATTCACCAACAACAACAACAAGCTCATCACTGACGAATGGAATATTGGATATAGATTGAGCAGAGGAGGTCAAGCGAGAAGGAAGGGACGGATACTGAGGAAAGATATGTCCAACACTATCAAAAAATTGTTCAGTGATGAAAGGATAAAGGCAAATAAAAATGTGGAGGCTTTAAGAGACAGTGGGAGGATTGTGGTGCTAAGAGGAGGATATGCGGGTATAAACATTGAGATATTTATTGAAGGTTTGAAGAGGGAACGTATCAACAAATAATTGAAATATAGTCTCCTTACTTTTACAAGTTGCATCGATGCACATCGACACCAATCTGCCAAAATCCCCATCTCCACTACTTTGTCTCCCTCCATTTGCCATTTTTCTTAGGTATATATGTCATTTCCTTCCATTGTTGCCTCAAGTTTTGTGTTTGTGTTTCAAAGTCCAAACTGAATTAGCAGAGTATTGAATCTATCATAAGTCCCACATACAAAAAAACAAACTCGTATAAACTTATAAGAAGAGATGATATCATATGTCATGATAGTTTTGTCAATGAAAAAGTCATTTCCTTTTTCATAATTCACTTGAACATCTGTCTGAAGAAGCACCTAGATTCTATGGCCCTGAAGCTTGTTTAGGTTTTACACTCACCTGTGTAGGTGGAAATCTGAGCCATGGTTGTGTGCAGGTGGAAATCTGAGTCATGGTTGTGATTTTCCTTAGGAAGCAGATTACACAGGATGAAACAGATTACTTAGGACGAGACATTTTTGTGGCTACGAATACATAGATTGTCATCAAGGCCACTCTCATGATTGGTACTACCTACACACAACATCATCAAGGCCACTCTCACTTGTGTTCAGAGGTATATAATCAACAGACGTTTATTCCAAATGATGGCCACGATTGGTACTGCCTACACAGATCATCATCAAGGCCACTCTCATTTGTGTTTTAGGTAGATAATCAACCTATTTTTGTTCCAAACCATTTCAAGGAAGCTATATTTCGTGTACCAGATACAACCTTTGATAATATCGCTCTCCATTTCTACATGTTCTCCTGTAATTTTAAATGTTCTTCTTTTCTTTATGCTGAATTCCAGACTATTTGTAATAGTACATGGTTGGGATTTAATTTATAGTAAGTATAATGCTAAAAAGGCTAATGTTGATAATACATTAATTTTGTGATGATATACCATATTAGATAAGTTGAGACACCCATTTTTTTTTTTCCTATTTTTAAAACTTTTCATTTTGTAAGTTTAACATAGCTATGTGAGAAATATGATTTATTCATGCAAAAATCACCAAAATTAATCTATAAAATCATTAGTTGTAAAACTAAAACAAATCTATTTTCAACAATATGTTTTTATTTTTCGATAATTTTTTCATCTTTCAAAGGTTTGTTGCAACATTCTTATTCCAGAACACATGATCCTTTTATGAAAAATAACACTTAGAACAATGTTGATCTACCTGCTGCTTCATTCTATTTGAGGAAAAACCCAATTCTCCTTAAGTGCACAGAGAATGGTTTCTTTGGTGTTAAGTGTGCCACTTACTCAACCTCAGATGGGCCATTGAACTTCTACCTTCACCTCCCCATGCACTATTATCTTGAAATGCACTGTAGGTCCATGCTCCTTATTCTCATAACCCTACAACTAGCTCTAGGTTGATGCTTTCATGATGGTTCAATTCCATCTGACCAAAGCCTGACAAAACTACGATAGCAAAGGGGTACACCTAGTCCATATCTTGATTTTTTTCTAGGCAAATTGGTTGTATCGATACCTAGAAGTAGATTATCTATTTTTTTTCTTCTATATCCATTCCAAAACTAACCAGAAGCCATTAGTTAGAGGGAATTACAAGACACATATAATGTGAGAGAATCCATGTATATTTCTTAGAGATGGATTGAATGCATAACATATGTATTTAACAGTAGTAGAGACAAATGAGATATTTTATATATACTCAAAACGTCATTGTACTCAATATTTTATAAATGTTATGCTTGATAAGAGAGACATAAGCTACACAACTACTTTTGTGTAACCATAAAAAGACATGACTTAATTGAACACTTCTTCCACTTAAATTTATTAATTACTCCCAATTTAAAATTTGTAAGCTATGTATCACACATTATGGTGTGACCAAATCTTGAAACAAAAATTTTGTTTACCTTTTTAATTTGTACTTATGAGATAAAAATTACTCATTATTAAAAGGGCCATTCTCGTAGGTTGAAGCATTGGGTGAACATGGGTTTTGGATTCCTGCTTGTGGTAATTATTTTTGGTTACTTGGATAGCAAGTGCATTAATAAAATTACCTTGCTCTCATACAATCTTGTCAGTGGTGGCTCAAATTCCCCTATTGCCCACTACCGTACATAATTCCATGCATATATGTGTCTAACTGAAATGAATGGTATTCTATCTTTATAAATAGTAATTGTAACTGATGAATGCTTCCATGATGTTTCTTGTGGAAATTCCACTGAAAAAAAACTATACGGCTTCAATTATGTTTTCCTTATAGAAGGAAGAACAAGACTTATCTTCTCAGCCTTTTATCTTATGATATTTCACAACATATATGACAATAGAGAGTTGGAAATTTATCTAAGGATAAAATAATTGAATTTAACTTGTACAAATCCATCTTGACCCCTCATATATTATGTAATATATCAATTCAAACATTGCTAGTATTATTGTTAACATTTTTTGTATTTGTTAGGTTATACATCTCATAGGAAAGTTAAATTTTTAAAAGGTACATATAAATGTTTCTTAGTCCCATATTTACACAGAAACATGTAGCTTTAATGGGACCGCTAGGCTTGTATTACTTCTTGAAATCAATATGAAATTATTTTCTAATCAAATGATGAATTATGAAATGACAATGCATTTCTGTCTTACAGTGTGTTTTTGTATTTTTTAGATAGATATTTGGGGTTTAAGAAGATAGTTCCTACTCCTTGAGTGGATGGGAATGAACACCATGCTCATTTTTGTCATGGAAGCTGAGGGTATTATCATCATTTCTTAATGGATGGTACTATGACCCATAAAAATACCTTGGTATGTATATCTATGCACGTTTTTATTTTCACACTCTATCACCCATACACTGTCCTTGTTTATTATGTTTTTTTTCATATTATTACAACCATCGTCATAAAACCCAGAGGCATACTAAGACGCTTTGATAATTGTACCCACACTTCCCTTAATTTATTCTCATAACAAACAAAGTTTCTGAAACAAAATCAATGTAGATGATTTATCCTATTCTCAAAAATACATTACAGTCCATATACATAAGTCTTTCATCAAAAAATTATTTGAATTTCAACAATTATAGAAATTATTAAACCATAATTTTAACATCCTACTACTCAACAATTAGTAAACAACTTCCAACTCCAACTATTATCTTCCAACTTTCTAGTTAGTTCATTCTTCGTTCGCCCTCCGGGATCACACCTATTTGACTCCAAGAAGTAGTCAGTTTGATAAATCATCTACTCTTGTGTTAGGTTCTCTACAAGCATGATGATAGGATATGTTGGAGAAAAATGTCTCCATTTTTTCGTTTGAGCTAGCATAAGGTGCAAATTCATATTCCCCATTTTGTAGTAGCCCTTCATCTAATGTATAACCACATCACAGTCACCAAAAATAAGAAATTTTTGTCACCTCCATGTCTGCCAACAGTTCCATTAATATCTTTAGATCCATTAACTCAATATAGCTATTAGTACTACACCCAAGCTTGCATTGAAATAAAGGATAATAGAATCATTTAGAAATAAGGTACCTCCTCCAGTACAAAGAGCATGTTTCTCTTGGAAAGCACCATACAAGTCGCCCCAATATATCAATTCATGGTTCCTTCTGCATCTTGGGTTTTTGTGTCTTTTGATGTATTTTTATTCTTCCAAACACTAACCTAATATTCGATGCACATTGAAATGGAGGAATGTATCTCTCTTGAAATATATAAGCATTCCAAGCTAATGATATGCTCCAAGAAACCACAATGGGAAGATCTCTAAAATCTTTGAGTTTTTTATTCTAGGTCCGGTTCTTCAAAGCCTCCTCCATAGTTTGCACTTGTCACCCTTCCCTACAATTTTCCAGTTACTTCATATCTTCCCATACCTTACCTGCATATTTGGAATTGTTAATAAATGATCAATTGGTTTACTTTCCTTCTTATGTAGTGTACACCATCCTGGACCATTATTTCTGATTTTTTGACGTATTTTCCAAGATGGTGCTTTGTTCCAAAGAAATAATGACATCTAAGCCTTTGAAATTATAGGAGCATTAGACTTCCATCAAATCTTTCACCTCCATATCTCCTCTTCCTAGGTTGTATCTACAAACTTTGCTTTGTACCCTAATATAAGAGTATATCCCCACAAGGAAGGGTTCCTTGGCTACAACAGAAAATCATCCTTGCTTATTCTAATATCAATCTTCTTATGTTTATCTAGAAATACCTTATAGTGACGTATTTCCCTCTTTTTCAAATGAAACTCCTTTCCTTTCTTCCATGTTTTTTGCTAAAATAAGGTAGATATTATATAGGATCCATACATAGGGTATGAATTCCTTGACATTGCAAAGTAGCTATCAAATCCAAGGGTAATTTTTGTTCTTCTCCACATGGACGTATGGATTAGCCCCTATTTTTATTTGATCCACTTTGCCAACTACCCATACTAACCATACACCTACCAAAGTGAAAGTCAGTGCCAGTAATTTCCAGACTATAGACACATTTTGGATGGTTTTCTTTTCCTTCCTATCTCATTATTGCATGTTAAAGTGTTCAATGTGATCTTGTTAATCACCTACCTCTAGAGTCCCTATTTCAAAATAATATTCCATGGAATTTTGGTAGCTATAACTTTTCCAAATTAGTGAATGTCTTTGAAATCCCAACCTCTAGTTTCTTTTGGTTTAGACAAGGACTAACATTTGACAAGTGGAATTCCATATTTCTTAGTCTTACCCGTCCACAAAAAATTTAAAGAATTTCTTTCTAATTATTTCAATACCCCTTAGGGATGTAGTCCATAATATGCCAATAGATTGGACTTGCTTCCAACACCGCCTTGGACAATGCCAATATACCTCCAACATACCTCCCAAGAAAGCAATTGATTACACTGCTGGTTAGTTTTTTTCCTATATTCTTTATGAACCACTTCTAGTGATTCTTGAAATGTGGATACCTAAATCCTTCTTGAAAATTTGAGCTCTAAAATGTGAAGACATACAAGATCATTCTAACTTATTCCTCCTCTACCCAACTAAAACGAAATGAAGATTTCTACATATTGATTTCCATCCCAGAAATTGTACAATATAGGTCAAGGGTTTCCTTTACCTTATTTAAATGTTTTCAATGTGAAAATGTTCAATGATCTCATGAAATTCCACTGATAAAAACATGATTTTGCCATCCCTGTTGCATATTTCCATTAACAATGTTTACTTGTGTAATACAATGTTGTCTTTTGTTTTATGTTATTTTGAATTTGTTTTCAGTTCAACAATTGGAATATATGATATTAATTTATGCCTTGCAATTATAGTTGTTGAGATACTATTCTTTTTCTCTATTGTACTATTATTTGTGGCCCTTTGGGTGCTTTCTTCCTGTTTCTCTTTGCTAGTTGAAGCATTTTGTAGTTTTAGATTTTACCATACTACTTGTTGGTTCTATGTAGATTTAATTGACATATAATAGGTTGTTTCTATTTTTGGGATGTCTGTGAAGTTTTTGTTACATGATATTGACTTTCTATAATGCGCAACTCCCTAACAATCAAATAGAACCTTCATTGGAAACTATGGGGGGGGGGTTTCAAATTCTTGTTGGATAACACCCTCCTATAGGATAAAATTTTTAACAAACACAATAATACAGAAACCGTCAATGATAGCATCAAAAGTTGTAGCCTCTTCAAGATCTTCCATCCCCTCATGAAGGTCAATAATCTATGCAACAAAGGCATCCTATGGAAATGATGGTTTAAGAAACACAATCACAAGAAAACCTTTAGTGAGAACAACCAAATCTAAAGCCTCTTATAAGTCTTCAATCCCCTCATCAATGCCAAAGCCAACAACAAAAAATCTTTCAGTGACAACACCAAACTCTCCAGCTTCTTCAAGGTCTTCTAACCTATCTTCAAAGTTAGTATTTTCTACATCAAAGTCCTCACCAAGGCCATCCATGCAGTCATCAAAACCATTGTTTCAATCTTCCATGCCAAAACTAAGTCAGAAGAACTCAGTTCCTCCTCTAGAAACATCTTTTGTGAGAAAAGCTAGCATCATGTTGTCTAGAAATTCAGTAATGCCATAAGTAACTTCTCTCAGAGTGAAAAAAAATCCTTTGTAACCTTCTTTAATATGTACTTTTTTAGGTGATCCACCTCCAAATTTAAGGACCAAAATCCCTGAAAAGACAACTTTAGCTAATAGGTGCAGACCTGGAGCCCCAACTTTGCGTGACTTACAAGTGAAGTTCATAGTATAAGAAGTCCAAGAAGACAATCACGGTCATAAAGGAGAACAAGAGAAAGAGTTTGGTATGACAACCTTACTAGTGATAGGTATAGTTTTCATATTACCAAACTACATGGCAATAGCATTCACAGCGTGACAATTGCCATTTTCACTTGGAAACAAGATGGTAGAGAAATGTATAAATGAAAGAATATCTCTATCTCAATGTATAGTAAAGCAATCGACTAAGTTTGTCAATGCCACCTTGTAACCATAAGAGACAATGAATTCAATGTCATCTAAAGAGAGCACTGACTTTGGGAGGACACTCTCAAAGCCAACCTTCATTATGGCTCTGAAACACATGGTAAGTATTGACTAAACAACCTTGTGTGCATAATTTGTCCTTGCATGGACCTTAATGTCATATTCTTCTTTTGCCTAAAATGAATGAAATTTGCATTGTAATTTTCCCTACAACATTTGATTGTTCATACTCATGGATCATTCTTGCATTTCAATTGTCAGAACATGCAGAAGCTTCAATAAAAATTGATAAAAAATGACGTTTTTGCTCTGTTGTTCTGTTTTTGGGATTTAAGGAAAATTACACCAGGTAGCTTCCATGCTCATATGACCATCATGTCAAACTCATCTTAGGATACTGTTAGAGAAAGAGCCACCGAAAGCAAGCTAGCTAGTATACATGACTCTCCAAGTTTAATTAACAACAATGACAGTTCTAAGTATGGTGCAAGAATTTATCAAGATCCTCAATGGGTCATGTTTGATGATAATGATTTGGGGAGTGAGATAGGTCATTATTACAATAGAATTAATTCCAGGGAGATGGTAGGAGCACAAACTGGTTGCAAAAACCATAATATGGACATAATAAATTTGGGCAGACTCTTTTCTGACCAAGGAGTTGAAATATTATGTGATCCAATATATAATGCGTCAAAAGCATACATTGGTAGTGAATATCATAAGAATAAAATTGGAAATGAGTATTAATGACAATTGTATCAACCAAGAAAAGAAAATATATCATCAAGAACAATTTGATTGGCCACAGCTTCACCATCCTGATATGTTTGTCATGAACTTGTGTACTGCATTGAGTTGTTTTATGGACACATCTACAACCTACCACTTCTAATGTGGTGTTTTACTTTTGGGTGTTTCATTAGATAATATAATTGCAACACAAGTTTTATCAGTCTTTTGGGTCACTACTTTTAGAGCCAAAAGAAAAAGTATTTTAGGGCCTTCAAAGCTCAAATAAAGGAGAAAAAAACCAAATCTGCATCAAATATTTCAAATGTTCACAGAACTAGGACTCCAAAGTCGTACATGTTTCCTGCTTGACAAAGCTTTGGACAATATATATGAGAAAGATTCAATGTATTTATGGATACATTTACAGAAACAATTTTTGTACCATGCAATTAGCCTACTTAACAAATCTCCATTTAAAAAAATATATATAAAATCTTTTAATATTATTTTATGCAAATATTTAATATATGTACCATGCATTTAATATGCTTAACAAATCCCCATTTTTTTACAAAAATAAAAATCTTTCGTTTGAATGTTACCAAACTCTAGTGTGGGTACATTAAAAGAAATGGGATTGGAAAAAGGATGGGGAGGCATTATAGAGGATATCTTGGATATGATTCATTTTTCGTTTGATATCCTTCAGGCACCTAATCCATCAACTTTAGAAATGTTTCTAGGAAGGATTCCTATGTTTTTTAATTTTGTGATTATTTCACCTCATGGTTATTTCAGCAAGCAATTTTAGGAATGCCAAACACTGGTGGATAGGTAAAAAAAAATTATAATTGCAATGCCCATTCCATGATATCTTCTTTTTATTGTTTGATTGTATTTTCAACTTTTACTTTGATTTTGTTTTTACTTTTAACTATAAAATTGAACATATGTGTTATCATATCCATTTAAACAACATCCAAAAATTGAAGATAATATTAGTATTATAATTATTTTTTGCTAAAATATTTTTATATTCAAATTTTATAGATATAAAAGATAAAAACAAATGTCAATGTCTTCATTTGATTGCTACTTGACTCTAGTGTGGGAAGGTTATAAGAAATGTGATTGGAAAAAGTATGGGGAGACAATGTAGAGCATGACTTGGATATGATTCATTTGTTGTTGGAGATCCTTCAAGCACCTAAGCCATCGACTTTGGAAATGTTTCTGGTAGGGATTCATATGGTTTTTAATGTTTTGATTCTTTCATCTCATTGGTTATTTTGGGAAAGAACATGTTTTAGGAATGTGAGACAAGACATCGGTGGACAAGTAAACAATTTTTTTATAATCGCAATATGCATTCCATGATATCTTATTTTTATTGTTTGATTGTATTTTGAACATTTCTTTTGATTTTTTTTCTTTTAACTATAAAATTGAAAATACTTGGTATCATGTCAATTTAAGAAACGACCAAATATTGAAGATGAAATTAGTATTACACGATATTGATTGAAATCCTTTTAGTTGTTTTGTGTTAACATATTTTCATGATTATTAGAAAAGTTTACTTTCATGTTGTTATTTGAGCACATGTTGTTTATTTAGTTGACCAAGTTCATGCATTAGAGAATGAAATGTTGTTGCGAATAAAATGACAAGGATTAGAAATCATATCTTAGAATATTTGTTTTCACAAGTTATCTACAACATGAAATTTTTAGCATGTTACTTGGTTGACATGATTGTGCCTGAGCTTTCCTTGAAAGTTTAATACTAAGTTACTAAGGTGTTCTTTTCTATGGTGACAATTTATTTGATTTATTTATAGATGTCATCTAGCCACATAGTGGCCATTATCACCCAACTAAAGAAAAATTGTTCACGTTTCTTGCTTTTATGGGGAAGTTGGATTTGACATTGTTGATGTTGAGGCATATGTCGTATAAATTATTTATGGTCTATTTTAGTTTCTATTCTAGTGTTTTTCATCTTTCATGGCTTACACTTTGCACTGTATATTCTTTTGTTTTCAGAAAAAGAACTCAATATTGATGGTAAGAAGCAAGAATTGAAGAAAGAGGAGAACAATAACAATGGAGCGACAAACAAAAAATGAGAGAGAGAGAAGAGAATCGGTCTAGTGACACCCTTAGAGCCAATATCCCACATAAGACACACACATAGATACTGATGGTCCAGTCTTCAGAGTTGGTTAATTCACCTGCAATGCCTTGGAAACACAATGATAATGTTTGGAAGTAATGAAACAACATTTCATGTGTAAATTTTAGTCCAACCAATATTAAGTTGGAAACTTATATTGTAATACTTGAAATTTCATATAATATAATTTATGTGGTTGAAATTATTTATAGTTTCACTTGATATTGTTTAGTATTGTAATTAACATTTGTAACTTTGTGTCTTTATATTAGATAAACATTCACATTGTATGAATTTTTTTTAATATAGTCACAAAATCATACTAAATAATTTATGTTGATTAATTATGAACACATAAAATCAATCTAAAACTACTAAATTAGTAGTTTATATTGACTAATGATGAACACAAATAAAATGAATACGATTAAATTAGTTGTATATAATGATTATTAATGAAAGTAAATGAAATGAATATAAACTACTAAATTAGTCGTTTATATAATGAATATGAAATGACCAGAAAAAGATAAATGACTATTGGAAATTATCAATTTGTGATTACAAATTACGATTAAATTTTGCATATATACGACCATTAGTAGCTAATTTATAGTATCTTATAAGATGACCAAAATTTAGTCATATTTCTCTGGTCATTAATTGGTTTCAAACGATGACTAAAATTTGCATATATATGATGATTGGTAGAATTTACAATATCTTATAACACGACCAACATTTTGGTCATATTTGTTTGGCAATTAATTGATTTTCTTGGGTGATCATAAAGTAATATATTTTTTTGTATATTTGGTCATTGATTGTGGCAATTAATGACTAAATCAATGATTAAATTTATGAAAAAATTTATGACTAAATATATTACTAGATGATGAAATTGAGACAAAAAATTAATAACTAAGCTAGAAATGACTAAAATCCGGTCGTGTTATAAGATATTGTAAATTAGCTACTACTGGTCACCAATTGAAAAATGGTCATTTGCATTCAAATTTTAGTCATTTTTTTAGTAACTAATTAGCCATTTTGTACTAGTGATCATTGATCGGTAATTAGGTGGTTTTCTATGATGTTTGACTTCGACAAATATATTCACATGTTAGAATTCATACATTGATTAGGTCGAGACGGAGCAAAAGACCCTAGATTATGTCTGATAAAATCCAAATTGCATGTAGCTATGAGTTATTGATGATTGTACATATGTTCCCTTTAGACGGCTGGATTCGACAATACTAATGGGTCTATATTCATGTTCCTTTCTATTCGGATGGTTGTGACCATACTGTGGATCCATACACATGATCCCTTCTATTTAGATGGCTACATCCATACCATGGATTCATGTATTATTAGATGCCTATTCATGTATCACTAGGCATGTTTATCAGAGATGTTAGATATATATAATATGTATATGTATATGCTTATTTTTTAAGGTCTCCTGAAGGTGTTTTTCTAGTCCTTGCACTGACTTGTAAAGCATCTCAACCATCACTCCCCGTTCTACCTTCATTCTTTAGGGGGCATATATTACATATCCTGAAGTGCCAAAACATTAACAACTGTGTAGCATATGCATCATGATATATAGACCAAAACCTCCCTAGACAATTAAAGGAAAACTACACTTAATCCATCCCGAAGAAGGTTAACTAAAAACCTAATTCTTAGGGCCAACACATTTTGCTAGAATACATGCACATGCTGATGGAAGGTTGTACTATTCTACCCTATTGTTGCTACCACGGGTTTTGATATGAAAACCCATGCTGAAGCTCTTCTAGCAGGTTTTCCCAAAATGGAGGACAACCTTCGTGCACTAGAACCTTCGAGAACTACGAGCTGGGTATTGGTTTTTGTTGATATGGTCAAACTCGCCCTTTTGTATCTCCTTATCTTATCATCATGGGCTTTCCCCTTGAGATGTGGACCTTCCTCCCTCTTTTGTGCATCCCTAACTCCCTCTTCCTTCTTATAAAGTAACTCCCTTCCATCCCCAAATGGTTGGTAATTGATTATTGCATCCCCATGCTTAGATTATGCTTACATGCTACCCTTTCTAACTTGGAGAAGGAGTGCTTGAAGAGCCTTTTCTTGGACTTGGACATCAACCAAAATGAGGTCTCCAACATCAAGGCATAGGTTGTATGCTTCCTTTTTTAGCTTATTAATATATACATCTGATGTTCACTTTCCATAATTGTGTAAATGTTTATTCTTTTAGCTTAATACTCCTTGATCTATTAAGAATTTTATGTTTGATGTATGTCATATATGCTTTTTTATCTTGCGTAGCTCTTTGATCTTCCTTGAAATTAATCAAACATAAAGAACAAGTAACGAGTGAGGATTGAAACAAAAGAATCAAATTCATCTCCAAAGGACTGAGCGATTAGCATCAGAGCGAGGTAGGCCGCTATCTCTCTCTGCATTTGTTAAACATAATATAGGAAAGTGTATGTTAGTTTTTTTATTTTGTTGCTAGACCCACTCATTGGGCTAGAGGGATCACCTCTATCAACAAAGGGGATTTACCTTCACAATAGGTCATAGGGGGTGTGCATCCCCCCTATGGGATGGTTTCTAGGGGGTAGTAGCCCCCCTACATGGGGTTCGAGGTAGCAACCTGGGAAATGTTTTTTGGACCTTGTATTAGGTGGAAAGACCTGCCTATAGTTTTATGCATGGGTTTTGCAAATGGTTTTAGGCATGATAGTTTTATTCCTATGGTATTTTGTAGATCCGGTCAATAGAACTATGGTTATGTTCTAATATAGGGTTAATCGATTGGGGTTTATGAATGCTTTAATGTGTAGATATATGCATTGTAACATTGAAAGGAAAATAATGAAAAATCAATCTGTTAGTCCTAGTTTTGTGATCTAAGGAAAATATATGTGTATTTGTTTCATATTCTCGTCATTGTTTATTTTTTGTGTTTAGAATTTATCTACAGGTTGATGGAATAAGGAAATACTAAGAGGAGGGGTGAATTAGTAAATAAGAAACTCTTTTTTCTTTTTCTTGCTATGCTTACAATCCCTTCTTATGTTCTTTAACTTGTGAGATAATTCATTTATAAAACAGTGAAAGAATAATATTTCAGACATATGAGAATCACACATTTGACACAATTTTTTTCACTTGGAAACCCAGAGGGAAACAACCACTGATTTATTGTTTGTTTTATGATGTAAGTTAAGCACCTACTTAATTACATATGTTTCTTTGTGAGCACCCACTCATAGGAGGAACAAAAAGCACCAACTTTTGAAGAGGCACCAACCTACCTTTCGTTAGCAAGCACCAACTTGCCAAGAGGAACAAACATATTTAGTATGCAGGCACCAACATGTCCTTGCCATTGTTCTACTATTTCATACAATTTTCAAACTGAAAATAGAGGCATACAATTATACAAGTAAAATAACAATAAATGGTTGTTTTCAGATTCAACTTATGCACTCTACTTTGTGTACTCACTTTTACCAGACCTCCTTTTGCTACTCACACCAACAATTCCTCTGCTCTTTGCCTTCACTATCAAGGGATCTTCATTGACTGCACCCCAACGCTACCCGCGCAATTCTCCACATAGTATACTCATTCTTCTTGTTGCATTATCAAACAAAGTCCTATTAGGTGCTTTGACTTCTCTATCACTATGTGCTTCACTCACACCTCAATATACTCACACATCTGCTCAACCCATAATTAGCTCAATGGAAGTTCAGAGTTTTGTTCTTGTGCTGCACTAAGATCAATGTTGTCTCTGTCGCCATCCACACTACCTGAGAGTGTATTCCTGGCATGGCACTCCATTCTTCTATTTCATCACTCTTTACCAATTGTCGCTGCATTAAAACATAAGAATGGGCTTCATTTACTTCACCATCTCATTGTATGAATTTCCATTCTGAGAATTTAATCTTAGCATACTTGTAGATTCCATCGAGACTCTACATGCCTACTCATAGCTTAGAGATCTTGATTATACTTCTGCGTGTACTCCATGTTCTTGATTTTATTTTATGATATGTGCACGAGATGTCAAAGATGGCTTTATTTCAACATTGATACAAGCCCTACAGTTCTTTGAAATTCACTATTTATTCTAGTAACCAACTCTTATGCCTCATTAACTCTTTAGTTTCAATCCCATATGCCTTTAACTCTCTATATTACACTATATCATAACTTTTACACCTTTGGAGTTTTATGCATAAGTACATATGAAAACAACGAGTTTTGATTATTTCTTGGCTCCTTCTTGTTTATTCCCTTTTCACATTTCCGTCACTGGACCAGGTGAAATGACTAGAATATTATCCTTAAGGTGTGTTAACGGTGTTGGACCCACCAACATGTCAAGGGGATATCGCCGGTAAGAAGTCCTAATTAGACCTTAGACCGTTTGGTGTAGGAGTCCGAGCAGTGGGTCTTTATAAGGTAATGCCTTGACCGCAATGTCAGAAAGAGGAAAGTAAGATAACACTATCAGTAGAAAGGTTGTGACTGATGCAATGAGTCAAGGAATGAGTATGATAGGTTCCAACACTTCAAAGGGAGGGGAAGGTGAAGGTGAGTTCTAGGTTAAAAGGGATTAGTCCCAACTCGGCTAGGAACACACAACACAAAGGACATGCACAACTTTCGGTAGAGAAGTCGACATAGATGTGGCAGTCACAACATACAAGCTAAGATAACATGAACAACACTCACAGATCAGTCTGAGACAAGTGTGACTATTATAACAAGGTTCAGAGAAAGGTTTGTCTAATGTCTGGCAGAGCAGCTGACACAGACGGTGACAACATTAACAACATACACGACACATTAACATCAAGGTTCATATAATTGCATACAAATCAGTTCATATACAAGTACGTAAGTTAAAAAACATATATCATTAAGGAAACTGGAGCAGTCCAACTACAATAACAACATATGCATGAAAATGTGTTGGATTTTATTATATAAAGAAGTGAAAGTCACAGTCATACAATACACCATGTAAACTTGCTAGCCCCATCAGTAGAATGTTACATCCACATCCGCCTACTCCACCAAAGAGATGTACTAGCTTCGTGCAGTGGAGAAGCCAATGTGCGTTACAATATTGTACAAGCCTTCTTCAAGATAGTGTTAGTATAAGCTTGGTTGACCAAAAGCCTATACAATGACTTATGAGGGACCATTTATAGTAAAGGGTGGGGTGACCCTTGACATTCCCCTTTGTGATAGTTCAACTACCCTTGTGACTCTTCACCTACTCTATGACTGTTACATCCAACTCTTGACACTCGACTTACACTTGACATGACTCAACATTACAATGCACATGCATACATGTGAGACAACATGGCTTGAGAAAGCCTTGCAAGACATCACGGATACTCGATCCACTTTGGTGTGATAAAATCCTTGACAAGCTTGTGATGGTGAAGCTAGTGAGCTGATGCCAACCTTGCTCGTCTATGATGATGTGCTTGTGGTGACATATTTCTGAAGAGAAATCTTGCCTCCGTTGCAACTGGTGCAGTGGTTTGAACCCTTGATCCAACTTGTCTATTAACATGCACATGGTATTCTTGGGTATGGTTGAATAGGCAACACACTGATGCATAGTTTCTGTGCTGATCTTCAAGTGTATGTTGGTGGTCATGCACATCAACTTGCTGAACTGCATGTTCAGCCCCAGTGGAACTAGCTTCTTGTCCTTGTCTTGGTGAGTGTGTTGAAAGGTTTAGATTGCATGTGTGTGCTTAATGATATGCATGTTGTTGAATCCCTTGCATGAAATAAACAACAGTGATCACAATGTCTGCTCTTTGTTAGCTACTAGGATGGAACTTTCACTTGTCTGGGCACAGTTTCATCCGTGAGTGCATGTTGCACCCATTATTGTTCTTGTTCCTGTTGTAACTCATTCGTCTATCTCTGCAGCTTCATGTTCTTCTTGAGTTTCTACTTCAGCAAATGCAACTCCTTTGTTCCATCTTCTATCTTCGCGTGATCTTCATGTTGCACCGTCACTTCATAGCCTGAGTCTCCAAAGTTGCTTTTGTTATCAGTGGATCTTCTTGATCTTACAACTTTGCTATGCCTCTATGTTATCAATAAATTTCCTCTTGCATTCGTTGCGTTTTCTGCATTCAGTATGTTGCTTTCAAATGTTGTTCATGATGTTGCTCATTGTGATGTTGCTTCTTGATGTCCTTATCCATGAACAACTTGACTTCTTCACCTATAGGTAAGCCCATGGACACTTGATCGATTACATCCCCAAGCATGCTTTCAACATTGTCTTCATCTCTTCTCACTTGAAAACCATTGTACCTATACCGCTAAGAGGCATATGAACACATGTGATACCCGGGGACATAGAAACACTCATAGAAATAAATCTATCACTTGAAAACCAAAATGAACATGAGAACTGACTTGCGATTTCGGCTGGGAGTTCGGGATACCGACTGCCAAGATTGCACAAGGCATAGTTTGGGCTACTAAGAGACGGACTGACTATTGGAATTGTGCAATGCATAGTCCAGTAGGGCAGTTGCCTATTGGGATTGTGCAATGCACGATTCTAGCTAGGAAAGACTGCTGGCCTAGGGACATATTTGTACAAATTTTGGGCCAAGCAGCCACTCACCTCCAAAAATGTGCAATTCAGCCTAGGAGGCTAGTGCTGGGCTAGAATGTGAAAATCTAGAGAGGAATGTGAGCCTTCCTTCTCCAGATTATGCAATATAGCCTTGGTAGAGGCAGAGATTGGTCCAAGGTTGGCTTGACTTGCCGAAGGGAAAATGAAATCAAGTAAGTCAATGAAATTCATGGTGACACTAAGTGATAGTAGAAGTGATAAACAATGCATGCAAAACATGAATGGAAGATTGAGCAAACATAACAACATGCATGTGGCCAAGGCAATTCGTCGGTTGGGCAAACGTCCGTGAAAAACAGTTTCATCCATGCGACAACAGTGAGATAGCAACAAAAATTGAAACAGAGCTATGACAAGCTAGAATACATTTAAACAACAGTAGGCATTCAAAGAAATCAAGCAAACAACACTCACACAAGCGAATACACAAAAAATGATAGAAATGCAACACAAGGCATGGGGAGCGAGCTTACCCAAAATAACTGAGCTGAATGTGCCAAATGCTCCTAGATGTGATGTGGGAAGTCAAAGCTAGAAGATTGATCTGAGGAATGAGCTTTGCAACATTTGATTGATGAGTTTTGATAACGTCCAGGTTGTGATGTGCATGCCACAAATCTAGTGGAAGCGACACTTCAAGGGAGGTTTCTGAATTACTCCTTGCATGTAACCTCTAACTGCTAAACATAGATCCATGAAATAAGGGATGTCTTTGCATGCTGCCTTAAGAGAAGCAGCCTATGCATGAAAGTATGTTTTTCTCGGTTCCGTAGGGAACATGTAAACTCGGCTACAGATGTAAGCGACTGCTCGACTACTGGAGAGAAATGTGTATTTCTGTCTGTAAGATGGGCTAGCTGCCCAAGGGGATTGTGCAATTTATGGGTAGAGAAGCTGACTGCTTCCCATATTTGTGCAAATCCTGGATTAAACAACCTGTTGATGAGAAAAATTGTGGAAGTCCTGCTGGGAGGGTTGGCTGGCAGTATTGCAAAATCCTGGAGCCTAGTAGGCTGTCAGACGGAATTGCACAATTCCTTGAGGGAAGGTTGCTTTCCCTCTAGAAATGCACAAATTTCACTAGGAATATTCTCAGCCTATAGCTGGACCAAGTCTGGGTGAGAAGCCTATGAAGGGAAAATATCAAACTGTGATTGATAGGTTGCCTTTGAGCAAGAAAGACACTGAAGCTTGAGTACTTGATGAAGCAAGACAAAGTGTTGTGTAAGGTTGGTAGGGAGGCTCAAAAATAGGCTAAGGAAAATTTTTGGAGGGTGGTTGTAGGTGCTACAACACTTGGCGATGCACTGGTAGAAATCCAGCTCTCTGCATAGACCTTGTTCATGAAAATCATGTCTAACACCTCTGGAAGTATTGTTCATTTCTTAGCTCATCTTGGTTTCACACTAACTTGATTGTAAGATGTAGCCTCTTCCAAGCACTTGGTCAATTTACACACCTTCAAATCCAAGGCAAAAAAGATGTTTCAATTGGGGTTGAGGGGTATATAGGTGCACAAGCATTATAGTCGTTAGAGTCTTAGTTTCATCTCTGGTGTTGCTCCACTACTAGCAGGCCTGAACAATACCCCAGTGGAGTCACATAGGAACATAAGCATGCTCCGCTGCGAGCGAGCCTAGTTAGGAACCCGACGGAGTTACTTGCATCACTTCCTTGTGTAGGAAGCCTTTCTCTTATTTTGCCTTATTTATTTTTCATTCAATTTTTTTTTATTTTTTTTTCTCTGTGCATAGCACTTATTCATTTCAGAGGTAGAAGAGGGATCTCGACTTATTTGTTGAAAATAGCAACAAGAAATGCTAAAAATAAAATTGCTAAAAATTGCACTGCTATAAATAGCAGTTCAGCCAATGTTGATCTTAGCAACAATGGATGGAAAAATGGAAGTTCTAAAAATAACATTCTATAAATAGCATTTTGGGATACCTTCCTATTTTAGTCAGTCCCTAAACTAAAATAATGAAGTAAAATTCGAATTTGATCTTAGCAGCAGTTTGTAAATTAATTAATTAATTCATATTGAGTTAATTAGTTAAGAAAAATCAAACTTGAAGTCTATGTGGGGACATGCAACAGTTTCTCCATTAATTGAGGATTTTATCCATCAGTTAAAGGATAAGGATGAGTTGTAATTGTGAGTTGTAATTATTTTTCTCACATAACTGAGTCAAGTCCAGTTAGATTAATTCAAATAGTTTGTTGAATTAATGTAAGTTCAGTTAGTTAATGCTTGCATGCATGTAACTACTACACTTTAGATAACTGAGTATTCTCTCATAAATAACTCATGCATGTCAGTTTAGACAAAGACCCAGTTGAGATCAGATGGAGGGGAAGTGTACTATTGGTTGCTAGAATATTCCATTGTGAATATTCCTTGCATGCAGGAGGAATTATTTCCTTGAGGATTGTGCAGTTACTTATTTAGGTTTAGTGAGTGTGATGAGGCCAATTCACACACGTGGCTTCACTAGACCCCAAGAAAAAATTGCACAAGGAAATAGGAGGTTTGGAGGGCTTGAGGAGGACATATATTATGTCTTTTCAGTCTGTGAGCTGTAATGTTTGATTGCAGAGAGAGCAGGATAGCTTGAGAGTTGATTCTTTTTGTAACTTGAACAAGATTTTCACTTGTATGATAATACAGAGTTGGGGTTTTAGGTTGAGGCTTTCCCTGTGATACTTCTTCTGTGTTATGTGTGATTGATTTCTCATTCTTATTTATATGTGTTATCTTAATCTTTCTCAATTTTATTAAGCTTCCGCAAAGAGTTGTAGAAGTAGATCTTGTATTGTGTTTTAGTATATTGCATAATCTGTTGATCTATAGTGGGAATTTCTACATGGTGTCAGAGCAAAGGTGATCAAGGTGAAGAAAAATATACAAGAAGGAGAAATTCGAAGTTTGGTTCTTGAATATTGAAATCGAGTTCTTATCACATCTCTATTTCACCTAAGGCATTCAGTGATTTAAGACTCAAGTATGCCCTTGATGGCAGCTCAAATTATATAGCTTGGAAGGATTGCATGGAGGTAGTGTCAGAGGATAACGGTCCAAAGGACTTCATTGATCGAGAAGTACCCAAGTCGACTGATGCTACTCAACTAGCCGAATGGAAGAAATGTGTGGCTAGAGCAAGGAGAATCCTCCTGGAGGGAGTTCGAGATCACATTGTCTCGAGTCTCCATGGGAAGGAGACTCCATTTTTGATGTGGAAAACATTGAAAGACTTATATCAAAACAACAATGATTAGAGGAAGTTGGCGGTGAAAGACAAGCTTTGTAAGATCAAGTGTGAAAAGGAGGACATGATCTCTACATATCTGAACAAGCTCACCACCTGCAGGGATGAGCTTGGAAGTGTAGGGATCACTATCGCTGATGACGACATGGTGAGTCTTGCACTCCTCAGTCTTCCTAAGAGTTGGCATAACTACCAAGACTCGGTTAATGGAAAAGAAAAACTGCCAGATTGGTAACGAATTTGGTTGGATCTGATGCAAGAGGAAATCAGAAGAAGCACCAGAGAAGGATCCTCATCGGAGAAAGATGATCAGGAAAATCTAGCCTTAGCGAGTAAGGCGAGGAAAGGGAAAGTGAAGGCATCCCATCACAAATCTGATACTTCCCATGGTGGGAAGAAGATTGACAAATCGAAAGTGCGATGCTTTCATTGTCATGAAGTGGGCCATTATGCTACGAATTGTCCACACAAGAAATACAAGAAGGGTTCCTCAAAGGGATCTAATCGTGAGGCACTTGCCTCATAGTCTGAGCTAGATTTCTCGCTTATCGAAAGCATGGTTTCATCCATGGTGGGATGTGTGTGGTACATGGACAGTGGAGCTTCATTCTACATGTCAGGTGATAAGAATCTTTTCAGTACCTTGGAGGAGAAGGATCTCTAGAAGCGAATCGAGATGGGAGATGATGGAAAGTACCGTGTTTTAGGTAAAGGAATGGTTGTGTTTAAGAGGGAGCATGGAGCTCCCCTTACCTTGACTGATGTAAAGTATGTACCAGGTCTAGAGAAGAATCTTGTGTCTGTTTCTATGCTAGAAGATAAAGGCTATGATGTAGTCTTTAGTTAAGGAAAGATATTCTTGAGGCATATCAGTACTAGACAGACAAAGCGAATAGGGATTCGAGTTAAGAATCTCTACAAGCTGGAGGTAGATGACTGTGCTACTTTGAGTTCCAAATCTAAGATGGTGCAGAGCCAAGATGTTGGTGAGCTATGGCATAGAAGACTAGGCCACTTGCACCATGGAGCCGTGAAGATCATGCAACAGATCTCTACCGGATTACCCAAGGGAAAACTTGAGTGGACGACTACATGCAAAGGTTGTACCTTGGGTAAGTATGCAAAATCTTCCTTTCCGAATCGAGATAGTAGAGTTGGATAAATCCTAGAGTAAGTTCACTTAGATGTTTGTGGACCTTTCTCTACAGCCTCCACTGCTAAACGAAGGTACTATGTTATTTTCATTGATGATTTTTCTCGTAGATGCTAGATCTACTTTATGCAAAAGAAGGATCAGACCTTCTTGAGATTTTGTGAGTTTAAAGCCTTGGCAGAGAAATAATCTGGAAAGAAAATAAAGCCTTGCGTAGTGACAATGGTGGAGAGTATGTCTCCCAACAGTTTAAAGACTTTTGTGCTACAGAAGGTATTAAACGGCAATTGATGGTACCCCATAACCCATAGTAGAATGGGTTGGCCGAAAGGAAGAATAGATCGATTGTGGGAGAAACTCGAGAAATGTTGCATGACCAAAGCCTACCACTAGATTTGTGGGCCGAGGCATGCAATACAACAATATACTTGCAGAACAGAAGCCCGCACCGTATACTGGGGATGAAGACACCTATGGAGGCCTATTCCAGGAAGCGACCTGATGTAAGTCACTTCCAAATATTTGGATAATTAGTTTACTTTCATGTGACCAAAGATGCCAAGAAGAAGCTAGACCCAACAACTTAGTTGGGAATACTTGTGGGGTACACTGATACACCCCACAACTATTAGGTGTACCTTCCTTCCACTCAGAGGACTGTGGTACGCAGGAATTTGAAGTTCGACAAGAAAAAAGCCATGCACTTATCGCTTGAGAGGGAGCTTGAGTTGCATGTAGATGAGGGACTTTATGTTCCTAAGGATGAGGAGCCTCATATTGATCCGGAGCAGCTACATGCATAGGATCCAGGAGTGGAGACATCCACTCATGTTTATACTTCCAGAGATAGGTGGAAATGATCAAAGGAAGGTGATAGGTTGATGCTGGATGCATGGGAGAATGTGGGACAATCATCTTCTCGGTGCAGACAGAGGAGGTCACTCAAGCAATACACTGGGTTCATGGCCCTGGTAGGGGAGTGTGTAGATACCGAACCTTCTTCATTATAGGAGGCAGTGCAGTAACCAGTTTGGGTTGATGCAATGGTAGAGAAGTATGACTCTATCATTTAGAATAGTGTGTGGGATGTTGTCCCAAGGCCTCAGGGCAAGTCAATGGTGAGTTCCATATGGCTTTACAAGGTAAAGCAGGTAGTTGATGGTAGTGTTGAGAAACATAAGGCAAGGTTTATTGCCCAGGGTTTCTCATAGGTCGAGGGGATCGACTACGATGAGACTTTTGCTCCTGTAGCAAGGTACTCATCGATTAGATTGATGTTGGCACTATCAACTCAAATGGGGTGGAAGATCCACCAGATGGATGTGAAGAAAAAATTCCTCAATGGGAAGATTGAGGAGGAGGTGTACATTGAGTAGCCAGAATGTTTTGAAACCTTCGATTGTGATTCGCATGTTTGTACCTCGTGCTTGGTACACCAAGATTGACAACTATTTCAGACATTTGGGTTTCACCAAGAGTGAAGCGGATGAAAACCTTTACCACATCATGGTAGAAGGTAAACCATTGAACATTGTTCTTTATGTTGATGATCTGATTTTGACAAGTGATGATTAGCTGATACAGTCTTGCAAGGAGGGCCTTGCAAGAGAGCTCAAGTTGAAGGACATGGGCCTTATGCACTACTTTCTATGCATGGAGGTGTGGTAGAAAGATGGGGAAGTATTTGTGTTTCGAGGCAAGTATGCTAATGAGATACTCAGGTGATTTCACATTGAGAGCTGCAAGCCCGTGCAAAATCCTCTAGCTGGGAACTGGAGGAAGGAGGATGCTACTTCAGGTGAGGTAGTAGCTGCTACTGTTTATCAAAAGCTAGTGGGTTCACTTATGTATCTGGTAAAAACATGACCCAACTTATGCTTTGCGGTGAACCAACTGAGTAAAGCTATGGTTCAGCCTACCAAGTTGTTTTGGAAGGCAGTGAAGCATGTGCCGAGATAGCTCAGAGGCACATCTCAGTTTGAATTGTGGTACAAATGGATAGAGGGAGTGAAGCTTTAGGGCTTCACATATGCATATTGGGCAGGGAATCTGTTATCACAAAATCAGTACTAAGGGCTGCAACCAAGCAAGATTTCATGTAACTCTTTCAACCAGACTTTAGACTAAGGATTAGCCTCCTTAGTCAGAGAGGGCTCTCTCACAAACTTTTGATAAAAATCATTCACAACAACAGATGGCTAACTCTTCACACATTCATGAAAACAAAGCTGGTTGGACACATATCAAATTGGTCTTCATTGGGCTATGGAGTCTCACACATTTAGTAAACAAGAGCACAGTCATTTCATGGACGTCAAGGCTCTTTGCATCAGATGTTCAAACATATTTCACATAAACCACAGCTTGCCAAACATACAGGAAGTCAGAGCATTAAACATGAATTCTGAGTGATTATGTTATAACAAGGCTGTAAAAGAACATTAAGAAAATAAACCACCATCACATTTGAACAATATAATCCATCGAGAATCTTGAGAAGAAACAACCACTGTTTTACTATTACTGTAATAAGTCTTTACATTGGCCCAAATAAACTCTGTTTTTTGTATAAAATCTCCAACCTTTTTTACATCAGAGTCATTTCTATATATAGGAAAACAAACTACAACTACTTGAGACTCCTCAACAAGCATGAAGGGAGCTCGAAATCCTATCATTAATTTCCTTATCCATATCTAAACAAACTAATTAATTACAAAGGTATTGCGCTGTGAAAACATAGAGTCCCATTCCCATTGAAACTCTAAGTCTATCTCCTCGTGTGCATTGATGCTTTCTTGAACTTTGACACCTGTACCATTTCAGTAATAGCCAAGACATGCTGGAGAAACATTCACTGAACGAGCAGCTTCGGATACTTGTTGTGTGGATGACTCATCAGTTGATGAAGATCTGTGCCCTATTTTCACGGTCTCTGCCTCCCATTAGTCTTTATGCACTAAAAGACTATGCTCCAAGCCATTTAATTCCTTTAATAACCACGCATAATCCAATATGCCTTATGATCTGGACACTTTGTGAGCTGAACAGGTGTACCACCCAAAATTTCGGTAACCCTACCAGAACCCTAAAAATTCGGCTATAAAGTAACTTTAGGAAGACTTTAACAAAAATTTCACCTTTTTCTTCAATACTTACACCTGTCACCTTTTGAATATCTGAATAGCTTTGTATAATCTCCATGCTGGCCTCGAGTCATCCTTTTCAAGATTTGCTGACCTCAGCATCAATTTCATTTTTTCACATAAACAGTCATCTACAGCAGTTTCGTAGCGCGCTACGAAACTGCTGTAGGTAATCAAAACAGAACATATGAATCTTAAAGCACTGATGACTTAACTTCGTGATTTCTTCAGCTACTTTGTACAGGTGTAAGGGATCCAAAAAGTTTCAAAATGATGACAACCAAAATTTATCAAAACTTAAAAAGCAAATTTCCCCTTGGATTAATCAGCTAGTTTACCTAGCTTCTTCTTCAAACTGCTAACTTCTTCCTTCAAAGCCTTGTTTTCTGCTCTTAAGCTTATATTCATCTGTTTCATGATTTTTGCCTGCTTCAGAGCTGGCACCGTCCACACATATGCATCAGACACTGAGTCAGTTTGGCTCATTAGACTTGTTCTGCCTTTTATTACAGCCTTTTTATAATTTGCATATCTCACTGCCCTTTCCTTAGAAACATTTTTAATCTGAGGCATTTCTTCTTGTGTTGTTCCTACTTGTTGCTTGATAGCAATGAAATTTCCACCTTGGCTGATGATGACCCTATTACCCTTGTTTTTACTTCTGGCTGCATGAACTATTCTGGTCAAAACCTCAAGTACATCTGTACTAGGCACTTCTAAAGGTGCCTTCTCTTTCTGCGCTTTCTCCACCTCTTTCATTTGTCCTCTTGTGACTGGCCTACGTGGCTTGAAAGCATATTCTTTACTAGGCTCCTCAAATTTCAACCTTTTTGAAGCTCTTGGTTTCTTAGTACTTTCGGGTGAAGATTGAGTGAGGTCAATATGCATTGGCTGCACTGGGTGATCTTGCTCAAACTCTATTGGTTCAATCTGTATTTGCTGATCTTGCTCAAGTTCAATAGCTTCAAGTAAGTCATGTAAACTGCCTTTTGAAATTGGGCTTTCTTCCACAGTAATTGACTTACCCTTCTCCTTGTTTAGTTGACCTCTGGTTTTCACCCTTGAAAACTTTTCAACTTCACTTGGTTTAGCTTCATCCTTCTTTTTCTGGATCTTCTGCTTTGATGACTGAGGTGTCTCCTTAGATGATGACTTAGGTGTTTCCTTTGCTGATGATTTAGGTGTCTCCTTTGCTGATGATTTAGGTGTCTCCTTTGCTGCCACAGACTTCTCTGATTTCCTTAACTTGGTTTTAGGCTTCTTTTGGTCTGTCACCTCTTTTCTGAGCTCAGCCAGAGTAGGTTCTTCACTCCTTTCTTCCCTTTCCCTCACAGGCAATGGAGTGAGGCCTGTTTTGCTTGGAAAGCCGGCCATAAAAACAAATGAATCCCAATCTCTGCCAATCTTTTGTAAAGCATCCAATACCAGCAACTTTACTAAACCATGATGAAACAAGGATGTTTCACAACCATCTTTCTTTAACTGGATTTTATCACACATTTTACTAATGCTTCTGAACAAATAGAAAGGTATATCTATTGAAGCCTTACCTGTGAAATGCAACAAAAGTTTGAAGTGGTAGGAATAAACTTTATTGTACCTTCCCTCGCATGTTAGGTATTTCTGGATGCATGTGAGGAGCATAGCATAATGTTCTTTTATGTAACTCCTTGGCACCGCTTTGGTGAGGTCCTCATTAACATACGGTTCCTTCAAAAATTCTTTACAGGGACTCATGTCGAATTTAAAGTTTTTGAACCATTCTTGACCTCCCCTCGGAATTTCAGTGACAATGGAAATGACTTCAGGAGACACAGGAAATTCTAACATTGACACCTTTGAATTCAATCCAGTAAAATTTAATGCGAAAGCCTTCGTTACCTCTGCATGTCCTCCCTTCAACTTCTCGCAGAACCTCCAGCAACCAGCATTTCGAAAGGCTCTTGCTACACCTTCATCCCTGAGTGTAACATCAAGCCCCTCCGGCTCTGTCCTCAGGCACTTACCGGATCGATGTTCCCTCTTTTCCATCTTGCTTCGAATATCTTCACACAGGAAACTAATGGCAGCTACAGCTCGAAGACAATCTCGACTTTGGAGTGCAGGCTCGCTTGCAATGATCCCTTTAAATGAGAACTCGGGCTTCTCATACAGCAGACATGTTTTCACATTATGAAAAACACATTATGACACAACCATACGTCATAAAATCCCTTAAGATGATATTCATATGCGTGATTCTGGACCTTATGGCGGAATGATGATTTATCATGACATGGAGAGGACATCAACTGACAAACATGAACGGACCTATGACTCACCCCTCCCGGATTTGACATTCCAAGAAAAAGCGCTACAAAAACCCCGAAACCCCGATTTCGCAGCGCGGACAGTTCAAATTTAACAAAACACGCTACGAAATGGCTGATAAACAGTACGCTGCGAAAAGACGGAAACATCATTGCGCAGCTAAATTGACCAAACAGACTGCGCTGCGAAACTGCGCAAAGTACTAATGACATGACATGCCTTAACTGACAATGATGGAGGGTATCTAACGATTTTTTTTCTTACACGAACTTACATCAATACCTTTTGAAATTCAAATTTCAAAATGACACACACACATATAAACCTATTCACAAAACTGAAGACTTTTATATGAAACTTGTGGACAACATTACATACATGAACTATGGTTCTAAGTGATAACAAAATCCATCAGATCGGAAGAGCACTTTTGGAGGAATCTTCAACCTTGGTTCAACTATAGTTTCTTGGTACAGTAGGAAACAAAGATCAGTTGCACTTAGCTCAGCAGAGGCCGAATACATGGCTGCTAGTTAGGATGCATGTGAGGCCATTTGAATGTGGACGATTATAGTGGGCTTTTTTAGCTAGATGATGGATCCTACAGTGATCTATTGTGATAACCAAAGTTGTATCAAACTCTTGAGAATCTAGTTTTTCATGACAGGTCCAAGCACATAGATATCCGGTATCACCATCTTCGAGACTGTGTGGTCAAGAGGATCATGTTGTTGCTATATGTTTTGACCATGCAACAGGATGCAAATATTTTGACTAAGGCATTATCAAGATGCAAGTTCGAGTTCCACATAGATAGGATTGGGGTTACTGATAATCCCTTTCTTGTTGAGAGGGAGTGTTGAAAATAGCAACAAGAAATGCTAAAAATAGAATTGCTAAAAATAACACTGCTATAAATAGCAGTTCAACCAATGTTGATCTTAGCAACAATGGATGGAAAAATTAAAGTGCTAAAAATAGCATTCTATAAATAGAATTTCGACATACCTTCCTATTTTAGTCAGTCCCTAAACTAAAATAGTGAAGTAAAATTCGAATTTGATCTTAGCAGCAGCTTGTAAATTAATTAATTAATTCATCTTGAGTTAATTAGTTAAGGAAAATCAAAAGTGAAGTCTATGTGGGGACATGCAACAGTTTCTCCATTGATTGAAGATTTTATCCATTAGTTAAAGGATAAGAATGAATTGTAATTATTTGGCTTAGTTAATTGAGTCAAATCCAGTTAGATTAATTCAAATAGTTTGTTGAATTAATGTAAGTTCATTTAGTTAATGCTTGCATGCATGTAACTATTTCACTTCAGATAACTGAGTATTCTCTCATAAATAACTCATGCATGTCAGTTCAGATGGAGACCCAGTTGAGATCAGATGGAGGGGAAGTGTACTATTGGTTGCTAGAATATTCCATTGTGAATATTCCTTGCATGCAGAAGGAATTCTTTCCTTGAGGATTGTGTAGTTACTTCTTCAGGTTTAGTGAGTGTGATGAGGCCAATTCACACATGTGGCTTCACTGGACCCCAAGAAAAAACTGCGCAAGGAAATAGGAGGGTTGGAGGGCTTGAGGAGGACCTATACTATGTCTATTCAGTTTGTGAGCTATATTGTTTGATTGCAAAGAGAGAAGGATAGTTTGAGAGATGATTCTTTTTGTAACTTGAACAAGATTTCCACTTGTATGATAATACAGAGTTGAGGTTTTAGGCTAATGCTTTCCCCGTGATATTTATTTTGTGTTATGTGTCATTGATTTCTCATTCTTAGTTATATGTGTTCTCTCGATCTTGCTCAATTCGATTAAGCTTCTGCAAATTGTTGTAGAAGTAGATCTTGTATTGTGTTTAGTATATTGCAAAATTTGTTGGGAATTTCTACATTATTTAAAGTAGAGGAGGTTGTTCCAACAGATAATTAGTTTATTATATACCTGATGTGCGTGTTAAGGATTTTCCCCTCACCTTACTCTACTTGATTGTGGTGACAAGGGTTAACAAAAAACAATCAACTAAAGAAGGTGACATAACTAGTTAGCATGCAAGCATTTTGTTTACACCAAGGTTCACTTCGAAGAGTACATATTTTCCTTCAACATATCATGGACTAAGAATAACGAGTGAATAAACTAACATTCCACAAAGAAAGGAAAAATAAAAAGCAAAAGTGAAAGCGAAGAAAGTAAACAAACAAGCAAGCAAACAAGTAAGCAATCAAAGCATGAAAGCAAACATGAATGAAAGAAAAAAAATGAAAGAAAACACTACTCCTACTCCTACACTAATGGTGTATGGGCCTGATCACATGAAGTGATACTTCCAATGCAGCCACTAGCACATTGGTAGACCTGTGTGGGTAAAGGCTTGGTCCGCGAGTAACCCAGTAGTGTGGACCAACATACAAGAAAGATATAACAGCGAAGACAACCACACTTCATGTTTCAAAGTGCCCACTGGACATAAGTGAGTGCATGTGCATGACAGAGAGTCGGTGGAATTATCATGGTGCTGCGTGACACTACGTGCAACTTTGAAGCAAAACCACACTCTTGACCGAGACATGCAAGAAAATGAAAGAAACAAATACAACTTGTGTTGCGAACAAGTGCTTGCAACGTAAGACTCCTCCAATGCATGAGTAATTGGATTGTTCATTTCGAGTGGAGGAAGTGTGATATGTGTGTGAGATGGATCTTCAATGCATATAGATGAATGATGAGGAGCCTTGGGTGATTGAACAGTTTCATGATAAGAAGTGAGACTAAACCCATGAGAGCGAGGGCCTAACATAACCATGAGGTCGGGCTGAAGTGCCTCGATTGCCTTGGGTGTCTCAACTTTATCATCAGGTAGATCATCATAAACCGGTGGCTTCGAAAGATCAACTGTGAAAGATTCGTGATCATGAAAAAAATTGGAAGCAAATGGATCACGACTACCATGAACAAAAAAATCAATGAATTCTTCGGCATCCTCATGAGCAGATGAATCAAATAGAGGGGTAGACGAAAAGTGAATGAACTCATCCTCTGTATTTCGGAAAAAGACAGATGAAGGATTAAGTAAATCTTCAATGAATAACTTATCCTTTCCATTGTCGAATGATGGACTAGCATCTGGTGAGTCCTCTAACTGAGCAACAATGGGTGCATTCGTGGAGGAAGACACACATGCAAAATCATGGATGACAAGTTCACCAAAGAAGCTAGGAAAGAACAAAGGGGGCTTGGCTGGAAGGGAGTGATCCTTCGCCGAGTGTTGATGTTCAAACTCCCACTCATACTCTTCATGAATGACATGGAATGTTGGTTGTGCAACACCAACTCCGTCAGTGGGTTGTTCCTGGTTCACAACAATTGAAGAGTCTGGAATGGATGAAGACAAGACAGCATCATCCGAAGGAACACTTGAGTGCGAAGATGGAGGTCGAAGAAAAGAATTCATATGGGAACTCAAAGGACTCAAAACCAAATATGCATGATAATTGAGTGGAGTGATGTTGGGAGGCTGTTAAGGGTGAACAGATGTGTGAACATGATCCTCAGCATCAATGGGCAATGGTGGAACTGTTGAATGAGAGGGAGGTGGACAGTCAGTTGAGACAGTGCCTGCTCCCACATGGGATTGTGCAGTTCCATGAACAAATAAGGTTGAGCGAGGCTTGAAATCAAGATTCCTCTTGGGATGGGTAGATTTCTTAAGATAGTATTCAAACCGGTCCTAGAGATAAGCGAACTTCATCTCGCTCTTCGGAGATGGAAACAAAAATTCATGTAAGCACTACCAAAAATCAATAACGGATTCATGTAGAGTCCTCTGTTTCTATAGAAGTTTCCGGTCAAGATGGTCTGGATCAAAATGATGGAATGTGTCTTCAATAAGATAACATAAGTTCTCACATGAGTGTATGGTGTCATCTGTAGGGCAAGCACCAATCAAAATGGGGATTCACGAAGTGTGAATGCAAGCTGCAGACCAGCCTGTTCATCAGTAAACTCATCTTCCTCATAAATCATGGAAAGGAAGTTATGTAAGTTCTTAGACTAGTTCACTTCGCCTTCACGATCATATGTGTGAGTGGACAAGAGATTGAAAATCTTCCCTGAGATGGAGACATCTTCACGATTCGAAAAACACCTCAGGGGAAGAAGAATGCAAGACTCCATGAAAGATATGCAAAGGTTCAAAATTGGATGAGAGGACACTACTTGTCATTAGGCTCTCCTTCTAGTGCCAGAAATGTTGATGGTGCTAGACTCGCCAATATGTCAAGAGGATCTCCCCGGTAAGAAGTCCCAATTAAACCTCAGACAGTTTGGTGTAGGAGTCCCAGTAGTGGGTTGTAAGGTAATGCCTTGACCATGATGTTGCAAAGAGGAAAGTAAGATAACTCTGTCAGTAGCAAGGGTGTGACTGATGTAGTGAGTCAAGGAATGAGTATGAGAGGTTAGAACTCTTCAAAGGGAGAGGAAGGTGAAGGTGAGTTCCAAGGTTAAAGGGATCAGTCCCAACTCGGCTAGTAACAAACAACAAAAAGGACATGCACAACTTTTGGCAGAGCATTTGACATGGATGCGGAAGTCACAACATACAATGTAAGATAACACAAACAACACTCATGGATCAGTCCAAGATGAGTGTTATGATTGATATAACAAGGTTCAGAGAAAGGTTTGTCTCATGCCCAGAATCCAAGGTGCATTACGATACTGTCTAAGCCATCTTCAAGATAGTCTTAGTAGAAGCCTCACTGACCAAAATGTTATACAATGAGTTATGAGGGACTATTTATAACAGAGGGTGGGGTGACCCTTAACATTCCCCTTTGTGATAGTTCAACTATCCTCATGACTCTTCACATACTCTATGACTGTTACATCCAAGTGTCGACACTCGACTTACACTTGACATGACTCAACATTACAATGCACATGTATTCATGTGAGACAACATGGGTTGAGCAAGCCTTGCAAGACATGACAGATACTTCCTCCACTATGGTGAGACCAACTCTTTGACATGCTTGTGATGGTGAATCTAGTGGGTTGATGCCAAGCTTGGTTGTCCATGATGGTGTGCATGTACCTTGTGGTGACATCTCGTTGAAGCGAACTCTTACCTCCATTGCAACCAATGCATTGGTTCGTCCCCTTCATCCAACTCGTCTGCTAACATGCGCATGGTATTCCTGGGTACAGTTGAACCGACAACATACTAATGCATAGTGTCCATGCTGATCTTCAAGTGTGTGCTGGTGGTCATGTGCATCAACTTGCCGAAGTGCATGTTTAGCCCCAGTTGGACTTGCTTCTTATCTTCGCCTTGGTGAGTGTGTTGAAGGGGTTGGATTGCATGCGTGTGCTCAATGATATGCATGTTGTTGAATCCCTTGCATGTGATCAACAACACTTCTCACCATGTCTACTCTGTGTTAGCTGCTGGGATTGTTTCCGAGAAAAATAGTGTCTATTCGATTTGCTAGTCCCACTAAGATGGGTAGCTATATTAGAAATAAACAATTCAAATCACTTCAAGATTTCCATTATGTATGATAGATAAGAGAGAAGCAGAGAGCACCAACCTGTATCTTCCGTTTGGCTCCTTGCCTGTTTCCTCTCTCCTTTGATAGAGCTTGCCACTCTTCTCCTACTTGTCCCGCTTTAGAGAATATCTATAGGGGCAAAGAAACAACACACCATTAAAGCATCGAGATCTATGGTATCATAAACAATTCAGAATCAGAAATACATTAACCAAACAATTGCATCCACAAATAACAAGATTTACAAGTACACAATTATATGGAGGAAAACTCAAAGAACTTTATTGATAGTAGAAGTAGAAGAGAGGATTACAACCCAGCAGTCTGATCCAGCATCATCCTCACAGCATGAAAGCCCTCTTCACCTCATGAAAAGCAAGATCACCCAACAATACAATGTTTCTTCTCAAAGAGAAACCAACAACACTTCCTTAGAAATTACAAAATTCCAGCCTCTAGATCTCTCAGCTGAGGGATCCATTTATCTATATTTGTAGAGGGGTGAGTAAGCTTCTGGGTTTTTTATTAGTGTAATTTCACTGATAGTTCTTGGTTCCACTTGGATATTTCATGATCTCTTACTCATCCCTGGGTGAATTCAGAGAGGCAAGTGTCATATGAGAAGTTTCTAGAAGATTCTTTGGGTTTCCACTTAGGCAACTGTCTCTGCCATTTGTCTACTCTGGCTCATTGCACCCTATAGAAGGCATTTTCAGTATGCATTGCACCTCTTGTGTGTAGCAGGTGAGATGCATTGCACCTTGACCAAGGAGCAGTCTGCATGGTCCAGTTTTGACTAGTTCTGAGAGGTTTTTCAGGTGGAACTTCTGGGAAATGATATAATCAGTTGACCATGATCCTTTAGGGTTTGAAACAAAACTTTTAGGGGTTTAAGAGCCCTTGTTTTATTGACATATGTGATTGGGGTTGCTGTTCCCAAATATGTCTATAACATTTGCTCCCTAAAGCATGAGGTCGTAAATATTCTGATGTCGGGTGAAATGCTTTATCATGAGGATCCGAGGTTTTCCGAACTGGAAGGTGACCTGTATAAAATATAATACAATACATTATCTTCATATTATTTTCATGATCTAGCTGAGGTGGACATTCCCATGCTCAACTTTATAAATTCGTTTTCATGTACATAGGACAAATAATCATCCGTTGTTGCAGACAGGAGATTCTTGTAGAGCCATCATCCCTTAGCTTGGATGATCATCTGCGCAGTAACTATGTACATTTGATGTCTTTATCTTCCTGAATATATCGTAGCCCAGGTGGATGAAACTAGATCTGGGGTCTTGAAAGCTCGCTCAATCTTCGCCCGATGTACCAGCTGATCCATGTGAAAAGATGTTTTGAAGTCGAACATGGAAAGACATCACTTGATTACCAGCCAATGATGTAAATTGTTAATAGGCATGAGAGGAATCATTGATAATGATAATGAACCTTAAGGTACTAGATTACAATTCACGTGGTGTGAATATTGGATCTGATGTTGAACACCACGCAAAATCTTTCAGTCAAAGGTCATTGATGTAAAGCTGTTGTCGGAAGTGAGAAACTTGCCATTGAGGCATGCAAGCTTCAAAGTACTGAAAGGGTTGTTCCTAAGTCAACTTCTTGGATAATGAGTTGATGTCGACAAGAAGTGACCTGTTATAGGAGGGCCTTAATGAATCCCACGTCTACGACACAAAACGAAGCAAATGATTTTCTGGAGGTGAAAATGATCTGATGATACAAGGTTCAGGAATGGCGGCCATGAAAAATGGAGAGTGAAGGTATTGCAGTGGATGAGGCATTAGCTGGGTTGGTGAATTCTCTGAATGACTTCACTTGAACATATCAGTGATATTGTGATGGATTGGTAGTGTTAACCCCAGAAATGGATGGTACAAAGGACCAATGGTGATGTGACCAGTGAACGGAATAACCCAACCTGACTCAATCAGGGTGATGGAGTGAAAGTGTCATGTTCAAGAGCGGCCGGCTACAAATGAAGTTCTTCAAGTTTTCTTCCCTTTTTCCCCAGTCATTACTCACCAATACCTCTTTATTTTTGTCAAGCTTGAGGAGGATAACATATGCTTGTTCTATAATTTTTCGTTCGGGCAAACCTGTCGCTATGTTTTAGCGAGCCTAGTGACAGTGAAACTCGCTCTTGTCTGGTTGGACAAGTTTGTCACTATTGTTTTAACGAGTTTAACAACAAAGATAGCTTGGTCCTTTTCATATCTAGACATTCTGAAAAGAGACGGAAAGGAAACTCCAGTAGCCCTTTTTCGTGGCATAATCCCTTAAGTCCAAAAAAGTATAAAATAATACGAAAGGGATGACTTTTCGATAAATTTGGCAAGCGAAAAAAACAAGCGCTCGATCCTTTTGTGGAATGATCCCTCAGGTCCAAAAAAAATAAAATGTAGAGGAGGGATGGTGCTTCCTCTTACTTTATTGAGCTGGAAAGGCCAGTAGCTCGGCAATATTTTCATATTTTACGAGTCTAAAAAGAGCTTAAAAGAGACTCATTTTTTGAGGAACGAGTGATGTTTCCAGGTAGCAACTGGTTCCAGGTAAGTTTAGACCTTCTGAAACACGACAGTGTAATGAGGGTGGCTAATAGAATCACTCGTCGCAGTTTTTCCTCAAAAGGGTAAACAATCAAGTGGAGGCGCATGATCGGATAAAAGAGTGGAGGTGACGGTAAGAACACGACCAAGGCTCAAAAGTCTAATAGCAATGCAATCACAAAGGTTATTTACCGAGGGTGGATTCATTTTTTAATGAGCTTGAATCTCTCGAAGCTATGCTCAGTGGCAGGTTCATTTTTTAATGATCTTGAACCCTGCAGTAACACTGCTCATGCGAATTTTCTTTAAAGATGTCTCTTATTAGTAGGTTCATTTTTTAGTGAGCTTGCCCCATGTGAAACTTTGCTCATTTCCTTTTTTATGCAGGCTGGAAATGACCAACTACAGAACTAAATACACTAAGAGTTAATGAACTACTGAGGTCCGGTAGGATAGTTTAGAAAAAACATTTCCTTTGCTTTGATGGCACGCTGCTGACAAAGGTGAATGGTGGATCAGACCATTCACCTAACCTAAGCAGTTGAACTAAAGGCTAGGCTAAAATACTACGAGGTTAGAGTTACATTGGTCACTTTTTCACTTGCATAAAAAATGTTTGCATGCCCCCAGGTGTTCATAAAACGAGAATTTCCAGTTGCCTTATGGATGTTCCTGCATTAAGCAGGATCATTTCATCTGTGGAGTAGGAAAAACACTTCCTCGGCTCTGTCCATCGAAATAGACAAAGGTGAATGGTGTGAGCTTCCAATGACATAATGTGCGAGGATATCATGATTCAAACTGATCCCATATCCTACACAAAAATGGCATTTCAGACTAATCATATAACCTACAAGGAATACTGTCTTTTCATCTGTGTTCGCCTGCTAAAGCAGACCATGGTGCATGCCCCCTAAGCTTTGTTACATTCACCGAATTACCCACGGTAATTAGGTGGATGAACTAGAGGTTGAAGAGACATTCTTGACACAAAGAGACCATCTATGGATGGTGTTTGACTCGTAACTATGTTTGAACTGGGAAATGAAAGCTGGTCGATAAGCTGCACCATTCTGCCTTCATGCGGGAAACACATCACTCGAAAGAGTGTGGAAACAATAGCTCCCATGCCGTAAATGTAGTCACACCCAAGGAGTAGATTGTAATCTAGTGGCCCTTGGACTACCATCGTGTTCAAGTGAACGTTTTCCTTCTCAAAGTTATAGGCAAATCTGGAAGGATCCCTAATGGTTGACTGGTTCCTTTGTTGAAGCCCGGCAAATTTTGATTCTCAAGCAGAAGCAATGGTGAACCAAGCGATTTCCAAGCAGTTGAGGAAAGGACACTCACGAAAGCCCCTTCATCTATGATAGTTCCAGACATAACCATTTTGTAAAATTGTACTATGATTTGGAATGGTAGATCAGATGGAAGGCGGGGACCCGCTAGTAGATTCCAATTGAAGGAAACGACTAGATTTCTTGGAGGGGGGACGAAATAAACGACTGGGTGAATCCCTCGAAATGGGGTACTTCCCTCCTGTCGAAAAGGAACGGGTAGATTTTCCCGATGTTCATTAGACTCTATGTTAACAAAAAGAAATTGAATAGTGTCATTCTCATTCTCTTTGGAGATTGTATCATCTGAAGGTGGACATTCTGAAGGCAATAATGGGTCGATTGTTGTCTTGACCTGTTGACTTTGGTCCAGTACAGACTTAGAGGGTTTATCTTCAATGATAGGTGCTTCGACCGACAACTGCGGTATGTGAGTCAGATTTTCAACTAGTAATGGACTTGGCAAGAGTTTCTTGTATCCAGGCGGAAGTCACTGCAGTGAAGCAGGATGGTTATTCAAGACAATTTTAGCTTCGTCCAGAAAAGGACAACAGTGAAGGGCATGATTGCCTTCACACAACCTACAAGGAAATCTGGATCTTCCTTTTTATCCATTGACTTCGTTTTCACTAGTTGATGGTGTATTCTCAACATGAACGACAGAGGTTGATGACACCGGATGGTGCAAGCGGGGAGACCAGTTTCTCAATATTTGTGGAATGCAAGGACAATCTCGATAAAAGTGGTTTCCTTTGCAAATTATGCATGGAGATTTGAGTTTGGAAGGTTCGCTGTGTGGATTTTCACTGGATGATGCATGGTTTCTCCCTTGCTTGACTAACTTCTTCTTCTTCTTCTCCTTTGCTTTCTTCTTCTTCTCAGTTACTTGGTTTTCAGTATCACTAGCTTCACCAAGCGAAGAGGAAGAAGGAGAGGGAGAAACAAATGAAGTAGAAGGTGAGGGAGCAACTCCAGTATCTTCTGGTTTCTGATTTGATTGTTGAGGAATTATGGTGTTTTGAATGACAGAGGTTGAGAATAGCCATACTGGTAGGCCAATTGTGATTCTTGGAAGGGACAATGTAGCCATGTATGGAGCACCAATTTCTCCCCAAGAAGAGAAAGGGCTAGGATTCGCCCCAAGGGGAAATCCTTGATTGGTGGACCCCATTACCTCAACCTAAGATCAACGAAGGAATAGGGATGTTATTCTGAATTAAATAAATTTTATGACGCTTCGACACAACTTTGCTTTTTCAATTTTTAAGAGTCGAGAAAAAGCTAGAGGTGACTCTAGTCGCCTTCAATTTTTAATGAGCCTGAAGTGAAAAGTGATCAGATAGACCTTTTCTTTTAAGGAGTTGAAAAGGAATGAAAGTGAATGCTCTGGAAATCTAGACAGAGGGATTACGAAACCAATAAAAAAACTGCAATATACACCTTGGTGGTAAATTAAAGAGAAATTACCAAGGATTTTACGTACGATAGTCAATCTTCCTGAATGCTATGTTCAGTGCATTGTGATCGATAGGGCGACAGACATGGCTTCCTAAGGATAAAGGATATCATCCTATTGTGGTCTCCCAATATACTCGACGGTACGGGGAGCACAAGTCTATACTGGAACTTGTCGTATCAAAGAGGAGGAATCACCCAATCTCCGATGAAAACGATAGTTACTAGGCTTTATGACGTTGGAATACGTCTTTAGCCTAGACTTCTAGATGTTGTGCGTTAAGTTCCAAAGCATTTTTATGTTCATTGAGGTTTATTTTAGAGTTGATATTTTTCAGAAGTTTGCATTTCATGGTTCACCACGTGATGTAGATGTAAAATTCCTAAATATGCAATCTAAAATGATAAACAGTCGTTCGTTTTATTTTAGCAATGAAAATCCTAGCTACGAAGGAAAGAAGAGTATGATTCTTTCAACAGAGAGTAGAGAGCACACACTAAATGCACTTTTCCTATATCATTTTCCATGTGCAGTCTAAATGCAAATGCACGTGCATGTATTTGTTTTTCCATTTCCTTAATGTGAGAATGCCAAAAAGGGAAAACTAAGTACAGATCTGAACTATTTTCTTCAAAGTGACACTTTAGCGATTTCTTTTCAAAACGAAAGGAAGAATAAAACGACGCTTTCAATTTCGAATGAAAAACTGCTTTTGACACTTTAAATATTGATAATTCAAATAAAATACAATGGAAAAAGTACAATCGACTATCTAGAAGAGGAAGACTTTACGACACTCTTCTTTTCGACTCACAATGACAGTTCCAACACTTTTGAATCAAAATACAACAGTTCAATTAAGCTACTCTTTGAGAAGGAGGACTGTAAATGATGAAAAGTACATAAAAAACATTCACATTTCCTGATCAATGGAGGCTGAATAATGTAAACGAAGAAGGCTTCAACAATGATATAATGATCATAAGCAGCAAAACTACTGAATAGAGCTGAAGAAAAGAAAAAACCAAATTCCAGAGAAGGAAGTAGTATCATTCAGTCATTGCACCTGTCCTTAAGGGAAACAGGGATGCACCTCACCTGCAACACACGGGAGGTGCCATACATCCAGGCTGCAAGTTAGAGACAGTGCGATGGACCAGGGAACGAAACCAAGCTTGGCTTTTGCTAAAAATTTGTAGCTAAGTTCAGTGATTTAGGCTGAGCTATGCTAGGCAGTAACAAAAAAGTATAGGGGTATGATCTTATGAGGTTATTGAGCTACCACAAGGGCACTTAGGATGTTTGCAAATTAGATGTTCAGTTCATAAACCAACCTAGAAATTGACTGAAGCAGCATTGATCTACGTTGACTTGCATCGCAAGAGCAGTTCGAAGGCTAGCTGGCTTAACTTTAGGCTCCATCTATAGTTTATAAAGTAAACAACAGTAAAAAACAAACAAAATATTCGTTCCCAGTGGAGTTTCCATTTTGTTTCTAGGAATTTAAATAGTGTCTATTCGATCTACTAGTCCCACTAAGACGGGTAGCTATCTTAGAAACAAACAATTCAAAGCACTTCAAGATTTCCTTTATGTATGATAGATAAGAGAGAAGCAGAGAGAACCAACCTGTATCTTCCATTTGGCTCCTTGCTTGTTTCCTCTTTCCTTATCTTCCATTTGGCTCCTTGTTTGTTTCCTCTTTCCTTATCTTCCATTTGGCTCCTTGCTCGTTTCCTCTTTCCTTTGATAGAGCTTGCCACTCATCTCCTACTTGTCCCGCTTTAGAGAATATCTGTAGAGGCAAAGAAACAACACACCAACAAAGCATCGAGATCTATGATATCATAAACAATGCAGAATCAGAAATACATTAACCATACAATTGCATCCACAAATAACAAGATTTACAAGTACACAATTCTATGGAGGAAAAATCAAAGAACTTCATTGATAGTAGAAGTAGAAGAGAGGATTACAACCCAACATTTTGATCCAGCATCATCCTCCCAGCATGAAAGCCCTCTTCACCTCATGAAAAGCAAGATCACCCAACAATACAATGTTTCTTCTCAAAGAGAAACCAACAACACTTCTTTACAAATTACAAAATTCCAACCTCTAGATCTCTCAGCTGAGGGATCCTGTTATAGATATTTGCAGAGGGGTGAGTCAGCTTCTGGGTTTTTGATTAGCGTCATTTCACTAATAGTTCTTGGTTCCACTTGGAGATTTCATGATCTCTTACTCATCCTTGGGCAAATCCAGAGAGGCAAGTGTCATATGAGAAGTTTCTAGAAGATTCTCTGGGTTTCCACTTAGCAAACTGTCTCTGCCATTTGTGTACTCTCTCTCATCGCACCCTATAGAAGGCCTTTTCAGTTTGCATCGCACCACTTGTGTATAGCATGTGAGATGCATCGCACCTTGACCAAGGAGCAGTCTATATGGTCCAATTGTGACCAGTTCTGAGAGGTTTTTTAGGTGGAACTTTTGGGAAATGATATAATCAGTTGACCATGATCCTTTAGGGTTTGAAACAACACTTTTAGGGGTTTAAGAGCCCTTGGTTTATTGACATAGTGATTGGGGTTGCAGTGACCAAATATGTCTATAACAGGGATGGATCTTTAACTTATTTAGGCGTAGTTTCATCCATGAGTGCATGTTGTACCCATTGATGTTCCTGTTCCTCCTACAACTCATTCGTCTATCTATGTTGCTTCATATTCTTACTGAGTTGCTTCTTCATCACATGCAACTCCTTCTTTCTTCCATCTTCTGCCTTCGTACAATTTTCATGTCGCACTGTTACTTCATATCCTGAGTCTCGAAAGTTACTTTTGTTATGAGTGGATCTGCTTGATCTTGCAACTTTTCTCCACCACTATGTTTTCAACAACCTTCCTCTTGCATTCATTAAATTTGATGCGTTCACTGCATTTGCTGTGTTCGCTGCATTTACTGTGTTTGCTGCATTTGGTATGCTACTTTCAGCTGTTATCCATGATGCTGCTGCTTGATGTCCTTGTCCATGAACAACTTGATGTCTTCGTGAGTAGGTAAGCCCATGGACACTTGATCGACTACATCCCCAAGCATGCTTTGAATGGTGTCTTTCTCTCTTATCTCTTGAAAACCATTGTACCTATACCATTGAGAGGCAGATGAACACCTGTGATACTTGGAGATATGAAAACACTTATAGCAAGAAATATGTCAGTCGAAAACCAAAATGAATATGAGAACTGAGTTGCAACATACCTGGGTGAATGATCATGAAGGTTACACAATTTCGGCAGGGAGGTCGGCATACTGACTGCCAAGACTACACAAAGCACATTTTAGGCTACTGAGAGACTAACTGGTTGTTGGAACTATTGAATTCACGGTCCATTCGGGCAGTTGGCTACTGCGATTTCACAATGTGTGATTCCAATTAGGAAATATTGTTGGCCCAGGGACAAATTTATGCAAATTTTTGGTCCAAGCAGCCACTGACCTCTAGAAATGTGAAATTCAGTCTAGGAGGCTAGTTCTAGGCTAGAATTCACAAATATGGATAGGAAGGTGAGCCTTCCTTCTCCATATTGCATAATGCAGCCTTGGTGAAGGCAAAGACCGGGCCAAGGTTGGCCTGACTTGAAGACGGGCAACTGAAAGCAAGTAAGTCGATGAAATGCATTGCGACACTAAGTGATAGTATAAGTGATAAAATTTTCATGCAAAACATGAATGGAATATTGAGAAAACATATCAACATGCATGTGGGCGAGGTAGTTCACTGATTGGGCGAATGTCCATGAAAAATAGTTTCATGCATGCAACAATAGTGAGATAGCAATGAAAATTGAAACGGAGCTAGGACAAGATAGAATACATGTAAACGACATCAAGCATTAAAATAAATCAAGAAAACAACACTCACACTAATGAATACACAAAAAGCAAGACAAAAATGCAGCACAAGGCATGGGAAGCGAGCTTACCCCAAAACAACTAAGTTGAATGTGATGACTGCTTCTAGATATGATGTGGGATGTCAAAGCTACAAGCTTGATGTGAGGAATGAACTCTGCAATGTCCGGTTGATGAGTTTTGATAACATAGAGGTTGTGATGCGCATGCCATAAATCTAGGGGAAGCAACATTTGGAGGGAGGTTTCTAAATTACTCCTTGCATGTAACCTCTAACTGTTAAATATAGATCCCTGAAACAAGGGATTCCTTTGCATGCTACCTTGGGAGAAGCATCCTATGCATGCAAGTTAGTTTTTCTTGGTCCTGGAGGGAACCGATCAAGTCAGCTGCACCTACAACCAACTACTTGAATGCTGGAGAAAAATGCGCATTTCTGACTGTAAGTTGGGCTGACTGCCCAAGGGTATTGCACAATTTCTAGACAGAGCAGTTGATTGCTACCCAGATTTGTCCAAATCCTGGGCTAAACAGCTTGTTGATGGGAATAATTGCACAAATCCTGTTGGGAGGGTTGGTTGGCAAGATTGCACAATCTTGGACCCTGGTAGGTAGTCAGAGGGAATTACACAATTCCTAGAGGGAAGACTGGTTTCCCTCCAGAAATGCGCAAATTTCATTGGGAAGCTACTTAGCCTACAGTTGGACCAAGTCCAGGTGAGAAGCCTATGAAAGGAAAATATCAAATTGTGATCGAAATTCTGCCTTTCAGAAAGAAAGACATGGAAGCGTGAGTACTTGACAAAGCAAGACAAAGTGTTGTGTAAGGTTGGTAGGGAGGCTCCAAAACAGGCTAAGGAGAAAGTTTGGAGGGTGGTTATAGCTGCTACAACAAGGTGTTAAGTTCTTTAGCATTCTATTGGGGGCCTTTTTCCTTGGTTAATTCTCTACACCCTTGTTTCTATTGGTTTCCTCTTAACCAAATGCTAACACATTGGAGCCCCTTCTATCGACCTTTTTCAATTGCAAATAGTTATAAAGTGTCTACATCCTCAATCCTTCAATTGTTGACTTCCCAATGTGATCTCATCACTACCACGTGGTGCTTCCTGAGTGGTGACACATGTCACCCAAATATGGCCAATTAGGTCCCCTCAAAAAGCCAAAATTGCCTACCACATGTCCTTCCATAACGCCACATCATGTTGACGTCAGCTACCACCTGTCCATTATCAGAGCTAATCAGATGCTTCTATGTGTTCTCATTGGAGCCAATCATACACTGCTATGGGTCCTTATCAAGATCCATCACATGCAGACACATGTCTTACAAGAGGAGAGAGAAAATGGCTCACCCACATTGATTTTACGATAAAATCCTTTATTATTTCTCTTTTGGCCTTCCTAGTGGATTTTAACACAATTGAAACTTTACCCATATTGTAGCTTTTTAAAGGGTTCACACTATGAAAGTCTTGATCTCCTTTCTTTCGATCTACTGATATGTAAGACAACATGATTTGATTTTACAATGTGGTGCTCATGGGATCTTCACTCAATGAAACTGTGACATATCACGTGTGTTCCTGGCATACTAAACAATACCCATAATTTGAGTAAATATTGGAAAATATCTCTAAAAATTAGATTATTTAATCCCCCACCAAGACAAACCCAATACATCTTTCCAATTTAAAAAAACATTACTTTCACTAGATATTGTAGGTATCCATTTTTTCATTAACATATTTTATACCCCTTTTATATTTTTTCATTAACTTTGAGCTCAATTTTTTTATTCCTGCCAATATAAAAGCCCTTTACCCCCTATATATACCCCAATATATTATGTCATTTTTTCCTCAATATATATCCCCCAATATGAGTGCACATGGTATGATATTTCCCCCCTAGTGAAGACCTTGTGGTGGTGCCCGACTAATCTCTGGGGTTCTGATCTCCTCCGATTGTCGATATGAGATACAACCTTCTCCAATGTCTCGATCGTAGATCTTTGACATTGTGATGCACCATTTTACCTATCCTCTGATATACGATCACTGATAATTCCAATACAAATACATCCCGATCCTCCATTTTGATCATCGATATGCCTGGATCATCAATCTTTGATATCAGATACAACCTGCTCCAATGTCGTGACTGTCGATCTCTCATATTGAGATGCATCGATTTTCCTATCTTCTGATATGAGATCATCGATAATGACAATACGAATACATTCAGATCTCTGATTGCGATCATCGATATGCTTGGATCGCTAATATGCGATATTCCCTCTGACATAAAGCTTCAAATCCCTGAACTTTAGTAGGCCATAACGTTTGAACCAAGAATCCATTTCTAGACTTCCCCATATCTTCGGAAACCTATTCGAGAGAAATTTCTAATATAGAGGGTATGATATGGACTTTGAGTCATTCTTCTACTTGGAATTTGATTGGGAACTTCTCTTCCCATTGACTCTTTGGCTAGTTCAACACCAACTACCGTGATGATCATCTTATGGCTTCTTTAGTAATCCTACAACTACAATGGCATTCCATCCAAACACCCAATCATCATGTTGAACCTTGTTTGACATCAATTCCAACACTTACACAAGCACCTATACACCATCAAATTTACATCATTAATATCCCCCTTTGGCATTGATGGCAACACCATAAGCTCCCCCTCAGGCTTGGCATGATCTACTCCGATGCAAAGCTTCTCCACATTTGACATCAGTGGCAAAGAATACTTCACAAGAACTCCCCTTGAACCATTGTAGTCTACTCTCCCATGAATTCTACATGTTTTGTAGCTGCCACCACCTACCAAAATGAAGTCATTTGGAAGGAGGAGTCGCAACTGCTATCTACTACATGAGATACTAAAATGGTTCCCTTTGCAGTGGCTTGGTAAAGATATCTGTCACCTTATCTTTAGTGGGTAAATATACAAGTTTGACAATGTTGGTTGAAATATGTTCCCTCAATAAATGATACTTGATGGGAATACTTTTAGTTTTTGAATGCATGAATTTTTTTTTATATATGCTTATTGCACTTGTGTTGTCACATATTATTGAAAGGGGATCAGACAACTCTACTTGTATATCTTTCAAGTTTTCTTCATCCATAGAATATGCGCATATACTTTGCTTCTATCATCGACAAAGAGATAGAGCCATGTTTCTTACTAACCTGTGACACCAAGCATTATCCTAGAAATAAAATTGCACCAGAAGTACTCTTCTTGGCATCAAGACTTACAATCTGCATCTATGTAGGCCTAAAAATTGTAATATTCACTCTTAGAACACCACAATCTATACTTTGTTGTACCTTGAAGATATTTGAAGATCCTCTTGATAGCAATAACATGGCTTTCTCATGGAAAAGCCTGAAATATGGCCACAATCCCCACTGCTTGCATGATGTTTAGCCCTGAAGCTGTCAGATATAGTAAGCTTCCTATCATTGACCTGTATTTAGTCTGATTTACTAGCGGTGTTCCATATTCTTTACAAAATTTGCAGCCTGTAGTCATGGGCATGCTGACAGGTTTGCACTATTCCATTCCAAATTTCTTCAGGGTTTCCTTGAGATATTTGGATTGGGATATGAACACTCCTTGTGGAGACTAAGTAATTTGAAGACCAAAAAAGAAGGATAGTTCTCCAATCATGGACATTTCGAACTCTTTTTACATAAAATTTGAAAATTGGTGACCCAATCATTCCACATTGCTGCTAAATATTATATCATCCACATACACAACCACTATGAGTAGATGGTCACCTTCAGATTTTACATAAAGATTACTTTAAATTGTGCCTTTCTTAAACCCTTTTTGCTGAAGATACCTAACTAACCTTTCATACCAATATCTAGTGGCCTGTGTCAAACCATAGAGGGTGTTCTTTAGTTTGCATACAAGCCCTTCATCGAAGGAGAGCACAAATCCTTCTGGTTTCTTAATGTAAACCTCCTCTTCTAAATCTCCACTGACAAAAGGCAAACTTCACATCCATATGATATACCTTGATATTATTGTGGATGGAAAGAACATGAAATATTCTTATAGATTTTAGTTGAGCTACTGGTGCAAAGGTTTCATTGAAATCTACCCCTTCTATTTGGGCATATCAATTAAAGACCAATTGAGCTTTGTTCCTCATTACTTGACCGTCTTCATTTAGTTTGTTCTTAAAAACCCATTTGGTTCCAATAACATTTTTCTCTCTCAGCCTTGGAACAAGATCCCCTATGTCATTCTTTTCAATTTGGTCTAGTTCTCCATTCATGGCTTTAACCCATAACTTATCTTCACTTTCTTGACAGATGTTCTTGGGTTCTATATCTAATAGTAGAGCCAAAATTGCATGACTTGTACTTCCCACAAGTTTCCTGTCTAGACGTCTTGTCTTTGATCTGCAAGAATCTAACACATGATTTTCCTTCTACACATACCTAGAGGGTGTCTTTGGACTAGAAGATGTGCATGCTTCCTCATCTTCACTCTCTAAATCTATTTCATTCATATTAGTGGACCTCAAATATTATCTTTCTTCATCATCTGAATTCATTTTTCTTTTAAAGGATTCAAGTTTTAAACCTACTTCATCTACTATTATGTCGATGCAATCCACAATCTTCCTTATCTATTTGTTGTAACAATTATACACTTTGCTTCAAATACAGTATCGAAGCAATATTCCTTCGTTAGCTTGTGAGTCAAACTTCCCAAGGTTATTTTCATTCCTTTTAATGAAGCACTTGCTCCCAAAAACCTTGAGGTGTTTAACTAATGTAGGTCTTCCCTTAAAAAACTCATAGGGATTTTTATCACTATTAGGCATGCGTTGAGATATGTTTGACAGATATACTTCTACCTAGGCTGCTACTCCCTAGAAGTTGTGAGACACTCCTGATTCATCTAACATTTCTCTAGCCATTTCCTTGATTTTTTTGTTCTTCCTCTCTACTACTCCATTTTGTTGAGGTGTTCTAGCCATTTTGTATTGCCTCCTAATGTTTTTTCTCTTCATAGAATTCTTAAAAATCTCTTGAGTTGTACTCCCCCCTCAGAATTTCCATGTTTCACTTGATTTTTTCAAATAGAAGTTAACCTTGGAATCATCAAACACATATACATTATTAAGGGTTCTAATTTATTTTCCCACCATTTTTCCATTCTTTATGTTGCAGATCTCACAGTCTTTAGATCGAAAGGTCACATCATAGCCATTATCACACATTTGGCTAACACTGAGTAGATTATTCTTGAGACCTACTACATACAACACATTCTATGCTTTTGTTTTTTACCAAGACTCACTACACCTTTACCCTTGATTCTTTTTGAAGCATTGTCTCAAAAGAGGCATTTCTTCCTCCATCCTTTTCCTTAAACAACAAAAGTTTTATTTTATCCCTAGTCATATGTTTGGAACAACCACTATCCACATACCATTTGTTTCCTTGGTTATGAGCTAATAAGGCAAGTCCACACCACATGCCTTCTCTAGTCTTCCGTTTCCAGCTCTCGCTATCCTTCTAGACAGATTACTATCTATCATATTGGGAATTAGACAGCTGTTCAAACTTACATTTGTACTCACTTTATTTGTACCCAAAATTATCACATTTGAAGCATTCTACTTCACTTAGTAGGGGAGAGAAGACATTCGGATTTCTAGGAGAGGAATCTTGAGACTTAGAATATGTATTGTTTCTGATATTTTCATATCTTTCAACTTTGATCCTTCTACAATCAATGTATTTATGTCGAAAGGTTTGAAAATTATAGGAGTGACCATAAAACAAATAGGTATGCCTATTGTTAAAAGCATTATGAGATTGAGTAGGAAAATGTCTTGGTCGTTTGATTGATTGGTTCATTTTCCATTGGTGATCTCCTCTTTGTCTGACTTTTATTTTTTCTTCATTAATTATTTCATGATTATTCTTCCTATGATAGTGGTTCTTTGAATCCTATGGACTTGAATTTTATCTTCCCAATAAAATATTCTTGTGTATTAGAGTATCCCAAACCGATTTTGATTCTTGAAGGTTTTTCACTATTATGGATCTGATCTAGTTTCCTTGTCCCTTAGGCAAACTTTTCATTTAGAACCTTCTCATCTTTGTTTTCTCAAGATCGTTTCTTAAAGAAACAACCTCTGCTTCAATATTCTGACAGTTCTCTTCCCATTCTTGAATCAGATCTTGAAGAAATTCTTCTTTTCATTTGGCCTCATCTAGCTCTACTTTCAAAGATAGAATATCATCTTTTCATATATGTGACATCATCTCCTTTTTTAACTTGAGCACCCCTAGTTTCAACTACTTGTTCTCCTCTTCCAGTCTCTCATAGTTGCCTTGAATTTCTTTTAGTAAAAGGACTATACTGTCCTTTCCCTTGATAGCTTCCTCAAGCTTTTATTTTTGATAGAAATACTCCTCATTATGAGAGTTACACATGCCTTCCTCTGCAAGATGTAATTGTTCCTTCAGCTGCTTATTGTTCTTCCTTGCTTTATTTAATTCATTGAGGGGACTGATAAGTTCCCCTTTAAGGTCTACTACTCATTATTTTTCTTCCTCTCCAGAGTCCATAATAACTTGTTTCATGGATTATATTTCAAAGGCCATACAAACATATTTACTTGACTCATTCTCTGATGAATCTTCACAGTCTAAATCTGATGCTAAGCTATCTTCTTTGGAGTAGAACCACTTCTTCCTATAGGGATTTTTCTTCTAATGTATCTGAGACTTGTTTCCAAATATCATATCCTCTTCCCTTTCAGCCTTTTCTTTATAAGGGAATTTGGAAGAGAAATGCCCAACTTTTCTATAGTAAAAACACTTAAAGGACAACTTTCCTTTATATTTGCTTGAGTCACACTTCAGTCTTCTGGCTAGTTGAGCCAACTCCTTATCAGATTCATTGTTGGATCAAAATTGATGATCTTTGTGATCCTTTCCCTTTCTGGATACTTTGAATGTTGCTTCCTTTGGTTCATACTTTTCTATTCATAATCTCATCGCATAGGTTGTGATATTACCATGCAGTTTATCCATCTTGAGATCCTTTAAATTAGCCATTTCCTCAATAACTAAGATTTGGCATTAAATCTCATGTGTAGAGATCTTAATATTTTATGAATGATCATCTCTACCTTGAATTCTTCACCAATTCCTCTAATCATATTAATCACTTCATAAACTCTAAGGAATTATTTTTCTATGCTTTCATTCTCATTCATTTCCAAGCTTTCAAACCTCATTCTGAAATACTAAAGTTTTTCTTTCTTGACTTTGTCATATCCTTCATGAAACTCGTTAAGGTTTACACACATTTCATTATTAGACTTACAATGCATAACTTTTACAAGTTCTGATTGACTAAGACCAGTAAGATTGGCATGCTTTTCTTAACCATTTCTCAAATATAATTTTTTTTCCATCTGCATCAACAAGAAATATCAGGGATGTTGTAGTCTACTAGTAATGAAGTCAAAACATCTACTTCGAGGTACATAAGATATTTTTCCATTATTATGTTCCGAAAAGAATACTTGGTCCCATCAAAAAATAGTAATCCACTTGAGTGAACTTCTTGATTCTCTTGCCTAGACATAATTCCTTATAGATCTATCATCCATCTTTAAAATGTTCTTGAAGGAACCTTGGATCTGATACAAATTGTTGGAATAATGAATTACTAAGAGAAAGGGTGAATCAGTAATTAAGAAACTCCTTTTTCTTTTTCTTACTGTGCTTACAATCCATTCTTATGCTCTTTAACTTGTGAGATAATTCATTCATAACACAATGAACCAATAATATTTCAGACACACATATCAAATACCAAACACATGGGAAACACACATTTGAAACAGTTTTTTTCACGTGGAAACCCATTGGGAAAAAACCACCAATTTTTTCTTTGTTTTTTGATGTAAATTAAGCACCTACTTAATTACATCTGTTTGTTTATGATCACCCACTCATTGGAGGCATCGACCCCCTTTGTTTAGAAAGCACCAACTTCCCAAGAGGCACCAACTTGCCTTTGCTTAGAAAGCACCAGCTTTCCAAGAGGAACCAACCTCTTTAGTATGCAGTAACCAGCTTCCCCTTGCCACTATTCTACTATTTCATACAATTTTCAGACTGAAAATAGAGACATACAATTATACAAGTAAAATACCAATAAATAGTTGTCTCCAGATTCAAATTCTGGATTCTACTTTATGTATTCACTTGCAACATACCTCTTCTTGCTACTCATAGCAAGACTTCCTTTGAGTTATTCCTTCACTGTCAAGGGATCTTCATTAATTTCATCAAGCAATACCCTCTCCATTCTCCACATGATATACTGGCTGCTCTTGCTGCACTATCAACCAAAGTCTGCTCAGGTGCTTGAACCTCTCTATCACTATGTGCTTCACTCACTACTCAATACGCTCACACATATTCTCAACCCTTAATTAGATCAATGGAAGTTCTGAGTTTTTTCCATGTTCTATAATAAGATAAAGGTTGTCTCTATCACCATCCACACTGCCTGAGAGTGTACTCCTGGCATGGAAATCCATTCTTCTCTTGCATCACACTTTACAAATTATGTCGCTACATTAAAACTTAAGAATGGGCTTAATTTAATTCACCATATCACTGTATGAATCTCCATGTTGAGAATTTAATCTTAGTCTACTTGCACATTCCACTGAGACTCCCCATGCCTACTCGTGGATTAGAGAGATTGACTGTAATTCTACATGGCTTCCCTATTCTTCATTTAATTCTCTGGTATGTGCACAGGACATTGGAGATGGCTTTCTTTCAACATCGAGACAATCTAAACAATTTTTTGACAGTCTCCATTTATTCCAGCGACGAAGTCCTCTGCCTCATTAACTCTTCAGCTATCAACCCATACGCCTTTAACTCTCTGTATTACACTATATCTGATCTTTTACGCATTGAGACTTTTATTCATAAACACATATGAAAACAATGAATTTTGATTATGTCTTGCCTCCTTATTGTTTAGCCCCTTTTCGAATTTCCATCATAGGATCAGGTACATTAACTGAAGGCTTATCCTTAAGGAACTAAGTCCTTTAACTTTCTATCAGAGGAATTTTTCCTTTTTTAATTCTCTGAGCACTTGTTTCTATTAGTTTCCTCTTGACCAAGCACTAACACATCAAAGCCCCTTCCATTGGCCTTTCTAAATTGCACTCTTATAAAGTATCGACATCCTCAATCCTCCAATCGTCAACTTCCCTATGTCACATCATCACTGCCATTTGGCACTTCTTGAGTGGTGACACATGTCACCTGGATCTGGCCCATTAGGCTGCCTCAAAATGCCAAAATTGCCTGCCACATCAGTTGCCACCTGTCCCTTATCGGAGTTAATTAGGTGTTGTCATCTACCTTCATTAGATCCAATCATACGCTGCCATGTGTCCTTATCAGGACCAATCAAATATCGTCACATGTCCTACTAGAGGAGAGAGAAAAGGGCTTTCCCACCTTGGTTTTACGATGAAATCCTTTGTTATTTCTCTTTTGGCAATCAGAACTTTACCCATATCGCAACTTTTTAGGGGCTTCACATTGTGAAAGTTATGATATTCAATCTTTTAGTCTGCTGATATGTGATACAACCTGCTTCGATGTTACAATGTGCCACTCCATCGATCACTAGGGTTCTAATCTCCTCCGATCATTGATATGCAATATAACATGCTTCGATGTTGTGACCATCGATATTTAATGTTGTGATGCACCGATTTTCCTATCCTCCAATATGTGATTGCAAATAATTCCAATACGAAGACATCTCGATCTCCAATTGTGATCTATGATTTGCCTGGATCATCGATATCCAATATGCGATATTCCCTCCTACATAAAGCTTCAAATCCATGAACTTCAACAAGCCATAGCTTTTAAACCAGGGATCCATTTTTGGACTTCTGCATATCATTTGAAAGCTCTTTTAGACCAATTTCTAATGGAGAGGGTCATATATAGAATTTGAGTCCTTTTACTACTTAGAAGCTGATTGAAAAATTCTCTTCCCATTGACTCTTTGGCTAGTTGAACACCAACTACCATGATGATCATTTTATGGCTTCTTTAGTAAGCCCACAACTACCATGGAATTCCATCCAAACACCCAATCATCATGTTGGACCTTGTTTAACATCAATCCCAACACTTAACCACATATACACCACCAAATGCCCAACATAGTTATTAATTTATGTACGGGGTTAAAACCTACATTTCGTAGCACCACCTATTGAAATGATATGTATTGTGAGGTGTCTGTTGATTTGGAAGTGATTCTATTTTAATTAGGGTACGATTCAATGCATTTTGATTTGGAATCAAATTCTTCTTATATCATTAAAATTAGTGCAATGAAATTAAATGGAAGTTCCAACTTCTTATATCATTAAAATGAGCGTTGTCAAATTAAAATAAAATGTCAACTTAAACCAGTCAAATGATGTTAATTTAGGACACCAATATTACTATCAACATGGAAAAGGCTAATTAGAAAGAGTAGTTGTATGTTCTAACACCTTTTTTAGTTAAATAATAAATTCAACCATTCATAGTGGACTATCTCATCTCCCATGTAAGTAATGTAGGTTCTAACCCGATAGAGAAATTACTTGCAAATAAATTCTTAAAACATAAAAAATATACAATGGAAAGAACATAAAATAAATATACACACATTTTTTCCCCTAAATCCCAAAACTGGGACTACTAGATTTAGTTTTCATTATATTCCTTTCAATGTTACAATACAGATCTATAGATGTCACAGCATTCATATACCCCAATCCACTAACCCTGGATTATAACATACCCATAGTTCCCTTAGTCAAATGTACAAAATACCATGGACATAAAACCATTGGGTAGGTCTGCCCACCATCTTTGGTTCTGCCACCCATCCTTAGGTCCGCATAAAAAATAAATTTCTCGTGGCACTGCGTCATGCCCCGTGTAGGGAGGTTTCTACCCGCCTATGATCCCCACATTGCGCTTGACACAATGTACAACATATATAGCTAGTCTTGGAAAGAATATAACACACACAAAACAAGTAAAACCTAAAAATGAATAAAAAATTAATGTCTTTCCTGCCATGATTTACCCTACTATCTCGTGCTTTGATAATGATCTCTTCGCATATTAACTTGGTATTAGAGCCAATATTCGAGTTTCTATTCTTTTGTTGATGACTTCCTCACATATTAGCCTAGTATTAGAGGTAAGTATCAAATTCCCATTTGGGGCCTTAACAAGCAGAAATGAGGTATTTTTTACACACCCTTACTGCTTGAGAAAAGCGAGGGGTGTAGATGAATCTTTCAAGCATATTATTACAAGTTTCAAATACACCATTTGTATATATTGAGGGATTTTAGAAATGTTTTTTAGACATAACCACTATAAATCTATGGATTTCATGATAGAAATTTCTGGTGAACATTTTAGACAATTCGTGGATTTATTGAGACATATTTTGCAACATTTTATATGGTAATTTTTTCTCTCATTGCATACATTTCCAGTTTAAAATTTCAAGGCATTTTCTATAGTAATTTTTTCACTCATTATAGATCAAATTCTAGACCAAGGATCCCACCAATATCAAGTCAACTGATCTTCCTTCCCAATATTTTCATAATAGAAAAACATAGATCATACCTTGTAGGCTCTTCTATCCTCTTCAAATCCTTAATAAGTTGCAAACTATAAATTTGTAGGCTCTTATAGCTTCTTTGCATCCCTTTTAAGTTGCAAACCATGTATTCATAGGCTCTTCTCACCTCTTTGTATCCTTCATAAATTAGATACTATAATTTTTTATTTGAATCTCTTTGCATTTCATAATCTCAAATCACTATTAGAAAACTCATCTAATTGTGCATATAATTGTGGTTGTACAATTTGCAAGCATCTCTTATTCTAATGTGGCTATATCACATACGTGGAAGATAATCCTAATGAGCATATATAAATAATCAAAAAACATTTTTATAGTTTGATTTCCTTGTGGTTGTTCCCTTAATTAATTGTGAGTTCATTGGTTATGATCAATAGGTTCTCAAGTTCCGAGATTTTTAAATATTACTTGAATATTTTAAATGCATAGAACTTCCATGTAACTCACTTCTACTATTATAATACTCTTTTGGTTTCTTCAAGACATTTCTCCACATCCCTTATGAAACTTGATAACAGTTTCTCTCATTTCATGGAGTGTTATAGGACTATCAACCAAACAAGTATTTTTCAAATATATCTTCATCAAGTGACACAAGTTGAATTAGGATAGAATAAATTGACAAAACATCTATTATGCTGTCTAGTAGGCAAAGATCAACTAGAGATGAAAAGATTAGAATAAAATTCCATAGATGCATGGAATTGTTTCTTGCTAAAGGGGGGCCATGTTCTTATGAAAATGAGAGCATAGATGACATGGAGGTTCCTTTGAGGTACAAACATCTAGTGAAACCATGGGTACCCAAGGATCTTCCTGAAATAAACATAAATTGTTCTGTCAATGAAAGGATAAAATTATAAATCATATTTCTCGATCATCATTACATTGTTTGGTGCTATTTTCCATGGATGACGTAAAGGTATGTTACGGAAGATTAACTGAATTGATGGAGTATGTGGGACCGTATTACATATACAATAATTGGATACATCTAGTCCAATATACCAAATTTATGCAAAGATATAGTGTGGCCGCAAAATATAGACAACTAAAAGACAACGATCAAAATAAAGGTGCAATATTGTGTATTGATGAAAGACCAAAAGACGCAGGGAATATTGCTGGGTTTATAAATAGTACATGGCCCATGACAACAAATAAGAAAATGTTGAATATGTTGGAAACCTGTCAACCAAGGGGTCTACCTGACGTGAATTCCCAATTAGACCTCACAACATTTGGTGTAGGAACCTAATTCGTAATATTGGCCTAGTTTCCATATATATCAAAGCTATGACTTCGCTCTAACTGACAACAAGAGCGAGGGATGCAATGGTACCTTCAAAAATAAAGAAGGTATGCTTGGTGAGTGTTCAATTTCAACTATGTGAAGATTCTTCTACTACATGGGGGGGGAAGTGCGCCTCTAGGTGAGAGGTAAAAGTACCACCCAATAAGAGACAGACAATAACTAGGAGGGTCTGTCTAATATTCATCTGAATAGTCCACAGCGGATGCGACGGTCATTACAACCAAAAAATGAAGAAATATCTGTCTAATATCTCTTGGAATAGCCCATAAGGATGGGGACATCAATAAGAACCATTAAAACACATTCTTAATAATATAAGTAATAAAATAACCAAAATATTTCAACTATCTTAGCACATGTATAAGGAAACATGAATTACAAACATACACATAATAGTATTACAAACATTCATAATCCATGCATGAAGAATTTTCTAGCCTTGAGGGTTTATGTTATTAAGTAAAATTTCTAAGAAACATGTTTACAATTTACATCACTAGCTTCAGTAGTGGACCATTTGAGCCACTCCTTTCTCCTCAAAGAACTAGCTTATCTCTCTAATGCCTTGTGAGAGTAGCCAAGGTGAAAAGTCCTTTTCTCATACAATGAGGGAGTATATATCACCAAGAGGTGTTAAGATTAGGTATGTTCTATGCTAGAGAAATTTATTTAAATTTTCACAGTTAGCAATCACATCAGAATTACGATAAATTGAAGATAGAACATAAATATAAAACGCAGTAGACAAGCCAAGACAAGAGGACACAGGATGTGGCGCAAGCCAGGGATAAACCCCACAATGTGTGGGGAAACCCTTGATCAATTCTTCTTTTATTTTCTTCAAAGTTCAGCAGAGAAAGAGAGAGAGAGAGAGTACATTTACAACATAAGTCAACGCTTTGACTTTCTCTAGATCTAAGCATAGATCATCTCCTATAATGATGGGATTAGTTGAAGACATTCTGCTTCAACTGATTCTCCTAGGTGACATCTTCACCTATCCATTTCGTTCATCTGCTGCACCTTACTATATAGCACCATCAAGCTGCATCATGCTGCTCATGATCACTGTGTAGCCCATACATCAAGTTGTCCATGACCTCATACTTCATGCTTGCCCATGTGTCATGTTGCTTTATTATTTCATCATACTACCCATACTTATGATTACATTTATCATGATACTATCCATGCTCCATACATCATGCTGCTCATAAGGCTGCCCATGCTATCCTTCTGTTGCTTCATTATGGAGTTCATACACATATCAGCCTTAGCTACTTTCTATGGCTTACAACTAGGCTATGGTTCCATGCAATCCCATTATTTTTGTATAGGGTTTTCTCAGGGATATGACTGTCTATATAATTGTATTCCATACATTAAACTAGACAGCGTATTCAACATGTTTCTTCTTACCTTGCTACCTTGACTGCGTTTCATCACTTTTGACTTTACAACACGTAAGTCTCCAGCGTTGACTGCGTATATATTTCTGAGCTGCGTGTAGTCTCCTTTCATGACTGCGTTTCAATTTTCATTCCTTACTGCAGCTATGGTTTCACTGTGGATAGGACATCACTGTAGCTAGGGCATTACCTGTGGCTAGGGCATCACATATTTCTGTCCAACGTCAGCGTATATATATGATGCTCAACGTATCCACGATGCTCAGCGTATCCACGATGCTCAGCGTATCCACGATGCTCAGTGTATCCACCTGCATAAATATATTACTGCATAAATATATTATGTGGCCCCGATCGCCCCCGATATTATTGTACATCATGATGAAGCCTACGATGATGCCGACGGTGCCGAATACCAAAAGCGCTACGGCTAGGGAAATTTATTTAATGGGAGGACTGTTGTGTACAGCGTAAGAGCCCACTGAATCATCCTCTGTGATGGAAAACGCGTGATCTACATACGCCATGAATTCTGAATCAAACCCTCACAGCTTTAAACTCAAATCCTTGCAGCTCCAAATGTTTATATTACAGCAGTATGACTACGTGACATTCATTCCCGTATGTATATTATAACTGCATGGTAATTGCGTTCCCATATGTGTGGTATTATATGGCTGCGAGGTATGCCTTCTTTTACTGCAGCTAGGGTAAGGCTAGATCAACCTTTAGAGAAACGAATTCTCCTTTAGATCTCTCTGACCACAAAAACCCAAACACATGGAGAGAGATCACAAGAGATGAGTGCAAATGAAATTAAATCCTCATCTATTTATACTAAAAACGTAGAGGTTGAATAGACACGTCGGCTGGGCTTCTAGAGCCTACATAAGAGCTGGTCGACTTGATAATAATTACATAAACAAAATAAATTCATATATCCATAAATACTTATCGGTATCGGATGATCTTTGGATCAATCCTACACCTCTCGATGAGAGGGATTCAATAAAAATATCAGCTGCCATAAATAAGCCGACCCACATGGAGTTTGGCCCCAGTTGCCAATTTAACACTCCCTCTCAACTAGGGGGAACTCCATTCGTTCATCCATAAATCCAACTGTACTATCTCTGCCATTAGTTCCTTGCACTACTCTGCCTAGCTCTGCTGGCTCTACTCAGCTCTGCTGGCTTTGCTCTGCTCTACTCAGCTTTGCTGACTCGGCTCTGCTCTGCTCAGCACTGTCGGCTCTGCTAGCTCTGCTCTGCTCAGCTTTGCTTGCTTGGCTCTGCTCTGCTCAGCGCTGCTGGCTCTGCTAGCTTTGCTCTGCTCAGCGCTGCTGGCTCTACTGGCTCTTCTCTGCTAAGCTCTACTGGCTCTACTCTGCTCAGCTCAGCTCTGCTAGCTTTGCTCAGCTCTACTGGCTCTGCTCAGCTCTGCTAGCTTTGCTCTGCTCAGCGCTGCTGGCTCTACTGGCTCTACTCTGCTAAGCTCTACTGGCTCTACTCTTCTCAGCTCAGCTCTGCTGGCTCTGCTCTACTCTGCTCAGCTCTGCTAGCTTTGGTCTGATCTGCTCATCTCCGCTGAACTATGAAGAAGAAGAATTGATCGAGAATGTCTCATACCATTCTCCACTGACCCGAAGTCAGACTCAGAGTGCATATCACTAGTCCCAGACTAGTCTCAACCGACCCGAAGTCAACGTCATAGTATGTACGACTCTTACTGGTCCCAGACCAATACTGCACTGACATGAAGTCAGTCTCGGAGTATATACCACTGGTCCCCTCCTTATGACTTTTTTACTAGCCTCATGGTTGTTTGATTTCCTATGACTTTTCATATTACATGACTCTCCATATTACATATGTGTCTTTTGGACTTCCACTTTACAGTTAATATAATATACATGGTCCACAATGATGATGCAGCATATGACAACTCATGAAAAGACATGACATGGAACTATTGATATGAACTTCTTGAATGATGTGGAAACTTTAAGCCACTATTGCTGTTGTGAATGATGTATACTTGATAATTCTCCTATCTTCCACCCCCTCATGGCTTGGGGATAGGAAACTTCAATTCTCTTAAGTCTTGAGTTGTGGTCACGATTTGGTGTCCCTTTGCTCTTTCTTGATAGATCAACTTACATTCTTAACTATAGAATGCCATTTGCATGTTCTCCTCCTTCATACCATTATTCATCATCCTACCATTGTATGATAATATACCTGTATTTGCAATTCACTCATGATGACATGACATTAGCTTGAAAAAACCTCCTAGCGTAAGATGATGCATTCTGATTGACGGACTAAGCCCAAATCAGGTAGCACGGTGGAAAGGGGGCTCAACAACTGTGCATTGTGTAGCTTTAGCAGCTAGGACTAAGTCTTGAGGCCCGAGATTGTCCAATGCATAGTTCGGGTTGGGCTGAGGGACAATGATGCACAGTTTTGGCAGTTAGATGCTCATAATGATGGGATGACCATTATAGGATATTTTTGAACATTTATAAGAGGGAAGGGAGGTTTGTCCATTGTAGGATTACATAGTTTAGGAGCTAAAGGAGGGAACCTGAGGATTTGTCTTGTGCGATGTGTAGTTAAAGCCAGGTTTTATGAGAGGCTTGCGCAATTATGGAGGTGAAGGTTGGGACTTGGGTTCAGGAATTATGCAGTGCAGTAGTCCTAGGGGCAGGAACTATGCATTTTGTAGATTCAAGGGTAACAGTCACTACTATAGGAATGGAATTTTGTAATGCATAGTCTAGGTGGTCTGGGTGAAGTCAAGTTGAAGGGTAAGGAAGCCTCTTTGAAAATGGTTCAGTGTTAGACCAGTGAGATCGATATGTGAAGGGATAAGGCTTGGAATGTGATATAAAAATTATAATACTTGATGACTCAACAACATTGATCACCAACGACATACGAAAACTACATCTTCTTATGTGTGACCACTTTATGAGAAGTTAAGACAAGTGCGACATCTAAGATACACTTTACAATGACCATGCTGACACTTGTGTGATAATGCTAAATTTTTTTTGAATGAGTGCGATAGTTGTTTACATAGTTAGGAAAAATATTAAAAATAAATATGGACCCTTGAAACCACTAGAATGAGCTTTTACACTTGATTCGACAACCTACATGCAAAAATATGACATTTTTCCTAAGTAGAAAACAAGACCAAAACACTTCAAAAGGATATATGAAATGAGTCTTAGTGTTTGGGACAACAATGTACAAGGCTGAGGAAGGCTATGAAATTGAGCATAGGCCAAAATTTTGGAGGGTATTGTAGCCGCTACAACACTTGACGACACATTGGTAGAATTCCAGCTTCTCTGTTTTCGTTAAATCTTCTGTGCAGGGCTTTGGTTCTTCGGGGAGTATTGATTCATCATGTTGATTACTTTGGAATTTGTTGTTGGGAAAAGTATCCAATACAGAATGACCCTATCCCACTCTAAGGGTGATAGTACCTCAGCAACAACTGAATGCAAAGCTATTCAAGATTACTTCTTTATGGAATGAGAGAGGGAAGAGAAGGATGATCTACTAACCGTTATCTTGCGCTTAATAGTCGATCCAGTCTTCACTCCTTGCTGCTTGCTCCTAGCTCCTTGCTCTTTCACCGGCCCAGCTACACAAAGATCCTGTAAAAGCACAAGAAAAGGAAACTAAAAGAAGCATACATCCATAATCGATTCAGGGATTAGCATAAATCAAATATACAAGCATCTATTCACCATAAAGACACATGCATATAGAAGAACCTCAAATACTTTATTGATAGAAGAAGCAAAGTTCTAAGAGAGTTACAACCATAATAGGCCCAATCCAGCAACACCTCCCAGCAGAAAGAAATCTCCTCTTCACCTCCTTCAAGCAATCACCCAATAGTTCTATACACAAACCAACAGCACTTCCTTGCTTGCACAAAATTCCAGCCTCCCTAGACCTCATGAGAGAGCTCTATATATAGGGTTTTGGAGAAAGGATGAGTCATCTTGAGACTGGCATGAAGCTGACTAGTGTCCTCTCCCACTTCAGTTAATCTTCAGTTCTTGAGTCCACTTGGAGATTCTTGCTTCCACTTGGAGACCAAGACCCTCTTACTCATCACAAGGCGAATTCCTTGACCCAAGTGTCAGTTTGGAAGCTTCCTGGGCAGTTGACACCTTGCAGAATGACTGTGCCACTTGGCCAATCTCGCCCAGCGCAGGTAGCCTTCATTAGATTTGACATTCAGTGCAGGTACAGAGTGGAGCAGTTGACATTCAGCGCAAATGCTCAGTGGAGCAGCTGACATGATCCAGAAACTGCTTGTTTTTGAGTGTTTTCAGGTGGAGAACTGATTTTCAGTGCTGTGGTTTGCTGACCTTGTTCCTCTAGGGGTAAGAACAACATGTTTAGGGACTTTGGATCCCTCAGATTATTGACATTTCATGCTCCATGCTGTTAGGCACAAAAATGTCTATAACAGTTGCCCCCTAAAGTATGAGGTCGTTTATCGGGTGAAATGCTTTATCAGGAGGATACGAAGTTCATTCAATTGCTGAGAGGTGCCCTGTAATAAAATACAATACAATACATTATTTTTCATTCTGCTTTCATGATCTAGCTGAGGCGGGCATTCCCATGCTCAGCTTTATAAATTCATTTTGGTACATAGAACAGACGATCGTCTGATGGTAGACTGATAATTCTCTGCTGAAATTATCATCCTTTGAGTAGGATTATCATCTGTTGCAATGATGTACATATCAAATGTCTTTATATCCTGAATATATATCACAGCCCGGATGGATGAAACTAGATCCGGGGTCTTCGAAACTTGTTCGATCTTCACTCTAAGTACAAGTCGATCCATGTGAGAATTGCGCTGAAGTCGAACATGGAAAGACATCGCTTGATTACCGGTCAATAACGTAAACCATTAACAAGCGCGAGAGGAATCACCAATAATGACAATGACCCTCAAGGTACTGCAGTACAATTCACGTGGTGTGAATAAAGGACTTGGCGTCGAACACCACGCAAAATCTTCTGGTCGAAGGTCATTGATGTATACCTGTCGCCGGAAATGAGAAACTTGCCATTGAGGCATGCAAGCTTCAAAGTACTGGGGGGTTTTGTTCCTAGATCAACTTCTCGGATAATGAGCTGAAGTCGAAAAGAAGCGATCCGTCAAAGGAGGGCCTTAATGAATCCCACATCGATGACACAGAACGGAGCTAATGATTTTAGTGGAGGTGAAAACAATCTGTGAAATATGACTCAAGGTGGCGATCATGGGTGGATGAAAGATGATGTATGGCAGTGGATGGGACACGGTTGACTCTTTCTGAACACATCTCTTGAACATATAATGACACTGATGTGATGGATCGGTAGCATTACCCCAAATGTGGATGGTTTGGCGAGGACCATGGTGATGAGACCGGTGAATGTCACAACCCAACCCGATGAGATACGGAGGACAAAGTGTCATGTTCAAGAGCGACTTGCTACCATTAAAGCTTTGAGGTTCTCCCAATTTTTCCCCAGTCATTTCTGACCAGTACCTCTTTATTTTTGTCAAGCTTGAGGAGGATAACATATGCTTGTTCTATAACCTGCCCTTCGGGCAAGCCCATCGCTATGTTTTAACGAGCCTAGCGATAGGGAAACTCGTTCTCGTCTAAAGACAAGTTTGTCGCTATTTAATCATTTTAACGAGTCTAGCGACAAACACAACTCGGTCCTTTTCATTTTTAGAGAGTCTGAAAAGGTACATAAAGTTAACTCCAAAGTTCTTTTTTCGTCATCTAATCCCTTAAGTCCGAAAAAGTATAAAACAATACAGAAGGGATGAGTTTTCAATTACTTTAACGAGCCGAATAAAACAAGCGCTCGACCTTTTTGTGCAATAATCCCTCCGGTCCAAAAAGATTAAAATCTAGAGGATGGATAGCTCTTCTGGTCACTTTAACGAGCTGGAAGGCCAAAACTCGGAAAACTTTTCATTTTTTACGAGTCAGGAGAAAAGAGCTCAAAGAAGACTCGTCTTTTGAGGAACGAGTGATAAATAGGGATAGCAGTAGATTCCAGGTACAGGTTGGAATTTTCCAATCACGGCAGTGTCACAAGGATGGCTAAGTGAAATCACTCTTCGCAGCTGTTCCTCAAAATGGGTAAACAATCATATGGAGGTGAACGATAGGCCAAATAGAATGGAGGTGGCAGGTGTAAAACACGACCAAGGCTTTTATGGCTAATAAATTTACGATCACAATGGTTATTTACCGGTACTAGGTTCATTTTTTAAAGAGCTTGAATGCGCCAAAACACTGCTCAAAAGCTTATGTTTATTTTTTAACGAGCATGAACTATGACGCTAAAACTGCTCGGATCTCGCTTTTCTATTTTTTAACGAGCATAAATTCCGCGGTAAAACTGCTCGATATACCAGTCATAAGATAAGAAATGTCTCTTGTGAGATAGCTATTTTTTATGGAGCTTTATCTCACGAAGCTATGCTCCTAATTTGGCAAATTTTGACCTTTGCCCCACATCCTTTCTTTATGCAAGTTTGGAAACGGCTAATCCTACGAGTTTAAAGGGTTAGACCTACAGGTTTAAAGGGAGGACCTAAAAATTTAAAAAATAAATAGTCGTCCCTTGCTTGCACTCCGAAAGGTTGCATGCCCCCAGGTATGAAATACAATCTCAAGGCTGCCCCTACTTATCCGATAAAACATTTGTTTTAAAGGGTGAGGCTTGCCTCTTTCTGGTTACCCAAAGAATGGTTTTATTTGCTGCCACAAATGAAACTCTTTCTTCGGCGATGTCTATCATTAGGTTACTCAAAGATGGTTACTATTTGCTGCCGCAAAAGAATCCCTTTCTTTGGTATTGCCTACCTATTTAGACAAAGTTGAATGACCTTTGTCAGACAAGTAACCTTATCAAAAGAATCCTGTTCCAGAACAACCCCTCTTCCTTTTCGGACGGGGTACGGACTAGTCATATTCTTCCGCGAAAATTCTACCTTATACCCAGGGTTTCCTCTGCCCGAAGCAGACCAGGATGCATGCCCTCTGGGTTCCAGTCCCATCTTTCCGAATCACTTGCACTTATCGGGAAGGAGGACTGGGGGTGGAGACATTTCTTGGGTGAATAGACCATTGAGGGTTGGTATTTGACTATTTGCGATGCGTGATCCCGGAAATGAAAGTTGGTCTACGAGCTTGACCATTCTTCCTTCGTGGGGAAAACACATTACTCTAAAGAGTGAGGAGACTATAGCTCCCATGCAATATATATAGTCTCGTCCAAGGAGTAGGTTATAATCCAAGGGTCCTTGAACGACCATCACGTTCATTTGAACGGTCTTCCCTTTCAATGTAACAGGCACATTGGGGAGGATCCCTAACGGTCGACTGGTTCCTTTGTCAAAACCCGAGAGATTTCTTATCTCAGGTAAAAGCTCCGGGGAACCCAGTGCTTTCCAAGCAATAGAGGAAAGGATACTCATAGATGCCCCTTAATCAATGATAGTTCCAACCATTATCATTCTATAAATTTGGACGATGATTCTGAATGGTATATTGGCTGGTAACCGGGGTCTGCCTAGTTGGTTCCAATCAAAGGACACAACCAGGTTGCTTGGTGGTGGGACCGAATACACGGCCGGATACGATCCTGACGATGTTCCTTCCTGCGATAAAGGAATGGGCGCATTACCCTTATGCTCATCAGAATCTGTGTTGATGAAAAGAATCTGGATGGTGTCATCCTTATTCTCTTCAGTGAGGGTGTCACTTGAAGATGAATCTTCAGTGACGGTGTCATTTGAGGATGAAACCTCTAAAGGAAGAACCGAGTCAACTGCCGTATCGACCTTTAGACTTTCAGCTGGTCTGGATTCAGTAGGTTCATTTTCAATGACTGACGCTTCAGCTGACCACTTGAGCGGGCCAGCTATATTTTCAACCAACGAAGGACTTAGCACGAGTTTTTTGTATCCAGGAGGAAGTATTACCGGTGAAACCGGGCGATCTTCCAAAACTCTCTTCGCTTCGTCTAAGAAGGGACAACGGTGGATGGCGTGACCGCCTTCGCACAGTCTGCAGGGGGATCTTGCTCCCCCTCTTCGTCTTGAACCTTCACTTTCGCTGGTTGACGGTAAACAATAAACATGGCTATCAGAGGTTGATGCTCCCGAATTGTGCAAACGAGGTGACCAGTCCCTTAGTATCCGGGGAATACAGGGACAATCTCTATGGAAGTGGTCTCCTCTACATATGACACATGGCGATTTAGGCCCGGTTTGTGCTGTGTGTGGGTTTTTGTCAGATGTCTTTTGCTTGCCCCCAGTCGCCTTAGGCTCCTTCTTCTTCTTTTCTTTCTTCTTCTTTTCCTTCTTCCCCATGGGAGCTTGGCTTTTGCCAGCCCCACCTTGCGAAGATGGAGGATTAGAGGAAGAGTTATAAGAAGTGGAAGGCTGGTGGGCAGCTCTAGACTGATCTAACAGTTGACTCGACTATTCAGGAACCATGGTGGTCTGAACTACATTAGTTGAGAATAGCCAAACAGGTAGGCCAATTGTCAGTCCTGGAAGCGACAATGTGGCCATGTGGGGTGCACCAACTTCTCCCCAAGAGGAGAATGGACTAGGACTTCCATCATGTGGAGTTCCTTGGTTAGGGCGTTCCATGTTCTCAACTTAAGATCAACGTGGGAATAGGAGGTGATTATGTTCCGTTTAAAATAAATTTTATAACGACGCTTAGACACAACTTGCTTTTTCACTTTTTAAGAGTCGAGAAAAAGCTAAAGATGACTCTAGTCTCCTTCGATGTTTTAACGAGCCCAAAGTGACAAATGCTCGGATGGACTTTTTCAGTTATAGAGTTTGAAAAAGGCCAAACGAAACTGCTCTGGAGTTCTAGGCAGAGGGTGTGCCAAACTTTTCGCAAAACCACAGAATACGTTTTACGGTACGGGTGGTCGATCTTCGTGAATGTTGTGTTCACTGCATTGCAATCAGTAGGGCGGCCGACACGGTTTCCTATGGATAAAGGCTTTGATCCTATAGGGGTCTCCCTATATATACACGACGGTACGTGGGAGCACAAGTCCATATTGATACTTATCGCTTCACCGTGGAGGAATCACCCAACCACTCAACGCTAAGATATCACGTTTAACGACGCCGGAACACGTCTCTAGCTTAGACCTCTAGATGTTTGCGTTATGTTTCAATGCGTTGTTATGTAAATTCAATTTATTTTAAGGTTGATCTTGTTTAGCAGTTTGCCTTTATGGATCACCACGAGATGTATAGTAACACTCCTAAATGCAGTCTAAGATGAGAAGCAAGCCTTTCAATCTTTCAACTTTGAAAACTTTAACTACTGAGGGAAAAGAAAGATAACACCTTTTCACGCAAATCATAGAGCACACACTAATGCATTTTCCCTAAATCAACATGCAAACTGTCATAATGCACATGCACAATGCAAGTATTTCTTTTCTCTTTCTTAATGTTGGTGAAATGCAAAAAGAAAGTTGTTGTATAAATTTGAATTCAATTTCAAGTGAAAGCAAACAAGTTTGTCCAAAATCAAAAGACACCTTAAGATTTACTTGTTTCAACACTAGAAATATCTAAATTCAAACCATATGATGAAAGTAAAAGCTCAATCAGCTATGAACAGCAAATAAACTAACTCTTAAGATCAAAACGACACTTTAACACAGGTCTAGATCTAAGAGGCCACAGCAAGACTAGTTCACTTTCGTTATGGGAAACTGTAAATGCATAAGAAATACACAAAGAACAAACACAGTTTCTTTATACAACTGAGGCGAAATAGTGACAAGGAAAGTTGGTTTCAGATAGGCCTACTGACTGGTAACAAACAGCAAAAACAAGATTGAAAACAAGGCAAGACACAGCAGGAAACCCCAGCAGCACAAGGCAGGACTGGTCCAGCGCAGGTGGAACACTGCCTATTTGACCTTCAGCACAGGTAGCCCCTTCGGGAACTGCGCTGAAATGCAAACAGCCTTTGTACAGCCTGCACTGAAGAACGAGACTTTCATCTCTCTTGGTTTCCGGGTCACAGCTTTCTCAAAAATTCACAGTTTTTGCTCAAATCAGAAGCTATCAGTCAAGGACACACTAAGGAATGACAAGGAGGATGAAAAGCTATCACTAAGAGCTTATTAGAGTCCTTGTGGATCAGCTCTTCAAATTATAAACTTGCCCAGAAACTGAGCTAGAGTAGCTGCCCTCTACTTTGTATTCGAAAGATTCGAACACAGTTCGATTCGGTACTCCCTTTGTTTATAAAATGAATAGCAAAAACACAAGTAACCAACAAGATACGATCCCCAGCGGAGTCGCCAATTTGTTGTTGGGAAAAGTATCCAATACAGAATGACCCTATCCCACTCTAAGGGTGATAGTATCTCAGCAACAACTGAATGCAAAGCTATTCAAGATTACTTCTTTATGGAATGAGAGAGGGAATAGAAGGATGATCTACTAATCGTTATCTTGCGCTTAATAGTCGATCCAGTCTTCACTCCTTGCTGCTTGCTCCTAGCTCCTTGCTCTTTCACCGGCCCAGCTACACAAAGATCCTGTAAAAGCACAAGAAAAGGAAACTACAAGAAGCATACATCCATAATCGATTCAGGGATTAGCATAAATCAAATATACAAGCATCTATTCACCATAAAGACACATGCATATAGAAGAACCTCAAATACTTTATTGATAGAAGAAGCAAAGTTCTGAGAGAGTTACAACCATAATAGGCCCAATCCAGCAACACCTCCCAGTAGAAAGAAATCTCCTCTTCACCTCCTTCAAGCAATCACCCAATAGTTCTATACACAAACCAACAACACTTCCTTGCTTGCACAAAATTCCAGCCTCCCTAGACCTCATGAGAGAGCTCTATATATAGGGTTTTGGAGAAAGGATGAGTCATCTTGAGACTGGCATGAAGCTGACTAGTGTCCTCTCCCACTTCAGTTAATCTTCAGTTCTTGAGTCCACTTGGAGATTCTTGCTTCCACTTGGAGACCAAGACCCTCTTACTCATCACAAGGCGAATTCCTTGACCCAAGTGTCAGTTTGGAAGCTTCCTGGGCAGTTGACACCTTGCAGAATGACTGTGCCACTTGGCCAATCTCGCCCAGCGCAGATAGCCTTCATTAGATTTGACATTCAGCGCAGGTACAGAGTGGAGCAGTTGACATTCAGCACAGATGCTCAGTGGAGCAGCTGACATGATCCAGAAACTGCTTGTTTTTGAGTGTTTTCAGGTGGAGAACTGATTTTCAGTGCTGTGGTTTGCTGACCTTGTTCCTCTAGGGGTAAGAACAACATGTTTAGGGACTTTGGATCCCTCAGATTATTGACATTTCATGCTCCATGCTGTTAGGCACAAAAATGTCTATAACAGAATTTCCACTTACCTCATGACTAGAAATGGTCCCCTCTATACCATGTTGGTTGAATACATCATAAAATTTAGTGATCTCACAAAGTTTCGAGTTAGAAAGGGTAGTGTAGCTTGGGAGTTTAATATTTTTAGAGCATAAGTTTTGATCTTTGGTGTTGCTCCACTCCCAATAGACTTGGACAGTACCACTGTGTTTTCAAGCAGGAACACAAACATTGCTCCACTTCCAGCAAGCCTGGACAGTACCCCAGTAGAGTTGCTTGCTTCACCTCTTTATGAAGGAAGCCTTTCTCTTCTTTTGGCTTTATTTGTTATTTTTTAAAGAGTATTGTGCATTGGCACTTATTCATTTTTGGTGGAAGAGGGATCTTGAATTATTGAGAAGAAGATGTTGTTCTGTAAGAGAAGTATATAAAGAACTCTAATTTAGGTTTTCTCCTTTATATTTTTCCCCTTCTCCTTCTTTATTAATTGGATAGGCATGAAAAACCATAACATAAGAACCAAATGTTGGTATAAGGTCTCCTAGATATACATAAGTTCATGGTTGGATCAAAAATCTCCTGAGGGACATATTGTATTTTCCGTGAGAACTTCAATGACCAAAAGACAAAACCAACAAAAAGAAGATAAACTGGGGGTTCAGCCAAATGTTGAAGTGTCACATGACTCTTTAGACTTCATCCATACACATGTTAAGAAGCCAAAAAATGTCCAACAACCAATAATCATTAAAACATGCAATTGTAAAAAAACTAACTTGATCATGGTAATTGATAATTAGAGGAAAGAGTTTGTTCTTCATCATCTGTACCTTCGCTATCAGCTTCTTGTTTGGGGGCTTGTCATATTTAACACATTCTTTACCTTTAAATATTAGTCTGTATCCTTTTTGTGTCAATTGACCAACACTTATCAAATTATGTTTGAGGCTAGGAACATAATATACCTCTGAGATTGACTTCAGCTCCCCCTTCTTGGTCAGAATGTTGACCACTCCTTTGCCATCTATATCCACAATCTTTTCAGTCCCCAACTTTACCTCTATTTTCACAAATTTATCCAAATTTGCAACCAAATTCTTATTACATGTCATGTGGTTACTTCAACCATTGCTTAATAGCCATACATTATCAGAAGGTTCATGCATGGTATGGAAAGCTAGGAACATGGATTTAGTACTCTATACAATGATATTAGCTCTCTGGTTCCCTTGATCAACTATCTTCTTCCTACAATCATAGGAATTGTGACCAAATTTATTGCAATAATAACATCTCACCTTTGATTTGTCAAATATTTGATTATTGTTGAAGTTTTTGCAGTTCCTTCCACTTTCATGTTCATTCTCTTCTTGACCATCTCTCTAACCAACATATCTTCTGCCTTGTCCTCTACCTCTTGATCTACTTCTGCCTCGACCTTTGTCTCTTGAAATAGAAACCTGGCTTTTGAAAGCGGTTTCTAAAGTGGAATCCTTATTTTGGTTTATCCTCGCCACATATAATAGCAACTCATCAACTCTCAATGATTCCAAATCCTTTGCTTCTTCTATGGCTACTACAACAACGTCAAATTTGGTAGACAAATATCTGAGGACCTTCTCAACCATTGTTTTATTTTTAATTTCTTCGCCATAAATTTTTAACTCATTTACGACAGTTATGACTCAATTCATGAAAGAATTGATGTCCTCTATCTCCTTCATCTGCAAACTTTCAAAATCTCTCCTAGTATTCTGCAACTCAACAATATTGTATTTAGCCATACCTTTATATTTTTTCGCCAAAGTATCCCATGTTTCCTTTTCTGAAGACATGATCATAATCTTCTGCAACACTCCTCGGTCCACTCCCTGCTGGATAAGTTGCAACTCTTGTGCATTCTTCTTTTTGTCTTTTTCAATAAATGCCTCTTTGCATTAATGAGAGCTCATTCTTCTTCTTTAGTTGTAGGTTCTCAAAACCCAAACTTCACATAATCCCAAACATCATGAGGCTACAATGTGGTCGCCAACTTAATGGCCCACACATCATAATCTTTCCCTGTAAACAGTAAGAACTAGCACTATAAATTTGAGAAAATCATCTTTCTCGAAACATTTCTCTTCAAAAACCCTAAATTTCTTCTTTTATAAGATTTTCAAAGCAACTTTTTAAAAAGGCACCTTTAAATAAAACCCTAAGTTTTTATTTTATATATATATATATAAAACTTAACAAAAAACCTTCATAATTCTGTTTTATTATAAAAATTATTTTTAAAAAAATTATATTAAAAAATACACATCACCATAAAATAAAAGGTCGACTTAACATATAACAAAAAATATGCCACTCCACTTTAACATATAACAAAAAACTTTTGAATGTTTTAAAAGCTCTGATCATATAAACCACGTGATCTTGACTTCACAATTTTAAAAAATGTATGTCCTTCAGTTTATTAATGATCTTATTATGTTGATGACATGCGTTCTAACATCATTCATGGTGACAAACTCCTGTGTTAGTCCGCTAATGCCAAGAAATCCAAAGTCAATCCACGTGACTCAAAAACGTGTTAAGTATGCAACCTTTAACAGATCTTTATGTTAAGCCCACTAGAGTTATAATGCTTTCCATACCACTATAAGGTGTGTTATAGGACTAACCATGAGAAAATATAAATTTCTATCCTTTCACACGGAGTGCTAATACTCTGTTCTCCCCGTCTCCTTTAACCTCGTTTTAATACTAATTTGCTGGAAAGGCAGAGAAAAAAAAACACAAATTGACACAAAAAACATGAGTTGTGGCTCTTCTATTGATCACACAAAAAATAATTCTTACAATCAACCTAGTGAAGGGTACTTAACCTTTTCTAAGTAGCGATTTTCCTAAATATCTTGACATGCAACCACAAACTAAAAGTCATCTATTACTTAACTAAGCTTGACTCAACACTCAACACTTAGTTAATTGACTCTCTAACTTTAGCCAACTCCTCATCAGAGAGTAATTAGCTTATTTTGACAACTGACACAGTGCGAACACTCAAATTGATCTTATCTGGTTGTCTAACCATGTCCACGACAATGCCTTTCCCTTGAGATCCAATCAATGTGTTGATTCTACCATCTCTACCAGCTCTACCGGCTCTATCATCTCTACCAACTATACTATTTGAATTCTTCTAGTCAGAGCAGCATAGGTAGCATGAGTTTCCCTATGCTATAAGGGTCGAACTAGATTCACCAGTTGTCGGAGCAGAAACGCTCATTTCCTTGTGTCATTCTCTTGTCTTTCTTATTGATAGTTCTAGGGCCTCTTTTGTCTCTTTTGCTCACTTATGAATTAGGAAATTTTTCCATTCTAAATCTAGATATTTCCTCTTTAAAAAAACATTCCTCACCTGTTTATTGAAGGGAAAGCACTTGGCATACCCTCCTCAACGACACCCATGTTCTATCCATTGAAGGGTGCAGGTCGAAAGACTAAAGTATGAAATAAATGTGCGCTAAAAAGAGTAGAAATAAAAATATTAGAAATGTCAAGGTCACTTTAAAATTTTAATAAAAATTAAAGTACAAAGAAAATATAATAGTGGGACACATTGAGAAGCACATTATCGCATGGGCTCATATTTCAACCAGTTGTGTGAATCGATGAGATGTTGGCTTGTTGGGGCCTAACCCAGGTTCGGAGTTAATTAGCCGAACAAATCCCTATACTGCTAGCCCTTTCGGCAACAATCCATGGAGCGTGGACTGAAGTCTCACCCGAAGCAGTATGGGGGGTTGCTGGAACCAGGTTTTTGGACCCTTGAGATGTCTGAGGGATGGATTTAGTCCAACTGCAAATACTTGTGCGCAGGTTACTTCGCACACTTCCCTGACATGTGGGGCTTTCGCGCAGCCCTAACCAGGGGTTGTAGGGCTTTCACGGTGTTCGAACAGTGATTTGCACTATTTCCCCAAGTCACGCCATGGATCTTACCTATCTTCTTATGATAATTAATTATCTTTCTGTAAACAATTACCTTCTATTATATTTACTTACTCAGCACATTTATATAAGTTCCCATGGTAAATAAATAGTAAGCTTGCAATTCATACACAATATACTTCAATGCATAAAACAGGAAAAGATACTAAAAAATATGGTAAAACTTCTATTTATTAATGCTTTCAACCAGTTACAGACTCGACCTGCCATGCACACTCAGTTGCAGTGGTCCATGAACTCAGTTGCGTACTATTAGGCCTCTGCGCAGTCAGCTGTAGAGATTTCTCCTACTCTACGACCCAAAGACACAACTTACACTTCTACTCACTACTTCGTTGACTCCTTAGATTCATTGATGTCCCTGTATACTTAGAGCCTCGCTCTATTTATACAATCCCATGGTTCGTAGACCATGGGTAGATCTTTCAAACTGACATTACGTTACAAAAACAAGGGCAAACAACCCTATGACTATTACGACTTTGTGCTCTCTGCCCACAAATCATGGAGTCTTTACAATGGACTTAGTCAAAACTTGGGCTTTAAGCCCCAAAACATGTCTTGGGGGGATCCCATGCCCAACAGGCCCCCAACACAAACATTGTGACTCGCCCTTGAGTCACTCTGTCGGTGCAGAGATCTTCGCGCGGAGACCCTCCAACTCTGCTTGAATGGTTGCAAGGCCGGCAGTGCACTAAGTGGCTATCTGTTGAATCTACTGTACTCATTGTTCCGAGACCGTGGTGTTGGAACTGGTCCCCTGCATCTGTTCCTGCATCCCATGCATCTGCACGAGCTTGCCTTCAATTTTTGTTGTAGTTAGAAAGGTCTCATCGATACAAGGCTGAACACGCGTCTACTTGCTCTTTAAGCGCTTTGGCCTGTTACATTCATGCGAGCCTCTGAGTGAGGGCCACCGTCTGCTCACTCCCTTTGACGTTGTCATACTATTGCTGGAGATCACGTGACTCTGTCTCTAAGAGCTGGATGTTTGGGTCCTCCTATAGATTGGTGAAGACCTCAAATGATTCTTCCAACATTCTAGTGCAGTCCTGTTGGAAATAATACTGAGAGGGGGGCGTGAATCAGTATTATCAGACCAGTAAAAACTTTCCAATTTCATACTCAGAAACATATACGCTACTTCAATTAAGTGAACCCGCGTGTACACGCTACTGTGTCTAATGAAACTCGCGTATATCCAGAGATCATATAATTCAGTTAGCTTAATCTTCAGTAAATGCATCAGAACATTATTAAGCATATTAACAGTAAACAGGTGCAGAATAACAGAACAGAACATCACACAAGAGCCACACACATGAACACCATGATATAAGGTGGAAACCCAATGTGGGTGAAAACCACCTGCTGCAATTCGTCTCTTTCTTCTTTAATAAGAACTTCTTTTACAATGTACTGGTGCAGTCCTTTACCAGTATGCAGGCTACAACCTGCAGAGGGCTACAACCCTCTCTCGTTCTCCAACTACTTTTGGAAGGGAGCTACAACCCCCTCAGCTCTTGTACTAGCCGATCCATTTACTAGTACGTAGGTGCTGACCCTACAACCTGCTTTCCTTCAGGGACCACGTTTCATCAATTTTCAGACTGGATCCAAGAGTACAAAACAAACATTACAACAATACAATCATCAACTTATACTTGCATCATAATTCATTAAACAACCCAATACTGAATCACTGAAACCCTGTCATCAAGAACACAGAACCCAAACCAGAGCCCAGAACTCTGCAACAACCACCAAAATCAACAGCAACCTGAAATATCAAATCTTATTATGCATACGCTACTTCACTGTACCAAAACCGCGTGTATACGCGCTTTCACCAAAGGCAACCCGCGTGCATATCTACAAATAGTTTCTTATGCCTTCGCTATCAGATCCGACCCTTGCCAAGCGTCCCGAACAGATAAACAGTAATACCAGATCTTCTCGCTTCCTCAGACACACTTTACTTACACCCACTTGCCTAATGATCTTCTCCTTATATAGCCTTAGGCCTTGTTCAATACCAAGAGCCAAAACCATACTAACCCAATACCATCAGCCTCAAAACTAGGGATCGACACGCCCGTCGAGACACCATGGTCCGAAACCATAGGCACAACTTCCAAGGACTAACCGCCACGCACCAAAGGTACTTTTTCACATACACGCTCTTTTACTGAAGCCAACCTGCGTGTACACGCGACTTGGGCTTAATGAACCTGCGTGTATGAACTTTCTTGGCATGCTGTACTAAGATCTGTCCTCTGATTAAGTTGCCATCACCTGTACCAACCTCTGAGCACCTGTACCAACCTCTGAGTGAGTTGCCATCAAGGACAACACTTGAATCATAATGCCAACAATCTCCCCCTTTGGACTTGATGGCAACCACCACACCAAGTCACTCTCCCCCTTTGACATCAAGGGCAAAGGGCGGACCAAGATATTCTCTTCTTTGGTATACCTTTTACTGTCCATACTATTGTCCATACTCCCGCTGAGTACATGCTGAAGTTTTTGATTTGGCTCCCCCTTTGTATATGCCAAGTTGTATCAATCCATCCATGCTCCCCCTGAGCAGATGCAGGTTCTAAGACCAGCCATTCAGATCTGTACCATAAGCATCAGCCTGCAATATTATTCCTTTGATCAAACAACAAGATGTATCATTTAGTTTCATCAGTAACTTCTAACCATAATGCCAACAATGAATGATTTGAAGTATATGCTCCCCCTGAGTGTGATCCAACCATGACTGAACCATTTCCTGAGTCTGTTCTGCTCCCCCTGAGCCTGAGCCAACCATGACTGAACCTGGGTCTGTTCTGCTGCCCTCTCTTCATATACGCGACTTTGCAGCCTGTAACTCGCGTATATACGCGACTTGTCTTCATTATATCAGCGTATGCAGGATGGAATACTGAATTTCATCACTTTTAGATTCCCCTGTGTCTGTTATGTCAGCTGTCTGAATTATGCCACACCTTTCTGTCTCTGTCTTCTTCAATTCCTGCAACTGTGACGATGTATGGTCCTCTTGTCTTGAATTTTGAAATCTGCTCCTGCATTCCCTTGCTTTATGCCCATAGTTGTTTCATGTATAACACCTTACATTTTTCATGTTCCTTCTATCACAATCAATTGCCTTGTGTCCATATGCATTGCAGGCAAAGCAATATCCTCTGAAATACCTGGGATGCGATGATCTTTCTTGAACCATTCTACTTCTACATCTGGCTGCAACATGTCCAAGATTATGACATACATAACATTCAACATTATTCAGTGGAGGAAATAATCGTCTATCACGTCCATAGTTAGGAGTAAAGAATCTTCCTTGAGGAATTTCTTTCCTTGGTTGTTCCTTGTTGAGCATTTCAAATTTCTCATTAGAGTTTCTTGCCTCACCTTGTGCACTAGATTCACCTTCAACATATTCATGAAAACCAAGACCAGTCTTGATAGCAGGAGACCTTTGACTATTAAGAATGTCATCCAAGACTTTAGTACTATCTTGAAATCGTAAAAGCTTATCCTTTTCTTCTATTTTACCTTTCAAGATATTTACCTCAACTTGATGTTGTTCTTCCTTTTTCAGATATTGATTCCTTAGGTCTTCTTCAGCTTTTCTTCCTTCTTCCACTTGTCGCTTTAGTTTGGTCACTTCATGTTCTTGATCTTCAAGATCTTCTCTGTTCTGTTCTATTGATTTTTTAAGATCTTCTTTTAGAGAGAGGATCTTTGATTCAAGTCTCTGAATAGCTGTACTCTGATCCTTTACTATATCCTGCAATTGCTCCCTTACCCTGATTTCTGTCTCCAATTTTTCTTTTAATTTGGCAACTTCTTCAGTTTCTCCATTCTTTTCTTCATGTGCTATGAGACTTTTAATATCTTCGCTATTATTGGATGAAGCATTATTCTTCTTATGTGCCATGAGACTTCTAATATCTTCACTATCATTGAATGAACTTTTAATATGGGTATAGTAGCTTCTACCATCTTCTTCAGATATCTTTCCTTTGTTATGAGGACATCTAGCAGCATAGTGACCAACTCTACCACATAGAAAACATTTGAAAGGTAGCTTACCTTTGAACCATCCAGTTCCCCGTTCAAGATTCTTGACAAAATTTACCTCATCTTCTTCCTCTGATACTTCGAATGCGGCCTCTGGTGGTACCTCTTGTCGCATTTCAAAAGCAGTTAAGATCCCGTGAAGCTGTGACATGGTGATTTTCTGCACATTCTCCTTTTCTTCTATGGCAGATACTTTAGAATCAAATTTAGCAGACAAAGATCTCAAAACCTTTTCAACTAAGACAACTTCCTCAAATTCTTCACCCAGATCCCTCATACAATTCACAATCTCATCCATACGCAGGAAATAATTAGCTATGCTTTCATTACTACGCATCTTAAGAGTTTCATACCGGATTCTGAGAGTTTGAAGCTTTGCTCTTTTTACCTGATCATCTCCTTCGTAGCTTGTAACAATTTTGTCCCATATTTCCTTAGCTGATTTGAAATGCATGATCTTCATAAATTCTGATTGAGTCAAACTACTCAATAGGACAGTAACAGCTTTGGCATTGAGATCATATTGCTTTTTCTCTGCTGGATCTGTAGGAGTTGCTGATGGGAATTTGTATCCTCCTTCTACGATTCCCCAAACTTCTGCTCCAAGTGATTGTAGATATGCAGTGGTTCTTATCTTCCAATGAGTAAAATTGTTCCCGTCAAAGACTGGTGGCCTGATGTGTGCCTCTCTTTCTGGATTAGCCATACTGATGGATCTTTTCCTTCAAGCGATCAAGCTTCCTCTGAAGGACCTGCTCTGATACCAATTGTTGGAAATAATACTGAGAGGGGGGGGGGGTGAATCAGTATTATCAGATCAGTAAAAACTTTCCAATTTCATACTCAGAAACATATACGCTACTTCAATTAAGTGAACCCGCGTGTACACGCTACTGTGTCTAATGAAACTCGCGTATATCCAGAGATCTTATAATTCAGTTAGCTTAATCATCAGTAAATGCATCAGAACATTATTAAGCATATTAACAGTAAAAAGGTGCAGAATAACAGAACAGAACATCACACAAGAGCCACACACATGAACACCATGATATAAGGTGGAAACCCAATGTGGGTGAAAACCACCTGCTGCAATTCGTCTCTTTCTTCTTTAATAAGAACTTCTTTTACAATGTACTGGTGCAGTCCTTTACCAGTACGCAGGCTACAACCTGCAGAGGGCTACAACCCTCTCTCATTCTCCAACTACTTTTGGAAGGGAGCTACAACCCCCTCAGCTCTTGTACTGGCCGATCCATTTACTAGTACGTAGGTGCTGACCCTACAACCTGCTTTCCTTCAGGGACCACGTTTCATCAATTTTCAGACTGGATCCAAGAGTACAAAATAAACATTACAGCAATACAATCATCAACTTATACTTGCATCATAATTCATCAAACAACCCAATACTGAATCACTGAAACCCTGTCATCAAGAACACAGAACCCAAACCAGAGCCCAGAACTCTGCAACAACCACCAGAATCAACAGCAACCTGAAATATCAAATCTTATTATGCATACGCTACTTCACTGTACCAAAACCGCGTGTATACGCGCTTCACCAAAGGCAACCCGCGTGCAGATCTACAAATAGTTTCTTATGCCTTCGCTGTCAGATCCGACCCTTGCCAAGCGTCCCGAACAGATAAACAGTAATACCAGATCTTCTCGCTTCGTCAGACACACTTTACTTACACCCACTTGCCTAATGATCTTCTCCTTATATAGCCTTAGGCCTTGTTCAATACCAAGAGCCAAAACCATAGTAACCCAATACCATCAGCCTCAAAACTAGGGATCGACACGCCCATCGAGACACCATGGTCTGAAACCATAGGCACAACCTCCAAGGACTAACCACCACGGACCAAAGGTACTTTTTCACATACACGCTCTTTTACTGAAGCCAACCTGCGTGTACACGCGACTTGGGCTTAATGAACCTGCGTGTATGAGCTTTCTTGGCATGCTGTACTAAGATCTGTCCTCTGATTAAGTTACCATCACCTATACCAACCTCTGAGCACCTGTACCAACCTCTGAGTGAGTTGCCATCAAGGACAACACTTGAATCATAATGCCAACAAGTCCCTTACTGCACTGCTAATCTCCTCCATCCCTGATGTAATAGAGGTGGCGCGTTGTTACCTTACTTCTAGAGGAGTGGATGGTTGCGTCTTCAACCGCAGCTCTGCCATTTGAAGGTTGAGCTCGAGCTGAACCTTGGCCATCTCATCTCGCGCCTCACGCACCCCTGCTACTAATATCTAGATATGCGCCTCTACTGGGCTATTTAAATTCTGTGCCATACCTGGCATGAGGGCCCAAATAGACTTTTTGCAATGGCTGGTGGATAGGTGAAATATACAGTACCAATGTTTCATTATTGGTGGCCACCGGCTCGAAATTGAGATAGAGGAAATTTATTTCCTGACTGGTTTGGCCAAGAGAGGTGAATGATTATCTCTATTTGGGACTATGCCAGGTGGCCAGTCTGTCGATAGTCTCCGACTAGAGTTTTTTAATGACCAAACAAAGGACAAAGGGATTGATATCAAAACTATCTCCCATCCTGAAATTAAAGTGATTGCATTTACTGTCACTAGACTCTGTGGAAGCGCATCATTACATGTAGCTACCGGATCCCAAATGCGAATGGCAGTAGATTGTTATCGAGGCACCATCTTCAACTGGTGCGAAGCTATGTTGGCGAATGTAAAAGGCCAACTAACTAGAGCAAATAACGGACAACTAAAAAACTTTGGATATGGTTTCCTAGTTGTGAGCTTTGGTCTAGAGAGGGTCCCGATGTTGGTCCTATAACATTTTTCTGTTGGAGTTGGACTTCCTCGAGAGCCTAAGCTAAAACGTTGGGTTGCAGTTATGGCCCGTCATCATGAGGAGGGTTCAGAGGTTATTCGATTTCCACCCAAGAATTTTCGTTGGTTGGAGAACCAAATTTTTGTTATTCAGGATTTTCCTTATGATGGGATGGATTATCGTGGTGACCTAGACATGACTATTCCACCAGGAGAGCAGTGGGATGATTCAGGTAAAATCATTCTCAAGATTTTCTAAGTTTTAAATATTTTTTTTTTGTTGTTTTTAAATCGTCCAAAATTGATAATAAAAGTTTCGAATGCAGATGTGGGTCCACGGTGACCAGCCACTCTTCGGCCCTATGAGAGGAGACACCTAGTTGCAGTAGTACCGACCCCACGGGACGAATCTACAGAGACCCTGACCGAATTAGAAAATCATCTAGAGAATTAGATAATAGATAATCTAGAGACTAGCATAGATGACATTCCACTTAGGTTACAACGCTATGTGATTGGGGTCCCAGGACCTTTCAGGAGGTTCCTTTGTAGGGTGGCCCGAGTAGTGGTTTCTTATCATGATCATCATTAGTGATAAGATGATCGCCTTTGTAGACTCATATGACAATTTTTCTTTTTGTACTATCATTTTTGCCGATCATAAGGTTTTTTTCAACCTATGATTGAAGACGATGTATATTTGACACACTTCTATGCTATGCTATATCACTATTACTGGTTATCTTCTATAACATGTTATGGACTGTTTTTAAATTTACTGTTTGATTATTGCAAATGTCTATTTAACATTCACGAAGCAATTGCATCTGCTAATGTATTTAAATATCTTGGAATATGCTGATATTCAAGGTAGTCAAATTCACGTTCCAAGAGACGAACTCTAAAAAATAATCGTAATAACACTGGATTTCTAATGGCATAAAATCTATTAAGCTGCAATACAATGAGTTTAGGATCTAACCTAACAATCAAACTCCAAATCCCAAATGAGATGGATTCAGATAATAACTCAATCACTGCACTATACTTTGCAATGTTGTTCGTTGTTTGACCGAGGCTTACCCCATGCATAGATACCAACTCATCAGAGGGTGAATAGATAACCCAAGCTGCGGAAGAAATATTATGTGTCTTATGACAAGCACCATCAGCGAAACCAATGTATGTTTGAAGAGACATCGACATCTGCAATATCAAGAGTAAAATCAAGATAAGTAGGAATAATGATAAAAAAACGTCTCTAAACTAAGCACACTTTTCTAATCTAAAAAACACTAGCTAGAAAGAAACTAATCTAACTAAAATCTCCACACCTAGTTTTAAGCATAATATCTCTTTAGATAAAGACCATTTCTGGGTTTACCCAAAGAGATACCGTCAAAATATACCAATTCATAGGCCCCTTTTGCCAGTGTTCTCTTGACAACATAAGGACCATGCCACATAGGTACAAATTGTCCAGCCCCTAGCTTATCGTTTGCTTGATCGTATAGTAAGACTAGGTCTCATTACAAAAAATTATGAGGTGTAACAGTTCGATCGTACTGAGCTTTAATTCATTTGGCATGAGTTTCGATTGCTAATGCAGCATCATGTCGATTCTCATTTAGCTGAGCTAAGTACAACAAACATTTCTCCTCTTCGGAGGTGGCTGGAAATAATTCTATGGCTATCTATAATGATGGAATTTCGCATTCAATGGGTAACACAACTTCCAAACTGTAAACCAATTGAAAAGGAGTGAAACCAGTTGATGTTTTTACTGAGGTTCAATACACCCAAAGTGCTGAAAATAACATGTTATGCCAATTCGACCTATGAATGCCAATGATTTGTCGGATCATAATGACTAGAACTTTGTTGATAGCTTCAATCAGACCATTAGCCTGTGGGTAATATGGAGTAGAACTATCGTGATGCAAGCCAAGTTGATCTGTTAGTTCAGTCATCATGATGTTTCAAAAATGACTTCCATGATTGGTAATAATCGCTTGAGGAACACGGAATCTAGTAAATATATGATGGAAAATGAAAATTGTAGCAGTTTTTCCGTCTACCAAAAATGTAGGCATTGCCTCGACCCACTTAGTAAAATAATCTATCGCAAGGATGACATACGCATGCCTCCCGGCCGAGTGAGGGTTACATGTAATAAAGTCGATACCCCACTTTGTAAAAGGACCAAAGACAATTATAGGGTGGAGAGGAGCAGGTGGAGCACGCATCTTTCGATAAAAAATTTGACAATTGTGGCATTTTTGGACCATGTAAATACAATCTTTAAATAAAGACGGCTAGAAATAAGCAGTGCACAATATCTTTTGGGCTATGGCATACCCAGACATATGACCGCCACATGCTCCAGAGTGACAGACATTTAGAACCTTTTCAGCTTCTTCCTGAGTTAAACAACGTCGGAAAACAAAATCTGCCCCATGACAATAGAGTGTATCTCCAATTATTTTGTATTGTTGGGAAACGTATTTTTCGTCGCTGAGATCGTGAAATTTCAGGTCAAAAATATTGGGTTTCGAGATAAACAATGGTATCTCCATACCATGGATCAAGAGTACTGATAAGAAACAAGGATTCGTCTGCAATGGGCTCTTCCACCATAGTTTAAATATCAGCACGTGGGAAATCACATACCAGTTCCGCAAATACCAAAGATTTCTTTGCCTTGGATTTTTCAAATTCCAAGTCAAATTCCTGCAGGATAACAATCCATTTGGAATACTTGCCCCCTAGCAATTTTTTGGTCAAAATATAGATCATAGGGTTACAGTCAGAAATTACGGTAGTTTTGCGTAATAAGATGTAATGATGAAATCTTTGGACAACTTGAACAGCTGCCAAGGCTAATTTCTCCACATGCGAATATTTAAGCTTAGTCAGATTCAAAGTTTGACTAAGATAGTAAATCACATGTTCACTATTGAATTCATCTTTCTCTAAAACCATCCCAAAGGTGGAATGAGAAGCAAAAAGGTATAAGAAGTAATCCTGGTTGTAGTTGGGAGGATGTAATAACGGTGCATGGGTCAACGCGTGTTTAAGTGCGTCAAAAGATTTGTCAGCTATCTCATCCCAAAAGAATGGAGTATTCTATTTCAACAACCTGGTAAAACCCTTTTTTATCTCGGCGTAGTTAGGAATGCAAACGACGTAAAAAGTTTACTTTCCCTTGCAAACTTTGGAGTTGGCGAAGAGTCGAAGGAGGAGGAAATTTGATAATAGCTTCAACCTTTGAGGGATTGACACGAATGTCGGCTTTTGAAACAACGAATCCCAGTAATCGACCCGTTTCTATATAGAAAACACAATTTTGTGAATTCAACCTAATTCTATAATGCCTACATCTCATAAAGATTGCTCGTAAATGAGTGAGATGGTCGGCTCTACGTAATGAATGAGTAGGTAAATCATCGAGATAGGGTTGCACAATGTGCTTGATGTCATGAAACGCGTAAGACATAGCTCTTTGAAAAGTTGCTCTGGTGTTCTTTAATCCATAAGGTAATTTTCAATAAGCAAATGTTCCCCATGGACAAATGAAAGACGTTTTTGGTTGATCAACAGGGAGTATGTTGATTTGATTGTAACTGGAAAAACCATCCATAAAAGACAAAATTTCACTACCAGCAAAATTATCAATGATTTGATCGATATAGGGGGTTGGATAATTGTCTTTAGGACAAGCTCGATTAATATCCCTATAATCGATACATATTCTTATCGTTCCCTGCTTTTTGTTAAGAGGGACAATATTCGATACCCCATCCGTTTGTATGTTTGTTCAAAGCCTAACTGGGGATGTAAGAACTTGGTTTAGGTCCCTGAATGCAAATTCCATCACAACTCCTGATGAACTATATCAAGCCTTTACTAGTAGATGGGAGAAGAAGAAAGATCCTCTGCACATACTTGGGGAGTATGACACTATCAAAAGAGGTCCCCAAGAGACTGTTTTGGAGTATTGTGCAAGATTTAACAATGTATATAACGCGATTCCACAAAATTTAAGACCTCCTCCTGATTTAGCCTTGTACAAATTCCCTGATGGTTTTGACCCGGACATGGCCTATCAGTTGAAGGAAAGAGATCCTCAATCCCTTGCAGAAGCCCAAAGGGTTGCTGTCACAGTGGAAGCCAACCTAATTGCCAAAAGAAACAGGGCAAGGTTGGAAAAGAGGACTGCTTTCAAAGAGGAACCCTCTGCCTTTGATCAAAAGCTAGATGCAATTCTCACTGGAATGAAAAGATTGGGTGATAGAGTGGAATCGGTTGAAAGAAAATCATCATGGGAAGCACCACAAAACAACCCTCCTAGGAATCCAAATTTTAGGAGAACTCAAAACCCAAATGTTGGCAAGGCCAGTGCTGACCAAGACATAAGACCCCCTTTCCAAGAAAATTATGCAGAAACTTCCACATCAATAGAGCCCAATGAAGATCCTGAGATTAATTTAATGGGTCTAGATGGTGAAAGTCAAGTTTTCTTAACACAAGAAGATCATGAGGATGATGAAATCAAATTGTTCCAAACTAAATCAGGTGAATCCTTTGACTTCAAACAAGGCTATGATACTGCTGTCTATGAAGTCCATAAACAGTACAAGCTAAGGAGCAGAACTGTGAATGTAAATCAGCCTGAAAAGATAAAGGATAATCAGCAGCCTAAAAGAGCCATAGTCACAGAAACTAATGACAAAACAAATTCACCTGTAGAAGAAGTGATTATTGAAGAGATCACTGAACCACTGTCCTTAAAACAGCAGCCTGTGGCCACTTCACCTTCTCAGCCTAATTTGAATGTCACTCCCCAAGAGATGAGTAAAAGAGGCAAGTCCCAAAGCCAAGATAAAAATCAAGAAGAAGATTTAATGAACAAGGAAAGGACTGTTATCCATAACCCCAAGACCCAATCTGAAAAACCTTTTGACCTAGAAACAGAAATTGGCAAACTAAAGATAGCAATTCCTCTCTCAGAACTAGCCAAGCATGACATCTATAAACTACAGATCAAAAAGTCCCTTCAACTCACTAGCAACAAAGATGATGTCAATGTGCTGGATGACACCCCAAAATTACTGTTTGGCCCGGAAGTGGATGGAAAAACGGTAGCCACAAGGGTATTACCTTTTTATGTCAGCTTACACATTCATGATAAAATACTACATAATGCAATGTTTGACTCAGGTGCCTCTCACAATCTCATGCCAAAAGCAGTCATGGAGAGATTGAATCTAGACATAACAAGACCATACAAGGACCTATTTTCCTTTGACTCCAGCCAAGTCAAGTGTTTAGGTCTCATAAAAGACTTATGTGTGTCTCTGGTTCAATACCCAAACAAAAAATTCCTAATGGATGTGGTAGTTGCGGATATCCCACCTAAGTATGGGATGCTATTATCAAGATCATGGGGAGCTAAAATCCAAGGTTCCCTACAATTAGACATGTCATATGCCACCATCTCTATTTTTGGGCAACCAAAAAGACTGTACAGAGAAACACTCACGAAATATATGGTCAGCAGTGAAGAAAAGCCTCAAAACTTTCCCATATATGCTGTCCATTCAGACATAGACTCATACATTCTCTTCAATGACAGCACAACTCCCTCAAAAGGTGAGGTTGAAACCAAGATACTCATACCAGAGGAAGACTCAAATGAAAAAATTACCACCCATGAAACAACATTCAATCAAACACTAGATACTGCTGCTGTTCTAAATATCAAGCATACCTAATCAAATGATGAAACTGTCCTAGAAGACAAGCTAGATGAAAAACCACAACTTCTACTCACATTGCGAGCCCATGAACAGATCATTAAATCTCCTTCCCAACAGGATATTCTATGGTTCCTTGAATTTGATGGCTCAGTCAACAAGTTAGGGGCAGGAGCTGGAGTTTGGGTACACAATAAAGAAAATAGTCATGCAGAAGGCAGAGCCTATAGATTGAACTTCAGATGTACTAATAACATGGCAGAATATGAAGCTCTTTTACTAGGCATCAAGTTAGTAAAGTTCTTACAAGCTGTCAGGGTTTCAATCATGGGTGATTCAGATTTAGTTATTCAACAAGTGAAGGGAAACTTTGTCACCAACGACAAAAGACTAAGGACTTATAGGTCTGCTGTTGCTGAGGTACTAAACTTTTTCTCTGAATTTCAAATCACTAAAATTTCTAGAACCCACAATCTACATGCTCATAGTTTAGCCACCTTTGCAAGTACCTGCAAGCTGCCTTTTGAGCCCCATCATTGTTTTACAGCTGAGGTAAAACACAGACCCTCCATTCCAAACAATGTTAATGATTAGCAAGTATTTGAGGATGACAAGCAAATAAACCATTTTTTAACTCTGCAGCAAGAATTTGCAGGATTAAATATTGACACTGATACAGCAAGTCAATCACAAATACTTGCAAGAGCAAGTCCATCACAAATACAGTTTCAACAGATTACTCACCCAATATCACCTAGAACAGCAAAACAAATGCTAAATCCAACTATTTTCAACAAAGACAACATTCAGCAAATTCAATCAATCAATTGTGAGGAAGTGGCCAATTCTGAAACTGAAATCATACAGCTGAAAGACAATTTTCTACCAACAGGCCTAACTCCACTAGAAGACATCTTTGACTCAAATGATATCCCCAGAAAACCAAAAATGCAGCCCTTAAATGTAGCCATTGAAGAATGCAACATAGGTACAATTGACAAACCCAAAATAATTAAATTGTCTGCTTCTTTACCTCCTGACCAAAAGCCTAAATACATTGACCTCTTTAAAGAGTTCCAGGATGTCTTTGCATGGAGTTATGAGGACCTAAAGTCCTATGACACCTCTGTTATCCAGCATACAATCCCTCTCAAACCTGATCAAAAGCCCTTTAAACAAAAATTGAGGAGAATCAATCCTATGCTTCTCCCAGCAATGGAACAAGAGGTACAGAAAATGTTCAAGGTTGGCATCATAGCACCAATCAGATTCTCTGAATGGATCTCCAACTTAGTCCCTACAAGGAAGAAGACTGGTGAAATTAGGCTGTGTGTGGACTTAAGAAATCTGAACCAAGTATCCCTCAAAGACAACTATCCATTACCCAAGATGGATCACATTCTCCAAAGAGTGGTAGGGGCCTCAAGGATCTCATTACTGGATGGATTTTCAGGCTTCAATCAAATCCTGGTGCACCCTGATGATCAAGACAAAACAGCATTCACTACCCCATGGGGAACTTTCAAATATGTAAAGATGCCTTTTGTATTGAAAAATGCAGGGACAACTTTTCAAAGAGCAATGGATATTGCTTTTTCCAAAGAGATTCATGACTTCCTTGTCATTTACCTAGATGACCTCACACCTTTCTCAAAATCAGACCAAGAACATATAAAACATTTGAGACAGATCTTCCTAAAATGCAGAAAATATGGAATTTCCTTGAATCCCAAAAAGTCCCTGTTTGTTTTAGAGGAAGGTAAGCTATTGGGCCACATCATTTCTAAAGATGGCATTAGAATTGACCCAGATAGGATACAGGCTATCCTACAAATGCCCCACCCAAGAAATGTCAAAGAGTTGCAAGGATTCTTGGGAAAAATCAATTTCTTGAGAAGGTTTATCCCAAACTTAGCAGAACTAATCAGATTATTAAATAACATGCTAAAAAAGGATTCAAAAGTCAAATGGACTGTTGAAGCCAATCAAGCCTTTGAAGGCATAAAACTGGCCCTTACCCAAACCCCAGTGCTGACCAATCCTCAGTTTGACAGAGAATTTATCATTTTCTCTTTTGCCTCCCAGCATACTATTGCTGTTGTTTTGTTGCAAAAAGATGACCAAGGAAATGAGAAGCCAATTGCTTTCTTTAGTAAAGCTCTTAGAGATGCACCCCTGAAGTATCAAAACATGGAAAAGCAAGCTTATGCTTTGGTTAAAGCCATTAAAGACTTTAGGATTTACATCCTATACTCCCATGTTATAGCTTATGTACCAAGTCCTATTGTCAAAGACATTCTCACCCAAGAAAATTTAGAGGGCAGAAGAGGAAAGTGGATTGCCAACATCTTGGAATTTGATATTGAGATAAAACCTAAAAAACTAATAAAAGGGCAAGGCTTGGCTAAATTAATGACAGAAGCAAATTTCCAAGCCTTAGACATTAACCAGCTGGACAGTGAACCAGAGCTGGCGACTCCAAAGATCAATGTAGCCTTTGAACAATCCCCTTGGTACTCTGATATATGTTATGTATTGCAAAACCTGTGTGCTCCCCCAGGATTGTCCAGAACTAAATGTAGGTTCCTAAAAATGAAAGCTTCTAAATTCTGTGTTATGGATGGAAATTTATTGTGGAAAAACCATGAAGGAATATTGCTAAATTGCCTAATTGAGAATGAAACTGACAATATCATAAAGGAATCTCATGCAGGTGACTATGGTGGACACTTGTATTGGAAGTCCACTATGGATAAAATACTAAGAGCTGGGTACTACTGGCCCACCATGTTCTCTGATGTCAAGAAATTCACCACCTCATGTCATAAATGTCAAGTGTTTGAGGGAAAGAGACAGTTGCTGCCACTTCCCTTAAGGCCTATTGCAACAGAGAGACCTTTTCAACAATGGGGCTTGGATTTCATTGGGGAAATTCATCCCTCATCTTCAGGCCAACATAGATGTATCTTAACAGCCACATACTACTTCACTAAGTGGATTGAAGCTGTTCCATGCAGACAAGCAAATGATTCCACTATCATTCAGTTCTTGGAGAACAACATATTGGCTAGATTTGGCTGTCCTAACAAAATTATAACAGACAATGCTGCGGCTTTCAGATCCAAGAAGATGGTGAACTTCTGCCATAAATTTCACATCACCTTGGGCTATTCTACTGCATACTATCCCCAAGGAAATGGCCTTGCTGAGTCATCAAATAAAAGTCTGGTAAACATCATAAAGAAAGTGCTAGAAGAGAACAAAAAGAACTGGCATAAGAAGCTTGTGAACGCCCTGTGGGCAGATAGACTGACAACCAAAAGATCAATTGGGACCAGCCCATATGAGTTGGTTTATGGATTAGAGGCCAAATTTCCTTCATCACTAGGAGTGCCTGTTATGAAACTTCTTCAAGAAAGCCAAGCTGAAACAAATGATATGCAAAGAAGAATCAATCAAATCATATTTTATAGAAAACTAGAGACCAAG